>CM048748.1:240902580-241502580 GCA_026315105.1 Locusta migratoria
GTTGGGAGTAGGATTAAGGTTTTTTAGGAAAGACTGAGAGGCAAGGTTGGAAGTAAGGAATTCCTGGAAGGTTTGAAGAGGGTGATTTTGAGGAAGAGCGGGTGGGTCTAGCTGTGATGGAGGACGGAACTGTTCCAGGCAAGGTTCTATTTGAGTCATGTCTTGTGGAGTTGGATCATTAGGAGTAGGGTTAGTTTTCTTCGTGGCAAAGTGATATCTCCAGCAGAGGCTACGAGTATAGGATAGTAAATCTTTGACAAGGGCTGTTTGGTTAAATTTGGGAGTAGGGCTAAAGGTGAGGCCTTTGGATAGGACAGAGGTTTCAGTTTGGGAGAGCGGTTTAGAGGAGAGGTTAACTACTGAATTGGGATGTCGTGGTTCCGGATTGTGTGCAGTAGGATTTAAAGGTTTGGGGGGGAGTGGAGCTGGAAGTGGGAGATTGAGTAGATGGGAGAGGCTGGGTTTCTATGCAATAAGAGGAGCTTGAGGTTTACTGGAGTGGTTGTTGAGGGAGAGTGTGTTGAGGGAGAGTGTATTGCCTTTCCGGAGGTGGGTGACAAGGAGTTGGGATAGTTTTTTGAGGTGGAGGGTGGCATGTTGTTCTAATTTTCGGTTGGCCTGTAGGAGGATGTTCTGAACTGTGGGTGTGGATGCGGAAGTGGAAAGGTTGAGGATTTTGATTAGGGATAGGAGTTGACAGGTGTGTTCATTGGCGGAGTTGATGTATAGGTTAAGGATTAGGCGGGTGAGGGCTGTGGATTGTTCTGTTTGGAATTGGTGTAGGGCTTGATGAAAGGATGGGTTACAGCCGGAGATGGGAACTTTTATTGTGAGGCCCTTGGGGGTTATGCCAAATGTTAGACATGCCTGAATAAACAAAATGTGGGACCGTAATCTGGCGAGGATGAAAGCATGCTTGCGGAGGGAATGTAGGTAAAACTTGATGGGATCAAGGTAGGGTAACATAATGTATGGAATGGAAAAGTAAGAACTATGCGTTGAATAAATGACTACAAAGTATTTAGAAAGGAAAGAAAAATAAAATTAAAAAAATTTTTTTGAAGGTGGATAGATAGCGAAAGGATTCAGCAAAGAAAATAGAAATCTATAAAGTTTTTCAAGAGAGTTGTTGAAGTTGAACCTGGTGGAAACTGAGGTCAACTACAGTTGGTTAACAACGTAATGCACAATAGTTTGGTGGTTGTATTGGCGTCCAAAACAAGTTACAGGGAGGAGAAAATCAAAGGAAAGCGTATTATAATGACTGATTAGTAGTGGCAGATTACGACTATGAGGTAGATAATGATCTGAGGAAGGAATAATAGGGTTAAAAACGTATGAAAGTTACTGAAAAATGAACGGGAATGTCGGAAGAATGAACGGAAATGTGGAAAAATGGAGTTCGGAAATAATAATAATAAGCTGGCGAAGGAATAATAGGGTTAAAACGGTATTGAAAAATGGACGGGAATGTCGGAAAAATGAACGGAAATGGGAAAAACGGGAATCGGAAGTAATAATAATAATGATCTGACGAAGGAATACTTGGATTAAAACGGATAGAAAGTTATTGAAAAACGAACGGGAATGTCGGAAGAATGAACGGAAATGTGGAAAAACGGAAATCGGAAATAATAGTAATAATAAGCTGACGAAGGAATAATAGGGTTAAAACGTATAGAAAGTTTAGAAAAATGATCGCGAATGTCGGAAGAATGAACGGAAATGTGGAAAAACGAGAATCGGAAATAATCGCGAAGTTTCTAGGAAAAGCCGAAAATGGTAGGTTATTGTAAAATGGAGTTGTGAAATAGTATTACCACAGTAAATGTGGATAAAAGCGGTAAATAACAAAAAATAAAAAATAAATAAAATAATAATGATGAAAAGCGTAAACGAAAAGTCGTTAGTCGTATTATTAGTGAGGTTCAGAAGTCAATACTGATTGTTGTATGTGGCTAATTTGGTCAGGAGAAAAATGAACTTAAATGAGAGCGAATATAGGGTGAGAATATAATGTAAAATAAAAACAGAAGGAGAAAGTAAGAGGACAGAAAAGATTTCGAAAGGCAACAGAGCAATAATGAACGTAAGTAATTGTTAGGTTCAAAAGGATGAAACTAATATTATAGAAGGAGACCTTCTAGGTGGGAAAATGGTATAAAATAAAGATTTTTGACTTACCTAAAGTACAGGCTTGTCGATAGAAACACGAAACACACAAAAACACACAACCATTCGAGCTTTCGCCACCAGTGGTGGCTTCTTCAGGAAAAAGAGGGAGGAAGGAGAGGAGAAAGGGACACCTGCCAACTCCTATCCCTAATCAAAATCCTCAACCTTTCCACTTCCGCATCCACACCCACAGTTCAGAACATCCTCCTACAGGCCAACCGAAAATTAGAACAACATGCCACCCTCCACCTCAAAAAACTATCCCAACTCCTTGTCACCCACCTCCGGAAAGGCAATACACTCTCCCTCAACACACTCTCCCTCAACAACCACTCCAGTAAACCTCAAGCTCCTCTTATTGCACAGAAACCCAGCCTCTCCCATCTACTCAATCTCCCACTTCCAGCTCCACTCCCCCCCAAACCTTTAAATCCTACTGCACACAATCCGGAACCACGACATCCCAATTCAGTAGTTAACCTCTCCTCTAAACCGCTCTCCCAAACTGAAACCTCTGTCCTATCCAAAGGCCTCACCTTTAGCCCTACTCCCAAATTTAACCAAACAGCCCTTGTCAAAGATTTACTATCCTATACTCGTAGCCTCTGCTGGAGATATCACTTTGCCACGAAGAAAACTAACCCTACTCCTAATGATCCAACTCCACAAGACATGACTCAAATAGAACCTTGCCTGGAACAGTTCCGTCCTCCATCACAGCTAGACCCACCCGCTCTTCCTCAAAATCACCCTCTTCAAACCTTCCAGGAATTCCTTACTTCCAACCTTGCCTCTCAGTCTTTCCTAAAAAACCTTAATCCTACTCCCAACATTACTACAGCTGAATCCCGAGCCATCCGTGATCTGAAAGCTGACCGTTCCATCGTCATTCTCCCAGCCGACAAGGGATCCACAACCATGGTACTTGATCGGCGGGAGTATGTGGTTGAGGGACTGCGTCAGCTTTCAGACAATACTACCTACAAAGTTTGTCAACACAATCCTATCCCTGATGTCCAGGCAGAGCTTCAAGGAATCCTCAAAACCTTAGGCCCCCTACAAAACCTTTCACCTAACTCCATCAACCTCATGACCCCACCGACACCCCGCACCCCCACCTTCTACCTACTCCCCAAGATCCACAAACCCAATCATCCCGGCCGCCCCATTGTGGCCGGTTACCAAGCACCTACTGAACGAATCTCTGCCTACATAGACCAACACCTTCAACCCATCATGTGCAGTCTCCCATCCTTCATCAAAGACACCAACCACTTCCTCGATCGCCTGAAATCCTTGCCTAGCCAGTTACCTCCAGATACCATCCTTGTAACCATTGATGCCACTTCCTTGTACACAAACATCCCACATGCCCAGGGCCTTGCTGCGATGGAGTATTTCCTTTCACGCCGACCACCCAATTCCCTACCTAAAACCTCTTTCCTCAATACCCTAGCCAGCTTCATCCTAACCCACAACTTCTTCACTTTTGAGGGCCAAACATACCAACAACTAAAGGGAACAGCCATGGGAACCAGGATGGCCCCCTCGTACGCAAACTTATTTATGGGACGCTTAGAGGAAGTCTTCTTGGATACCCAAGCCTGTCAACCCAAAGTTTGGTATAGATTCATAGACGACATCTTTATGATTTGGACTCACAGTGAAGAAGAACTCCAGAATTTCCTCTTCAACCTCAACTCCTTTGGTCCCATCAAATTCACCTGGTCCTATTCCAAATCCCATGCCACTTTCCTTGATGTCGACCTCCATCTGTCCAACGGCCAACTTCACACATCCGTCCACATCAAACCAACCAACAAACAACAGTACCTACACTATGACAGCTGCCATCCATTCCACATCAAACGTTCCCTTCCCTACAGCTTAGGTCTTCGTGGCAAACGAGTCTGCTCCAGTCCCGAATCCCTGAACCAGTACACCAACAACCTAATATCAGCTTTCACATCCCGCGGCTATCCTCCTGATCTGGTACAGAAACAAATTTCCAGAGCCACTTCCTCATCCCCCCAAATTCAGAACCTTCCACAGAAGAACCCCAGAAGTGCCCCTCTTGTCACCGGATACTTTCCAGGACTGGAGCGGACTCTGAATGTGGCTCTCCAGCAAGGATACGACTTCCTTAAATCCTGCCCTGAAATGAGATCCATCCTTCATGACATCCTTCCCACTCCACCGAGAGTGTCTTTCCGCCGCCCACCTAACCTCCGTAACCTCCTAGTCCATCCATATGAAATCCCCAAACCACCTTCCCTGCCCTCGGGCTCCTACCCTTGTAACCGCCCCCGTTGTAAAACCTGCCCTATGCACCCTTCCACCACCACTTACTCCAGTCCCGTAACCCGGAAGGTGTACACGATCAAGGGCAGAGCCACTTGCGATAGCACCCACGTGATTTACCAACTGACATGCCTGCACTGTGAAGCGTTCTATGTGGGAATGACCAGCAACAAACTGTCCATTCGCATGAACGGTCACAGGCAGACAGTGTTTGTTGGTAATGAGGATCACCCTGTGGCTAAACATGCCTTGGTGCACGGCCAGCACATCTTGGCACAGTGTTACACCGTCCGGGTTATCTGGATACTTCCCACCAACACCAATCTTTCAGAACTCCGGAGATGGGAACTTGCCCTTCAACACATTCTCTCTTCCCGTTGCCCACCTGGTCTCAACCTCCGCTAAATTCTAATTCCCGCCCGCCATCTTTAACATCTTTGCCTCGGTTCTGTGGACAGAGCCTCTGCCTGAAGTGGCATCTCTGTCCAACTTCTTTGGTTTCTACAAATGTCTGCCTAGGTGTGTTTGAATGTGGATATGTGTGAGTGTGTGTGTATTTGTTTACCTTCCTTTTTGTCCCCTAAGGTAAGTCCTTCCACTCCTGGGATTGGAATGGCTCCTTTTCCGTATCCTTCCCTTTCTCCTCTCCTTCCTCCCTCTTTTTCCTGAAGAAGCCACCACTGGTGGCGAAAGCTCGAATGGTTGTGTGTTTTTGTGTGTTTCGTGTTTCTATCGACAAGCCTGTACTTTAGGTAAGTCAAAAATCTTTATTTTATACTATATATATATATATATATATATATATATATATATATATATATATATATATATATATATCAAACTTAAAGAACCATCCTAAAATGTGACTAAAAGGTCCAAAAATGACAAAGTAGTAGTTATTATTAGTAGCAACCTCAGACAGCACAGTGGGAGACCGATGGATGAAATTTATGACCTTGACTACTAGAATTGGTACTCAGTTTTAATTACTTTCAGTTTGGGGATGAATTTTATGTTCAGAGACACGGACTGGCTATGGGTTTGCCTCTGACACACACTTTGGCAAACATTTTTATGACTAGTCTGGAGCATTGTGTTTTTACCAATTTCCAATTTGAACTCTTTTTTTGGGTAAATTGCTATTATGGCACATTATGTAGATGGTATTTTTTGGCAATTTTCTTTACAAATGTATAATTTCTCACAACATTAGCCTCAGATAAACTGCACCTAATTCCACATTAAGATTACACTGATAGCATTACATTGAGAGATTTTGGATTTTTCATTTATCAGAAAATGTGGAAATATCTGCTAACAGAATAAATAACTGATGTATTTCTGATTAAGTGATTATTGCTCTTTCTTGTTGCTTATGATACACTAAATTAAAATCAACAAATATACTGCCAGCAGCTAAATTTTCACTATTTATTTCATATGATGATTGAGTTCTTATGAGAGATTACAGTTTCTGAGTGTCTCAGAAGTTCATAGCTTTTACTTTTGTTCTTGGGAAAAAATCATAATGTATATGACATTTCACATTCATGACATTGTCGCCCTTTTTAATGATACATCTTTGATGGTTTATCATACAATCTAAGACTTAAGTTTCATACTTACGAATCTACTAGAGTTGTTATTGCGGACGGTTTTAGCATTGCCAAAGGCTTCAAGGAGGGGATTTGATTCAAGAATGACATCTTTTATGTGTTGCACACGTTGGCCACCACCTGATACACGAGCAATGTAAGACATTATGTACTTGGCAGCTACAGTCTTCCCAGCACCAGATTCTCCACTGAGAACAAAAAATTTTAGTCACTTACAATTTTCTATAAATGAGTTTATCTCACCATTACTACATTGCCATCATTGACATTTACTTTTGAAATGATTTAAAATCACAAATAATAAATATTTACCCAACTTTTAAGGTGATGTAAAGAAAATAATAATAAGTGGAAATGAATGTAAAAAGCTGCCTATCTTACATTAAGTTTATTTCAGGTACAGAATAAAATATAATCATATACCACAGCCAGTAACACTAATAAATTTTTAACATCAATTATTTGACATTTAACCCCAAAAAGTCATATTAATTAACACAAACACAACATAACTATTATACAATAGAAATCCATATTGGAATGTCAAGTAATAGAGGCCATGACCAAAATTTAATTTGTGTGAATTTTATTATATATTTTAGGTTCCTGTCTGTGACTCAGTGATCATCTTTATGATGAGTTGTTATCTATTGTCCATTATTGATAAACTCCTTTGTTGTTAGTTTTTGTGGATGGAGGGAGGACTGGTGGTGTGTGGGGAGATGGCAGGGGAAATCTGCAGGCAGACTACATCAGGAGAGTAATGTCTGCCTGTGGACGCCTTTGTGTGAGGCCTTTGGCTTGTTGGGTAAGGGACTTACCACTACAAATTCACCGTCCACGAGTAGCAAGCCTGGATTGGAAGGATTTTTTTTTCCCCCCTTATGTGGAATGGATGGCAGCTATCAAAATGCAGATATTGTTGGTAGTTGGTGAGTTTTATGTTGACAGAGGTGTGGATGAAATCATCAGTGAGATGATGGTTAACATCTAGGAAGGTGGCATGCCAGGCTGAGAAGGACCAAGTGAAACTGATGGGAGAGAAGTTGTGGAAGAACAATGTCAGGGTGTCCTGGCCATCCTGAATCTTAATCTCTATCTCACTGAAGGCTCCATCCACACACCTGTCCATATTAAACCTACTAATTACCAAGAGTACCTGCACTTTGACAGCTCCCATCCATACCACATAAAAAACAAACCTGCCAACCCCACAAATAACTCAGTTCCACTCCACCTACCAACCTTTGATAACTGTCCACTCTATCAGCAGTTTAGAAGCAGCCCACTAGCATTGTGCTCTCACTCTGGTGAAGGTAGCCTTTTAAAAGTGGCTTTATCAACATTTCTAAGAATAGAACATCATATGGAGTATCAACATTATTCTCACGAAAATAAAGGTGCGGAGTGACCATTTCCTCATTTGGACCTGTACGAGTGAGTTTCAACAATATTTTATCCATATTTTTTTTTGGAGTTCAAATGTACTTGTGTAGTGCAGAACTATGCAGTATTCATGGACCATATTCGAGAACATTAATGCCCAAACAATATATCACTGTTGGTGTAGCATTGTGGATGCTGACCTTACAGGCCTCATGTAACTCAAATGGAGTGTTTCAGCAGGAATTCAAAATGTATGATTTATATTACCTTTTTATACTGAAATTCATGAGGGAAAGAAAGCATGTTATGAGCAAAATATGATATGAAACTTGCTGCCAGATTAAAATTGTGTGCCAAAACCGGGATCGAACCTGGTGCCTTTGCCTTTCACGGGCAAGCGCTCTACCAACTGAGCTATCCTGCCATGCTCCACGGTCCATCCTCACAACTTAACTTTTGCTAGTACCTCGCTTCCTACTTTCCAAACTTCACAGAAATTCTCTTGTGAACCTACCAGGAATAGCACTCCTGGAAGAAAGGATATGGTGGAGACATGGTTTAGCCATAGCCTAAGGTATGTTTCCAGAATGATACTTTCATTCTGCAGTAGAATGTGTGCTGATATGAAACTTCCTGGCAAATTAAAATTGTGTGCCAGAACCGAGATTCGAAACTGGGACTTTTGCTTTTCACAAGCAAACTATCCCAGTTCCAGCACACAATTTTAATCTGCCAGGAATTTTCATATCTGCGCACACTCTGCTGCAGAGTGAAAGTTTCATTCTGATAAGATGACATAATTAACGATTTAAGATTATTTCCACTATGCAGCTAGGCATGAAACAACACCTGAGGGAGAATCGCATTAACCTTTTCTCCCCTAACCAAATCAGAATTGAAAAAGGACTGAGATGCAATCCTTGTTGAAACTCTGTAGTTCTGCACCCAATTCTGTAAGATACTGATACTGATCATTCCCCACCTGCAAAACACACACACACACACACACACACACACACACACACACACACACACACACACACACCATAGGTATTTACAAAAACAGTACAATATGGCTACGACAGTCAAATACTTTGAGAAGAATATTACGGAAGTTATCAAACTAAATGTTAAAACAACAATACAATGACAGTTTACAATTCACCGCAAAGACATAATGAGCTGCAACAGGCACAAAACACACACACACACACACACACACACACACACACACACACACACACACACACACACGAAACACTTGAGCTGTCAGCCATGGCCTCCTTCAGAATAAAGAGCATTCACACTATCACACACAACCATCATCTGCGGCTGTCCCACTCCAAAGAAGTCAGAGATGATGGTTGTGTGACTGAAGTGTGCCTATGTGATTCTGTGAATGCTCTTTATTCTGAAGAAGGCCATGACCAATAGCTTAAGTGGTGTGTGTGTGTGTGTGTGTGTGTGTGTGTGTGTGTGTGTGTGTGTGAGCGCGTGCATATGCACGCGCGCGCCTGAATATGCACGCGCGCGCCTGACACAGTTCGTCATCACATCTTTGCATTAAGTTGTAAACCGTCCTTATATTGTGGAATTCCAAGTTGGAGTTTCCATTATTGAATGTTAGAACAGCTCTTTTCTTGTATATTGTACTAATTATATTGGCACCATCTTAAATAATATGCTCAAAGAAAGTTCTTCACAAAAACTAATTCTCCTTTCGTTACAGACAACAAAACAAATGAAACATTACAGTTTCCACTGTTGTAAACTCAACTATCACAATTAATAACATCAGTAACTTACTTTTTGATATTACTAGCACAAAATGTATTATCAGTGAAAAATAAATGTGACAAATTAAATACCTGATTATCACACACTGATTTTCACTATCTATTAACATGTTTCTGTACATCTCATCAGCTAAGGCATAAATATGTGGTGGATTTTCATATGGTGCCTGCAAAAATTAAACACAAAAGATGTGACACATTTACATAGAATAGTCAAAACAAATTTTGTAAGAATGTAATTAACAGTATTATCAAAAATATGAACACAGTAAACTCAATTATCCGCAGTAATTGGGAATTCAAAAACTACAGATAATCAAATTTTGCAGATAATCCGCAACTTAAGTACACAGTAATGTGTTAGGGTACCACAAAGACAAAAATTAATTACTATGTCATAATTAAAATCAATTATCTAATAATTATAAAAAAATTTACTTTATTCATCTATTAAGTATGAAAATGCTGTGTCGTGACGGAGCGGCCGAGCACATTGAAGAGTTATGCTACGATGCGCGAGACCATTCCCCATCGGGGAGTTGAATCCCCCCTCGGGCATGGATATTTGTGCCGTCTTTAGTGTAAGCTAGTTCATAAGTAGTTTGCAAGTTTAGGGACTGATGACCCCATCGTTAAGTCTCATAAACAAACATTTGAACATTTTTTTGAAAATTTTGTACTTACAAATCCAGTTTTACATTACAGTGCACTACTTTGAAACAAAATAGTCCTGAATTGGCTTCTGTCTCATTGTGGTAGCTTGTATTTTATATATTGCACTGCGAATTTTGCACAACACCAACTAGTCACAAAGAGGAGCATCTTCTTGCTGTTCAAGGTAATCCAGTAACCCATCAGCCCATTGAATTGCTGATGCATGACTGATGACTGTTTCTGCTTTAGTTCATTCATCTACTCTTGTTACTGATGGTGTGTATTTATTAATTCGTTTGGGCAAACAGAACTGTTGGTGGGGGAAATGGGATTTTTCCAGATTAGATCACAAGTAGCTGCGGCACTCTAAGAATTTACTACCTGGCCAGCAGAGTAGTCCTGTGCAATGCTCCATGATAAAAAAAGAGCTAACTGTACTGTACTGCATTTCCTCTTAAAACGTTTGTGAAAAAATAAAAACTGGACATGGTCTGTTGATTTAAAAGTTGCGCTTTAGAGATGTAAGAAACTTATGACATAGCCTGTAGCAAGCTCTAGTGGCGTGCAAAAGTGGGAAGGGTTGGGACTCCTGTGCTTGCTGGTCAGCTCGTCGACACTATATGTACTCTATCTTTTGCAACACATACTGTAGTGCAGCACTCAGTGTTCGAGCAGCCCATAAATTACTACACTTGTATTGTAGCCCAAAATTAATCCCACTCGTAGGCAAAAGTAAATGTTTCAGAAATAAATAAAACAAAAATAAAAAATAAAAAAAATAGAGAAGGAGGCCGCGGATAATCTGCAGAGCGGTTAATCCACTCATGGATAATCGAGAGTTTACTGTACTACTAAAAATTTCACTAGAAGAAATACACACATGATAAAAAAATATATATTTTTTTAAAAGATGAACACCACTATCTTCACTGTTTCCTTGTATTTTCAGACAATCAACTCAAAGGTACAGAGCAATTTGTTATACTGCCAATAAAGTGTAAGACAAAAAGGAAACTATATCAAAAACATAATAAGGACAGTTTACAACTCAACGCAAAGATATACAACAAGCTGCGGCATGCACATAAAAAACACACACAACACTTAAGCTATCAGCCATTAGCCTTCTTCAGAATATAAAGCATTAGCACACTTCACAGCTGCTGCACTCCAAATCTGAGGGGCAGCAGCTGGAGATGATGGTTACGTGACTGAAGTCTGCCTGTGTAAAGAAGGCTAATGGCTAATAGCTTAAATGTTGTGTGTGTGTGTGTGTGTGTGTGTGTGTGTGTGTGTGTGTGTGTGTGTGTGTGTCTTATGTGCCTTTTGGAGTTGTACATCTTTGTGGTGAGTTGTCAACTGTTCTCATTATATTGTTGAATTCCTTCCTGGACTTTTCACTATTAGGAAATTATGTCAGTTAGAAACAGCTCAGATGTAAATGCTTTAGATCATTAGAAAACATGCTGCAAAAATTGGATAGTAATACAGACAACAAAGCAAATATTTTATCAAAATAGGATAGTCATATCAAATAGCAAAACCAAGACAATATATGAGACCGTGAAGGAAGAGACTGGTCAAACCAGAGATGAAAAGAAGCACATAGCATTAAGAGTAAATGATTCATAGTTAACTTTACAAAACAGTTCTGTTACTGAAAAATGGTGTTGTCAAAGTTCAATGGAATGTCTCTCACTGCTTACTACAAATAAATATGGTAATATGAATATGACCCTCACAACAGCAATCAAAGTAATGTTAGCCATAAAAGCTTTAATATTAAAAATTATAGTGGCTATGAAAATATATTAAATACACTGATTAAACAGCATGTTTCTGAGATTAATGACATTTTTAAGTTTGTGTAACCAGTCTTTTAAGTGGAACATATCCTGAATGATTGACGTATGCTGCATTTAAGGCTTTGTATGGGAGTGAAACATGGATGATAAACAGTGTGGACAGGAAGAGTATAGAGGCTTTTGAAATGTGGTGCTACAGAAGAATGCTGAAGCTTAGGTGGGTGGATTGCTTAACTAATGAGGAGGTACTGAACAGAATTGGGGAGAAAAGGAATTTTTGGCATACCTTGACTAAAAGAAGGGATCGATTAGTTGGACACATTCTTACACATGAAGGACTCATGAATTTAACCACTCCAAGGTCAGTACTTATGTTCCCTCTGTGGGCGTTATCAGTGACAACGTGCCCACACGCAACGTTACCAACATATGTGAAAATTCTGTGTCTACACGTCACCCTTATGTCGACATTTGTAAACAAAACTTGGTTGCCATGCCAACGACTTGTTCAGACGCTTCACCAGCACTTTGTCTCACTCTAACAGCTGCCTCCCATACTGCTTCTCCGACTCCCACGCCACCACCCACTTGTGGTCTCCCAAAGAACAGTGCAAACAGATTTCATGCACTGCCATCTTGTGCTCGTGCTACAGTGCCTCCCTCACACACACCTGCGGCCAGCGCAGCTTCTACTTCATCGCCTTGGCATCCCGCAGCTGTCAGAAACTCTTCAGAGCCACCTTCTGCCACAGCTCCTCCTTTGGCCACTGACCCACCTCGGGTCTCTCACAGTGTCACACCTCCCTATGAGGCACATGATCTTGTGCCGTTTTGCACCATCATAACATTGTGTGTGCTTGTAAAAAACCCTTGTCTTTGCATCCACTAACATTTTGGTTGTCACAAATGGAAATGGGCTAAGACTTCATTCAACATGTTGACTGCCGCGAAGACATCAGGGGCACTCCAAAACCACCTGCTGTGGCCGCCAGTGGCCACACAGCAGCTAATGTGTTAATTGATAGCCCCCCCCCCCCCCATCTCTAGCAAACCACACCATCTTTGCTCTGAGAAACTTGCAGCCATGAAACAATAGATCGCTGAACTTTTGGATGCTGGCGCATTGAACCCTCGTCCAGTAACTGGTAGTCGCCTATTCACTTAGTGGACAAGAAGTACAGTTCTTGGTGCATGTGCAGTGACTATTGCAGACTCAACATCAGAACTATAATGGACAACTGTCCCATCCCCAACATTGCTGATTTCACGTGAACTTTGGCAGATGTGAAAGTGTCCTATGTAGTAGACTGCAAGCGTGCATATCATCAAATTCCAATGGCTCCTGAAAACATTGGAAAAAATGTAATCACAACCCCCAGGGGCTTGTTTCATTTTTGTTTTATGCTGGTTGGCTTGAAACAGGGCAATGTTTTATCAATGAGACACCTTTCACAATGAAATTTTGTTTCGCTTACCTTGACATATTAGTGTTCTTTGATTTGGTCAAGGAAAACAAGAAAAATGTGCATATCCTTCTTGACACTCTCACCTCAGCTTCCATCAAACTTAATGACAACAAGAAACAGTTACACCAATGCTCTGTTACTGTTCCTCATTTTCACTATTTCTGCAAATGGGATTGCTCCTCCCCCGAGAAGGTTGGCCACATCAGGTACTTACCCCTTCCCTCAACCCTCAAAGAATTATGGCATTTTCTTGGGACAATTAACTATTACCAGCACGATTTACCCGGTGCTGCCGAGCTCCAAGCCCCTCTCACTGATGCCGTAACAGGTAAATATAACTCCGACACTCGCCCTGTTCCCTGGAATGGTGCCATGAGCTGCTTTCTCTGCTCTTTATGATCTCTTAGCAATAGCCAACACCACTGCTCACCCTCATCCTGATGCTGAACTTTTTTTCACGACTGATGCAAATGACACCACCACTCGTATAGTTCTCAGGCAGACCATTAACGGTGACATTCTCTCCTGCAAGTCTTCTCAAAAGAGATCAGTAATGTTCAAAAGAAGTATTCCGCTTTTGACAGATAGCTCCTGATAGTATAAGAGGCTATCAAAGTTTAAAATCTGGTTTCAAAACATGTTCGCACTGCTAATGATGGTTGCCCTTTTCATTTATTAACAGACCAGAAGCTGTGGCAGCCGCCATCCAGAACCCTCCTGCCGATCCCCCGCCATGCAGGTTCTGCCACTTGGTCTTCATTTCCCAGTTTACCACTGGCATTAGATACATTAAAGGTGCTGATAACGTGGTAGCTGATTTCTTGTCTCAGGTGGATGCAGTCTCCTAACTTTTTGATGTCTCAAATCTCACTGCTTTGCAGTCTGCCAATGACCGAACAATGCAGCTCATTTCAGATAATAATTCACCCCTCAAGCAGATTCGCACCACGTTTCTGGGAGTGACAGATGAAGTTTGGTGTGATGACTGATGAGTCCACAGGAACGTTTTGTCCTTTCATACCGTAGCCACTCCAGCAGGAAGTCTTCAACAAGCTGTGTTGTTTAGCACATCTCAGCGTCAAAGTGTCCATGCTTTTAATCACCGAATGCTTCATGTGGCGAAACGTGAAATGGGACTGCCAAGCCAGGACTCAATCATGTGTCCCCTGTCAAAAAGGAAAAATTTCCAGGCACACCACCCTCCAATACCCCTCTTGGCAGATTCCATATTCCAGCTGGCTGTTTCCAGCATGTACACGTAGATTTGGTACGATCCCATCCCTACCAGCCGATGGTTACTGATACATTCTCTTGGCCCCTGATCACACAACTTGATTGGAGGAGGCCACACCTTTACATAACATCACGGCCGAAACTGTAGCACTTGCTTATTACAAACTTCAACAATATGTATTTATTTTCCATGAATTTGTTCATTGTTTTGGTATGAACTGGCTTTTGGTTTCTTAGGCCATCATAAGATAACTTAATATTACACAAATAGTTCTCACAATGGTGTGAATTCTTAATTGTACAAATATGGCAATCTAAAAATATGGGAACCTTATTGTCAATATATCGATACCAGAAAACAAGCATAATATAAACTATAATTGCAAACTGAATGAATACACCTTAGCTCCTATTAAATTTGAATATTGAAACCGTGGGTACTATTAATATTAAAACATTGTCCAGGTGTGCAACAATGAAAGCGTTATGTAAATCCCAGAGAAGCACTTAAATAAGTTGACAGTGTACATTTTCGATTAAAGTATTAGAAGATTATTAATTTTTAACTTAGAGACTACAGTATACATGAGTAGCAGTGTAGAATAGAGAATGTGTTTGAGGGTACAGAAGTGGGGTAGGGGAAGCGGTAAATTTAAGAATCCACACCTAGTCCTTAATGACCAAACATCATTCCATCATTCACCCTTATTGAAGAACGCCTGGCAACTTGCTAATGTTTGTCTCACAGTTTGTTGTTGATTTGGTTGTAACTGTTCCATACCCACACTCCTCTTTGCCATCATTCTCCTGCCCCACTTCTGTACCATTGACACAATCTCCATTTTATACCACTACCCATGTATACTGTAGTCTCTAACTTACAAATTCATAATCTTCTAATTACTTTAATCAAAAATGTATACAGTCAATTATTTAATTGTTTCTCTGGGATTTACATTATAATTTTATTATTAAACACCTGGACAATGTTTTATCATCAATGTTTTATCCTCAGTTTTAATATTCAAGTTTAAAAGAAGCTAAGATGTATTCATTCAGTTTGCAATTATAGTTTATATTATGCTTGTTTTCAGGTATTGATATATTGACAAAAAGATCCCCATATCTTTGGATTGGCATTTTACTACAACTGAGAACTCACACCACTGGGTGGATTATCTGTGTAGTACTAAGTTATCTGATGATGACCTATGAGGCCAGAAGTATGTTCATACCAAAACAATAAACAAATTTGAGGAAAATAAATGCAAAGTGTTGAAGTTTTTAAAATGCCTTGTGTGTTTGTGCAGTCTTGGATTCCCCGAGTCGGCTATCTGGTTTTTGTATAAGTTGAATTTAAATTTTTTTGTCCCTATATTTTATCCCTGATATCTTCAGAATTTGTATTCTGGATAACAATGTCAAAATATTTCTGCAAATCTTCACCAATATTTATTGTTATGACCTGACCACTGGTCTTAATTTATTTAATCCATGTAATACCAATACCTTGTTTCAATTCGTATATCCACTGGCAAGGATCCTTATATTAAATCATCAACCAAGGAAGTTCGCACGCGCGCATGTGTGTGTTTACCTGTCCTTTTTTCACCTAAGGTAAGTCCTTCCACTCCCTTGAAACCCGCATCCTTTCCTTTTTCCCCACCTTCCTTCCTCTTTTCCTGATGACGCGACCAACGGTTGCGAAAGCTTGAATTTGTGTGTGGTTTTATTTGTGTTTTTGTCAATGAGCCTGTGCTTTGGGTAAGTTAAATGATCTCTATTTTTATACATATTTTTCCTACCAGGATAGTTTCCCTCTATAATATTCTATGCCACCCACATGAACCACAGCATTGCCAAGGTGGGGTGGTAAGCGTGCCTCAACGATGCAGATAGCCATACCGTAGGTGCAACCACAGTGGAGGGGTATCTGTGGAGAGGCCAGACAAACGTGTGGTTCCTGAAGAGGGGCAGCAGCCTTTTCAGTAGTTACAGGGGCAACAGTCTGGATGATTGACTGAGCTGGCCTTGTAACATCAGCTAACATGGCTTTGCCATGGAGTTACTGTGAACGGCTGAAAGCAAGGGGAAACTACAGTCGTTACTTCTCCCGAGGACATGCAGCTCTACTGTTTGACTATACAATGATGGTGTCTTCTTGGGTAAAATATTCCGGAGGTAAAATAGTCCCCCATTTGGATCTCCGGGCGGGGACTACTCAGGAGGATGTCGTCATCAAGAAAAACAAAACAGGCATTCTACGGGTCGGAGCATGGACTGTTCTAACCCTTAATCATGTAGGTAAGCTAGAAAATTTGAAAAGAGAAATGGATAGGTTAAAGTTAGATATGGTATGGATTAGTGAACTTCGGTGGCAGGATGAACAGGATTTCTGGTCAGGTGAGTACAGGGTTATCAATACAAAATCAGTTGGTGGTAATGAATAAGAAAATAGGAATGCGGGTAAGTTACTATGAACAGCATAGTGAACACTTTACCATAGTAAAGAAAGACACGAAGCCAACACCGACCACAGTAGTGCAAGTTTATATGCCAACTAGCACAGCTGATGATGAGGATATCAAAAAAATGTATGAGGAGATAAAAGAAATCATTCTGAAAGTTAAGGGAGAGAAAACTTGATTGTGATGGGGGACTGGAACTTGGTAGTAGGAAAGGAAAGAGAAGGAAATGTAGGTGAATATGCAGAGGACCATATAGGCAGAAGGACATGGTCTAATAGAAATCCCTGGATAACACAGGATATACTGAACTTAATTGATGAGAGGAGAAAATATAAAAATTCAGCAAGTGAAACAGGAAAAAGGGAGTACAAACGTCTGAAAAATGAGATTGACAGGAAGTGCTGACTGGCTAAGCGGGAGTGGCTAGAGGACAAATGCAGAACTGTAGAAGAATGCATAAATAGGGGACAGATAGATACCGCCTACAGGAAAATAAAAGAGATATTTGGAGACAAGAAAAGCAGCTGTATGAATTTCAAGAACTCAGACGAAAAACCAGAACTAAGCAAAGAGGGGAAAGCTGAAATGTGGAAGATATACGGGACCTGTAGAAAGGAAATAAACTTCAAGGTAGTATTCTAGAAATGGAAGACGAAGTGGAGGAAGAGGAGATAAGAGATACGATACCGAGAGAAGAATTTGGCAGAGCCCTGAAAGACTTGAGTAGAAACAAGGCCCCTGGAGTTGATGATATTCTGTCTGAACTGCTGATGTCGTTAGGAGAGCCAGTCACGAAAAAATTGTATCACCTAGTATGCAAGATGTATGAGACAGGGGAGATACCCTCTGACTTCAAGACGAATATTGTAATTCCAATTCCTAAGAAAGCACTTGCAGACAAGTGTGAAAATTACAGAACTATCAGTTTAATAAGTCATGGGTGCAAAATACTAACACAAATTATTTACAGACGAATGGAAAAACTTGTGGAATCCAACCTCGGGGAAGATCAGTTTGGATTTAGGAGAAAAGTAGGAACACGAGGGGCAATACTGACATTACGACTAATCTTAGAAGATAGGCTAAGGAAAGGGAAACCTACGTTTTTCAATTTGGAGAAAGCTTTTGACAATGTCGATTGGAATACACTCTTCCAAAATCTGAAGGTAGCAGGGGTAAAACATAGGGAGCGAAGAGTTATATTCAACCTATACAAAAACCAGACAGCGGTTATTAGAGCCGAAGGGCAAGAAAGGGACACAGAGGTTGGGAAGGGAGTAAGACAGGGTTGTAGCCTTTCCACAATGTTGTTCAATCTGTACATTGAGCAGGCAGTGAAGGAATGGAAGGAGAAATTTGGAGAGGGCATTAAAGTGCAGGGAGAAGAAATTAAAACATTGCGGTTTGCAGATGACGTAGAAATTCTGTCAGAGACCGCAAAAGATCTGGAAGAGCAATTGAATGGGATGGACAGTGTCTTGAAAGGAAGATATAAGATGAACATTAACAAGAGTAAAACGAAGATAATGGAATGTCAAAAAAAAATCAGGTGATGCTGAAGGAATTAGATTAGGTAATGAGACAATAAAAGTAGTAGATGAATTTTGTTATTTGGGTAGCAAGATAACTTCTGATGGCCTAAGTAAAGAAGATATAAAATACAGAATGGCTATGGGAAGAAAAGCGTTTCTAAAGAAGCGAAACTTGTTAAACTTTATGGGAGTGAAACGTGGACAATAAGGAGTTCAGATAAAAAGAAGATAGAAGCTTTTGAAATGTGGTGCTACAGACGAATGATGAAAATTAAATGGGTAGATCACGTAACTAATGAGGTGGTGCTTACCCTAATCGGGGAGAAAAGGAGTTTCTGGCATATACTAAGAGAAGGGATAGATTGGTTGGATATATTCTGAGACAGCAAGGAATTGTCAACTTAGCATTAGAAGGAAGCGTGTTGGGTAAAAATCATAGAGGGAGACCGAGGGACAAATATGGTAAGCAGATTCAAAAGGATGTAGGTTGCTGAACGTATTCTCAGATGAAGAGACTTGCACAGAACAGGGTAGCGTGGAGAGCTGCACCAAACCTGTCTGCGGACTGAAGAAGGCCCCTTGCTTCCCCCACTGCTGGAGGGAGTACATTCAGTAATGTATAAGCTATACTGTCCTCTCAGCTGGATACAAATTTCGTAAAGATTGCAGCACACTGAGAGAATCAGAGTACAGACAAAACCTTGTGCCATGAATACGCTGCATTTGCTCCAGCACCCACGGGATCACATGTAGCTCCGCTGAGAAAATGGAGTATACAATGGGAAGGAAAATCCTGATGATGTGGTTGGGGAACACTACAGAGCAACCTACAATGTCTCACTGTTTGGACCTGTCCACATAAACCACGATGCTCATATAAAATAGTAAAAGTTAGAAGTATGATCCTTCTTACATTGTGTCAAGCCTAAAAGTAATCTGGGCCTCTGGAGGAGCCAAGGTGGTCATTTACTCCACCCTCAATGTAAAATATTAAAATCAGACGCACCCATATCCAAAAGACAATCCTGAGAATGTATCGCAAATGGCCTCATTGCTCTTAGCCTGGTACGAAAAAGCCATTTCTTAGGAGGATGAGCAATGACAGGGTACACTGGTGTATACGGCAAGGACAGTGTGATATATGCCTGGTGCACCATGAGGAACCGTCGCTGCATGTGAAGTGGTGGCTCACCAGCCTCGGTACAGAGACTCGGTCTGGGACTGGTGCGAAATGACCCAGTCATGAGCTGAATCCCGTCATGATGCATCACATCCAGCATCTTTAAGTAAGAGTGTCTTGCAGACCAATACATAGTACACCCGCAGTAAAGCCGAGTACGCACAAATGCTCTATAAAACAGGAGCAGACAAGTCCTGTCTGCTCTCCATGAAGTGTGGCTAAGACATTTTAAAATGCTAAGTGCCTTGAGGCACCGTTGTTTCAAGTCTTTCAGGTGTGGCAACCAAGAAAGTTTCGTGTCAAATGTGAGGCCCAGAAACCTTGCAGTATTATTAAAAATTAGGACAGTGTCCATCTTCATTTCAGGTAAAGTAAAAACTGAATGGGAAATGTTTAAAAAGAACACACACAGACTTCTCAGTTGAAAACTTAGAACCAGACTTTCCAGCCCATTCATTCAATCTCTTAGTGGTTAACTGCAACTGATGTGTTGTTATTGCAAGGCTGGAAGAAGAACAAAACACAGAGAAGTCATCAACAAATCATGAACACTGAACAGGACTTTTTATGACAGAAGTAATACTGTTAATTGCTATGGCAAACAAAGTCACACTTAAAACACTACCCTGAGGGACACCATTCTCTTGCTCAAAACAATCAGAGAGGATGTCACTGACATGATACATAAAATAATGTGAAGAAAGAAAAGACTGAATAAAACTGGGAAGACAACCATGAAATCCCCATTTATGGAGCTACCTAACGATAACGTGCCTCCAAGTTGTATCATAGACCTTCTCGATATCAAAAAATACACCCAGAAGGTGATGACGATGCAGTAAAGCTTGTTGAAGACCCGTCTCCATGAAGACCAAGGTTATCGAAGGTGGATCAATATCTCCTGAACCCATACTGGAAGCGACTAAGAAGCTGCCCGGATACCAACAACCAGACAAGGCGGCAGTTGATCATCCGCTCTAGGGCCTTTCCAACGCAACTAGTGAGGGCAACACTATGATAACTGCCGGGGCACATGGGATCTTTCCTGGGGTTTAAAAGGGGAATTAAAATTTCATATCTCCACAAGTTGGGAAAGAGACATTACGCCCAAATGGCATTAAAAAGGTTAAGAAGAATCAGTTTGTTTCGCTCTGCATAGTGGGCTCTATTATGACCAGGCACAGTGTCTCGAGCCACACACAACGTACAATCCAATTCCCTCAGGGAGAAAGGGCAGCTATACTCCTCAGTAATTTTGGACCGGAAGTCCAAGAGCCCCTCCAAGCAGCCACTCTGTGGTGGTGGAATTCTAGATCCTGATTAGCAGTAGTAGTAATGGTAGCGTAGTAAGTAGCCATGGTCTCGGCAATGTCGTCTAGATGTGTTCGTGCAGAGCCATTACCCATAACGGCAGCTACAGGGCACCTTGCTCCTCTTCCAGAAATCCAATTGATGGTCTCCTATACTTTTAGTCTGGTTGTGGAATGGTTAATGGAACTCATGAAATACTCCCACAACCTCTGCTTGCTCTCTCTAATAAGCTGACAACACTTGGCCCTTACCATCCGAAAAGCAGCGAGGTTCTCTGAAGTTGGCCAAGACTTCAACCAATGCAGAGCTGCCCGACTGGTCCTGATGGTAGAGCGGCATTTGTCATACACCACGAGACCGGCTGCCATTATAGATGTCCTGAAGACTGTGGAATGGATGCATCAGTGGCGTGGTGGATTACCACAGTAATATGGTGCGCCCAATCCATGACACTGGCACAATGTTCAAAGTTAGCAAGTCAGCTGTAAAGTGGGCATTCCACTCTATTGAGCATCCATGGTGGTGAGTGTCTTTCAGGCTCCAATCCATATGATTGGGATATAGAGATTGGAAAGTGATCACTTCCCATTGTATAGTGTGGGCAAGGGCTGGAGAGCAAAGAGAGATCTATGGCAGCAAGTGATCCTGTTGCCGTACAGAAGTGTGTGGACTGATGGTGTTAAGTAAATGTACATTTGATGCCAAGAGGAGCTGTTCAATTGCTCTACCCCTGGAGAAGGTAGTGACAGAGCCCCAAAGTACGTTATGTGCATTAAAGTCTTCACAGAGGAGAAATCTCTGGGTAAGAAGGTCTTTGAGGGCTTCTCATTGAGTGTATCATGAGGGAGGCAGATAGAGAGAGCAAACAGTCAGTCGACAATGCACATGTGCAGATATTGCGACTGCTTGGAAGCTTGTGGTGAGAGAGAGGGGCTCCGAGTGGTGGGCTGTATCAACAAAAATAGCCACTCTGCCCTTAGCTCTCTCCCCACTAACATGGTCCTTTCTACGTACAGTGTAACCACGTATCTCAGGGGAGTCAGAAGGCTTGAAATTTGTCTCGTGGTGACACATACACATAGAAAGACACTGAGATAACAGACGGAGTTCCTCCACATGGGTCCCGAAGCCCCGCATATTTCATTGTAGTATGGGAGCCATTGCTTACAGAGGTTGCACCTTCACCTTCTCTTTCCGACGAGGCGCAAGACTCTATGGAGTGGAACGTCTGACTTGGGGCAATTTTGTCACCCCAGGTGCACATCAAGCTCCACTGGCTCTGGAGCTGAGTCAGATGAAGCATCTGCAATAAATAAAGTGACAAGCTTGGGTAGTGTACTTTACTTTTTAACATATGGCAGATTTTCCAACTGCTTTTTTTGGCCTTAGATGGCTTAGTATGGGTGCTTGCTGTACTAGTAATGACTGTGGTAGATTTTCTCCAACCTCTGCTATTGGAGAGACCATCATCTTTTCAGTGGGTGCATCTGTACGTTTATCTGATAATGGGGGGCCAACTGGACTGCAGCAGCTGCCTGGCAAGTGAAAGTGATAGTACTAACACTAACAGGCCCCATTTTCATGACAGCATCACTTTTGGGAACCAGCTTTTGGAAAACAGAAGTGAAAGGTGTAGCAAAGGCTGGTGGTTGCATAGACTTGAAGATTTTCTTGGCCTCAATATACAAGATGCACTTCATGGTCTTAATTTCCTGCAGCGTTTTTTCCTCAAGGAAGTCTTTGCACTCATGACTCCAGACGGGGTGATCCCCACAGCAGTTGACACTCATGGCAGGTGGTGTTCTCTCACCTCCATCATGCACCACATTTCCGCAATTGCCACAGGTGGCCTCACCTTGGCACCCCAGGGTGGTATGCCCAAAGCGCTAGCACTTAAAGCAGTGCATTGGGTTGGGGACATATGGTCAAATGTTCAGACAAAGGAAACCTGCCTTAACATGGTCTGTAAGTTTGAGACTACTGAAGGTGAGGATGAATGAGAACAATTTCACCAACTCACCATCCACCCTTTTCATAATATTTTTTACATCCAAAGTACCCACCTGTGCCCACTCAGTTTTCAGTTCTTCCAAAGAGATGTTGACTAGATCCCTAAAGGTCACTATGCCTTTGCTTTAGTTCAAGGTATTATAGAATTCTGTACCTATGGCATATTCACCCAGGAATTTCACATTCTGCAGATAAGTTGCCTGCTGGGAACTTGATGTTTCAATCAGTAATGTCCCATTTCGCAAGTGTTTCACTGATTTCAAGCTGCCAGCAATTTCCATACGGCTTTTTCATTATAGAAAGGTGAAAGTCCCTCAAACTAGCCGTCTTTTAGCTTCACAACAATAAACACATTCTGCACAACAGGCTGTGTTATGTTAATGTACACAATAGTCTTTTTCTTACTAAGCAAATCAGAAGGACTGGATATCCTAGCCCTCTTTTAAGATTGGGTGTTGGCAACCCCCTCCCCCTCTCCCAGTGGTACACCCATCCAACTGGAAGGTTCGAGGGACAAATTAAAATTATTCATCCTGGTCCCTCAAGCAGTTAGGGAACTAAAGGTCCACCTATATAGATCTCCTCATGCCTTATACAACCGAGATGCGGCAGTATTCCCAGAAGTTGCGTGTTAGCAACTGTTCCATCTCATATCCTTCCCTTTCTCCTCTCCTTTCTTCCTATTTTCCTGACGAAGCGACCAACGGTTGCGAAAGCTTGTGTGTGTGTGTGTGTGTGTGTGTGTGTGTGTGTGTGTGTGTGTGTGTGTGTGATTTTATTTGTGTCTATCAACGAGCCGGTCCTTTGGGTAAGACATCCGTTTTCTATTTTATATATATAGGTATTTCCTTCCTTGTGACCCGGCCCGGGCAGGCAAGCCAAGTTTCCCATTACCTGGTACACACAACTTTTCACTGCCATGCTGCACGGTGGTCAATGAAACATGCCCAGAGAGTACGGTGTCAGAAGACTCCCCAGCTCGGGACCCCGGTTCGTCAAGCAAATAAATACTGAGCCCCTGAGGGGTTAACCAAATGAGCCTTCACAAGGACCATAAGAGCTACATTGTGTAGAGTACACCCCTCCCCATCCACTAATCTCTCCCGATAGAGATTAACCAGTTCATCAAGGTGAAGCATTAACTACTGCCCTCTGAAAAATGTCTATTGATTCCAGCAGGTTCAAAAACTTCACCTGTCATTACCTAAAATTGTGTGTGCAATATTCTCAATGTATCCTGATTATTTATATTTTGTAATTCATCACAAAGTAGTCTATTTTCTTACATATGATGAGGCAGCACCCTCACATGCTTTAACTTCAAACCATGCCTGCAAACTTAGAAGCAAAGGTAGTTAAATCCACAATGATGAAACAAACCTATTTCTATTGGTACATGAACAACAGGTGGTTTTGTGTGACCATGTGTTGCAGAAAAGTTTCATGGGCATATGGAACATTTAAACGATATCCATGGCAATAAAAAAATATATGACTTTACTTGAAATTGGGTGCCAATGGTCCTTCCTCAACATGTTAGACAAGAGAAAAACATATCGATCTCTCAGCCAATGTGAATACAAACAATGATCTGTCTCCATCCCTTGAGCTATCACCATCTATTGTGCAGAATTTTGGTGCTGGAGACTCTGAACCGTAGAGATTTCATACAAGGGGAATGTCACCAGATAATTTTAACACCTAGAAATGTTCCAATATGATACTTAAATCATTGTACTGAAAGACTAATGCAGTCAAAATAGAAAAAAATGCTTGAGAGAAGTAGAGCGTAAGAATGAGAAGCCAAACATTACATATCTACCTTATGCCGGAAAGATTGGTAGATGACTCCGAAACTATGTCACCCAGTGTATTTTTCTCACTTCGAAAATAAAAAGGACCTTTTTTTTAATATGACCTAGGTCTCCGAAAGTTGGGTATCTATCATATTCCATGCAAGTGTGCTATGTGTCACGTTAAGCAGACTATCAGAAAAGTTGAGGAGGGATGCAAGGAATACCAGTAAAACAAGCGATTAAAATAACCAAACAATCAACTATCACTGCACACTGTCTCGATTGTAATAACTGCACTCAATAGGCCTATAGGTCAACTGTCACATCCATCAGAGTTGGAAGAAGCCAACGGAAAACTAGAGAACACATGGCCTGTGGCCTGCAGCAATTCCTGGAATAGCAATGCAGGCCCTGCGTATAAAATTTTTAAAAAAATGTATATGTTAGTAGTGTCGTGATGAATGTCATAAATGACATTCTGACAGCCAATAAGAATGATGACTTCACATTTTTACTTTGTAACCAATGTTGGGTTGTGGGCATAATCATTTTTTCCCCAGTACTATAGACTATATGCAACATTGCAACCAGATGGTGAAATGTGTATTAATACTTTAAGCTGTTTACTTCCATTGTATGGCAAAAAAACCTACACCATTATGAGTGATGACCCATGGATGTACCAGTATAAGTAATATCAATTCTGATAGAACACTATATCCAGCAGTATGTAATAAATGGCTGCTGTCTAAACATAATAAATGCACTATATTCAAAATATTAGTCCATTTTCCTTCACTGTATAGCCTACTTCCTTTATTTTGCCTTACAAAAGTAATCTGTGCAAGAGTACTTGTATAAAATTATACTTACTGCTCCCTGATACATCTCAATTTCTTTTTCACCAAAATATGGCATCTGTTTGAAAGGATTAACTGACACAAGAACTGGCCCTATGCATGTCTTCAGTAAATTAAGGAGAGTACAGAGTAACAAAACATTGTAAGACAAAATGTTACAACAGAACATTCAATTCTTGGAAACAAAGTATGACATTTACACAACAAATTAAACACTAAGCAAAAAGCAGTGTTATTTAATCTCTGCATCACTTTGAGGCCTTCCCATTCAATCAGTATATTAACAATAGAACACTGTCACTTTTACAAATAGGTATAACAAACACAAACTGTAAATTTTATGTCCAAAAGGATACAAAAATGTAATCATCCATGTAACGTTTCTTCAAGTTTTCCACGATGGAATCTTCTGTAATTTTCGGCAGCAACACCATATCATCCACTCCTGACAATTTAACATTGTGGGACTGCCAGTGATAAACCTGTTAGCAAATAGTTGGGTTATTTATTTATTTATTTCAATTCACCATACATACAGTTCTACATGCAACTCTCAGATTTTATTTACATCTACTTTCTAATCACCTGACAAAAGTTGTCAAACAATAGGAAACTTGACAATTACTAAGATACCAATGCAAGGAATAATTGTGGTAGGTTTCTAGACTGGCTAGGAAATAAGATTCTAATGGAAAGGTTAGAGAACTGGCAAGTTACAACATTATTTTTGTTACTTGCAGCCACTTCTTTGACAGTTGTTATCTGAGTTAATACATGACGCTGTAATGTGGACATGTGCTCTTTCGTTTAATAAGATTTATAAAAACAATACTATGGTACTTGTTTATGAACCTACACGAACTAAATTACTGTCAAATGACTGAATCTAAAAGTGACACTCACCATTGTGACTAATTAGGTGGTGTCTGTTACAGGAATTTTATTTACTACTTTCTTTTTTACTTTACAGGTAGAGGAAAACGGAGACATTCCACATTGCTCATGTTATCAGTTCATATCTGACAAGTGTCAACAACAAACACCACCCATCCTGTACCTTCTTTGGCATTCGCGAAGAACATATACAAACCGAAAGGAGATATCTTCAACGTTCGAAATGCATGAAAAACTATTGAGCATCCTTGTAACGTAATACGTCAAATGAAGTAAGCGAATCTGAGTCATGCAACTGAATCACTTCACATATGACTCGCAAAAACGAATTGTGAGAAGTTGAGATCGAAAACCTGACAGAACTGTATGAAAATTTCACTTCTAACAACTGTATTTCCTGCGTACTGACTTGTGACATCCGAATAGCACATTGTATTTTACGTAGCACACATTGCTCGGTAGAGAAAAAATAAATAAATTATGTATCCAAATTATTGAACTAAGTTTATGAAAGAAATGCATATGTTCTCTAGTTTTCCGTTTCTACCTCTCGAAATTTTAATATGTCATGACAACTGCGAAAACATATTCAGAATTGAAATAAAGAATATACATATCACACCAGCAGGTCTGTTTTACATGTAAAGAATGTTGGCACCACATAACTTTACTCAAGAAATACCATCTGTCTTATTTACGCATATTACTTGATTAGTCTAGATTTTTTCTCGGTCAATTTCATTAATGAAATATCAGATGAGTCGTGCTGTAGACAAGCGTCCTTTTCTTTGGCACAATTTAATTTTCACATTTAGATTTATCAGATAGATTCGGCAGCTCATAAACTGACGAAAAATAATCATGATACGAGGTGGGACAGGCTATAGCATTAAAAGAATTGTGTCATTCTTTTTCACTAATTGTGTGCTTCAGCAACTGCTGCAAGCAGCGCAGGGCAGTGCAGTGCGCGAGTGGAGTAATGCAATAATTCCCACATTACGTATAAGATACAGATAAAAATAAAACGTCAATAAGTTAATAAATGTAAGGGCCCATAACTTAATGGAAATACTGTAATTAACAATTCTTCCCTTTTCACTACAGTCCGGGGTGAAGAAGTTCAGAAGTGCAGCATTAAGTGTAGTGTTACGTACGCAATTTATTATTCAGTGAAATGATGATCTTCGACACGATCTCCCCCCCCCCCCCAACCCACGATTATGGTTTGCACTCCGTTTTTTGTGGTTTTATGTAGTTCAGTTTTCCTATTCGCCAAGAGTCAGATATGTTACAGGGATAGTTTCTCACCTGTTGCAATACAATAAATTCTTTAAATCCGCAGTAATTGGTGGGTCCTAAAGAACATCAATTTGCGCATTTTTTACGTCTTCGTCATTGCAGTTCCGCTATGTAAGACCACAACCAGCAGTAGATGAGCCCACAGGTGCACTCATCACTCACATATTGCAAAAATCGCTTCCGTTTTAGCGACAGAATGTTGTCCTTTGGTTTCTCCAGTTAGAAAGCTAATAATTACTGGTACAGATGACCGAGGATAACAAAAAGTATAGTCAAGTATAGTGTCACAGCGCTCAATGAAGAAGGTCAAGACATTCGTGCGTCTCTACCAATAATGATGGGGACTGATATTCTAGATTCCTAAGACAGCAGCATGTGTGGAAACATGCCAGCCGCAGTGGCCGAGCGGTCTGCGGCGCGCCAGTCACGGTCTGCACGGCCACTGCGGTCGGGGATTCGAATCCTCCCTCGTGCATGGATGTTTGTGTTGTCCTTAGCGTAAGTTAGTTAATTAAGTAATTATTATGTAAGTCTAGTGACTGATGACCACGAAGTTTGGTCGCATAAGACCTCACATATACATTTTAACATACATCTTACAAACTTACAGTATCCACCGCAAATCTCATATACTGTTGATCAGAAAGCTCAGCTACTCAACCTCATCAGCATGAGTTGACTGATAACATCGTCAGCTTGACTCAAATGCACAGAAGGGATAGTCAACAGGGTGTCAGTGATGGAAGCCACTGTCTCGAGGCAGCAGCATCGATTCACATGTCTTTACTCATCTACCCACAGGGGCGGCCTCAGGGATGGGCTTAGGGAGGGCCTGGATCCACCCAAAATTTTCTTGGCTCACCCAAATAAGTCACACAAATTTCAGCATCAAAGTCAAACTTTATATTATAAATTAAGTAATTAGTGTAAATTATAGACAGATATAACATACTCCATTAATTTTTCTATAATGGAGCCGTTAAATAAATCAAATACATTCGAAGCGGATCTTAAGACACGATCATGCTTACGTGCGCCAATGGGCGCGGAAATTTTGTGTCCAAGGAAGTCCAATGTAGCTTTTTAACAATGCGCCAACTGATGTTCTACTTGCAGGCCTCCTAGTAGTGGCTTTACTTGTCATCCAGAAATCACAGAATGTTTAAACAGAAAGAAGACGCAAATGATGGATACACAAATGGATTGCGAGGAGGAATGAGTTGGGGCATCAATGTTGTTGAGCAGGGAACTGTAAAACGAGAACTAAGCGTCCTTTGAAAATCATTTTAGGATGAACGTAATCAATTTTGAACATTTATTAAGACTAGTAGGGCCTTTATCCGAAGAAAGAACTCTATAATGAGGGATGCTACAAGTCGCCCTCGAGTACCTTGCTTCTGGCGATTCATTTGCCTCACTGCAATATATGTATCGGCTTCCCAAGTCCACCATATCCAAGTTCATGCCTGAAGTGCTGAACGCAATATACAAGGTATAAGAAGTGCATCTGAAGGTACGGTAAGTAATTGTCTATTTTTAATCAGTATGTTGAAGACTGTTATTTTTTAAAGTGGGCTTATAAATAGATAGATGTGTGTTCTACAGCTATTGATGCTCTTCATACAGTTCCAGAAATTGAACTGTATATTGCAACGGCCACTTTTTATCAACTGGCATCGTTCTTAACTTAGAAACAAAATATTATACTCGAGTTGCAATACGCAAAGGTACAGGCACACACTATAAACAAGCTATTGAACAGCAACAGCCATCTTGAGAAAACGACGAAAAAGAGGTGGGGGAAGCCAGCTCGCGCAAGTAGGTAGACCCGACCTTAACTTTCGTTTGTACGTCCACCAGTTGAGATTTTGGGGGTTCACACGAGCATTTTGAAGTGCGCACGTCAACGTGCGCCAACGATTCGTGTCCGTGTCAACCCCACTTTACGAGGACGAAGTTAACACGGAATTATCGATTTATCCGTACAAGAAAACGAAATAGTCGATCGATATATAGAATAAATGGTTCTTCCCATGGAGGTAAGGTTCTTTCCCATTTCTGCTTAGCGTTTGCACGTGTTTAACGATAAAAAATAAAAGTGTACTTGATATATTCATTGTTTTTTGTGTGAACTGTGCATGTTTTTTTCATCGAAAATGAACGCAGTAACGATGGCAAAGCGGCCTATCATATCAGACTACTTCTGTCAGCAACAGAGATAAATATTTAATCAAATGAGGAAATGACAACGTCTCGGCGTGTAATAAGTGCTGAAATTCAGGATCCAGAAAGTGAAGTAGCAGAAATTGTGTTCGCCAGTGATAAAATGGAAGTAGAATAAAATGTTAAAACAGCTGGAAAATGAAAACCTCGGTGAAAATAAAGGTAAAGATTTATGTTCTACTAGCTGAAAGCCCAGAGTTGCCCAGGTATTTATTTATTTATTCAAGACTTGAGTTAGTACTTCTCCTATCCCTTTTCTCTCTGTCCACTTCCTTTTTTCTAATAACATTTTTATATTTACCAGAGAATAAATAAGAAATAAGGCTGTCTTGAATAATGTACAAAATTGTATGTGCTGTATCCAAGATAGTAATTAAAATACAAATGATAAGTAAGATTCTTATATTCATTTAATTCACAACTTTACTATAATCAATATTTCTTGTGTCTTTTCCAGGATCTAATATGAATAATTGTTTTGGTGAGCCCACCATTCAGAAAGTGACTTAAAGTTGTCCATTTTGAGAAGGATGGACACGTAAATCCACTCCACAGTATTGAATAGATTGACCTGTGATTTATTAATCGTAATATAAAATGCAAGTCTCACTGGAAACTGCAGTCTCTGGAAGTTAAAAGCTAGATATGTCGGAATAAATGGGCATTCTTTGGTTGTACACTGTTTCATTCCCTTCCTTTCCTTGTAGCTCTATAGAAGTCTGTTGCTTTCACCTACAGCCATGTGCACTTCACAGTTCAAAGTGGATTCAAAGTTGTCAAGAGCAATCAGCTTTCAGGAATTTCCTTAAGGTTTTAGTGCTGGATACGTAAATATATTAATATGTGGTGCATGATATGACAGGGTTTTGCCCATAGCAGTATATAAGATCTCATATTTATTTAATTATATGTTGTAAAATTGTATAATTTTGTAGGTATATATTCATTTGTGTGCTGCATGTCAGTAAAATCTGTTACGAATACAGTTAGTAGTAAAGAAGTAATAGATTAAAACGTGATGTGTGATGGAGCGGTTTTCTATGAACGTTACTGTTTATGTCACATCTCATTAACAACTTGTCATACTGAGATACAATTTCGAACGCACATTCAGCTATATGTGTGTATACTGTCTGTAAAATTTTCTGCAGTTACAATCTGAGTGTAGAAATTATAAATTGTAACATCATACTATCATACTGTCTGTAAAATTTCCTGCGGTTACAATTTGTAGAGTAGAAATTATAAATTGTAACGCCATACCGAATGTTGTAGTTTAGTCCATGAATAGCAGAAAAGTAGTAAGCGAGAAACTTTTTCTTTTATCATTTTTCTGTGGTTGTCAGCGAGAAAAAGTTTAATAAAGGTTCAAAAATATGTTTAAAGTTGGCTGTATGTCGCTAAGTACTGTCATTCTGAATAAAGTCTCATCGCATTATGTGGCAGTTTCTTGCAATTCCTATTGTTTATGACGTTATATCTCCTGAACCATGTGTCATATGTAGTTATTAACATGGCAGCAGTGTTACCTTACAGTGATGAATATGTGTACGAAATTTGGTTGAAAACGTTCCAGTACTTTATGAGGAATGTGCAACATTATAGTTTGATGTAGCAGTTTTTCGTGCACCTCATTGTTTATGGCGTCATTTTTCGTGAACAATGTGTTGTAAGTGATTCTTACACTTACGGCGACCATCCTCGTGAAATGAAACTTACTTGTGCAAAATTTCATAAAGATTGGAACAAACCGTAGATTTGTATGCAATATGTACACACAACACACGGACACTCAGTGTTATATATAATGATATATATAGAATTTTTTCGTTAATTTTGCCGATATTTTGATAGTTATTATGCTATTCGGGACAGAGACGAATCCGAGAAATCAGAGGTCATTAGAATTGGTCCACCCACACTTGAGTTATAAATGGTGTAACTAACATAACTTTCTTTTATATTGTGGGATTTAGGGGTCCCAACAGAAAGATATTGCACGACATGACATGTGTAAACAGTTTATTAGCTAATACACAAATACACACAAGACAAGACAGTCATAGAGTGCGTTAATAATGGTTGCTGAAGCAGCGATAGTAATAGTTGTTGGAGATGCTATAGGCGAGAGTGCGAGGTATCGAACCTCGTGATCTGCCACAGAGCCTCCCTTCCCCCCCCCCCTCCTTACCAGTAGCACGGAGCATGGGAGCGGTGCCAACGAGCAGCGATTGTAGATGGGTAAAGTGGCGACGGTTCTCTTGGAGCTGGACGGGAAGTCAAGCTGCGGAGTTGTGTCCGCCGTCGTCTAGAAATTGTGAACGGCAGATGAGCCGTCCAGCATGTGAAGAGTCAGTGCAGAGGTGTCGTCGTGAGAGTGGGACGCTGCTGAGGGCCGGCATCGGGAGACGGGGTTTTTCACAGCATGTGACGACCACCACCTTTAGATGGTGGTGGTGTGAGTCCCATAAAACACACTTGTCTGTGGTGTATCAGTTGTGAGGTGACGCAGAACGCCAGGCAGGTCGACGAGGTCCGCCAGCATGCAGGAGCGACCCTGAATGAAGGTGCGAGGAGGTGAGGTTTGAGTACAAGCAGACATGTCTCGACAGGCCTCTCGTAAGTAGGTAGTGTGAACCTGGTCAGCAATGTGAGTGCGCTCGCTCGGAGACTCGAGAAATTGTAGGCCAGAGCTGTCTGGACCAGTAAAGGCAGCTTGTTGGTCCAGACTGCCATCAAAGTTGAGTCTCGCATTGCCTGCTCGCTGACCAGCAGGCGAAGACATATCCACAACTGTAAAGGCTTCCTGTCTCCGAGATGTCCTTCCTGAAGAACGTAGCAGATGATTTCATCGGGAGTGTGAGTGACACGCTACAGGATGGTCTGCTTCGCCACGAAGTAACAACGAGTCGTTGGAGGCGACGTTACCAGATCGCAGTTTAGGTCGATGTGCTCATGCATGTGTGTGATAAGACAAAGATAGCGACAAGCATCATCAGGGAGTGGTGGTCGAAGATTTGTTTTACTAAAGCGAACCATGTAGTCGGAGCCTCGAACGAAAACGGAGGCAGCTTGGGAAAACGTCCAGGCAGCAGAGAAGGAGGAGTACACGGTGCCTGAGGTCCCAAGTCTGGCACCGCAACGTCAAGCTGATGTTGAACTTGTTGAGAAGGCGCGATGCGGAAGGCCGACATGGCAGAAGCACCGAATTATGCCGCTGAAACGGGCGGTTGAGCGCGAGACAGTGTAAGAGAGTCACACAACGTGCCAGCCACACGAATGGAAGCGGTAGACCAAAGTGGACACGGCGTGGCAGGGGCGTGTTGGGGCGCCGAATGTGGCTGCACATCGAACACATTGTCCTATCCCGACAAGTGTGAATGCGAGAAAGCACTGGACAGAGTATGAGGGTTAAAAACACAGTCACTAGGTAAACACTGCATAGGTGGTTGTCAAAAAGACGAATGCATTGCACTGTCAACAACCAAAACTATGCACGCAGAAAAAGGTACAGAAGGAGTTTGAGACAAAGGTCCTGAACTAAACACAGAACTCGAATAAGTCTACTAGCCAGATCATTAGACACAGGCAGCGAAATATAGTTCTGGGACAGCACGCCACTGTTCAAACTATGTCCAGGCATGGAGGTCACTGATAGATACACTTGTGCACATGGAAGAGCCATGGTGGGCCGCGAATACAAATTTCAAGCACAGTACACTGAACTATCTGCAGTTGGCAGTGGTCGAGAATGTGTGCACACAAAAGTGCGAGTATTGTTCGTTATTTGCGCACCAGAAAGGAAATTCGGGGTCACAAAGCTGGAGTCCATTGTGTGACTGTGCAGTGTTTTCTAGGCCGAATTGAACAAGTCCAGAGAAAATTGCCGAGCCGTGTGCCGAGGTGTCGACGATTCGCGGGGCAGCAGTGAGTTGAACGATGGTTGAGAAGCCACATTCAAGCCCGGTGGAAGTCGCACAGGCATGTTCATTGTGGTCATAAGCGTCGGATCACATATTGCCATATTTCACGAATTAATCCGGCATGGGCGAGTGAAACGCACTGAAACAAGCACCTTACCACAAGAAACTCATTACTGGGTCACCAATGTGCAGGTGGAGTAGTTGAAGTGGACGCCATCAGAACAGGCGGCGTTTGGGTTGGCCGGTAGAGTAGTTGACGTTGGCACCATTGGAGCAGGTGAGAGCGCCACCTGGGTGGTGGCCTAGCTTTGGCGGTGTGTGGATTGGCCAGCAGAGTAGTCGACGTGGTGACCACCGTGGTAGGTGGCGGCGCCACCTGTGGCACAGTGCAAGATGGCAGCTGAGTCAAAGCAGCCGGGAGGTCAGCTGAGAGGGATTTTATGGTGGTGGCCACTGAAGCAGGGCGCGTGTGCTACCATCGCAGAAACAGGAGGCTGAACCGTGGCAGGCATACCAGCAGGTGCATGAACATTTGAAACACTGTGCGACTGTGGGAAAACACTAGAGTTTGATCTTGTAGCTTGAACAGAAGCACAATTGTTGCCAGTAGAGATAATCTTGGAGTTATTGGGTCGTGAGTGACAGGTTATTTACAGACAAAGTTTCACTTTTTAAGTCGGTAGGCGGAGAGTTCTGAATAGCATGTGGAGCAGGTGCCAGAAGGCAGAGTGCACATACTGTTTTGACTGCTGTGGTGGATGGCCTGGCAACCACATTTTGTTTGCACATATCAGTGTAAGAGCGAGGAGCAAGGTTAGGCAAACTGTCAGAAGCATAATCATGCATAACCGTGGTCCCAGAAACACTAATAGCAGAGGAAACACTAGTACTAACCTTGCAATCCACCCGCAGAGCAGAAAGGCGTTGTTTGGTCGCAGACAGCTACGATTCAGCATGGCAAGACGGCGCACGAAGCCGGAACGTTGTCTTGAGATCGCAGTGCGGTGGCTGAGAGTCGTCGTCGTGAGGCAGCAGCGCAGGGAAGCGTCGTCGTGATGTTGAGGGGTAGTGACAAATACGGCGCTGCAACCGACGTCCTGATAGGCGGGGAACATGTTTTGACCGCGTTGCTGTTGAATGCCTGTCCGGCGCAGCAGCAAGTGTAAGCTTTTGTGTACATCGGGTGGGGCCAATGAGCTCAAAGATAATCTGGTGGTGGTACTGTGTGTTATGAAGTTGTGACGCTCCCCGTCATTTTTGTGAACGTATATCTTTCATACACTATCCTGTTGTCAGTATAATCTGCTTACAAAGAATTTAACATGTTGGAATTTTAATTGTTTCTACTAGTTGCTTCCTAAGAAATTAACTCATATACAATGGGCACTATCCATTCTGAAAATTTGAATACTATTAACAAAGTTTTCTAGACATGTAATTAAAGGCCAATTCACACTGTCCATCACGGAACGGCACCGTCCATCAGAACATTCCACAATGCATTTCTAATGGCGACATTCACACTCTCCGTCACCGGACTGTCATGTCACGTCAACGTCACGTCAAGCTTTCTTGAGAAGAATGTTTTGACGGAACAGCCGTCTGCTGACATCAGAAGTTAACCTATTTTCGTCACGCAAATTACATGTTGCAGTCGACGACTGCACTGTTTATATCCAAATGTGTCTTATTCATCTTCATTTTGTTGTTATACTTCGTTTTAGGAGGAAATCTCAACTGTTTCATGACGATTTAAATATGTTTGTCTATTAAGTGTCCCCTTAAAATCGAGGTAGGATATCTGAAACCAAGAAATGCTTTATGTTGCATAACATTATAACAGAAAAGACTGAAGTAAACTGTTTACTTGAATAAGATTGTAATTCGATGACATATTTTCATTAAATAACATTTTAAATGAAAAATTCAGTTCTAATATAAGACAAAAATTCAGTTGTTTACGACGGTATTAACAATGTCAGCGGGCAAATCGTAATGGATAAAGTAAACAGGCGCTATTTATGCTCTTATAAGTATTTTTTGATGTTTTCATATGTTTATTTTTTCGCTTGAAACTAAATGTCGATGTTTTGAAATGTTGTTTCAGTTCCCAGTAAGTTGGCCAAAAACATACACTGTAAAGTTTTCTTTGGCTGTCAACAACATTTAGCGTTGTTGTTCCCTCAGTTCTAGTATTAAACTATGACTTTCTACATAACAGATCGTCACTCATAACCTCACTTCCTACATCGCGTATTGAGATGGGCGAATTGACGTGACGGACATTGACAGACAGTGTGGATACAACTTGACGTGACCTTGCCGTGACGTGACCTTGACGTGACGGACAGTGTGAATTGACCTTAACAGGATTGTTCCAACAAAACAGTAAAAAAAAAAGCACGAGTTGTATACGATGTATAATTGAGTTATATTTTGATTCAAAACTAGTGTTTCTAGGTTTTGAACCGGCAAAAAAAAATTGCATACTTCTTCTTTGTTAGCATTAAAAAGAATCTAGCAAACTGTGGAGTTAATCTAATTACTGTGTTGCACAGACGTATGATGGAGCTGCAGTATGAGTGTTTCTTCTGCAGGTGTTGAAGCTATTTAAAGTGGAGAAGTCTCACAAGCCATCTACACACACTGTATGAATCATAAGTTAGATCTTGTCATAGTAGCAACTGATAGAGTATCAAGTCAGCTACAGATTTTTTTGACGTGCAACGCATCAAATCTTTATTGGCACAGACAAAAAAATGAAGATTCGAAAACTGGAATTAAAAAAAGTTTAAGTGACACTAGATGGGCCTGCCACTATGCTTCATGTTTGGCTGTGAAGAAGGCTATTGATGGTATACACTATACTGTACAAAAGCTTTATTAGATGTTACTAAAACAGCGAACAATAACAGTCTGGCTTGAACATGGTGGATCATACAAGAGAAGCATAAACCAAATATTGTCACGTAGATATAACAGTTCGTGACCATGGTTGACAACCAGAGATGCAAACACTCGCATTGGTGGCTAGTGGCTAGTGGCGCCATGCAATACGGGGAGGGTAGGGAGGAAGAGTCACAAGCACTAGTAGATTCACGTGCAGAGGGCGTCGCCCACATGGTGGATTCTATTGTGCCATCCCGTAGTACAGGAGGGGGAGGTAGCCAAAGTGCGGTAGGGCCTTGAACAATGAAATTCTGCTATGTAGGAGGCAGTGTAACTTGTTGTGAGAGTCGTCGGTTCGAGCAGGAGCCACAGACTAGAACTACGACTAGCACAGTGCTCGACGGGAGCAGGATGGCCCGAGCCTCGGGAGGAACGGAATCACGGACCAGCTGGAAACATTTAACCCTCGAGCAGGCGCGCGGCGCACTTTGTACACGCATAGTCAAAAGCTGTCAGTATGCTACCAAGTAAAACATGTATGACCTAAGTCATAGTTTAATTTTAGTTTATTTGAACAACAATACAATAAACTTATATTACATCGCCACTTTGCCGTTTAACAAATAAGAAAACTTTCATAATATTTTATTGCTGTAGATGACATAGGAGTCTATTACAACACTTTTTTAAAAACATAATGAACAAAGACTCTATTTCATAGCAATATAAGAGGACAGAGGCTTAATATATTGAATTATCAGCTATCACAGAGTTCCATGCTTCTACACAGTTGATTATCTTGCGTATTTTCGGAAAAGGCAGTACATTTCTCATATGCATGCAATGTCTTTTCATGTCATTTACAAACAAAGCTATGACATGAGTGAGACCTTATGGTAGTAGTATGGCAGTTTCATGCTCATCCAAATGTCACACACCGACCTCTTTCTTTGGTAGTAGGCTCCTTGGTTCTTTCCTCTTTATTTCTGAGGAAAGTTGCAATGTCGGCAGGAAGTGAAGGAATAGGAGCTTTTTCTGCTAGCTGAGCCTTCATAAGCGACGGTGCTAAATCTTACAAAGAAAATTCTTCTATTCTTTTTTGGATTTGCCGCATTTGCACGAAAAAGTATCTGAGCGTTCAGCACATACGAAACTAGCGTCATATCATTATCAAAACCAAATAAAGATGAGTGGAGAGTTCTACATTCCCCAGGTAAAACTTCGTGTGGAATCTTGCGTTTGTTTTATCTCAAAGTGCCAATGCATGTTAGTCGCTTTTTCAGCAGCGAGCTGGCTAAGGAATAGCAAGTGTACATTGTAACGTTTCTTCCTGAGCCTTCAAAGTGAGTAATAAGTCTTCCTACAATATCACAGGGAGAATTAGAAACATCGTATGGTCCTTTAGGTTGATTTTCACAATATACATCCATATTACTAGTGAAGAATGTTTTATCATCTGCTAAAAGAAAAATCTTTCTGCCTTACTTCAATGGTTTGTTTCGAATATAATGAACAAAAGATCAGCGATCCCGAAAAGATTGCAACTTTTCATCTACTGTCACAAATTGATAGTTGTGGAGCCCCAGCAGCGACGTTGCGAGGCATTCACAGCTCAAAGAAACATGTTGGTAAATCGCACAGGGTTCAGAGTCTGCCAGGAAGTTTCATATCAGCGCACACTCCGCTGCAGAGTGAAATTTCATTCTGGAAACAACCCTTAGGCTGTGGCTAAGCCATGTTTCCTCCATATCCTTTCTTCCAGGAGTGCTAGTCTTGCATGGTTCGCAGGAGAGCTTCTGTGAAGTTTGGACAGTAGGAGGCGAGGTACTGGCGGAAGTAAAGTTGTGAGGCGGCATCGTGAGACGTGTCGGGATAGCACAGTCGATAGTGCGCTTGCCCGCAAAAGGCAAAGGTCCCAGGTTCGAGTCCCGGTTCCGGCGCACAATTTTAATCTGCCAGGAAGTTTCATATGAGCGCACAATCCGCTGCAGAGTGACATTTAACTCTAGATCTGTATTAGTAAGCGGTCTACCAGGTAGAACAGTTAACGGTTTTTACTATTTATGAAGAGACCTAGTCCTTTCTTGTACAGTTTCAGGTACAGGACTTTCCAATGGCTGCAGCTTCCAACATTCAATTATGTTGAAACTTCCTGGCAGATTAAAATTGTGTGCCGGAACCGGGACTCGAACCTGGGACCTTTGCCTTTCGCGGGCAAGCGCACTACCGACTGTGCTATCCCGACACGACTCACGATGCCGCCTCACAACTTTACTTCTGCCAGTACCTCGCCTCCTACTTTCCAAACTTCACAGAAGCTCTCTTGCAAACACGCAAGACTAGCACTCCTGAAAGAAAGGATATGGTGGAGACATGGCTTAGCCACAACCTAAGGGATGTTTCCAGAATGAAACTTCACTCTGCAGCGGAGTGTGCGCTGATATGAAACTTCCTGGCAGATTAAAATTGTGTGCCGGAACCGGGACTCGAACCTGGGACCTTTGCCTTTCGCGGGCAAGCGCACTACCGACTGTGCTATCCCGACACGACTCACGATGCCGCCTCACAACTTTACTTCTGCCAGTACCTCGCCTCCTACTTTCCAAACTTCACAGAAGCTCTCTTGCAAACACGCAAGACTAGCACTCCTGAAAGAAAGGATATGGTGGAGACATGGCTTAGCCACAGCCTAAGGGATGTTTCCAGAATGAAACTTCACTCTGCAGCGGAGTGTGCGCTGATATGAAACTTCCTGGCAGATTAAAATTGTGTGCCGGAACCGGGACTCGAACCTGGGACCTTTGCCTTTCGCGGGCAAGCGCACTACCGACTGTGCTATCCCGACACGACTCACGATGCCGCCTCACAACTTTACTTCTGCCAGTACCTCGCCTCCTACTTTCCAAACTTCACAGAAGCTCTCTTGCAAACACGCAAGACTAGCACTCCTGAAAGAAAGGATATGGTGGAGACATGGCTTAGCCACAGCCTAAGGGATGTTTCCAGAATGAAACTTCACTCTGCAGCGGAGTGTGCGCTGATATGAAACTTCCTGGCAGATTAAAATTGTGTGCCGGAACCGGGACTCGAACCTGGGACCTTTGCCTTTCGCGGGCAAGCGCACTACCGACTGTGCTATCCCGACACGACTCACGATGCCGCCTCACAACTTTACTTCTGCCAGTACCTCGCCTCCTACTTTCCAAACTTCACAGAAGCTCTCTTGCAAACACGCAAGACTAGCACTCCTGAAAGAAAGGATATGGTGGAGACATGGCTTAGCCACAGCCTAAGGGATGTTTCCAGAATGAAACTTCACTCTGCAGCGGAGTGTGCGCTGATATGAAACTTCCTGGCAGATTAAAATTGTGTGCCGGAACCGGGACTCGAACCTGGGACCTTTGCCTTTCGCGGGCAAGCGCACTACCGACTGTGCTATCCCGACACGACTCACGATGCCGCCTCACAACTTTACTTCTGCCAGTACCTCGCCTCCTACTTTCCAAACTTCACAGAAGCTCTCTTGCAAACACGCAAGACTAGCACTCCTGAAAGAAAGGATATGGTGGAGACATGGCTTAGCCACAGCCTAAGGGATGTTTCCAGAATGAAACTTCACTCTGCAGCGGAGTGTGCGCTGATATGAAACTTCCTGGCAGATTAAAATTGTGTGCCGGAACCGGGACTCGAACCTGGGACCTTTGCCTTTCGCGGGCAAGCGCACTACCGACTGTGCTATCCCGACACGACTCACGATGCCGCCTCACAACTTTACTTCTGCCAGTACCTCGCCTCCTACTTTCCAAACTTCACAGAAGCTCTCTTGCAAACACGCAAGACTAGCACTCCTGAAAGAAAGGATATGGTGGAGACATGGCTTAGCCACAGCCTAAGGGATGTTTCCAGAATGAAACTTCACTCTGCAGCGGAGTGTGCGCTGATATGAAACTTCCTGGCAGATTAAAATTGTGTGCCGGAACCGGGACTCGAACCTGGGACCTTTGCCTTTCGCGGGCAAGCGCACTACCGACTGTGCTATCCCGACACGACTCACGATGCCGCCTCACAACTTTACTTCTGCCAGTACCTCGCCTCCTACTTTCCAAACTTCACAGAAGCTCTCTAAAGCTAAGCCATGTCTCCACCATATCCTTTCTTTCAGGAGTGCTAGTCTTGCGTGTTTGCAAGAGAGCTTCTGTGAAGTTTGGAAAGTAGGAGGCGAGGTACTGGCAGAAGTAAAGTTGTGAGGCGGCATCGTGAGTCGTGTCGGGATAGCACAGTCGGTAGTGCGCTTGCCCGCGAAAGGCAAAGGTCCCAGGTTCGAGTCCCGGTTCCGGCACACAATTTTAATCTGCCAGGAAGTTTCATATCAGCGCACACTCCGCTGCAGAGTGAAGTTTCATTCTGGATTCAATTAAGTTGTTGATGAGATTATTTTGTGTTATTCTGGCAATGGCCGCTGCTCCTCCAGCTAGAAAACCTGCCACCGAAAGCCTGCAAGGGCAGCAATTAGGAAAGGAATAAATCCTTCAGATGTCCTCAGTAATTGTAGACCTCGTGGTGTTTTAACTCATCGCCTGAAATTGGAGAATAATGCGTTTTAACATGAGGTAAGCAATATAAAAGTCTCCCCCACAGCAAATGATGCAGCCCGCTCCATACCAAATATCTCAGAAACTGTGGAGTTCTGTAGATAAAGTATTGATCCATTCGCTTTAAGGCTTAGAGCACCACTGTCATATGCATTTGTTATGCACCCAATTAGAGCACCACATTGAATTTCAGCAGATTGAATGGACGCACCATACCGATTAATGATATACGCTTCTGTTCTGTATAGTTCTTCCCATGAGCGGTCATCCAACCGCACTTTACCTCCATTCCCGACATTTTCCACTTCGATCACTATACACCAGTCACAGACTACACTTGTTTCAATGCATGTATTCAATCTCTTTGACCCCTTGCAGTTAAATTGTACATTGAACAGAATATCACTGGCTGTGACGATCCATTGGGTACACATTCCATCTCATCAACAACATATTGTCCTTCTCCTTGCAAGACATCCGAATTTCTTTGAGATGGTTCGTACATGGGTGCCAAAAGAGAATCAAAATGCAATAGATTCCAAGTGGATTTTCAAAATCCAAGTACCTAAAACCGGAAATGGTTCACGATATAAAGCTAGATTTGTCCCTCAAGGGATTACTCAACGTCCTGGACTGGATTACAACTAAAATTTTTCGCCTGTCGAGAGATACGAGTTACTACGTACTTTTCGCACTGTTTCAACCGAGGAAGATTTTAAAATGTTAGGCTGTGATGTTGATGTGAAAACCGCCTTTTTATATGGAAAACTAAACGAAAAAATATATGCCAGTGCCACAAGGTGTAATGCTGAATGGTAACGAATATGCAAAGGTCAATGTATTTCTTAAAGCATGCTTCCCATTGTTGGAATAAAACATTTTGCAAATTCTTGAAAATTTCAAATTCAAAGAGAGTGAAGCAAATAAATATGTTTTCACAGGAAACTTTGGAAATGATCTGATTTTCCTGGCTTTGTATGTAGATGAGTGGTTGTTGATTGGAAAAAGAAAAGAATCCCTTAAGGAAATTGTAGAAGAAAGGGCGAAAACATTTGCAATAACCGTTTCCAAAGTTAAAGTGTTTTGTGGAATAGAAATTCAGCGAAATAGATAGAAAAAATTTTGTTTCTGCTCCAAACAGCATATGCAACACAAATCTTGAAAAATGCAAAACCGGTATCCATTCCAACAGGTCCAAGTGGGAAATTGTACACCGAGGGAGATAGTTACTGTGACATTTCCATTCAGGGAATCATGTGGTTCATTTCTATTTCTCGCAACTGTTCGTCGATCAAATCTGGCTTCTGCAATGAATAAATAGTTGAACAATTATAAGGAGAATCAGTGTCAAGCAGTCGTATGTATTTTCAAGTATGTACAAGGTACAAAAGACTTAGGTGTATTGTGCAGGAAGAGTACTGTTAAAGACAAGATTTTTTTTCTTCGGATATCAATGTATTCTTGATAGCCACTTAACGTCGGTGCTTGGTGGTGATGCTAATATGTCCTGTACTTCAGCAGCCATATCCTAGTTGAGTGCGGCTTAGACAGAACTGTACTTTGTCTCGTCCACAGTAACTTGAGTTAGTATGAACTGGCTCTCTAGCTACGCGAACCAAAGGACAGGAATTTGCTGCCAAAATGGTGGCGGTTTAATTCCTGCGCAATTAATTATCACCCCTGTTGGTACTTCAGCAGTCGGTGGTGGGTCTGGCATCGTTGATATACGAGTTACAGTTGCGAAGAACGCGGTAATGCGCGACGCGGTTGACGCAGATGTTGCTTTTATAGTTACACGAATGTGGTTCGGCGTAATAAGCGACATTGTTGCTTCCTTTTGACGGGACGCGGCTCGTAATCACGTCGGGGTCACCAATTGTTGCGTGATTTAACCCAATTTATTAACGATGTGTTACAATCAACTGTACATAACCCACAAACTGATTAACAACTACAGAGTCATTATATATATCAAGGAACAGACAGAGGTCAGAGATATGTATGCACAAAGTAATCGAACTTCGATAAATCGCCACACTTCACACCAAACCATTATGTAAAGATAAGTTTGTGATGTGCACAAGATTGAGTATTGCCAAAAATGATTCTTAAGATGCTCAGACAGTAAAAGTGTTGATAGTGATTTGCGTTTTCACACTTAAAAATTCGCCAGCATAAGATATAGATTGCTGCACAGTGCTTCAACCATAGATAAAGGTCTATGGTCGAAGGCACAGTGGCATGAGGCAGTGGCGGCTCGTACAAAATTTGACCAGTGTGCTACAATTTGACAAAAATAAACAGGAAACAAAATATACCAAAATAAAAAGTCAACCTTTGTATGATTGCCTTTAATTAAATATTGTAATATTGTATTGACAGTAAGACCTTCAGGGGAATCTATAACAGCTCTGCCAACTGCATATATTCACTGCAGGTAGTAAATATAACGTTTAAAAATATTAATTTTATATACAGAAATTAAAAATTTAGACTCAGAGGTATTTGAATACGAGCCTCACACAGGTAGGTTCGAGAGACAACATGCAAGACGCCTGAGCCAGCGCGCTATTTGACTCTGTATGCCGCAATATTCGTCATATACTATTCTTCCGCAACCGTTACACGCAGCGCGAAGAGAAATTGAGAAATATTGATCTGGTGCTGCAGTCGGTCTCAGCATACATGAGTCGCCAGGCCTGATGTCACGTCTGCGCATGCGCACTAGTGAACAGAGGACTGCGCCACCTCTCTGCGCATGTACCACCGCGGCTGAATCTCATTTCAGCACACGGAGCTGGTTTCCAGCTATCCTGGCGAGAACGCTCCAAAATGCGTTTTCATCCTTATTACTAGAATTCTAATACCCACTGGAAGGGAACTGGCATAATTTTATTGTGATATCTGGCTCGTATTCCAAGAGAAAGGATGTAATTTTACAGTGATTTCTCGCTTGCATCCGAAGAGAATGGCATAATTTTAGTAATATATTTACAGTGTGCTGCAGAACATTAGCACATTATCACCAGGCGCCACTGCATGGAGGTAAGAATAAAGAAAGATGTTGCTAAGTATCCCAACTGTACTACGCTATGAAACCATTGGCCACCATGACACTCCGACCACAACACTGACAATGTGTTATACCTGTGTCTCTATTTACAGTCGCTAATTGCAGCATTTCTGTGCCTGTAACGTCATCAAACTGGTTGTTTCAAGTTTTTGTTTAAAATAAAATCTCGAAAAACGAAAAAATTTGGCGTTTATTCTGTTTAAAATAGTTGTTGCTACAATATTACCAATCACAAACGTGGGTTTTTTCTTTACCTAATCTGACGATTGCCAGATAAAATAATTTGATTGAGTGAACCAACATCACATTTACGAGCACAGTGACGATATCTTTTCTTCACATAGTAAGTTTCATTAATACTGAAACGATGTTTTGCTTTCGAAATCATTGAGTTAATAAAAATGAAATTTATATTTTCTTCCTTATTAATTCGTAAATAGTATTTAAGTGGGGGAAATAACTTTCATCTTTTGGAAAAGAAAATCATAAGAGAGAAATACGATACATTATAAGTAAATATTGTGTATAGGTTCGTTCACAATAAAAGTGATAAAACACATGTTAGCAAGGCAATTTACACATGAAATGGTATTTCCTTAGAAATCGCGTCACAATCAGAACGATTTGTACACATAAACATCACACAAGTCTCCATAACACTGCAAAATTCTTCCAAAAACGAGCAACAAACATACGGAAACGAGATAAATACAGCAGTAGGTTGGTTGGATCAAGATAGCTACCCTTGGCTTCACAGCTGTGGCGTTAGAGCGCCTCCGTTTATTCTTACCACCATGCACAATGGCGTTTATAGTAATGTTCCTTGAACGTGACTTTTCTTTTGTTTTTTATTCATTATCCATCCGTCTCACTTTGCATTTTTTGATTTGTGCTAAAAGATTAATAAAAAAAGGCTGTTTAGTGTATTCCTGTGGCTTAATTTGATTTCAATTAATCGTAACATCACCATACAGTTGCAACATCATATGAACAGCACTGTAACTCTTAACTTGAACACTTTTTTAAATTAATCGATACGTTTATTATATATTGAAACATTAGACTGCCAGCCTTCTTCCTTAGGGGACAATGAAATGACAAAAGAAAAAAGGGTAATAGTGCTCCACTTACAAGAATACTGGAGTTTATGTCAGAACTGCTACCGCTTCCTCTTTCTTGGGTGTAAACATGATGATGCTGCCACTGTGGTGAGATCACCACTCATTATACCCGTCAAAGCCCGCGCCATAAGTGGCGAGAGAACTGAAATAACAATAAAGCGAAAAAAATGATAAGTATTGTGACATTGTATCACATAGAGTTCAGGAGGTATGACATCACATACTCCTTTTAAAATTACGTATCCATTGCGTCAAGTGGGTGGGATCATTTGCAATCCATGTGTTATTTCTTCCTGAATGTCACATGCTCACAGTCGCCCCATTTACATAAGCTTGCAAAACCGGATTTCATAAACTGAAATTCCAATTCCGATTTTGGTTAATCATATAGACACTCAAAAATAGATTGTGATATCGGTTTTCTGTTTCCTCATTTCGATTTGCGAGTGCATATAAATGGAACTGTTTTTTTGAAAAGTGCTTGACTTGTCAGGTTGCACTTCTAGTTAAGATTTATCAGTTAATGTGAACAGAGAGCCTTTTTCTGCAGTGAAAGAGAAGTATAAAAATTAGATTGAGCATAAATATGTGTATTTAATTAAATGGCGATTGTGCTAACTAAATCTGGAACTCAAATAACTGTTTTTCAGACACCATATATGAGTTGGATAGGAAGATGTTTATTGAAAGATGTGTTGCTTGTAAACATTGTGTGTGTTGCCTATTTTATAAGTTACTTCAGCATCTTATCTAGAATGGCACCTTGAGCTTGAGTGGACAACAAGCAGGTAACATTCTCTTACACATCAATGCCCCAATTTGTCAATCACAAGGTTGTTATAGACACAGAGATGTGGGAAAAACTACTTTTTATTTAAAAAAGAGTCCAATGTATTCTGGGAATACTTGTCTATCGTCTTATAATTTGAGCACTTAGCGACTTAAAAACAATTTTAAGCTCTGACATTTTAAGCACTGACATCGCACATGGTCCCCAACAAGAACAGGGACTGGCATCCATGCGGCGATTATTGAGTGCTAACACACCAGAACCATTCGTCAGAGAAGAGTATCGCCCAATGATTAGCGTTTTTGCCGCTTAGAATGCGCCCATACCCACACAGTGATGCATCACTTTTAATCCTTGAATATACAATATTTTCCTTTTATTCTTTTTATTGATTATTCTTTGGATTGTTTATTCTGCTTTAGCAAACTCTGTGGAATTTTTGTCTCACTGAAAAGTCAATAAAACGTGTTATGTGCTATCTCCTGTTTATTTGAACAAGATTTAAGTGTGGAAGATATGAACATACATATAACTATACTGTCATACTCTATTATTTAGATCAGATATGATGCCATATTAAAGTTTCAACATACCTTGTGAGACATCTTGTACATAATAACTGTTCAAAATGTTCAAATGTTTATAAAGCCTATAGGACTTAATTGCAGGGTCATCAGTCCCTAAACGTATGAACTAACATATACTAAAGAGAGCAGAAACATCCATGCCTCAGGGGGGATTCGAAGCCCTCACGGGGAACGACCTCACGCATCATAGCATAGCTTCTCAATGCGCTCGGCCGCTCCGCCGCGGCGTAATAACTGTTTATGCGTCAAATATTCAGCAAACCTGTTAGCACATCATACTATCAGAATATTGGGCAAATTTTTGCGAAGGGCTGTCCATTCTCTTACCTTTGTGTACTTTATGTTGGTATTGGTAATGCCTGCCATAAGGTTATGGAAAAACTGATTTGTGTAGCTAATAGCATGATAATTCATTCTATCACAATTATGTCATGTCACCATCCTGGTCAAGCTGTATTCACACTGTCATGTCAATAGCCAATGTTGGAAGTGAGCTTATGAGTGGCGATCCGATAAGTAAAAAGTCATAGTTCTACATCTACATGGGATACTCTGCAAATAACATTTAAGTGTCTGGCAGAGGGTTCATCGAACCACCATTATACTATTTATCTCCCATTCCATTCTCGAATAGCGCGCGGGAAGAAAGAACACCTGAATCTCTCTGTTCGAGCTCTGATTTCTCTTATTTTATTCTGATGATAATTTCTACCTATATAAGTGGGAGTCAACAATATATTTTGGCATTTGGAGAGAATGTTGGCGATTGGAGTTTCGTAAGTAGCCAACGCCGCAGCGATAAGCGCCGTTGTTGTAATGATTCCCATCCCATATCATTTCTCTAACGCTGTCTCACCTGTATCGTGACAATACGAAACGAGCTGCCCTTCTTTGGACTGTTTCGAAGTCCTCCGTCAAACCCACCTGATAAGGATAGCACACCGAGCAGTAATACTCCAAAAATTGACGGAGAAGCGTAGTGTATGCAATTTCTTTTGTAGTTCTGTTGCATGTTTTAAGGGTTCTGCCAATAAAACGCAGTCTCTGGTTCGCCTTTCCCACGACATTATCTACATGTTCTTTCCAATTTAAGTCTGAAGTAATAGTAATTCCTAGGTATTTTGTGGAGTTTACGGTCTTCACTTTTCATTGATTTATCTTGTAAACAAACTTTAACGGATTTCTTTTCGTACTCATGTGGACGACTTCACACTTCTCATTACTTAGAGTCAATTGCCAATTTTTCCCACACTGATATCTTATTCAGATCGTTCTGCAGTTGGTTTTGATCCTCAGATGATTTTACTAGACGGTAAACAACATAAGAGAGCTACTTAGATTTTCCCCTACATCGTTTATGTAAATAAGGAACAACAGAGGCCAATGACACTACCCTGTGGATATCACCTCTGTTTTAGTCGATGACTTACCATCGATTACTACGAACTGTGTCCTCTCTGACAGAAAAGCCCCTATCCAATCGCAAATTTGGGACGATATATCATAACCACGCAATTTGATTAAAAGCCGTTTATGAGATATGATGTCAAAAGCCTTCTGGAAATCAAGAAATATGGAATTTGCGAACCCTTGTCGATAGCACCCATCACTTCATGTGAATAAAGAGCTAGTTGTGTTTCGCATGAACGATATTTTCTAAATCCGTGTTGACCTTGGGTCAATAGATCGTTCTGTTCAAGATAATCATAATATTTGAATACAGGATATGAAATAGGCCTGTAGTTTAGAGGGTTACTCCTACTGACTTTCTTGAATATAGCTGTGACCTGTGCAACTTTCCGATCTTTTGATACAGGTCCTTCATGAGAGAGCGGTTGTATATGGCTGTTAATTAAGGAGTTATCGCTTTAAAATGTTCAAATGTCTGTAAATCTATCGGACCAAACTGTGTAGTCATCAGTTCGTAGCTTACAAACTATTTAAACCTAGGTAAACTAACCTACAGACAAACACACACACCCATGCCCCAGGGAGGACTCGAACCTCCACGGCGAGCAACCGCGTGCCCTGCAGCGATGTGCTTTAAACCACTCGGCTACTCCACCGTGGCAGTTACCGCTTCAGCATAATCAGATAAAAATCTAGTGGGTATACAATCCGGACCAGAAGACTTGTTCTTGTTAAGTGATTTTAGATGCTGCACTACTCCGATGATATCTACTTCTACGTTACTCATTACAGCCTCTGTTCATAATTCGGAAACTGGAATATTGGTTTCGTCTTCTTTGGTGAATGAGTTTCTAAAAGCTATATTTAGTAACTCTGCTTTAGTAGTGCTGTCATCAGCAGGATCGCCATTACTATCACGTAGTGAGGATATTCTTTGTGTTTCGTCCCTAGTATATTTAACATATGACCAAAATCTCTTTGGGTTTTCTGTCAAATTTCGAAAAAGAGTTGCGTTGTGAAAACTATTGTAGGCATCTTGCATTGAAATCCACGCTAAATTTCGAGCTTCTGTGTAGGATCGCCAATTCTGGGGATTTTGTGTTCGTTTAAATTTAGTATGCCTTTTCCTTTGCTTTTGCTTCAATGTCCTGACCTGTTTTGTGTACCAAGGGGGGTCGCCTCCTTCTTTTATTAATTTATTTGGTATAAAACTGTCAATTGCTGTCGATACCACTTCTTTTAATTTGAGCCACAACTTGTCTACCCCTACGTTTAGTGTTAGAAACGAGTAGAAGCTCTCTTTCAAGAAGCAATGTATTTTATTTCCATCTACTTTCATGAATAGATATACTTTTCGTTTAGTTTTGGTAACTTTGGGACTTGTTAGGGAGAGCACAGTGCGAAATGAGAATAACCAATAGCATCGGAAGATAGCGAGAGGCAATAGAATTGCATACTGGTGTAAACATTGCCTCAATGCAGCAGTTTGAACGCATTCTGCCTCTTTTGTATGAATGTAGTGCGAGTATATTCTGCAACATTCAATGTTATTTACATTTCTGTCTGATTACAGAACGAAGGATGAAATAAAAATTCAGTTGTCCCAAATATTCTGCTTTTTATTTCTCAGTGTGTTGGCGCTCATGACTATACTATATGCTCCGCTAGGAAAGTAAGTTTAAATATCTTAGAATGAAACATATGTGTCTTTCCAGATATGCAACGATTTCCGAGAGTGTGTCTCAGGCATGGAAATGTGAATTTTATTGCTGCTCTTGGAACAATTTAAGCTGCTCTCATAATTGCCTGCCTGACCAGATTTATTTTCAAGGTGCATGAAAATTTGACAGGAGTGTATCGCTAGGATGTAGAATGTGTCATAATATTGGAATAATAATATGTAAATGTCATGAGGCTAACTGTCTAAATTGTTTGTAAACAGATGCATGAAAAGGGTTACAGTTATGAGCTGCAAGGGCTGAGTGTGTTAATGTTGACAACGAAAGTTTCGGTTTATGCTGATAATTTACTAACCACACATCAGTAAATACAAGAATCTGTCAGTCATAGAGCAGAAACAGTATTAATTACTTATCTCACATCCAACACAATCGATTATTCCGCACATTCGATATGATTGGTTTTTTTTTCCAGAGAACATGTAATGTAGGGACCAATGACAATGTAGTTAAGTCCCATAAGCTCTACAAACATTTGAACATACTAAGAACATGTAATGGTGGTTGCTAACATCAGCACACTACGTCTCTACCATACGTAAACTTTTACCATAAAGCTTACATAATAATTCGCAGAAAATATATACAGCCAACAAGTGATATATCCGTAAGAGTGACATAGTAAGTTCTTATAATAAGTTTGAAATTAAACACGAAGTAATATAGATTATTCAAGAATTCCTTTAAAGAATAGATATCTACAAGATGAGGCGTTAGTAGCTTTACGAATTTACCAATACCCCAGTGATTGATGTAACATAAACTGTAAGTTTATTCTATATCTTTCTGCTTGAATAGTTTACCGTGTTCCTTATTGTCTCGTACTAGAATTTTTAATAAAGGCCTATATTTGAAGATTGTGTTTATTACTTGTATCATCAAGTTCTCATGCACTCTTAGTTTTGGAAACAGTATGATTATAGTTCAGAGAGCACATAAATAAATAAAGATGTACATTGGGAAATAAACGACGAAATATTTGCGTCCTACATTTCCTAAGGTAACCTTAGATTAATAAGCAATTCCTATAATGTGCTTAAATAAAGATTTAAAAAAAGAAAAGGAAGTGTGAGGATACGAACTTTGATCCCTATTACTCTTTCCATTAGACCACAGCGACGATGGGTATTTCAACAGTTTATCCATGAATTTATTAGAACATCTTACTGCTGCATTACAGTTTGATAAGTAATAATAAGGCACATCTCCTAGTGATACATTGTCAGTGCAGTGTCGCTTTGACATGGCACTGTGCAACCTTAATAGAAAACAGCTAATATATGCTACACAGAACAACAAAAATAAATATGCCAGAATGAAACAATGAACAATGACGTCTGCTGCATAGAGTCAAAGATACACCAGTATGGTGTTCTGCAATCCTATTGGTTCTCACTATTTCGCACCAAGCTCTCCCTAACGATAAGGCTCCCTGCCCCAGCAAAGCAGACAGTACCGCACAAGCGAGATACCTATGATATAAGTCAGGCTGCAGGAGGAAATTTTCCCTGCAGCTCATGCACCCAGGGAGCTGTAGGAAGCCGCAGCCGGGAGCTTCCTTGAACAGCCAGTAGGCTGCAGCATGCTGCAGGATTCGGTGCCGGGTGCTCTTTGAACATGAGTTTCCCTACTGTGCATGTGTGTTAGCAGCCCTGTAGCTCTTTGAACGAACCTCATGAGTGAGTGTGACGAAAATCGATTAACTCTAATGTTAGCAAACAAACGTTCCGTCAAAATATTCTTCCCAGAAACGTGATCTGACGTGGAATTCTGATGCATGAGAGTGTAAATATCGCCATTAGAAATGTATTGTGGGCTGTTTTGACGGAAAGTGGCCTTAAAATGGATTTTCATATAAAATACAGTACTTATCACAACCGGTTTTTCTGCATTCACATACATTGGCTTCGCCAACTCACAACCAAACTGTTGCCTCCCAACATAACCTCTACCTCAGGCTACACTACCAACGCCATGTTGTGGCGACACCACAGTTCAGACTGTCACCACGACTAGTTTCGTATTTTCCGGACGCCAATTGACTTCCGAGTGTCAGACTGTGAATCAAACGGTCGCGGATTCGATCTCTGCCAAGTCCTAGGATTTTTATCTCATCAGGCTTGATTCCATGGTGGAACTTGTGCTCAACGACTGTAATTTGACTTGTAGAATTTCTTTGCAGCCATCAGTCGTAAGTATTATTTATTCACAGATCTAGATTTTGACCACTGTGATCATTATCAATGCTTAAAATAAAACAATTAAAACATGTAAAACATTTCGACCTCCATGTTGGAGTTTATGTTGATTATGTAAAGGGTATATTACACGGAGCGTATTTGGTCACTAGTCGCTGGGGTATTTGGACACAGCTTCTATCTTCGCTCTGTGTAAACAAGGTCAGTTAACAAAGTTGTTGCTCCGAAACGTGATCGTCTGAAGTTGAAGGACAGGCTACTTCAGATGCTGGGCGCTGGCATTTTTCGTCGCTTTCTAGTGTTGGTCGCCCCTGTGTCATATACAGGAGCATATAAAGTAGCCACCAGTCGAGTCAAAACGTCAAAGGCAGTAATAAATGCTGGCGTTCTCTTTCTTGCAACTGTCTTAAAAGAACAATCTACCAAAAGCAAAACGCAAAAGTAGGAAAAAATAAAAGAAGATGCATAAGAAGGTGGTTTGCAAGGAGGCCTAAATATGGTGCTTCTGCAAATCTTTTGAGAGAATTATCGTTTGAAGGTCCTTCTGCCTACAGAAATATAATGAGGATGACATCAGACAATATTGATACATTACTGTAGATGGTAGAGGATAAAATAAGGAAACAGAATACTGCCATAAGTATGGCGATCTCCCCTAGAACAAAACTAGAAGTTGCACTGCGTTATTTGGCAACAGGTGATAGCTTCAAAATACCTGTTTAGAATACCCCAATCGTCTATCTCCAATTTATTCCACAAGTCCTGGATTTCAATTCGTCAAAACGTTGGTTAAATTGAGTGTCTAAATTTAGTATTTAAATAAGCCGTATTTTTAATGTCCCTTAATACTGGAAAACTTTGAAAAATATCCAGAAATTTGGAAATGTTATTACAACTGCACTTCATATTTTGTTTGGTGGGAAACACAACTGTTCAGTATAACCTAACCTTCAAAACAGTATGTCATGCTACGTCGTGTTTCAGTTGTTTTTATGAAGATGCTAGCATCTCAACTCGCTGCATGTCATTAGCTTTGTTCGAGTTGCGGTTGCAACCGCGCTAAAGCGTTCGAGTTGCGGACGCCACCGTTTCAAACTAAATATGACTGCCATTGAGCCGTTCGAGTTGTGGTGCAAAAGAAGTTGCCATCGATTGTGACGGTAAGAGGAAATTCTACTGACCAACTCCAAAGCGTTTAATAACCTTGGACCAAATAGATAATCCAGCACACGTGCAAAGTGTTCTGTATACAACTCGTTCCTGTTCCTTGAAGAAAGGAAGTGCAAAATTCAGGTTATTCTTTAAACAGGCGGTAAATAGCAGTCTCGTAAATATTTAATAAATTATAGTATCGTTTTATTCCCTTTGGGGATTTTTCTGCCAATGTCTTACGTTTAGATAAATCTAGCAATATTGAAAGTAGGATCTCATTTTAAAAATTAAATTTTGCTTCTTCCATACAAGCATCAGATTACAAAAATCAACAATTGTGGGTCACTATTGGTGATTGACCTGTGCAATTTTGAAAGCAACAACTGACCACTGTTTCTTTTCAAATACAAATAGTTTTCATATCCATTGCTTCTAGTGTAAAGAAAGAGAAAAAAATAAACTTAGTTTCTATATGTAATACCTCTAGCAGCAACCATGCGTTTGCACACTGGACGAATTTCAGACTCTTCCTATTAACTTAATGAGTTCAAATCCATAACCTTTATTGGAATTAGACAATTTACAGCAATGGTTATATTTGGTCATGAACAAAATTTTAGTTTATCAATATTGACATTAAATAGCAGATAATTAGCACCACTCAATGGCGGAATTTATGACAAAATATAAGCCACAATTTAAATTTGTACAATTCCTTTAATTTAAAAAAAGTAAAGTAAAATAGGATGTTAATGGCGAAACTGGTGTCTGGAGTTATTAAGAGCCTTCTTTAACCATTTAACATAATTTAATTCAGTATAATTGATGATTTCAGATATCCATTACTTGATTAATGAAAAACTGAAAGAGTTGTGCATGTTGTTATGCTTTACATGACACATATTGAGAAATTCTCGAGATGATCAAACATTTACGTACTAACGTACGCTATTTCGGTGATTTAATGTGGTGCCTTATAACCTCTGAAACACGACACAGCAAGGATCAGAATGCCATATATAAACGTCACAAAAATATTTGTATTTATCGATCCAGAAAGTCTGAAAAGGTATAGTGCTCAGCATAATAAACTGTTGCTGTTGTTGTGCTTCATTATTTTAAATCATAAACCTTTCGTCTACACACCTGAGAGAGCAAATAAGCCAACTAGCGCTACAGTTGGCCAAACCACGAAACACGACAAAAAAGCAGCGTTCGAGTTGGCGTTTGCAGTTGCAACTGGCGGAAGCCGCGCATGCGCAGTAGAGATGCGGTTGCAATGGTTGCAACCGCGCTAAAGCGTTCGAGTTTCGGTCGCCACCGTTTCAAACTAAATATGACTGCCATTGAGGCGTTCGAGTTGCGGTGTGAAAGGAGTTGCAATCGTCTGTGACGGTAAAGCCCTTTCTATACGAGACGTGCAACACGCACAAGTAAGTTGTTGTCAGCTGCAGCACCCCTTGAGATAAATCATCGAACCACAAAGGCGCGTTCAAATGGTACGCATTTGTTGAGTTGTCTACTTCGTTTGTTGTCAACTTACAGCAAATGAATCGCCAGATTAACATAACTTTTCGAAACTATATGATATATTGTGATGATTAAAACATTTATTTGTGTTTTAGACTGCCACTATGAAACTTTGTTTTCGTGCAGTTTATGCGTAACTACATCGCTCGCATGTGTTAACGTCCTCATTATAAAATGCGATTACGTATTTCCAGCCCTGCGGTTTGAGGCATCTATGTATATGATGAACTAGCTCAGGTGTCTAGACATACACCTTTCACTTTGATTAAGCTTCAAATGATGCTCACCAAAAACAAATATTTAATGTGTTAACTGCAGCATGTTTCAGAAAAAATAGCAAATAATTTAGGAGATGTAATAAACACGGTTTGCAGTTAAAATTTCATATGTTGTGTGTTACCCGAGAGGATGCCATCATCATATGTTCATACAGTAGAGCTGCATGTCCTCGGGAAAGGTAACGGCTGTAGTTTCCCCTTGCTTTCAGCCGTTCGCAGTAGCTGTGTGGCAAAACCGCATTAGCTGATGTTACGAGGCCAGCTCAGTCAATCATCCAGAGTGTTGCCCCTGTAACTACTGAAAAGGCTGCTGCGCCTCTTCAGGAACCACACGGTTGTCTGTCCTCTCCACAGATACCCCTCTGCTGTGGTTGCACCTACGGTACGGCTATCTGTGTCGTTGATGCACGCAAGCCACCCCACCTCGGCAATGTCTGTGGTTCATAATAACCGGTTTACGACGTAATTTAAAGTCTGAATATGTCCTAGTAAGCAGAAAACCTGGTAACTTTGTGGAAATGATCATGTAGAACATACACAACATTCTAATTTTAAATAAGTGTTATGTTGTACTACCAAGAACTGACGGATAAATCAGTAACAATTTATTGATTTACTTTTTGCTCTATGTTTGTTTGGATTTTATAACAGTTATATCTCTATATTCAATAAAAATTGTACACAGGTTATATTAAATTTTTAATGAAATTCCTGTATAGTATCACCTTCTAAAATACTTATTACTGAGTCGAAAAACTCCGTTCCTTTGAGCAAGAGACAAGTACACATTCTCAAACAAATTCCCTACTTGGTTTCGTTTGTCAGCTGGGTTCTCCATTCGACCGTCTGCGCATGCGTGAAGCACTTCCATACGTGTGAGAATAGGATCCATCCTATTCCGTCTACTAGCGATCGTATGTGTGCCTCTTGTGCGAGTGGATGCGTCTACAATGTATGTGTACGGCGTGACCGGTGCATCATCGGTAATCTCATAAGCTCTCACTTCCCGCGTAGAAAGGGCTTAAGAGGAAATTCTTCTGACCGACTCCAAAGCATTTAATAGCCTTGCACCAAATAGATGTACAAAGAGTTTTGTATGCAGCTTGTTCCTTTTCCTCGAATAAAGGAAGTGCGAAAGACATTGTAGTATCATTTTATTCCCTTTGGGGATTTTTCTGCCAATGTCTTACATTTACATAAAACATAAATCTAGCGATATTGAATGTAGCATCTCACTATAAAAATTAAATTTTGCTTCTTCCATACAAGCATCGGATTACAAAAATCAACAATTGTGGGTCACTATTGCTGATTGACGTATGCAATTTTGAAAGCAACAACTGACCACTGTTAAATACACATAATTTTCATATTCATTGTTTCTAGAGTAAAAAAAAATAAGTTTCTATAGGTAATACCTCTGGCACCAGTCATGCGTTTGCACACTGGATACATTTCAGACTCTTCCTATCAACTTACTGAGTTTGAATTCATAACCTTTCTTGGAATTAGACAATTTACTACATTGGTTACTTTTGGTCATGAGCAAAATTTCGGTTTCTCAACATTGACATTAAATAGCAGATAATTAGTACCAATCGACAGCGAAATCTATGACAAAATATAAAGCATAATTTAAATTTGTACAATTCCTTTAATTAAAAAAAGTAAAGTAATATAGGATGTTCAGGGGAAACTGCTGTCTGTAGTTAATAAGAGCTTTGTTTAACAATTTTATATAATTTCATTCAGTATAATTGATGATTTCAGATATCCACTACTTGATTAATGAAACTCTGAAAGAGTTATTCATGTTGTTATGCTTTACATGATATGTATTGAGTAATTCTCCAGATGAAGATCAATTATTTACATACGTAACATATGCTATTTCTGTGACTTACCTGCCTCTCTCGCACTGTGATCTGCTTTAAGTTATAAAGTACTGCCTCCTCCATCACACACACACACACACACACACACACACACACACACACACACACACACACACACACACACACACACACACACAAATTCCAACACTATTTTCCGTATAGAATTTTCAGTATTATGGTGCCTTATAACCTCTGAAACACAACACACCATGCATCAAAATCAGCAGAAAGCCACATGTAAATGCGACATAAGCATTTGTAAAATGCTTTCCAGTGCTGGTGTACAGCAATCAGTGAGAATAAATATCCCTTCAGTAAAAAACCGTATTGATTGCAAATTGTTTTATTAATTAATGACACGTTTTGCCCTTTAGGTAGGGCATCTTCAGATTATCTGTGTGACAGAATTTACACAAAATTACAAGGCGGAATTACAAACAGGTATAATGGTACTTGGGCTTATTTTGTGTTAAGAAGACAGTTTAAATGGTAAACAAAGCTTTCAATGCACTCTCCATGGTGTGACACCGTCAGTTGTTTTGTGGTGTTTCTGTTTTTCAGGAATTTTTGGATTTCCTTGTAGCCCTACAAATGATCAGGTAACAATGAATTACGGTTGGGACATACTCAGTAAAGATGTGAGAAACATAAAACCGATTTTAAAATTACCCTAATAGAAGCAATGGTCTCTGATGATACAAGATAAGCCCATGTTTACAATTGAGCTCACGGGCAGTGGGCGGGTGTGGTGGGCTGCTCCGCTGACCTGTACAGACTCAGTAGGGGAATGTGGGTAGGGAGTGACATAGGAAGCTGGTGTATAAGACGGGACGATTAGATTAGATTAATACTTGTTCCTTAGATCATGTATACGACATTTTGTAATGATGTGTAACGTGTCAGTTTAGTAAATTTTGTCTATACTTGACAATCTATATTTTAAGAATTTTTTTTTTGTTTATTTTTTTTTTTTAAGTTTTATCTAAAAATTCATCTACATTGTAGAAGAAGTTGCCATTCAGAAATTCCTTTAATTTCTTTTTACATACTAGTTGGCTATCTGTCAGACTTTTGATGCTACTTGGTAAGTGACCAAAGACTTTTGTGGCAGCAAAATTCACCCCTTTTTGAACCAAAGTTAGATTTAACCTTGAATAGTGAATATCATCCTTTCTCCTAGTGTTGTAGCTATGCACACTGCTATTACTTTTGAATTGGGTCGGATTGTTAATAACAAATTTCATGAGTGAATATATATATTGTGAAACTACAGCGAGTATCCCTAGATCCCTAAATAAATGTCTGCAGGATGCTCTTGGGTGGGCTCCAGCAATTATTCTGATTACACGCTTTTGTGCAATGAATACTTCTTTACTCAATGTTGAATTGCCCCAGAATATGATCCCATATGAAAGCAGTGAATGAAAATAGGCGTAGTAAGCTAATTTACTGAGATTTATATCACCAAATTTTGCAATGACTCTGATAGCATAATTAGCTGAACTCAAATGTTTCAGGAGATCTTCAATATGTTTCTTCCAATTCAGTCCCTCGTCAATACAAACACCTAACAATTTTGAATATTCTACCTTAGCTACAGATTTATGTTCAAAGTCTAAATTTATTAATGGTGTCATGCCATTTACTGTATGAAACTGTATATACTGGGTTTTATCAAAGTTTAATGAGAGTCCATTTGTAGAGAACCACTTAATGACTTTCTGGAAGATATCATTTACAATTTCATCAGTTATTTCCTGTTTGTCAGGTGTGATAGCTATACTTGTATCATCAGCAAAAAGTACTAGCTTAGCACCTTCGTGTATGTAGAATGGCAAGTCATTAATATATATTAAGAACACCAAAGGACCCAAGACCGAACCTTGTGGGACCCCATTTTTTATAACTCCCCAGTTAGAAGAATTAATTATCTCATCTACATCATGTGAACTGCTTATTTCAACTTTCTGCACTCTTCCAGTTAGGTATGATTTAAACCATTTGTGCACTGTCCCACTCATACCACAATACTTAAGCTTATCTAGAAGAATACCATGATTTACACAATCAAAAGCCTTTGAAAGATCACAAAAAATCCCTACTGCTGATGTCCGGTTATTCAAAGCATTTAATATTTCATCAGTGAAGGTATATATAGCATTTTCAGTTGGAAAGCTTTTTTGAAAACCAAACTGACATTTTGTTAGAACTTTATTTATACTAATATGTGAAGCAACTCGAGAATACATAACTTTTTCAAAAATCTTTAATAAAGCTGTCAGAAGTGAGATGGGCCAGTAGTTGTTGACATCGTATGTATCCCCTTTTTTATGCAAAGGTTTAACGATAGCATATTTCAGTCTATCTGGGAAAATACCCTGCTTGAATGAGCTATTACAAATATGACTGAGAATCCTACTTATCTCCTGGGAACAAGTTTTTAATACCCTGCTGGAAATGCCATCAATTCCATATGACCGTTTACTCTTGAGACAGTTTATTATTTTCCTAATTTCTGAAGGTGAGGTGGGTGGAATTTCTATTGTATCAAATTGTGTGGGTATGGCCTCTTCCATTAATTGCCTTGCTCCTTCTAATGAACATTTAAATCCTATTTTCTCCACAACATTTAAAAAGTAATCATTAAAAATGTTTTCAACTTCTGACTTTTTGTTAATAAAGTTTTCATTTGTTTTGATGGTAATACCCTCTTCCTCTGCTCTTGTTTGTTCTGTCTTCCTTTTAATAATATTCCAAATTGTTTTAATTTTATTATCAGAGGAGCTAATCTCAGACATGATGCACATGCTTCTTGATTTTTAATAACTTTTCTTAATGTAGCACAGTAGCTTTTATAATATTTTATTGTTTCTGGGTTATTACTCTTTCTTGCGGACAGATATAGTTCCCTTTTTCGATTACACGATATTTTTATTCCTTTAGTAAGCCATGGTTTTTTGCATGGTTTCTTAGAATTAAATTTTACTAATTTCTTGGGGAAACAGTTATCAAATACCCTTACAAATGTATCGTGAAATAAGTTATATTTTAAATTAACATCAGGTTCTTTGTAAACCTCATCCCAGTCTAACTGCTGTAGACTTTCTTTGAAATTTTTAGTTGTTAAGTCATTAATCGAGCGCACAATTCTGGTGGACTGTTTCGAATTACTGAACGGAGCTATTTCATATACTGTTACTAGCTGTGCACCATGAGCCGAAAGACCATTCTCAATGGGACAAGCATTTATGTTGTTAAACTTATCTTGGTCTATAAAAAAGTTATCTACCAATGTACTGCTGTTCTTTACTACCCGAGTAGGAAAATCAATAACGGATGTCAGATTGAATGAGCCAAGTGAGACTTCCAGGTCTTTCTTCCTATTACACTCTTTCAGTGAATCTACACTGAAATCACCACAAATAATAATTTGCTTCCCCCTACCTGACAGATAGCACAACAAGGCATCCAAGTTTTCCAGAAATAACTGAAAGTTGCCTGAAGGGGATCTATATACAGTTATAATTATAAGATAATCATCATTGAGTTTAAGCTGGCAGGCACATGCTTCAATATGCTGCTCTACACAAAACTTTTTTGTTTCTAAATTTTTTACACTGTGATAGCTTTTGGCATATATGACAACTCCTCCTCTTATCTTATTATCTCTACTTACATTTGAGACTAATTTATATCCACTGACATTCATATTTTCCATACCGGCGACAATGTGACGCTCAGACAGGCATAGTATATCTATTACATTATGAGTTTCTATACCATCTAAACAATCTAAAAGCTCATCTATTTTATTCTTTAGTCCCCCAATATTCTGGTGATAAATGTTAACATTACTTTTTACTTTACTTTTCTGAGAAATATTTGATTTTTACACATTTTGCACCTGCCTGCCTGAGCTTCTCACTGGACACTGAACTTAGCCTAAAAAAGAAGTACCTTCATGAACTGCAGTGTCCCCCCTTAAGGATTATGCTATCAACCCAGCTAGTTTCCCCTTCCCTTTCCTATTGAAATCTAGCTATCTGAATACAAATTTAATGAAAGGGAGGTTACTAAGAAGGACAGAAGTTAATAATTTATGTTGGTACTTATAAACGAAAGGAATTTATTTGAACAGAGACATCATAATATCTAGGAATGTTTGATCTTTGCATGCCAACTGATCGTTTAGGAGGTGTGGGTGTCCAAAGTAAGTGCGCTTCACTATCTCAAACTCTTCCAGTAAATTTAACTTACACCCCTTCTGCACAGTATGTAGAATTTGCATGTTGTCAATGGTAGGTTGTTGATTGGACGCTTTAGTGAGTTCTGCAAAAGGGGAATGTTTTTTGAGTTGACCTTTTTTGTAAGAAGGTGCTCAGTAAAACATACTTTAAAGGTCCGGCCTGTCTGTCCTATATATTCAGCTTGGAATTCAGGACATTGTAGTTTGTAGACTACCAAGGAAAGGTATATGTCCTTACTGGCTTGTTCATTGTGTGGGAGAATTTGCTGGATGCTCGAATACGATGTGTAAATTTGTGCCACGAAAGACTTTAGCCAGGTCATAAGAAAAATATCCCATGAAAGGAATGGGGATACATATAACTTCATCGTCAGGTGTCACCGAGTGAAGCTGTGGTACATCTTTAGAACGTTTATTATTGTACATTTGGCGAACCAAGGACGGGTTGTAATCATTCATTTCGACGATGTATTCAAGATTATTTAGTTCTTTATTGTTGGAAGTTTCAGAAAGGGGAATCTCAAAAATTCTGTTAATCATTGATTTAAAAAAGCTCATTTTCTATTGCCATGGATGGCATGAGGATGCATGTATGACTGAGTCACTTGTGGTCGGTTTCCTATAGATTTGGAACACAACTTTGTTTTCAGCTAACTGTAACTGTAAGTCCAAAAAATTTAAGACATTGTTTCATGTGTAAAGGTAACTAGAACTGTTACTTCATCTAAGGTACCATTGAAAACAATCAGGATGTCATCGACATATCTCATCAGAGACCACTGCTTCTATTAAGGTAATCTTAAAAATCAGTATTATGTTTCTCACATCTTTACCGAGTATGTCCCAACCATAATTTGTTGTTACTTCATCATTTGTGTCAGCATATTCATTCGCCATTCGCCTGTACTCCGAGTACTACAGACGCCAGTGACTAGCGTCCAAATACGCTCCATGTAATATACCCTTAAAGCCCAATTCACACTGTCCGTCACGTCACGTCACGTCACGTCACGTCACCGTCCGTCAGAACATTCCGCAGTGTATTTCTAATGGCAGCATTCACACTGTCCATCACTGGACCGTCACGTCACGTCAACGTCCGTCAAGCTTTCTCGAGAAGAATGTTTTGACGGAACGGCCGTCTGCTAACATCGGAAGTTAACCTATTTACATGTCACGTGTTACATGTTGCAGTCGACGATTGCACTGTTTATATGCAAATGTGTCTTATTCGTCTTTGTGTTGTTGTTGTACCTCGTTTTAGGGGTAAATCTCAAATGTTTCAAGACGACTTAAATATTTTTGTCAATTGATTGTACCCCTCAAATCGAGGTCGGCTATCTGAAACCAAAAAATGGTTTACGTTACGTAACATTGTAACAGAAATGACTGAAGCAAACAGTTTATTTGAATAAGATTGTAATTTGATTACGCATTTTTCATTAAATAACACTTTAAATGAAAATGTCAGTTCCAATGAAAGACAAAAATTCAGTTGTTTACGACGGTATTAACAATGTCAGCGAGCAAATCGTAATGGTTAAAGTATACAGACGCTATTTATGCTCTTACAAGTATGGTTTGATGTCTTCATATGTTTATTTTTTCGCTTGAAAATAGATGTCGATGTTTTGAAATGTTGTTTCAGTTCCCAGTAAGTTGGCCAAAAACATACACTGTAAAGTTTTATTTGGCCGTTAATAACATTTAGCGTTTGTTCCCCCTTTCTAGTATTAAATTATGACTTTCTACATAACAGATCGCCACTTATAACATCACTTTCAACATCGCGTATTGAGATGGACGAATTGACGTGACGGACACGGACGGACAGTGTGAATACAACTTCATGTGACGGTTCCGTGACGTGACGTTTACGTGACGGACAGTGTGAATTGGCCTTAATTTCCAATGTGGAGGTCGAAATATTTTACGTGTTTTAATCGTTTTATTTTAAGTACTGATAGTGGTCACACAGTTGTTAAAATCTAGGTACTTAGGACTGATTGCTGAAAAAACGTTTTACAAAATTTTGTCTAACACTTTCCATTTCTTTCACCTCTTGCAATGTTGCTGATGTGAAAAATGTCGATTAGCGCCGTGTTTCGGAGTCCACTTTAAATCGTAGGTCTCCCTTAAATTGTTTGGGTAAGTTTGAGCGTCGAAGGAAAGCAACTATACCGTACCACAAACAGGACCATCGGTTAAGGCACTGTGGCCTGTGCAGTGATCTCTACATTACCTGGATGTTGAATTTCAGTTATCTGAGCGTGCCAGCTTTAGATGTTAATATTTCGTTTCTTGCCAAATTCAAATATGGCTGCTATGAAGTATTATAAGAAAACGAGAAGAAAACATGTTTCGATTGTGCTTCCATATTAGCCTATTTCATAAAGTGTTCTCACAAATTTGAGAGCAAAAGGTAAGCAAGAACTTATTTCTCATGTAATAACTGGTGTAAATTCATTTGTCAAATTTAAACATGGCGGACAATACGAAAACGTGTGGGAAACATCTGAACGTGTGGGCATGCTGTAGCTCTATGCTCAGGCACCATAGTTATACATCCAGCTTGTATAGAGACACAGGTGTATAGAGATCAAGCGGCCCATGGCAAAGACATACCTCTTTGGCCTGTGGTGTTCAAAGATTCGTTTAAGCATCTGCCAGAAAGCTACTTTCAAGCGCGAGCAAGTAGGCGTTACTGCGCATGCGCAGTTACGATAACGTCTTTGGAGTTTGCACTGCTTGAACGCTTTTCCTCCCAATTCTGGCAGGATTCTCATGCGTAGCGGCGGAACAACTGAACTGCCACCTCGTTATTTTGGTATTCTTATATAAAGGCCGAGCAAGTATGCAGAAGAACAATGGTTTATTTTTTTGTTTTATTAGTGTGACTTAATGAAACCATGACAAGGATAGTAAAACATTTCACGTAATACATCATACGCATAAAGGAACGAAAATGTATAGCCCAGTACAGTGATAAAACAGTAAACGATTTGTTGGCAGTGTGTCTCAGTAATTTGCCAAGGAAGGTCAGTCTATAAATTTAAAACGTAAACAACACAAATTGAAGCCTAGAGAATGTACCATGGATATATGAAACATTGTTTCGTGGATAGTGGGTGCCTAAAAGAAAACAATTTTTCTTATTAAGCTGTCAATAAAGGTATTTATTTTATTCTCAATTACTGATTAAATCGCCTGAGTATTAACCTTCAAGTAAACATTTTCTAATACCTGTAGAGATACTACATTGTTTCGTGAAACAAACAACACATCCGAGGATAAGCCAAGAGTATCAATTTCGTAACCTTACTCGAACCACTATTCGCCTGTCAGAGCATATGAACATGACCATTGACCAGACTAACGTATGTGTGCCTGATATTATGGTTTTCAAAATACCAATTTCCTTTAAGTATACCCTCTTTAGTTCTTTCTTATAGCAGAATATGAAATCTGTTAACAGTATATGCATTATAAAATAAAACGCGAGCTCTTTAAAACACAGCGAACCGTTTAAACTAGGCAACAGTCTGGAATATTGTTTCTTTCAAATAAATTGACGCCTCTGTGGCAAAGAACAGTTTATTGTAGTTGATTGAAAGAAGTCAAACTTTTTCGCAAACCGACAAAAATAACTTACGTGGTCTTCAAATCGAATAATTCTTGATCTTGTATGAACACTCGATAATGAGTCGTGTGTCCAAATAACAACAATATTACAACAAAAATACACATTTCCGCTTGGTGGTTATTATACAAAATATATATTTTTCAATATAGCATGTCAATTTCGTTCACTGAATGAACATCTTCAGTATACTCGTAGATAAAGTCCAGGGAACTCATGTTCACTGCACAATTTTTTAACAGCTAAAATATATAAAATGACCCGTCAGGTGTGAATTACACGTTCAACTCAATGTTTTTTCTCTGCTAATAACGTGGAAATAAAATCAGAAAACTGAAATATTGTCATATTATTTTATAAGCTTTCAGCAATTTTGTGAATAAATTCACCTAACAGTTCCCAGTGACTTCTAGACGAAGACAAACAAATGAAACTATCACGAAACGCAAACACAAACCACGTGGAACGTCCTCCCACTACAACTCGGACAGTTCTGTGCATGCCCGAACCTGGCAGCTTGAGCGCACCAGAAATATTTTCCCGGGTAGAATCCGGTACAAGACGTTAAACCAGAGTCTAACATAAAGAGTCACGAAACTCCCGGTAGTTTTCTGCAACCTGGCGACTGCAGCGCTGCCAAGCGGCCGGGTCGTAAGAACATACCGAGAGGCGAGAAACCATTGTGGATTAGATATGGAGTCGAACGACACGTTTAAATTGCGGCTGCATTTCGAAGCTTATTGCGGCGTGATAAATTCTATTTACAGGAAAACTAAGAAAATGTACACTTTCTCAAATATGAAAAGCTCGTTCAATGTAGGATAGAATAAAGTGTGTTAAATTAAGTGTGTATGGAATCTGTAACAGAGAGACAGAGGTAACTAACTCAGTATTTTTCTTCAAAGTTATTTCTGATAGTTTACTGATAGGTTTGTGGAAGTCAAAACACATTTTTGCACAGTAGTCTACTATTGGTGATGCAGCAATGATAGTCAAAAGTTAACAGGGATTTGTATGTACAAAGTGTAAAATAAAACGTAACTAACTGTAGTTTTACGTGAACAGACAAACTGAGATCACTACGGTCGGGGGTTCGGATCCCCCCTCGGGCATGGATATTTGTGCCGTCCTTAGTGTTAGTTAGTTCATAAGCAGTTTGTAAGATTAGGGACTGATGACCCCGTAGTTAAGTCCCATAAGCTATACAAACATTTGAACATTTTAAACAAACTGAGATTTTAGCAGGAAGAGAATCTTAAAGATGTACAGTACCTTTACATTCCTGCGGAGTAGGTACGATGAAAACATGACAGGAACGGTACATGTAAGCCATATGAGCAAGAATAAAGCGAAAAAGGCTTTTATAGGACGTAACACTTCGTCTCTAAGAATGTAAAAATCGTGTCTAGTACCAGTATCAAATGTATTAAGATGTTCAAAATCTGCAGAAAAAATACATGTGGAACGTGTAACTACGTACCAGTACATTCTATAACTATAAATCAGTTGCTTTTGAAATTAAACACACACGGTTACAATTCGTATCTTGTCTTAAATCGTTTTTGGATGTTATGATTATGACCGTGATAGTGTGAGCCGTATGTATTACAATGCACTGGCATGTTGTTATTACAAACTGACATCAACAGGAAACGGGATTTTCGTTTAAAAAAATGTTTTCGTATTTGGGTCACGAAATACCATACCACGTGTAATGCCTACGAAATGTATAAACAACAGCAACAATAAATTCTTCGTTTCGGTTGTGCCATTTTCTGCTACTGAGCTTGCTACCCAGCCGCTTGCAGCGCTAGTATCGCTTCAGCTGTCAAATGGTTGCATTTTTTCCCCTAATGAGTTTCGCGACTGTCTGTTTTAGACTGTGGTTAAACCTCCTAGGCGCATCTGCTCCAACCGGAAGCGTCGTCATCGGTCACTGATGACGTCAGCAGCGTAGGCGCGCCTGAAATAAAATGTATACGGGAAACCGAACTGCTACAGCTTAAGTGCCGTATTTAATAAATAACATTTATATGCATGTACTCTAGTGATTCTTTTTTTTTTTTTTTTTTTTTTTTTTTACGGCGGATGTGTGAAATTAAGTGTATCAGCTCTTCACGTATCGGTACTTTCCTAAATTCTGAAAAACAGTAGCCTGTTAAATTTGCCGTGCAATGTGTCATTTACTGAGTTACACTAACAGTACTATAGTACGGTAGCGGGAAAAAATAGTGTAGAAACAACAAAATATTTAAAATGAGAATTTGCTTGTAGTAGTGCAGTGTTACACACTGAGAATAAAGCGAGTGAAATTAGCCATGTTATTGCAACATAATATCAGGGAAAGATGTCAGCTGAATAAAATGTAGAAGAATATTTCGCTGTTTGTGTCTGAGCTTCCTGAGTCAAAAGCTGGAAATGTAATTTGTGCGTCCAACGATCGAGATAATTAAGCGAAATCGTGTTTTGGTGCGTCTGATAATCTTCAGGAAGACGAAGTTCAACAACACGAAATTAACATAAGAATATGGAAACGGTAGTAACTGATTAGCTAATGAATTATAAAGACGCGAAAGGTATGTACAATGCACGGAACATAATGAGGTCAGGCAACAAACCCGTGTTGTAAAAATTTGTTTCGGCCCGTCTGAAATATAAACAACACGCAACCGATGACAGTGTCAACTATAGACAGAGGCAATAAATCTGATAACGAAAGACACTCATTAAGAACTACAATCACACCTACACAATTAACCTGAAAAGCAGGTAAATAGCCCCTGTATTGCAAATAAAAAATATTTATTTCATCAGACAATCACGGCAAAAGTTGTGCAGCCAACATAAAACACTTAAGCGCAAACAACAAGGGAAAGGTACCACAAGGACTAAAATCTTACTTCCAGCTTCAGCAACAGAGTTGTGTGCTAATGTTGGCAATGAACTTTGATTTCTCTTCGAAAATTTGTCACACGGTAATAGAGGGAATAATTTATAGTGTCGAACATGAGATAGGTAATTTATGCTGTTGCTGCTGTATTGTTGTCAGACTCTTGTCTCTGTGCTTGCCGTCATAAGGCGAAAATTTTGTTGCCAACATTAGAACACTACGCCGCCGATGCTAACTTCATTAAAATTTAACGCTATCGGTAGACATATGACTGTAACGATGAACATAAACTAATAAAAGATTCTGCTCTTATTTAAGCTGGTTCGAATAATGTTGCAAAAAGTTAAGTGAAAATTGTTCTCCAACACATTTTAAGATGTCTGAAAAATACGAACATTTTTGTGGTAGGAATACCACATGGCTAGGTGGAATTAAGACGTACCAACCAGAAACAAAGCAAAATGGTAAAAGTGTATAATAACTTCACTGATGTTCCTGCAAACAGATAAGAACACAAAGACTTTGTGTTAACAGGAAAGTTAAATAACCGACCTCCAAAATAATTCCGGAAAATATTATGAAAAATGCACAGAGCTATTGAAAATTCAAGACAATGAAACTGCAACATACCTACATGTAAGGCCTACACCAAGTGAATCTGTATATGCAGACTTACCAAATACATTGCTATCTGGAATTGAAGAATTGTTCATATCTAATAGTTCAGTGCAAAGGAAGACTTCAAAGAAAAAACAAACTTATGCTGAAAGAACACCATCAAAATCAGAAGAAATAGATTCACGGTCAGCAAATACATCAGTAATTACAAAAGGAAAGGTTGTGACCATGTGCACCATCCATAAATCAAGAGAGATGACAAAGGAATATAAGGCAGTAGGAAACCAGACACAAAGAAGTCCACTAAGGAGAAACATACTCAAAACTAGAATGTAATGGTGTATGTAATCCAAGATTATCAGTAGAAGTTTCATATCTTCACAACAGAAGGCAGTTTGTCACAGTTAAAAATAAACACTCCCCAGTAACAATAATTAATACTGGGGTACTAAAATGCTCGATTCTTGAGACCTCCTCCATCATCACAGTAATTGATGTGCCTTGTCACATAAACAGTACAGTATATGCTATGATGAAGACACGACTCTTCTCCACTCACACAAGAACGTTGGAGCCTTAAGTAATAGCACACCGGAATCATTCAATTTCATCCTCCACTGGTTATCATGAAGTAAGTTACTGTATAATCCCAAAAAAATAAAACAGCTTCTCTTAGGGTTGCCCAGTGCCATCAAAAATACACATTGAAACTTTTAGGACTCTATATTAATTCACAACTCAACTAGGAAGAACATATAGACCAGGTGTATGAAAAGATGTTGAGTCTCCTTTGGAAACTTTTTTAGACTAATGTACTTTGGACTTTTCAGGCACATGTAACTTTTGGCCTTCCTGTTTGTAGACATACTCCTTACATTTTGAGAATTCTGAAAATTCAGAACATTACACACAAGGTGTAAAGGAGGCCCCAAGCAGAACTGCTGTCTACTGTTTTCCAGGTGTAGGCTATTGACTGCTGTGATCATATATATTTGTGTAAAATATGGGAAAAACCAGTGGCATGAAATGTCTTGTCAGGGTCCTTTTTAATGGTTAAATCATCAGAAAGAGGGTATATTTTCACATACCAAAACAGAGAAGCAAAAACTGGTAATTCACACAAAGTAATTGCTCCAAAGATTTCAACAAACTGTCACTAACAGTTCAGGCCATACCAATTTAAATTCTTAAGGAAATACAGCACAGCTGCCTATCTGACAATCAATTCTACTGTTAAGACTTATATTGCCTCAGTAATGTTGAAACCAGAGGTGCCTCCTTCTCTCCTGCCCCCCCCCCTCCCCACCCGAGATATTAGGTCCTGAATTCCTAGTTTATTATGTAATAGATATGGTTTTACCATTTAATATTGAAATTAAATTACTTATATTTCACATTTTGTAAATTAGTTTATAAAGAACCTCCCCCCCCCCTCCCAAGGCTGGCCAAAAGTACTCATTTTTCACCCCCTCCCCCCAGAAATTTCAATGACGCAGTTTGCATTATGACACCCCCACCCCCCTCGGGCACCTCTGGTTGAAATATTTCAGCAACTATACTAGCTGTGCCTTTTTTTGCACTTACATGGTTCTACCACTTGACAAATGTATAATTTTGTAAGTATAAGGAACAGCAGCTGAATCCAATAATGGCTCAAGTTTCCTTCTCGTGTTTGGCACAGTTCGCGATTTAGGGAATGGCTGCTGCACGTGACGCTAGCCAGTCAGGTGATAGTACATGACCTGGTTACGATCACAGGTCAATAATTGAGTGGACGAAGGAACACACAAGAACCTGTCAACCTAGAGCAGGCAAGCATTAGTTATTTACTTCATGATCAGTGGAAAAAGCTAACCCCTCTTTCACATTCATCTTCATGGTTACGAATTAAGATTGTAGACATGTATGTACCTCAGGAGACTGTTTTTAGCTTTATGAAAATAATAATGTTTATTGTGAAGACAAAACATCTGTTATCGGCTAATATTTGATTGTAGTGCAGATGGGGCAACCAATTGGTCAGCTCTTGGCATTGCTACTTTACACAACAAGTAAACTTTTACCCCTATAACTAATGAACGTTGGTATGCATAATTCATATAAATTTATATGTTCTTGTTGGTTTTTTGAGGGGACTAAACAGCTAGGTCATCAGTCCGCTATAAATTTATAAATTCTATTTATTAGCTGTACTTGCTTTTTCAGTATACTTTGTACATACATAATAGTATTAAAAATTAACTATTTTTTAGACAATGTGGCTTCTTCTTATAATTTTATCATACATACAAATTGCGTCCATAAGAACTATTCATTGCAAATTATGTGAGAAAGTTTTATTCTGATGTGTACTATATTAATGACAAAGCCTATTTCACCTTGCCTGATCAATGGTCAATAAGATTATTTGAAACTGCTGCTTGACAATATGCATTTCATTCATGACTATGGCCTCTGCTGATTACCATTAAATTGTGAGATAGAGTTTTCATCTTATGTTGACTGTTGTTTATCTGTGAAACCGATTTTTTAATGTTCCAATGTTTGAAATATGAGTGAAAATAGAACTACAACAAAAAATACCACAAACATGTACGGTACTACAGCATCTGTATCCTACCCAGAAAATTCTGTCGGCAACTTCGATGCAGTCAACCTGCAGAATACAAGTGCTACAGCTCTGGCATATATTACACAACTGCTTATGATGTAAAACAACATAACAATTTAAAACTAATGGCCACCAATCACCTCAACAGCAATTATGTGACTATAGATAAGAGCACATACAGATGCTTGAATATGTAGTTTAGATTTCATAAAAGGTCCATTCTGAGAAACAAACTTGGTTTATATATGCTAGTTGCTTACACTGTTTTAACTTAATGCAATTGATCTGGACTGATGTCACATGATTGGCTAAGTGTGGGCAGTTACAGTGGGTGTAATTTGACAGTTGTTACAAGTGGATAAGTAATAGGCTTCAGATGGGACTATAATATGAACAAAAATTTGTTGTAATGATTGACATGGAAATGTGTATGCACAATTGAACTGGATTACAAATGCAATAATGAAGGAGATAAATAGAGTTTGCGAAGAAGAGTAGTCTATATGATGTCCGATAGGAGGGCAATGAATGGGTAATATTACGTACAACTTTGTTTCGGCCTATGAAATTGTAAGTGTTGTAGCTCACATCCTTCAAGTGTTGAGAAATGCTCCTCATTATTTTACTGAATACCTAATAAGGAAAATTAAAAAGCATTAATATTATCAAATGTTAATTTAGGTTCTGGATTCAATTATGCAAAATTTTTAGAGAAGTGGAGGGGTGGAGTAGATTGCAATTCTGTCAGTTTATTTTATATTTATTTATTTGTTTAGGAGCCCTTAATGCACACAAGCAGGGGACTACCACATAGGTTCTACTGTCACTTTTACATACATTAGTAGTCAGTCAGGTAGTTCACAAGATGTGGATCTGATGTTATTTGGAGTACATGTACGTAAGATTTCACATTCATATAGACCCACTTCAGTATATTGGATGAAAGGCGATTGAAGGATACGGACTTTAAGAGCAGAAGGAAAAAGTGCAAGGGAAAAGAACCTCTTCAAAAGTGGATATGTAGTAAGGGCAGTAGCGATTTTCCTGTTGAGACAGAACTTACAATGATAAAGTATTGTTAGTTTCAGGTATTGTGTGACACAGAAACACATTGGCAGGATCTTAATTCTTCGATCACTTCTTCTGCAACTGATATCCTTTGGTGCATCATTAACTGATGATTAATAGTAATATTCTGAGTGTAACTTGTATAATTTTAGCTTATTATGTTAGCTGTTTTTTGTGCTAAGTTTGGAAATAATTTGCTAGAGTACACTGCAAAATGGTCAAATAGATGGAGTTTGAAATTTTATGCCCAGTCTGACTTTTGGTACTTGCCAAGAGTTCAACATGCTATCCAAGAGGTTTCTGACCTGCACCGAAATACAGAGCATAAGAACCACAGAACAAGTATAAAGAAATTTTTATTGCTGAAGAGTGACAAACTAAGCCCAAATTATAAAAATACAGCACCATTGGTTTCTGCATTTACATAATACCAGGAATTCGCTATGCCATATTTTCACAATCATGTCAACATTACAAAGGTAAGTTAATTTAGTGAAACCTAAGAACCAAAACTTGAATGGGTGGACTGATGTTTGAGTCTTGGTAAGCCTAGTTTTAAGTCTTGACCCTCTGTTACGCCTACACTTGATGTAAGTACACAATATTTGTAATAACTGCAACTCTGTGCTAAGTACAAAATGGAACACAATGATTAAGGAAAGCAAAGATTGTGGCAAATACACTATAGTTATATATACGGTGTATAAAACGTTGCTTTCGCTGGAAGAAATTTTTTTTTTTTTTCTATATTTGTTTGTGGGGTCATCTTCTGCAGCACCCATTACAATTAATTGAAATCGGCTCTTCTGTTTTAAGCCGACAGCAACGAAGAACAATTTTTTTACATTGTAGGCGTTTCAATTATTATTTATAGGCATTAACACAAGCTACAGATGATGCTTTGTGTATAAAATATGAAATGCAGATGGTGTAAAGCTGCCCTTAATTTCAGTCTGCTTAAGACAGGAAATACAATTATAATTCAGATATTATTTGCCTGTGTAGAAAACTTATAAAATCGGACTTTGACTGAAAATCACGGCCATTGTGAGCATATACTCAGATATATGGATTTTTTGAAGATTCTCGTTAGTCATAAGCTTACTCACGAAAATGTCATATATCGGTAATGTTACATTTCACTACGCACTACCTAGGTTTATATTGTGTACTGCCGACGTTAAAATTTAATGTGCTGCAACTGCTTCACGTATTATCACTTTATTTGCTAAATATTACGGTTATCTTTCCTTTCCTTTAATACTTTTGCTGCAAACAAAACAGAAAGCACATTAGGCCTACTGCGTTTTGAAGAATCCTCTGCATCCCCACAAGCAGAAGACATGCCACCAGAAATATCCACGTTACGACTAATCATTAATAACAATAGCTGCAAATTGATTCTTTCGAGCTTTTTTCCCCTAAGTTTTGACAACCACGGTTCGGATGACAGCACATGCTGATATCAACAAATCGTTGCAATCCTATTGGCTCCCGCTGAAACCAATGAAGTCGTACTTCTGACGTCACTTCCGTTTGGAGCAGATGCGCCTAGGAGGTTTAACGTCTTGTGAATCCGGTAGCTTGCGGTTACTGCTTAAACAGCAAACAGCTGCTCGAACTTCATTTGTGCTCTGCGCATGCGTGAGTAGCTCGTTGGCAGCTGCTTAAACGAACCTCAAATCTTCGTATTGTTGGATGTTGACTGCTCTCTTCTTAGAGGTGCTGCCAACATTTGCATCGTGAAGAACAGCGCCGTGTATTTCTGAACCAATTCTGGTTCTGCAAATGTATTTGACTGTCTGAAATAGATTCTTGGAAAAATGGAAGCCTACATAGACTCCTTTCTCAACTGCAGATGTAGTTCTGATGCTCATCTGTAAAGAAATGTACACAAAATATCAGTTTCCTGTGTTTGATATTTCGCGCGCGGATCTAAAAGCAGACCAATATTTAGTCAACAAGACAACATGTGTATATGTTGTTTAGCTTGAGTCAATTCGTTGTAGTAATTCTTTATACAGCTCTTGTTCAATTAAACGCATAGGTTTACATACTACACGTAGATTTTTCGTGACTGACACAGTAAGGAATTGTGTGCCGTAACACATTGCGGTACAAATGACAGGAAATACATTATAAGCAGTTCTGTGGTCTAGTAATGTTTGGTCCAATAATATTTGATGTCGTGATATGAAATATAACTCATTTTCTCACTGGTAGTCTCGACTCAAGTGTAAGTTGGCAACATGAAATTTATTAAGTGCACAATGTGATCTCGTGATACGGATTATTGTTTATCGCGCTCATATGTAGAGGTAAACCAGTGAATAACAAACTTAAGGTACACCATTCACAATATCGCCCGTATTATTGTAAACAAAAGCTTCAATAATACGTTCTTTAGTGCCCTACTTTGATGCGCATTTTGAAGTGTAATCTTTCAAAGCATGTAAATGTGAATTTACTCCAATATTAAAACACCCGTGTTATTAAGTCGATTCAACTTACAAGCACAGTGTTTCAAGAATAACGATACTGTAGTCTTCGAGGCTCATTTTAATGTTCCTTTCCTGCTGTCATTACGATATACTGCTACTTACCATGTCGATCTTAAGGTTATATGTTTCCTTATTGCACATAAAGTGATTGACTTTTATACAGGTATGCCTGGAAGCATTGAGGAATGTGTTGTTGTTACTGGGTTTGGGCCTTTTCAAGGCCACGATGTCAATGCAAGCTGGGAGGCAGTGAAACTTTTGCCAGAACTAGATTTTGAGGAACAGCTTGGAGTGAAACTGAAAATAATGAAACTTCCTGTTGCATATGAAGATGTCGTGAAAATGATTCCAGCAATTTGGACAGAACATAAACCAATGGTTCGTATGTGATATTGCCCTCATTCGTCAAGTTGCTTGTATGACACTGTCATGGATAACTTTTATTCATCTTTTCAGATAGGCCTACAGTAACAAGTTGGAAATAATAACAATAGCAGTTAATTCACAGAAAAACTTCCTATTTTCAAAGTCAGAATAATCAGTACTTTGATTAAAATTTTTGTGGGAACTCACTTTTAGCTTATTAGTGTCCACAGGGATTATTATATTTATGAACTTAACATTTTAGCCTCTTGCTTTCTGTAGGCTGTTTCATGCACCAGTATCCCATCTGATGCCAAGATTTGATATCGCTCCAGATTGAATTCATTTTTATATATGCACTTTGGAAAATATTTCCAGGAATAGTGTTGTTCGCACCGAAAGGTTTGCAATAAATATTTGTGGGGATACTGTTCCCACCCAAGTATAGCATTGGGGATAATGAGTCATTGTTGAAAGGCCAAATATAATACCACTGATTCTCACAAAAGGATAATGACAAGTTTTATTAACAAGAAAAAAACTGGTACAGTTATCTTTAACTCAAGAGACACACAGCCATTAGGCAAAAGACAAAGAGCAGTAAATCTACAAAAAGTCTATATGTGCGTTTACTCTTTGCAAAGACCTATTATGTCAAAGCATAGACAACTGCAAAGTGGACAAAACATAACAGACAGTAGCACAGTATTTAGAAAAACATAATAATAATAAACATTTTTAATTGATTATCACAACACTCCCACTTCAATTAACAAATGTTTAACACTTCTGTAAGTATTCTGTCAGCAAGAACTTTAGCATCACCAACATAAAGTAGCTGTCTTATCTTTTCAAAATTGCTTCTAGTGAGTGGTTTGGTAAGAATATCTGCTTGCTGATCTGTAGAGCTTACATATTCAAGGTTGAAGATTCCCAACTTAAATTTTTCTCATATGAAATGATACTTCACGTCTATGTGTTTTGTTCGTTTGTGATACTCAGGGTTCTTGATTAAACGGATGGCACTTTGACAGTCCATATACAAGGTGGTAGTAATTTCTTTCTGGTTAATAATATTTTGTAAAATTGACTGTATCCATACAATTTCTTTTACAACCTGACAAGAAGCTAAATATTCTGCTTCAGTTGTTGATAAAGCCACCACTTTTTGCCTCTGAGAGCTCCAAGCTATAGTAGCTTCACCAAACTTAACAACAAAACCTGTGGTCGATCTTCGAGTAAGAACATCTCCTGCATAATCTGAATCACAAAAAACAGACAAACAAATATCCTCATTCCTTGGATAATACAAGCCATAAGAAATAGTTCCCTTCAGGTACTTGAAGATTCTCTTCAGAGCATTCCAGTGCATCTTTTCTGGTTTTTCAAGATGCTGACTAGCATTATGTACTGAAAAAAGTGATGTCAGGTCTGGTTGCCACAGACAAATATAGTAAACTTCCAACAGCCTGACGGTATGGAGCATTGGTAATTTTTGAGTCATTCCCCATCTCAGAGTACATTTGTCCACGATCAGCAGGAATAGCTACAGCATTGGTATTTTCCATGTTGTACCGTTCCAGTACAGCTCTTGCATATGCCTCTTGGTTTAAGAAGATGGAGCCATCTTTGAACTGCTCTATCTGCAAACCGAGATAATGATTAACACTGCTGGTTGTTATCTCAAATTCTTGTTCCAAATCACTCATTAGTAAATTAATTACTTCCATAGATTCTGATACGATTAGTCCGTCATCAACGTGAATGGCTAGAATGGTCAAGAATTCACCCTTATTATTGACAGAAACACAGGGGTCTGCACTTGTTTCTGTCAGTCCAAATTTGTTCAACACACTGGTGAATCGTTTATTCCATAGTCTAGAAGATTGTCCATATACTTTTCTTCAGCTTGCTTACCTTTTTGGTACCATCCTCAAACCCTTCTGGCTGTTTCATATATATTTCAGTATCTATTTCACTGTATAAAAATGCAGTTTTCACATCAAACTGCCTCATATGCATTGCTTTGGATGCTGCAATAGACAAGATTATTCTTATGGAATCAAATCTAACCACTGGACTGAAGGTTTCAGTATAGTTCATGCCTAATTTCTGTCGAAATCCTCTAGCAACAAGTCGAGCTTTAAATCTATCCACAGTTCCATCAGTTCTCCTCTTCACTTTGAACACCCACCTATTGTCAAGTATTTCTTGGTTTTCTGGGGGCTCAGTCAAGATCCAAGTTTCATTAAGATTAAGAGAATACATTTCTTCTTGCGTAGCCTGTTTCCAATTTTCTGCATTGTCACAGTCCATTGCATCTTGATATGAGATGGGTTCATAGCACTTCGTTATGCAGGTAGAATTTGCAGTAGTATAGTTGGCGTATCTGACAGGCTTTTTGATTTTTGACCTGTCTCGTAGGCTGCTTCTAATTTTATTCTCAGATTTGATGACCTCTTGATTGTCATTTTGCATAGAAGATCTACAGTTGGCTTCAGTATTTGATTCTTCTTCAAATATTCTAATTTCTTCTCCTGTTTGATTCAGGGTTTCCTCTTGAGTAGTCTGCTTATCATCAGATATTAGGAAAGGTACACATTCAGTATTGAAAGTTTTCTCTGATTGACAGTCCTTATATAATTTGCCCACGAAAACAATGCCACGATATATTTTAACTTGATCCTTATGAGAAAACCAAACACGATACCCCTTTACTTCTGTATCATAGCCAACTAGAAAACCTTTTTCACCTTTGGAATCCCATTTCTGCCGTCTCTCCTTTGGAATGTGTATATAAACCATCTCTCCAAATATCCTGAGTTTGGTCACATCATAATCCGATTCATTCCACATTTTGTGAGGTGATTTGCCATTGACACTGCTTGTAACTGTTCTATTCAAAATATAAGTTGCTGTATTAATGGCTTCAGTCCACAGTCGTATTGGCAGCCCACTTGAATGAATCATTGTTCTTGCAGTCTCCACCAAAGTTCTGTTCTCACGTTCGGCTGCACCATTCTGTTGAGGACAATAAGTTACTGATTTTTGATGTGTTATCCCATAATTCTGCATTATTTTTCGCACTTCATGGTTAATGAATTCTAGTCCATTATCAGTTCTGATCACTTTCATGCCATTTTCAATTTGTTTTTCAGTAGTTTTTATGAAAGATTCCAAGTGTTCCGCAACTTCTGATTTATGTCTTAGAAAATACACAGTTCTCCAATGTGAATAATCATCTTTTAACAAAAGAAAGTACCTTGAACCACCAATAGAATCAACTTGCATTGGGCCACACAAATCACAGTGAATCAGTTCACCTGCCCTTTTTGACTTTGAATCACTTATGTGGAAAGGTAATTTATGAATTTTCCCAATGACACAATCTTCACACAAACTTTTATCTTCTTCCTTAAATTGAATCTGCCTATCTTTCAGAAACTTTTTCAAATGGGGAAAATTTTGATGAGCAAGTCTTTTGTGCCAAATTTTAAGGTCTTCCTTGGTAGCCACATTTGCTTGAACACTGTCATTTTCACTAAGTGAAATCTTAAATTTCATCCTATACAACCTTTCTTCACAAACTCCCACTGCAACAACATTCTCTCCCTTGAAAAGTCTGCATGTTGCCTTGTCAGATTTAAATTGTATGCCCTTGTCTAATGCTGCTCCAAGTGAAAATAAATTAAACCGAATATCTGGCACATATAAAACATTTGACAAATACTTTTCATTCCACCTTTTACCATCAAAGGCTAGAATGTTTGTCACCTTTCCCATGTGAAGTAATATAACTACCATCACCAATACAGATTTGGATTTCACTCTCAAATGGTCTGTAATATACAAACCATTCAGTTTCATTACACATGTGATCAGTAGCACCAGAATCTAAAAACCATGCATTTTTATTTACATGATTGACTGCTAAAATTTTGCTTATCAAAGCATCCCCTCTTAGTTCACACTGAGTCTGACCTTGATGCTATGATATAGTACTTCTGCATTCTTTTGCACAATGACCGGGTTTATTACACTTGAAACAAATGGTTTTGCAATCTTTAGCCCAATGACCAGGTTTATTACATTTGAAGCACTTACCTTGTTTTCTTGAATTTTTATTTGCAGGACAGGGATTATTCTTAAAATGATTACTTCTTCCTTGTGTACCTGCTGCAAATGCTTCCCCCTTCATGTCTTCCTGAAAATTAAGGCGTTTTTCCTCCATCAATAATCTTGATGTCAAATTTGCTAATGTCTGTTGATCCGGATGTGTTGATTCCCATGCACTCAGAAAATGGTTATAACTTCTTGGTAGTGTCATTAATGTAACCGTTTTGTGATCATCATAGAATCTGAAATATTTTTACCTTGATTCCTTAACCGATGTACCAGGTCTTCTAATTGTGAAATATATGTAGCCATATCATTTGAAATATCCTTTTTTAGGTTATACCATTGCTGCTGGAGTAAATGTATGCTTACACTGTTTTTCTGTTCATAAACTGAAAGTAATTTGATCCACATAGCAGCTGACGATTCGCAGTTAATGATATGTAGCAATGGCTTGTCTTCAGTTGATGTTCCAATAACTTTCTGAGCTGCATTGTCCAACTTATTCCATCTTACAAGATCTTTTTCATACTTCAGCCTTGCTTCAGTATTCATGTTGTCATTATAATCTGGTTTAATTACTTGACCTGTGACAATGTCCCAAGCTCCCATAGCACTTAAATAACACGAACTTGAAATTTCCAGGCATTTCAATGCCTTTCAGTTTTGTAATTCTAGAAATTTCGTTTTCCATCATTTTAACACAGCAGAAATAACCTTAAAACTTTTGCTCACACAAGTTTGTTAATACTACAATAATGCACCCACTATTCAGTTTTACTTTTGTCAGTTTAAAACTTGTCACTCAGTGATTACTGGGCCCATAACCTGTTGAAAGGCTAAAGATAATACCACTGATCCTCACAAAAGGAGAATGACAAGTTTTATTAACGAGAAAAAAACTGGTACAGTTATCTTTAACTCAAGAGGCACACAACCATTAGGCAAAAGACAAAGAGCAGTAAATCTACAAAAAGTCTATATGTGTGTTTACTCTTTGCAAAGAACTATTATGTCAAAGCATAGACAACTGCAAAGTGGACAAAACATAAGACAGTAGCACAGTATTTAGAAAAACATAATAATAATAATAATAAACATTTTTAATTGATTATCACAACAGTCATGAATTAACAGATAACCAATTTTAGGGTTTCAAGTGCTCTGGGATACACCTAGTTTTTTACTCGCTTGAAGTACTGTATGAAAAATCAATATGGATTCATTACATCTTTTAGGGTTACTAATGCTGTAATATTAGCATGCTTTGTAATGCAAATGCAGAAGAGAAATGCACACATACCATTGGAATATATTCTGCCACCTTAAATTCCCATTTCAAAAAAAAAAAAAAAAAAAATAAAAAAAAAAAAAAAAAAAAAAAAAAAAAATAATAATAATAATAATAATAATAATAATAATAATAATATGCACAATTTTTTGAAATAATTGCATGATTATTCATCAAATGTCAACTTTTTGGCACTGAATGATTTGCTCATTTACTCTATCCAGGATGACAGACAAATAGTTTTTTGGAGACAGGTTCCTTATACGTAAAGAAGGAAAATTATAAAAAAAGCTGAGATGGAACTTAAATGTATATTAAAACATATGAGCAACCCATCGCTACACATTCTCAACTTGCAGTTGCCATTAACTCGGAAACTTGTAATAATTGTTAAGAATGTAGCTAACCTTACACACACAAACTGTCACATTGTGTCAAGTATGAACAGTTCTGGCTTCTATGGCAATTAACTGTTCCTATATTCATGTTGTCTCCTGCATATAACAATTATTAAAGGCCCCCAAGAGATAAATAAATATACAAGTGATGGAGATTGGGGGAGAGTGCAGATCACATTTGTTAATTTGTCCTGGTATACTACACTTCAAAATGAGACTTAAACTTTCCTGGAACCACTTTATACAAGGATTACATTTTTTCTGTTATTTGGAGGAGAACATTTTTGAGAATGTTTTGTATGAGGTCCCTGTAAGACATACTGGGAGAACACATGAAACTGCATGAGAAGTCACCTACAATTAAATTAGAGTTCATGTGTATGTGACTGGTTCTTGACTTGTAGCTGTTGTCAGTGACTGGAGGCAAAGGAAAAAAGAAATAGGCAAATAGCTCTATGCTTTTTTAAACAGATTGGTATGACAGACATAGGTACTCATTTCTCCACATGATAAGTTTGTAGAATTTCTATGGGAATACAAATTGCGAATCGGAAAAGTACGAGGAGAACCAGTCACTAATGGGTGTAACAGTAAATGGTGATGGCATATTTCTTTAGCGATTTCTTCTCGGACAAAACTGCAATCTATAATTTGCCTGTCACAATATTTCAAAATGTTGTTTTTAGGAACATACATCTGAGCAGTTAAAGAGCAATTCTGAACGACATAGAGGTTTGTGTGTCTTGCCCGCACAATTTGTCTACTACCATTATATTGGTAATGTTTCCCTCACATAAGCAGGATTGTTGCGACTTCCATGTTATCTCCAGATGAGGGAATGACGATTGTGTGGCTGAACACAAAATCTTGACTCATCTGTGAACAGAACCCAGCGACATTCGATATGACTCGAATCCTGATGTTCCTGTTAATATGAACTACACTGGTCAAGACAGTTTCTGTGGGCTTAATGGTGTCATGGTTTTAATGGAACACACACCTTAGGCTTCCGTGCATAAAGGCCACATTCCCGGAAGATGATTTCAGACTGCATGTGGTGTTATTGCACATCCTGTTGCTGCCTGGAGGGGGCATGTTACAGCTGAGTTGCATTCAGCCTCCTGTTTCAATGGTCTGTTAAATATAGATAACTGTCATCTCTTGCTGTTGTTCCCTGTGGACAGCCTTGGCATTGACTTCTTTTAATGGTTCCTGTTGTGTGAAATCACCTCCACATCCTGGGAATTACACTTTAGGACACCAAAATAGCTGCAGCCTCCTCCCTCTGTGACTATGCCACTTCTAACCTTCCTATGGTTCTCCATGCCATAACTGGGGGCAAGTCAGGATGCTGTTACATTGCACTACATGCTCACTACACTATCTGAACCCAGCTGATTGTGTAATTCATTTGGTGAAGTTAATACATAAATCAACACCAATCCCATCTACAGCAACTTTCTGTTGTTACCACTATTTCATTGCCATAATATTGTTGTCTCCTCTCCGTAGAACTGACAGAAAGACATCAAACCATTTTAATTCATTCTGCAGATGACACTACTTAAGAACCTAGGTATTTCAAGTGATGCCCTAATTGTCTTGACCAGTGTAGTTCATATGAAGTGTTTCAACAATAACTCATGAGCCAATTGGAAAAACTCTAAGAGGGTGTACTAATTTTTAATTCCAGCAGTGAGTTTACAAGAACAAATTGTGGGGAATTGCCACCGCCAAATTGGTGGCTGACCACAGTTATATCAGCCCTTCTAGAAACTCACCTTGTGATCACCCTTTTTAGAAGCTGAAACTCTAAAATAACAGTTTCATAAAGGTTCTGATTTTTTACTTTTTTTTTAAAGTGATGGGGTAGCTCTTTAATCTGTTGCTGTACCAATTGTAAATCTCCAAATACTTATCAGCATTCTACACTTTACATAACAAGGTCAACTAGATGTTTTAAAAAGTGAGATACAAATAATGCCCAATAACTGTATCTTCAATTATCCCATCCTATTAATCTTCATGCGGTCGCACAGGCGGTGAAGTGACCAACTTCATACAGTTTCTCACCTCACTAACTCCACAAAGGTAAAAGGCAGTGGCATGGCCATATGCTGTCTAGTTCGTACAACTAGAGAGTATTTGACTGCCCCATCACCTACTTTCTTTTGTGGAGATAATGAGGCAAGAAATTGTAAGTAAGTGATCACCTCACCGCCCACACGAGCACATGAGGGTTAAGTTAATTTCAACGTGGATTTTTCATTCTAGTGCTGTTTACAATTGAGAATTAGATCACTACTAATTATATTTGTGGTATGTTGTTAATAAAGTTGATGTGTTTAATTCTATATTAGTACCAGTAAAGACAGCAACACATTTTATAGCTCAAACAGTCTTCAGGTACACTGCCCCTGCCTCCCCATGAGCTGTTCCGTGCCAGGAGCATGCGTCAGGATGACTGCAACATTTGTGATAGTGGAGGTTGTTGGTATTCCATTCTCCACAATTGCTAGAAAGTTGCGTTTGCTGTCTTTCTGATAAAATTTGGTGTTGGTTCCCACACCTTCCTGAGTTTTTAAACACAGTTCTAGTTGGTAAGATTGTGCTTGGTGTATATTTCAGTGGCACCTCCAATGATGCTGTCTCAATATTTCAAAATCTGTGCTAAAGTCCTAATCTATTACTGTATCATAACAATTCAGTCAATGCATAGCCACTGTTTGTCTGATAATCGTGCCATGTACTGCAAACACACAAGTTTTGGTAGAAACTTCAAAATATTGGGGCAGTGTTGTTAGAGAGGCCATTGAAATTTTCAGCAGGGACAGTTGCATAAACCAGGATTGCGGCTACAATATTGGCAAGGTGTGGGAGCCAGCACTAACTTTAAATAGGAAAACTCAACAAACATGACATTCTAGGCAGAATACTTAAAACCTACACTTTTGATCAACAAATATCTTGGGAACAACTGAAGAATCATAATACATTTTATTTTACAAATATAACTTTTTAATTCGGATTATTCTAAATTCTGATTCCTTACATATATCTAAATTAATTTTAATACAGTATAAAATCTTCATAGTTTTTGTTATATGAAACCACTGAGCTTGATTCTGATGACATTGTTGTATTATCTTATTTCCAAATACAAAATGAATTATATATTGCAATTTGGAAATACTTCAAGGCATCGGTGATTTTGCACCCACCATTTTTTAGTTTCCAATTGTTCACAGTGATGATTTACTGATTGAACTTATGGATACATTACAGCTAGTTATCCATGTTGGGGTGTCTGGTCTGGCAGACAAAATAACTCTTGAGAAAGTGGCACACAGATCAGGATACAAAAAAGCTGATATTTTTGGGCAACTGCCAGCAGAAGGTGAATGCTGCCTTGGTTGTACTGATGAAGCTTGTTCCTCACTGGATGTTGAACAAATATGCAGTAAACTGAATGAGAGCGAGTGTGGACTTATTTCTTCTGTTTCATCAAATGCAGGAAGGTGAATTTGCATTATTTTCTAATATTTTATTTACACATTTAATTAAAAGATCATTGCAGTTAAGAAAAACAAGGCCTCAAGACATGCAAAATGAGTAATTTATTGCTTTTTAGCATACTTAACAAATAGGAAAATTCAAGCTGGTTTTGAAAGTTTAATTTTTTTCTGAAATGAGTTGTTATAATGTGATTATTACATAAACTGACAGCTGTGTCAGCCACCCATGAAATTAGCAAAGACAACCACAAGATATGTTGGATAGTCACATAAGCAGCCTAAAATTGCAATCCAGCTTCTAAACAATCCTTCATTTTCGGAACAGAAATGCACCTGTAGTAACCAAAGATACGATGCTACAGCCGACTGGCAGACGTCACGATACTGATGAGAACTTGTGGGAGGTGGAATGGGTAGAAGGAATAAAGGATTAGAATATGACAACAAATAAATATCCTTATTGTTCAAGTTGGTCATAGTATTTTGCAGTGAGGGAACGGTTGGGGAGAAGATAGCCTTTTTGTGTCATCATCCCCTCCCCCGCTCTTTCCTTATTTGCACTTTCCAATTTGACAGTAGTTTATTGCAAGCTTTTCAAGTTAATTAACTGTATTCAGAACCAAGTTCACAATCACAGCTTCATTTCATTTTTGCTTCAAATGATCATCCTTTTTTAGGCACCGTAGAAATTCAATTGAAAAGAAATGCGTGTTTTTTAATGGTTTATTTTTCATAATTAGTAGTATGCATACAGTGGAAATTCCAGGTTGGAATTCAACCATATAATGAGGATAGGTTGCTGCCACTCCAAAGACAACTCCTGAGTCACAGACACTTAGAAAAGACAAAGCACACACACCACACAGTTTAGGTTTTGGCCACAGCCTTTATCAAAACAGAACACACAGACACCTTCAGTCACACAGGCAATACTCTCTAACTCTTGACTGTCAGCTTTGGTTGCTGCATTCTGGAACACAACAGCCAGAGATGACGGGTGTGTGTGTGTATTTTGGTCTTTACTACTAAGTGTGAATGTTGTCTTTGCAGTGAGTTCATTACATTTTTGAGTACTTGTTATTTAGTTTCCTGAACAGATTAACTTAAAAGTCCAGGAACAGAGCATTGTACATATCAAAGTTAAGAAGTACAAGTTCTCCCAACTTCAGTAGTCTTTGGAGGTTCCACTTGGTGTTTGTCAGAAATAGAAGCAATATAATAATTAGGATACATTACATGTCAAGATTAATTGGAGCTTAACTCATCATATCATTTATTTTTAAAATCATTGTTTGAGCAAGTAAAAAAGTTGTTCAAAGAACTCTATGTTGCGATTGTTTCATATCTGGTTCAGTGGCAAAGTGGATAGGCTGACTGTTTACAAATGGAAATAACACAAATAACACTCGTTTGAATTTGACTGGATAATTTATTTATTTTTTTATTTTTTATTTTTTTTTTATTTTTTTTTATTTAGACCTGTACAGATAATATTTTAAACTTTAAATTGCTACATTGTGCAGTTACAGGCTCACGTTCTTTCCAAATATTCCATTATATGCTAGTTAAATCATCAGACAGACATATGCTCGTAGTAAAAATATTGAACATGGATGTAATTATTTGTAATTACTTTGACCAGTACCTGGTGTTTGTACACTTTTCAGATAAGAGAAATGTATCAGCTGATTGGCATACAGCATCGGTCTGTTTCAAAATGGCTGATGGGAATTTTCATGAGTGAATAATTGCTTTCTTGGAAAACTGTGTTAGTGCATCTGAGGCAGTACATTATTATGCTTCCACAACAAGATGCTGGATTAGACAACTTAAGACGTAATGCTGAAGTAACAAGACTCCAAGACCATGAGGCTTTACATGGGAAATAGCTTCACATTTTCTGGGCTCAAAAGAACTGCTCCCAGAAGATTAAAGGACCATGGAAATGGTATGCTCTTATCAATGAACCATTGCCCGACTAATAAGCTAAGTGATGGATAGACTAGCAATTGAGAGTTCCTGGGAAGACGCCAATTGGAGGAAAGTAATTTTCTCCAAAGAGTGCACGATTGAGTTTAGAATATGTTGTATGCTTCATGGTCACAGACACTAGAAGTGGGCATATAAGTGTGAAGTGCTGGGGCTGGTTATGTTATGTGACTGCAAGCCCTTCAGAACTTGTCCAAGGCATGCCTTGAAAATGTTACCATCCCTGGAACTCAATGATGGTACCCCAAATGACAATTCACTTACCAATATAATAATCTTCCATTACACAATGACATTAGTATCCAGAGCTAGTTTCAAAGGAGGGAGTACACTGTTCAGTGCCTTCCATAGCCTCCAAAGTTACCTGATCAATCCAGATCATGTAAGCACTCAAAAGAAAGACTCTGTGGAACAATTGGCCTGACACCCCTCCAGGAACTATGAATGCTGTGTATGATTTGGTTAATTCGTTGAAGTAGAAAATTGCCATGGATGAGGACTTTTTCCATACACTTCTATGTTCTATGACTTATAGGATCCAAGCTGTTCTTCATTACAAATTCCAATCGGACCTATTGACCACCTTATCTGCCACCAAACATAACTGAAAATGTACATCACATCTTGCAGCTCTCAAATATCCACAATTCCTTGAATAACTAAACTTTCAACAAAATCTCATCTCACTGGTGAAATAAGTTGCACAATCATATTGTCATAATTGGAGGAGACGATAACCAGTATTCAACTGATTGGGAAAATTACATTTTATTAGTGGTGGGTATCAATAATACTTCCTACATAACCATACTAAATAACTTATTTGGAAACTATCTAGGACAGATAGTTTGGAAGCCTACTTGTGATGGAAATTTATTAAATCTAATGGCAGCGTACAGATAACATGATAAGTACTGAGCCATACCAATAGCAAACTAAATAGGATAGATCAAGCAGTAGGGAGAAGTGAACCGAATAATGCCGAGTGGGAGATGGGGCTAGGTAAAAGATTTTTAATTAATTAGGAAAGGAAAGAAAGATACAGAGAAACACACACAAACATATGTAAGAGGAGGTGAGAGAAGAGTAATGGCTAAGTGGGTTGGGGAGATATGAGGTTAACATAGGTTTATGTCAGTAAGATGGCAGGAGAAGCAGATGTATTATTGTTGGGCAAGTTTCCATCTCTGTGGCTCTGAGAGACTGGTGCTTTATGTTAGTATGACCTCCAAGAAATTATCTGAATGCATAAATGTTCATAGATGGACTGTTTGCCTGGGGGACACCCAATATCCTGTGGCAAAGCACGCTCTCCAACATGACACTAGGGATCTGGGTATGTTTTACAACATGCATGCCATCTAGATACTTCCACCTAGCACCATTCCACATCAGAGCTAAGGAGATGGGCACTTGCCCTCCTCCCATCAGCCTTCTCTTAAACCAATTGCCCTCTGTCATCCACAGCTTACTTATTCATTTCTCAACCTTCTAATGCCTTCCTCTCATTATATATTCATATTTGTGTGTGTGTGTGTTTCTTTAAATTTTTCTTTACCTTCTTAATTAATTAAAAATATTTTTCCTAATACCCCCTCCCCCATTCAGCGTTATTCAGTTCACTTCTCTTTGATGCTTGATCTATCCTCTTTGTTTTGCTATTGACATGCCTTAATATTTATTATACAGTATCTTCAACTTCCATGCATCGCCCATTATAACTCATGGCGTAGGTTGTGAGTAAACTTTTCCTCCTGTTTCTGTTTTCTTCCCTCCTCTCCTATCTGATGAAAGAAAATAGTTCACTGGCCATCTACACCAACTCATTTGAATAATAAAGAGATACAAAGACTGTCATTTGCACCAGAGTAATCATCTAGATATTCTTGGAGGACTAAATTTATTACTGTATTGAGCATAACTTGGTAAGGAGGACACTGCATGTTACCTCTATTAACGGGAGTCATTTACAGATATTTAAGTAACTTCATGCACACTAAAGTGTATCAAAACCCTCACTGTTTATGTTGCATTTAATGTCCTGACAGACCAACTTAATGGTAACCTTCCTTGAACTTTCTGCAGATAATGAAGTCTTTTATTTGTAATGAAGAGCACCTGAAAAAAATTGGCACATATTCAAAGCTGATAAGATTTTGAAGTGGTACAAAGATTGGCAGCATGCTTTAAATGTACAAATTTAAAGTTATGTACGTCACAAAATACAAAAAAAGTAGTATCCTGTGATTGCAAAATCACTGGGTCACAGTTTGAATAATTAAATTTATATAAATGCCTGGTTGAACAATTAAGGATGTGAATTTGAATGTTCGTATAGAGGCAGGTGGCAGTCTTCATTTCATTGGTGGGACACTGGGAAAATGAAGTTACTTTACAAAGGAGAAAGCTTGCTTAACACTTGTGCAACCCTTCCTTAAAAAGAAAGACAGGTTTTCTATGAGGATCCATACCAAATAGAAATGGGGGATTTTGAATGTATACAGAGTAGGCAAATGTGGATGGTCAGTTTAGTATGATTCACATTGTGTGTCTTTGGGTTGCTTAAAACCCTAAATTGGGTACCGCTCTAAGTCAGATGCCAAAAATACCAGAAAGCCTACTTACAGTTTCAAGAACCGTATTAAGCGAAGAGTCAAGAAATATATATGACCCCCATGTTATCACTCTCATGGGGCTTATAAGACTAACAACAGAAAGCACAAGGACATCCAAACAATCTTCCTGCATTCCTATGTGAATGGAAACAGGTTGACACACCAATATTTGGTGCAATGAAAGTAATGTCTACCATGCTGTCACAGAGGTTTGCAGAGAGAATACACTTAGGCATCTGAGTTTTGCCGTATGAAGGTAAGTAGTGGTAAGTTTTGACAGGCATGTCTAATAAGCCATCAGCTGTAATGTTCAACATTTTAATCACTCTTAATGGTACATATCTTATCAGGAAGACACATACAGAGCATATCGAGTGAAGATTTTCCTGTCATTCAGCCCCCTCCCCTAAATTATCTAGTATCTTTGAGGTTTCACTTGGACAAGATACCAGTTTGTGTAATATTCTGGTCAGGTAAAAGAAATAAAGGATTTCATGCATGTATTTAATTTCCAAAGACCACTTCCAACTTATATAACATGACAATACAAAGTACCTTGCAGAACCAGGGGTCAGTGTGTTTACTAATGCCAACACTTCTAACTCCCCTCCCACCTTATACTTGGGTCTGTCTCTGCCACCAGATAAGTATTTTCTAGTGTTTCTATATGGTTATTTTAATTCCTATATATATATTTTAGTGCCAGGTGTTATGTAACTAAGTTGTTCATATGTTCTTCATTTTCTTTTCCAGGTATCTGTGTGAGTTCACCTACTATTCATCACTAAGCATTGATAATTCTCGGACTCTCTTTATTCATGTACCTGACTTAAATAAGCCTTACTCAGCACTAGAACTAGCTAGAGGAATAAAACAAATAATAAACATCATCCTTAATGATATACGAGGCACAAGCCAAACCACAAATCATCTATAGGTGATGCAGTAAGAGCATAATTTTAAGCAACTTTTACATGCATACGGGGAAGAACATCACAGGGAAATTAACACACATGTAATGATCAGTAGATGCAAAAGGGTTATTCACTCCAGAAAATGATGTCAATGTTTATTAAGAGAAGGGATGTTAATGATATAAAATATATATTTGGTGGGACTTTACATATCACAGATATAGTTATTCACAAATTTGAAATTTTGTTAACAAAGGTGTCACATTGAACTTTATATCACGGCAGTATGGCCTGCGTAAAACTCCCGCTGCATGTGTAAGCTGTAGAGCACAGTCTGGATGGGCACCTCCAGGGAGTAGAGTGCATTCCCTTTCAAATATTGCTGCTAAACCATCGAGCAGTTCAATGAATCCAAATGATATGGCTGCTCTTTTCAACCTGTTCAACTCCTGCAACAGGCAAGGAAGTATTAATTGTTTGAATAAATATGCTTTATACAAGTTCACAGTGCATTCAGTAACATACTAGCACATCAAAGTCTTCTTCAGAGTTCTGGTTATTTTTCTGAAATATTATTAACTGTATTTTAAATTGTGAGAATTTTCTCATGAATTCTCTTTGAGAAACATATTAAAATAAAACTTTAATGTTGCAAATGTTGTCTGCCATTTAAATAAATACATAAAACAAATCCATTACAGACCTTATAAAACTGCTGTGTTTTGTCTGGAAGTTTGCGAGCATGACGCAATATCTTCTGTATATCAGACTGTAATCCTGCCTGCCTTATCCAAACCACACAGTTCTGTGAGTAACTTCTTTTTTCCAAAGGACGAACTGGAAACTGTGGTGGCGGCTCATCCTCCCCATTCAATGCACGGAAATCTTCCAAAGAACCTAAGTTATTCAAATTTCCCAGCCATGGCACAACATTTGTTCCAGGCTCTAATACTGTTAACATTAAGTTTGATTTCTTCTTGCTGTCAGCCCAAGAGTAAACAAAGCCAAACCAGTCCTTGGCCAAAAGACACAAGGCAGCCATGTTTTCCACCTTGAGTGCACCATGGAGTAGTACACAAAATGATGGAACTTTCCCTTCATCTACACCTGAGTCGTCATCGGAGTCTCCCTCTGACTTCATGACAGAGGAAATACCTAGAAAATTTACAAGATTTTTTATTATTATTATTTTTAAATTTATGTAAGCACATTATAAGCACAGAGTAACCAACCATCTGCCTCCTCCATTTTTCCTGAACCATGAGGCAGCACCAAATGACGTGAAATAGCCATTGGACTTCCGACATCAGCAACATCAATAAAACCACATACTTCAATAGTATCTGATATATTCCTTTTGATATACTCAAAATCAGTAGCTTTGTTGAAAGGCTGAAAAGGGGGGAAAGCATACACCCAAGTTGATATGTAGAAATTTTAAACAATACAAGATATATCATAACTTGGAAAATGACAATGAGTAGTTTGGCTCATGAAGGTGAACACTGCACCTCATGTACTCTTCTTTGCCGTCAGTGCCAACAGTCCAAGTATTAAAAAAGCTATGGTTAAGAAATATCTCTAAGATGCTAACAATGTTAAAAAAAAGGAAAATTTCTCGATTTTTTACCATTTATCCTAATTAGCAATTCAGCTGAACAGTTTCCACTTTGTAAGCTGTCTCTGATGCAATGAGCCAGGGACCTGACTGCAAAATACTCTTAAACTCTATTGATTTGAAACTTACCAAAAAAGTCATAAATCACATTTTTATGACAGTAATGAACTTAAGACTACAAACATACACACCACAAAGCCATCCTCCACTAGCTTAAAATTACTGAAGTTTATTGTGAAACATGTTGAAATTTTCTCCTTTCTCAAAACTCAATTGCATATACAGTAGAACCTCATTTTTACGCTTTTCAGCTTCAGTGAAATGGTGTAAAATGCAGGAAAATGTAAAATGCAGGAAATAATGTTTTAAATGGTAAAATATGCTTACTGGATCAGCCTTGCATTTTCATAGTTTATGTGTGATATATGTACATAATAGACATCTAAATACTTACCAGGGAGTTGATTATACAATAAAGGTTATCCAAATTTTTACTATTTTAAGCACCAGGCAAAACTGGTAATTTTATGGGAAGTAGAAATTTTTAACGTAATTTCATTCATTATAATCGAGGACGCCGCTATTTTAAGCGTCAGGCAGAACTGGTAATTTTATGGGAAGTAGAAATTTCATTCATTATAATCGAGGACACCGCTATTTTAAGCGCCAGGCAGAACTGGTAATTTTATGGGAAGTGGAAATTTTTGACGTAATTTCAGTCATTATAATCGAGGATTCTGCTATTTTAAGCCCCACGCAAACTGGTAATTTTATGTGAAGTAGAAATTTTTTACGTAATTTCATTCATTATAATCGAGGATGCCACTGCTGGGCTATAACACATCTTCAAAATTACTTGAACCACTTCGATAGATATCGTTTGGACACCGCTGCCAGGCTATGTAACACATCTTCAAAATTACTGCCTTTTACCGGAATTAATTATTTACATAATAAAACTCCTACAGTTCTGTTCTTTTTGTATTTTTCGATGTTTCACATGACAATATTAGAGAATTTATTCGCGTTCTCGAGTAAAAACATATGCATATAAGTATTTTTGTAATGTTTGCATAGGATTGGCATCTCTCTCTCTCTCTATTATCACTTTTTTGAGGTTGTGGGTATTATGATACCCAACTTTGACAGATAAAGTTCTTTATTAATCAGAAATATGTATCACAAATACATCGCAACTATTTATTCTCACTTCAACAAAGCAACTGGTTCTGATTGAGTACACGCCAGCCGCTCTGGCAAAGAAGCTAGCGGAAAGACGAACTACACCGCCACAAATCAGCGTTAGTCTCTCGTTAACAAACCGTTCTGTTTGTCTGAGTACATGCCAGGCGCTCTGACAAAAAAGCTGGTGAAAAGAAGAACTACATTGCCACAAATCGGCGTGACTTTAAGTCAACAACGAAACACGAAATATACGTTTGAATAAACGCAAAGTGTCAAGAAACTCGAATGCGAATAATTTTTAAGCACTATACTTAAAGGGGAAAGCCATGCTAGTGTCAATTTATGTACATTACGTCATTTTTCTTCACGAACTTGCTTTCAAAAAGTGTAAAACGCGGGAAAAGAGTAAATATGTTAATGCAAAAACGAAGGCGAATTAACATTGTAAACATAGGAAATTTGACGGGACTGACAAAAAAAATGGTGTAAATGGCGGAAAACGTAAAAACTGAGAATGTAAAAACGAGGTTTTACTGTATTAACAAACCAGTTTGTTAAGTTGCCCAGTACACCTTTAGTTCTAATCTATTGTCTTCATCTATACTCTGGATCAGCATTAAGGAACACTATTTAGTAACTTTTGAGTCTCACGTACAAAGATATCCTACAAAAAATATATTACAGAAACATTGTTAATCTTCAGCCTCCCTCGTCCGCCCCCCCCCCCCCCCCCAAAAAAAAAGGCCGTTTGATAATGTCCAAACTAAGACATGATAGAATGGCTCCCACCAAACACAACCCACATGTTGCCATCCATTCCTCATAAAAAATAAATAAATAAAAATAATTTTAAAAAAATGATTAGTGCCATGGTCTCTCTCTCTAAATCAAGAATCCACAATGTTGTAAAATGCTCCAAAAAAAATTCAACAAAGAAAGTGGCTTTTGTGTTGCGAAAATTAAAAGGCATCCTTCTTTGTGATTTTATGCTTACCGTAACAAATTTTCTTAGTCCCTCCATCCTCTGAAAATACAAGTTCTGCAGCAACTTTTTCACTAATAGTATTCTCTCAAGTTTTCATTTTCATTCAATTCAGCCAAGCTGTCATACTGCAAGCTGGCATGGCAGATTGCCTAAACTAAATGAGATGAACAATTAAAAAAAGAAAGGGGGGGGGGGGACTGTGACTCAGATTAGCAGCAAACAGAGGAATAAAAGTGTAGCTGTTTCCCAAATGAAACAATTATTTCAGCTATTGAAGAAAGAGTGGTGTTTAACATTCTGTTGACAACAATGAATGTGATTTTCCATACTGTCAGTGGTTATCTATCCTCTATTATTATCAGTAGAAAAACATTGTGGTTGGGAAAACAATCAGCTGTGTCCTTTCAAAGAAACCACCATACAATATGCCTAGACTGATTTATGAAAATCACAGAAAACATAAATGTAGCTGGCCGGGTGCAGACTTTAACTAGTATCCTCACAAATGTGAGGCTAGTGTTGTATCAACTGCGCAGTCGTTAGCTATGGACCCACATGTAAATTCTTCTAGTAAAATAATGGATATCTTGTTATTCAACAGACTAAAAAACAATGTTAGACTTCAAGGAAAATGTTGTAGGGTTGTTTACATGTGTCTAGTGAAATGCATCAGCTCCAATCTTACAGCCAGTGACTTCATAAAAATATAAAGTTCAAAGACAATTTTGATAGTCACGATGATATTAAAGATGACTGAAGTACTTTTTTATGGGAAAAGATGGATTTCACAGTAGTCTTTGTTGCAAAAATTGAGGCAACTCTGTCTACTACAATTACATAATAACTGTAACACGACAACATATTCCTAAAATCTGGAGAAAGACAAGGATTATTGCCATACTGAAACCCAGTAAGTCAGCTTGCAATGCCAAGAACTTTCACTGTATATCTCTTCTTTGCTATCTCTACAAAGTTCTTGAAATAATGCTGCTTAATCGTCTCAGTCCAGTCACTGAGACACAACTGAGCCCATAACAAGCTGAATTTAGACCAAATAAAAACTGCACAGCACAAATCCTCAATCTGACACAAAATATCGAGTATGGATTTGAGCGGTTCAACAACTTATGCAGCACAAGCACTATCAGTTAAAGAGAGATTATGACTTTGCCAGTGTCATAGAAAGTCTCCTGCAGAATCGTAATTTCTATAATGAACTAGATGACAAGAAAAGCAGCTGGAGAATATAAAAAAGCAGTCAGCCACAAGACAGTATCCTGGCACCAACTCTGTTTAATATCTACAGTAATGATCGGCCACAACCTCCACTAATACCTGAAGCCAAAGATTTCGATACAGTAAAGAAGCATCTAACATATCCCTTTCAGACCCAAGGTTGTAGTTGATGTGGCATTAATATAGAGCAGTACGTTTAAGATACAAAATACATACAGTAATTCATTATAAAAAGGAAAATAAATTTATTTTTGAAAATTTTGTACCCACACAATTCTCTGTTTGGGGCTTTCACTACAAATTTTTATGATCTGCACCATCTTACAGTAACGTGCCTTTGAAAGAAATGACATATCATCACAGGATCATATAAAATCAACTGACTCACATATGATAGTTTCACAAGTTAAAAAAAAAAAAGGATATCAACACCTTGTCAACAAGTCTTTCTTGTCGCCATTGGAAGTTTGTCGACTTCTGGTGCCACACAGTGTAGAAACATGCAACTAAAATATGTTGCACACATTACCACGGTCCACCCACAATTGTGTGATGCATGCCTGAACTTCCTAGCGTGAATCACAAAGAAATAAAGTGAGCAAAACCAGAAAAATGCAGGGCCTGAAAGGGATATGGACTACCACTCTTTATACATACTACCAAAATAACTACCTGATACCGAATCTGGCTGAAACTCAGGTATGTGCTTTACATCTGCAAAGCAAAGAAATCAATATAAAATTAAGTTTTGTGGACTGGTACAGAGCTGGAGCACTGCCATAATCCAAAATGTCTGGGGTCATGCTGGACTGTGGGGTGCCATTCAGAAAGCACTGCCTAAACACAAAACAAATAGTTTCCATCTGCAGTAACATCCTGTGAAAGCTCAAAAGTAGCAGCTGGGGTGCCAATCCGACAGTTTTTAGAACAACAGCAACTGCATTATGTTATTCTATTGTTGAACATGCTTACTCTGTTTGGCACACATCTCTCCATGCAAGGAATGTTGATAATGCTCTGAATGAGAAGTGTAGAATAACAGAGCGCCTGAGGGTAATACCTGCTTACAAACCCTACAACCTGGTGGGAATAGTCCTATCAGATATAAGAACGGAAGTTGCCATGAACACGCAAAATGGAATGAAACATTGCTCACCTTTTGCATGGACACCAACTTCCTCTAAGCAGGCAGAAATCTAGGAAGAGCTTCCTAAAAACTACTGCCAATTGCAGTACATCATTATCAATGGCATAACAAAACCCACGGACTAACAGAGATACCGATATTGCATCACGGATTCCACCTTTGGAGGCCGTATTCCCAAACAAAAATCTGCAATTGAAAACCAGGAAGTCCCTCAACAGACAAAAGTGGGGTGAGCCAAACAAAGGATAATATGGCCAGATGGAACTATCTTGAGGACGCATCAACTTTCTGCGAATGTGGAGTTGAGCAAACCACAAAGCACCTGTACAGCTGTCATTAGTGCCCAGTTTCCTGCATGCTGGACGACCTATTGCAGGCCAAAGAGAAATCCATCAAGGTTGATAATTTTTTATCTGATTATATTTAGTGCTTTGCTTCTTCAGCCAAGAGCAGGGAAAAGGAAAGGATGTGGGTTTAAATGAGTGGGTGAGGAGTCATTCCAATCCTGGGAGAGGAAACTCTTACCTTTGGGGAAAAAGGATAGGTAAACAAACAAACACACACACACACACACACACACACACACACACACACACAACAAGGCCGACATATATGCAAATTGCAAAGAAGTTGGATAGAGCTGCCAGTCGAGGCAGAGGCTCTGTCCAGAGATTGGAGGCAAAGATGTTGTTAATGCTAACGAAGGTTGAGACCAGGTGCGCAATGGGAAGAGAGAATATTTGAAGGGCAAGTTCCCATCTCCGGAATTCTGAAAGGTTGGTGTCAGTGGGAAGTATCAATATAACCCGGACGATGTAATACTGTGCCAAAATGTTCTGGCCGTGCATCAATGCATACTTAGCCACAGGGTGATCCTCATTACCAACAAATACTGTCTGCCTGTGATCGTTCATGCAAATGGACGGTTTGTTGCTGGTCATTCGCACATAGAATGCTTCACACTGCAGGCATGTCAGTTGGTAAATCACATGGGTGCTGTCACAAGTGGCTCTGCCCTTAATTGTGTACACCTTCCGGATTACAGGACTGGAATAAGTGGTGGTGGGAGGATGCATAGGGTAGGTTTTACACTGGGGGCGGTTACATGGGTAGTAGCCGGAGGGTAGTGAAGGTGGTTTGGGAATTTCATAGGGATGGACTAGGAGGTTACGAAGGTTAGGTGGGCGGCGGAAACGCACTCTCGGTGGAGTGGGAAGGATGTCAACAAGTCTGCCCCAGTCCTGAATCCCCTCACCAATAACCTGATGGCAGCTTTCAAATCCTGCAACAACACTCCTGATCTGGTACAAAAGCAAATTGACAGAGCCACTTCCTCTTCCCCCAAACCCAGAACCTCCCACAGAGGGACCCTAAAGTGCCCCTCCTGTCACCAAATACTTTCCGGGACTGGATTGGACTCTGAATGTGGCTCTCCAGCATGGATACGACTTCCTTAAATCCTGTCCAGAAATGATATCCATCCTTCATGACATCCCACTTATCCGAGAGCATCTTTCCGCCGCCCACCTAACCTTCGTAACCTTCTAGTCCATGGGAATTTGCCCTTCAACATATTCTCTTTTTCGTTGCCCACCTGGTCTCAACATTGCTACGACGGAAGAGTTCATCAAGTGGTGCCAGCGGATTGAAGAGGTGCAACAAAGGAGGGTTGGACAAAAGAAGTATGACAGACTCCCGAATGTAGTGCCTATGGCCATTGTGGAAGACCAGCATGACTTCACTCCTCTCATACGACAAATAGTGAGAGAAGAATTACAACAGTTTATGGCAGTCGGGACTGTGGGCGCCCTGGACATGTCATACACTACTGCAGAGAGAGAAGGCAAGTATTCAAAAATTATTTTGGTGCAAGACATCAGTCATCAGTCACCTGCTGATGTATTCAGTCGACCTATGGGAAGAAGCCCATTGCCGTACCCTAGACGAGGTCGCTCCCTGACGTGCCGCAGCCGTTCAGCACCATACACAGGTACCAGCCGCCGCACCCAGGAAAACTAAGCAAGGCGACCATCTACGGAGGTGAGGCTACCGCAGATGAAAATCCTCCATGGACGACAGTCGCTAAGATGTCAGGAAATCTCATCGACGTCATAATCGACGACCAACATGACGGGGCACTTGTTGATTCAGGAGCGTCTTTTTCTGTATTGTCAGATAATTACCGCCGCACACTAAAGAAGACAATGTCTGTGATATGGGAGCAACTGTGCTGAAGGTCGCGAATGGAAAGTACGTCCAGCCAGCAGGAACTTGTATCATAAGAATAACCATCAACAACAGCACCCAGCTGTTTGAATTTGTTTTGTTAACAGAATGTAGTCACAACGTCATCCTCGGATAGGACTTCCTTCAGGCATCCTGAGCTATCATTGACTGTGGAAGATCTGAGCTGCAAATTAAAGAAGTTGTTCTGACGGCTACACGTAATACAAAATTTTCTTGGAAATTATTCGCCATTGACAATGAGAAGAGTTGCAGTCACAAATATGAATGAACGGTTACACTGTGAAGTGCTTGTTGATAGTAAAAAGTTTATCAGGCTCACCAAAGAAATTTACATACAGTGGCTATCATAAGCATTACCGGAGGTTGAGGAGAGATTTGGATCACTAGTTGTAAGGAGCAGTCGCAACTTATCCCCAAGGGAATGTGTATCGGGACAGCTGAACCAATCCAGGACGGTGAGCTCAACGTCATCAAAGAAGACCCATGCTCTGCTATTAGTACAGACAACATGTTGGAGGAAACAACCGTGGAACTGCCAATAGGGCCTGGACTGACCAAGGAACAATGCCAGCAGGTGTTAGCTATATTATGCCAATTTTCGGGTGCATTCACACCTCAGCAGGGGAAAGGTCAGCCGAAACGGCCCATGATAAGGCACCGTATCAATACTGGGGATCAGTGTTCGTATAGAGTGTCGCCAGCTGAAAGACGGATAATTCGGGAGGAAGTGGAGAACATGTTGCAAGATGACATTATTCAATCTTCGGAGAGTCCTTGGTCATCTCCGGTAGTCCTCGTGAAGGAGGAGGATGGTACGTGGCGATTCTGTGTCAACTATCAGCGGCTGAACAAAATCACAAAGAAAGATGTCAAACCATGGCCGCGCATTGACGACACGTTAGACTGCTTGAAAGGAGCTACATACTTCTCAACTATGGACATGCAGACAGGTTACTGGCAAATCAAGGTCGATGAAGCTGACAGAGAGAAGATAGCTTTTATTACAACTGACGGCCACTATGAATTCAAAGTAATGCCATTTGGATTATGTAATGTTCCGACCACATTCGAACAGATGATGGACAACTTGCTTCGACACCTTAAGTGGACGACGTGTCTTTGCTATTTAGATGACATTGTCGTTTTCTCGAAAACATTTGAAGGACATCTGAGTCGCCTGTCAACTGTGTTGAAGTGTGTTCAGGCTGCAGGACTCCGCCTCAATCCAAAGAAGTGCTTCTTTGTCACCAAAGAGATAAAAACCCTAGGGCACCTAGTCAACGGAGATGGTGTCCGTCCTGATTCAGATAAAGTAAGGGCAGTCACAGAATTTCCAACTTCTCAGCAAATTTGTGATGTGAGAAGTTTTCTTGGGCTGTGCTCATACTACCGACGTTTCATAAAAGGATTTTCTAACAAGGCACGTCCATTACAAGAACTTCTGCAGGGAGATGCCAAGTTTTACTGGGATGAGACAAAAGAAAAAGCTTTCTGGGCACTTAAGGAGGCTCTAACTTCTGCACCATTGCTAGCCTTGTACGACGAGAATGCGGAAACGGAACTTCACACAGATGCCAGTGGTTAAGGGATTGGTGCAGTGCTTGTACAAGTTCAGGAAGGTGATGAAAAAGTGATTGCCTATGCATCAAGAGTATTCTCAAAGTCAGAGATAAACTATTATACAACTGAGAAAGAGTGTCTCGCAGTTATCTGGGCTATCAACAAGTTCTGGCCGTATTTATTCCGCAAACCATTCACCATCATGACAGACCACCATTCTTTGTGTTGGCTGACTAACTTGAAGGATCCATTAGGTCGACTAGCAAGATGGGCACTAAGACTCCATGAGTACGATGTCACAGTGTTATTCAATAACGGGCGCATACACAAGAATGATGACTGCCTTTTGAGGAATCCATTAGTGGAACACAACAGCATGAATGAAATTTCAGCCCTCACTGAATTAGATGATGTTACAGCTGAACAGAGGGAATATCCAGCACTGTTAAAAACAATAGAGGCCTTGGAGAAAGGAGAACCGACCAATGGAGAGTTCCAACTTATAAATGGAACATTGTATAAGAACAACTACGATCCACTGGGCCTCAAATGGCTACTGGTCGTTCCAGCTTATCTCCAGCCAGCTATTCTCAAATATTTCCACGATGCTCCAATATCCAATGCCAGCGACAGAAGCATGTGCCGCAATTACCTCCAGGGCATCTCGTATCGATTCCGCCGGCAGCAGCTCCATTCCACCAAGTTGGGATCGATCTTCTAGGGAGGTTCCCGAAGTCGACAATCGGTAACCGATGGATAATAGTCTGAACTGACTACCTCACACACTAAGCTGTCACCAAACCTGTGCCGACTGCAGAAGCTCCAGAGGTCGCAAAATTCCTTGTAGAAGACATTATTTTGAAGCATGGAGCACCACGTGTCATGGTATCTGATCGTGGCAAAGTATTCCAGTCAAAACTAGTATCAGAGATAATGTCACAGTGCGACATTGTCCACAGAATGACAACTGCATACCATCCTCAGACAAATGGTCTTACGGAACGTTTTAACAAGATTTAGCCGATATGCTGTTGATGTATGTCAATGTTGAACAGAAGGATTGGGATACAATTCTGCCAGTCGTGACATTAGCTTACAATACCGCAAGACAAGACACTACAGGCTTCATGCTGTTTTTCCTGCTCCATGGCAGTGAAGCTGAGACGACAATAGATACGCTGTTCCTGTTCCAACCAGACGACAGGATGACTATGCGAAACAGCTCATCACCAGGGTAGAAGAAGCAAGACAGCTGGCTCGCATACGGACACCGACGCCTAGGTGAAGGCCCATCAGCAGTATAATGACAGGCACCGATCTGTTGTGTACACCCCAGGAGATCTGGTATGGATTTTTACCCCTGTACGGTAGGTTATTGAAGCGATACTTTGGTCCATATTGTGTCATACGCCGCCTGTCGGATGTCACATATGAAGTTGAGGATTATGAGCTGTTGTCTAAACGACAAAAACAAAGAGACATTGTTCACATTCTGTGCATGAAGCCTTACTATGATCCTGAAGAACAGGTATGTGACTACGGCTCCTTGTTCAAGGACTCCAAGGACGGTAATGTTACTGATGAAGCCACAACAGGAATGTCTGTCGTTGATAATTGTGGACAAGGAAAGGATTCACTTGAACTGCCATACAGAGGACCCATGACAAGGTCAAGATCCATGACACTGCAGCTGGCTGCACAGGGAACGTAACAGCAGGTCACTGTTTTTCCAGGAGAGGGAGGAATGCCGCGAGACACCACGTAAACTGACTGCCGGCTTAGTGCAGGGGATAGCATCACTGACTGCGGTGCTGAAGATTGCCAGTTCAGTCCCATCTACTAGCAAAAATTTATTTCTTTGTAATTAACAATTCCAGAATGTTCTACAGCTTTCTTATGTTCACATGTAAATTCTACTTGTTTCGAATGTTAACTGTTCTTCTAATTTCTGGTACATTCTGTCTGTGTATAAATAGCAGAGCACTCTGCCCGAGAGGCAGTTAGTGCTGCGTGTATGTTGAGTTCGTAATAAACCAGCTTTCAGTGTAAGTGGAAGGGACCAGGAGACACCAGCAGGTGCCAAATTGACTTTATAATAGTAAGACATAGATTTTTAAAAACTAGGTTTCGAACTGCACGACATATCCATATGTGGTAATGAATTGTAGATTAAAAATTAAGAAACTGGAAAAGGTAGAAAAGTAAGAAGATGGATCCAGAAGTTGTTGAGAGTTTCACAGGGATCATTAGGCAAGGACTGACCAAATGGGGGAAAGTGATGCAGTAGAAGATGAGTGGGTAGCTTATAGAGATGCAGTAGTGAAGGCCTCAGAGGTTCATATAGTTTGAAGGACAAGTCCTAACAGGAATCCTTGAATAAAACAGGATATTCTCAATTTAACTGATGTATGGAGAAAATATAAAAATTCAGCAAGTGAAGCAGACAAAAGGGAGTACAAACAGCTAAGACAAGAAGTGCAGATAGACTAAGCAGGAGTGGCTAGATGACAAATTTATAATTAGGGAAAAAATGAATACTGCCTACAGAAAAAACAAGAGAGACATTTGAAAACAAGAAAAGTGATTGCATGGATATCAAGAGCTCAGATGGAAAACCAGTATAAAGCAAAGAAGGGAAATCAGAAACATAGAAGGAACTATCTAAAGGGCCAATATAAGGGAAATGAATGCAGTTTTGTAGAAATGGAAGAGGAAGTAGATGAAGACAGGAGATACAATACTGCAAGAATAATTTGACAGAGCACTGAAAAATTTGAGTAGAAACAAGGCACCTGGAGTAGATAAGATTCCCTCTGAATTTCTGACATTGTTTGAAGAGCCAGTCATAATGAAAATGATCCACCTTCTGTGCAAGATTTACGAGACAGGAAAATACCCTTAGATTTCAAGAAAAATATAAGTATTCCAATGATATTGTCATTCTGTCAGGGGCAGCAAGTGAATGGAATGGATAGTTTCTTGAGACCAAGACAAGGGTATGCAATGTAAGAAATCAGGTGATGGTGAAGGAATTAGATTAAGTAATGAGACAATAAAAGTACTTCTGTTCTTTGGTTAGCAAAAAACATCTGATGGATGAAATAAAGAAGATATAAAATGCAGAACAGCTGTGGGAAGAAAAGCGTTTCTGATAAAGTGAAATCTGTTGACATCCAAAATTAATGTAAATGCTATCATGTCCTTTCTGAATGTATTTGTATGGAGTGTAAATTTCTGTGGGAGTGAAATGTGGACGATCAGGAGTTCAGACAAAAATTGATACAAATTTCTGAAATGTGACACTACAGACGAATGCTGAAGATTAGGTAGGTAGATCCCATAACTAAAGAGGAAGTGCGAAACAGAAGTGGGGAGAAAAAATTTCTGGCATGCCTTGACTAAAAGAAGGGATCAATTGGTAGGACACATTTTTAGACAGCAAGGAATCATAAATTTAGCACTGGAGGGAAGTGTATGGGGTAAAAACTGCAGAGGGAGTCCGAGGGATGAATACAGTAAGCAGTTTCAAATGGATGTGGATTGCTGACCTTATGCAGCAATGAAGAGGCTTGTACCGGATAGTGTTGGGTGGGGAGCTACATCAAACCAGTCTCTGGAGTGAAGACCACAATGACAATATGACCAACAAATATATTTTCAAGAAACTTCTTACTTTTCAAACCCACTTTCATTTTTAGCTGTCTTTCTGCTACTGTGGGAGACGTTCCATCTATGACTGCAAAAGGAACTGCACACGGCTAAAACCGTTGCACCCAGAAACACCTCGATGTTCTCCTCTAACAGAGTGTATCCCCACACCAGGGAATGCAGATGAGTCATTCATTTGAGCAGCAGATCCGCAAGAAAACGGTTTGGGAGGAAGCAACCCAGAAGACGTCACCGGAGTGAGAGTAGGAAACAACGACTACAAGCGACAACAGCTCGCAGACCAAGCGTCACAATGCCGACCACAGAACTTCCTACCGCCGAAGACATAGAACCAGTGGATGCAGGGAGCATGGGAAAAGCACGGATGCCCTAACATGAGAGACTTCAAGCATTGGGTCACTGGCGGGGTGATTTAAATGTAGAGGACACCAGGAAGTGTCGGGAAACCGGCAGTCAGAGAAGGAAAATACCAAGAAAGGTGGTCAACCACCAGCAGCTCTGGCCCAGGTTTCCGGTGGTTAAGGTGAATACTACACCTGTTCCCAACGCCCACTGAAATATTCCCAATTGGGACAAACCTCCCTCCCCTCCCCTCCCCCCACCCACAAAAAAAAAAAAAAGAAAATCAACAGCATATGCAAGAAATGAGTCCAAACAGAATAACCTAAACAACGCAATGACTGAATAGGATGGTAAGCAAGTCCTATAGCAGCCCACCTTCCTCCTTAAGAGGAAGGAGAAAAATGAATAAGTTCATTGTCATAATTGTTACCAAAAACCCTTTTGCTGATTTACTTACTTACTATGCAAAGATCAAGATCTTTGACATTTTATTTTTTTCAACACTGACATAAGTACATGAGTGAGTGTTACAGACTTATACAACTGTAATAGTCTTGGTACCCGGCGATGCTAGAGTATTTATTTACCCCTATCAGTCTGTCTCCTTCCTCCCCCCACCCCCTTCTCTCTCTCTGTCTCTCTCTCTGTCTCCTCTACCCTCTCTCTGTCCGTCTCCTCCTCCACCTACTCCTCTCCCTGCTGTATATGAAAACATACATATATATTCCACGTTTCATGGTGCTTGGACAAACGGAGTCAAAGTCACAAGGTATCCACCATGCTAAATTTACTGGCTTGCCGATTATAAAAATCGCCTTCATGAAAACATACATTTGGATGCTAACTTCCATAGTGATCAATCAAATAATCTGGATGTTTGTTGTAACGTACCCTCCACCAAGCACCTACAGAAGTTTACAAAAGGTAGCCCATGAATTAATTTGAGGTATAAGCTATCTTCATTTGACATTTAATTCAAATCCATCCAGCCGTTTCAGAGTGAAGAGCAACAAATGTGTTAAGCCAATTTAAGGTACCATGCACCACACAGTGGCTTATGAAAGGTAGCCCATGTATTAATGCAGGGTATAAGCTATCTCCATTCCAAATTTCATTCAATTCTGCCCATCCCTTTCAGCATGAGTAGCAAGCATATTAACACATTATAAGGTACCCTCCGCCACGCACCATACTGTGGCTTACAAAAGGCAGCCCTTGTATTAATCAGGGTATAAGTTACCTCTGTTTCAAATTTAATTCATATCTGTTCTATCATTTCAGCATGAAGGCATAAGAAACAAATTAATTAATAATAATGCACCCTCTGCCATGTATCATATGAAGTTAATTTTAGTATGCCTATACCCTTTGTGTCAGTGCAATGAGTTGACAAAGTTTTATCACAATTAGATTTACGGTATGGCCTTGCATAAAATACAAACAAAAAGAGAAATAAACAATTTTTATATATTAGATTACAAAAATCAAGTTTACAGTGACCAGAAAAGAAAATGAGCTGGAAGTTAAATGTTATATTTGTACTGTAATTTCATAATTTCAATCTCCATGAACTTTGTTTGTCATTTGTATTACAGTTTACTTCCAGGAAATCACATGGTAAATTAGCAGTAACATTAATATTCTACTAAATATCAACACTTCCAACAGTTGCTAGTTAAATTCTTGTAATTTTTAATATTACGGAAATTCTCAACTGAGATCTGAAAATATTTTTCAAAAGAGAGAGAATGGCAGGCTAGTACTTTCCTTAACTTCGTACCACCAATAGTAAGCCACAAAAAAGACAGAAATGCAGACAAAAATAAATGTTGAACTAGTGTTTTGAAAATTAGTATTTTCATCGGGTACAAGAGGAGGGAAGGGAAAGGTTACAGGCTAGGCCATGAGGTGGCTACGTTTCATGATGGATAATGTTTTCATTTTTAATACATACAAAACTATAGTTAATTCCCAACAATATGAGGTGCACTTTTATTACATTTTAAGTTAGTAATACTTCTACACATACAATGAAAATAATGTGTAAAGTAGAGCCTATTAAAATAAGGTTAAGTCATACCTGAGGAGCAGGAGAGAGAATAATGCGGGAACCCAAATTACCGCATTTCAGTGTGCCCTGAAAGGATGCAAAGTTCGCCTCTGCTAGTTTCTGAAACATTGCCTGAACAGAAGAGATACTTAGTGCTGCTTCAGGCACATGAACACAGCTGTCGAGACCTGCCAACTCAACAAGACGACTATACAGCGGGAGGCCTAACTGTAATGATGGATCGTCAGGCGGAGCAATACACATTACACTCAGTTTACATGGAAATGAAAATGGTAATGGGAAAGGTGTAGCAAAATCTCGCTGTCCCAAAGTACTCAGTGAATGCTTCAGGGATAATGGTCCCACACCAGGACTGCCATCAGTAACAAGTACAACCTGAAAGAAAAGCTTTTCTTAAAAACTGAGTATCACATAGAATTCTGAAATAAACAGTACAGTTTTTCAGAGATATGATCACAGCTTACACAATGTCACATGTTGTTAGTTACGTAAACCATTCTTTCGAGAAATAAATAAATAAATAAATAAAATCATTACCAGTTCCAAACACTTTTTAAATGTTGTTATTTTTGCTTAAAAAGGTCGTAATTAATGGTATAATGATAATTTTTCCATGAATAAAGGCAATGTTAAATGTCTTGTGTAGTGGTCCAGAGGATCAGTACTGAACCATGCACAAATGGGTTACACTTGGATATTTAGACGGCTGTATTAGCACTGTCAGGAGGCCAGAAGTCATATAGTTAAAAGCTAGTAGGTGCTTTGTGGAAATTCCTCGTCTGCATGGAAATAAGAGCAGCATATGCTGTTCTTCTGAGTTACAAGAACAATACTACCAATGTAAAATCACAAGTCACTAAAAATGGAACAGAATTTACACAGCATTACACATAAAGAAAACCCGAAAAGGTAAAAAATGTGCATATGACGCCAGGAAAGTCTAAAGAGTGCTAAATATGTACACATAGTTGTCATGATGCAGAGCATGTAATTCTTGGAACATTTTTGAAAAGTTTATCAGCACGCTTCTTCTTCTCTGTGTGTGTGTGTGTGTGTGTGTGTGTGTGTGTGTGAAAAGTAACATCTGAATTTTCACCACTAATGGTGTAAGAGGCAGAATTCACCATTACAGCTTTGGAAGTTGTAAAATATTCAGGCTAAGAAAGAGAGAAAGAGTATGCTGCAGAGGTAAGTAAGGAGACATACACAGAGGGAACAGAATACTCACTCTGCTAACAGATGTGAAAGATTCTCCCATAAGGAATATGAAGTAGGCATAAAATGTACCTGTGATTATTACATGGGGATGGACGTGCTCTGCCCAAAGATCAGCCCTACTTATTAATATTCATGCTACTGTGGATTATGAGATGCAGTAGCATAATTCTGTATTATTGGTACTGTAGAAGGTAGGAATTGTAAATTAATGTTGTACACAGGATAAGAAAATACAGGAGATGGGGTCTGCCATAATAAAAAATATGAACAAGCAATGGAAAAGATCATCACCACAACAGTTTAGCATTAGTAGTGTACAAGATAAGCATAAGTAAATTTCTAGACATTATTCCTATGAGAACATTATGATGCAGATGTGGAGCAAATGGGCAATGATCGTGGTAGGCCTGTCACCAAAACAGGGTATTTGACTGATTTATGGGAATAATCTTAAATAGTTAATTATGGCATCTTATGCTAATACAGGTAACATGTTTTTTTTTCCTTTGCGAATTGCTGTATTTTAATAAAAATAAAAAGGAAATTCAAATAATTTGAAAACCCACTGAAATGATTCATTTAACTCGTGTGACGTCAACTGACAAATCTACACCTGCTCCCATAAAATTCACTGTAGAGATATATTGTTTGGACACTCACATTTCTAGGAATGGTCTACAAGTATTAAACAGTACCAAACTGTACAAATACTTCAATCAAAACGCCAGAAAATTTGTTTTTCCATGTTCTATGCAATGATAAATGTGTAAAACTTTGCATGAAACTTGCTCTCAAAGAGCAAAATTAGATAACGGTAGATTCCTTTATTTTTTTCTGGATAATTTTGATGTAAATAGACACTCCATACAATAATTATTATTCTTTTGCTTCACTATAGAGTATCATCCTCTGCTGCTACAAATGTGTAAATTATTATTACTATATACAGCTATTAGTGAGCTCAGGTTTACATTTGTGGAACACCTACTTGCAATAAGACAAGCAAAAGATATGTATTTAACACTTTCGCATCACTACAAGCCATGAGCCAGTGCGGCTGATGCTTATAAATGTCTGTGCTCACTCAGTCTAGTTGCAGCATCTAAGCTAGCATCAAAGTGTGTAAATTTTTGTTTTATGTGGTCAGATATCAAAGTTGTATTGTTTGTAATGGTGGCTAATTTAATGACACATGGACCTTCCAATGTGAAAAGAAGCAGGAAAAGTGTTAAATTGACAGAGGAACAAGTTACTTAGTGTACTAGATGACACTGATTTTCTGTGTAGTGAGGACTACACATACCACGGAGATTGTTATTTAGAGGCTGTAGAAGAATTGCAGAGTGATGATAGCGTGGAAGCACAGCTTTTGAGTCTGTTTCGTGACAGTTCCGAATCTGACAATACGGTTGATGATGATTGTGTGGAAATCGACAACGAAAAAAGCGTGAGCTGTCACACTGAGATAATCCAGTTGAGTGTTCAAATAAAGAACCACATAATAATATGTGGTATCACCAATTTACAAAGGAAGAAGTTTTGCAAATTCATCCTGCTTGCAATTCTCCTGTGGATTTATTCAGATTATTGGTAACAGACGAATTGTTGCGACTTGTAGTTGACAAAGCAAACGATAACACAGTCAACATATTGCTGAGCAAAAATACAAAAGAGGGATCTAGGATCTGTGAGTGGAAACCTCTAAGTATAGGCGAATTGGGTGTTTCGTTACATATGAGTAACATTAAATATACGTGATTACAAGACTACTGGAAGAAAGAACGGCTGTTTGAGAATAGAGAAATAGTGATGAGTATAAGCAGAGATCGGTATTTGATCATATTATGCTCTCTGCATTTTGCAAAAAAATCCATTTCCAGGAAACCCGAAACAAAATGATTGTTTATACAAGATACGACCTATATTGGATTATTTTAACACAACAATTCTCATCAATAGATGAATCAATGCTTCTTTGGAGGGGAAGATTGTGATTTAGACAATACATAAAAAGCAAAAGTAATAAATATGACATTAAGATGTACATGCTCAACAATCCAGATGTGTAGACGGGAAGTAGTGGAGATATGGGGGAAAAGGTCACGCTGAAAAGGTCATTTTGCATTTGATAGCGGAAAAGCTGCATGTTGGTCATTACATTTACTTGGACAATTATAACAGTTTTGATTTAGCTACAACTCCATTGAACCTAAAAAGACGTTCCACAGATACTCTGAAATTAAGACGCTGTATCGACAAAATTTGGGAGAGGAGAGACAATTGCATGGTATTCTAATGGAGCTATAATTAGAAAATGGAAGGATCAATGAGAAGTTTCCTACATTTACGCAGAACATCTAAATGTTATGGAGCAAGAGACGAATGCACACCAGCAAATAGTCACGAAACCTTTGCGTATTATTAGGTACAATGCGTGTATGTCTGGGACTAATAAACAAGATCTGATGATATTGTATTATTTATGTGAACAAGAGACTATCTGCTGGCCGAAAAAACTATTCTTTCATGTCACTGACATGCTAGTTTTCAATTCTCTGTATCTGTACAACAAATACTCAAAAAATAAAATGACATTGTACAATTACAGAATGAATATTATAAAGGGCTTACTTCCGCCAATGGACGTTCCACAAAATGTGAGCAAGAAACATCACAAACATACACATGTTGTGAAAAGCATGGAATAAGCAAGTTATGAGAAGTGGTGTAAGAAATGCGCGGAATGAGGCAAGCTCACTGATACACCATAAGTGTGTACAAACTGCCCAGACAAACCTGGACATGGTTGAACCGCTGTATAATTTCCCATAAGTAGACAAAACGCAATAATACCAGGGAAATTTTGATTATCAAAGACAACTTCTTTTATTTCTTTTGAAATTGCATGGTTTCTTTTTATGGTGTGAAAGATTAGAACTTTTTTTCACGACTACTCAGAAAATGTGGTTTTCTTTGGTGTTAAGTCGACTTATTGTGTTGTGAAGTGTTCACTTCAGTTTTTTGTGAAAGAATTTGTTGTGCTACATTTGTTTTAATAGCACCGCAACTGAAGTGATGGGGGACATGAGAGAAGCCTCCATGTAAGGTGTGTTTCGCTTACTAATTTCTACACATCCAGACGTCCTCTGGACGTCTATGATAAATGTAGATTGCTAATTCTCTCATACCAGGAGCAAACATGCTACTAAATTGATGACCTCTATCAGATTCAATCTTAAAAATGCGCATTTGAAGTAAATACAATTTCAAATGAATACAGTTTCGTTTTTCCTTCTTAAGAATGTGTGTTTTGTAATCCAAATTTTTTTCCTGAATGCGGTGGATTTGTTGCTTGTCTGAATTGTATTTTTTTGTTACATTATCAACAAATGCCAAACATTTGAATGAAGTCTGTGAGCCCAATAGGTGTCAGACAGCAAACATACTTTAAAACATGACCACAATACAGTCAAAACGTATTTGAAGTAATACATCTAAGGTGTCATAATTAAGTCAGTATAGAATATGATCCTACTGATTTTACTAGTCTTGACATCAGGTGTGCTTAGGAGTGTCAGCTCCTGCTGTTTAAGAGTGTTACTGGCCAACACTCAAGCGTTAGCAGCCCGCACTTGCATGTTGTTGAGCCACACTGGAGAGTTGTGTGCCTGCACCAATGCCACAGCGAAAGTGGTAAAGTCGTTTTGTAATGTAGTTGGTGAAAGTACAAATTTCAGGTTGGTTGTCAGTTGTAATATTTACATCGGTGATGCAGTATTTCAAAATGTTAACTTCAGTCCAGAGACTGGTTTGATACAGATTTCTACCCTAATCTATCTCCTCTATAGAGTGACAACCCACACCTATCCGAGCATGCACTGTGTTCGACTCTTATAATCTGTGGCATGTAGGAAGGCAGCCCAGTTTCAACCATTCTGTGCATCCCTCTCCATTACCGCACAGACAGCCAATGATGTTCATTCTCCAGATGCGTGGTTGGCATGAGTTATGCAATGTTTCTTTTGCAGTCTTTACTGTTGGTACTCGGCCATAGCTCCTCCCCTATCGCTCTGCCTCCATGAGCGAAAGCACCTTCCTACATGACACCAACTATAGTATCCCCTTGCGATTTTTAATCCACATACTTCCCTCTAATGCTAAATTCACAATTTCTTAATGTCTACCAACAGATCCCATCTTTTAATCAAGGTATGCCAGAAATTTCTTTTCTCCCCAATTCAGTACCTCTTCAGTAGTTACACAATCTACGCACCTAAACTTCAGCAGTCTTCTATAGCACCACATTTCAAAAGCCTTTATCATCTTCCTGAATGAACTATTTATCACCCATGTTTCACTCCCATGCAAAGCAACACTTCACACAAATACCTTCAGAAAAAGACTTTATAACACTTAATTTAATATTCAGTGTTAATAAATTCCTCTTTTTCAGAAACACTTTTTCCCCATTACCATTCTGCATTTTATATCACCTGTACTGCAGACATCTGTTATTTTACTGCCCAAGTAACAACACTCATCTACCAGCTTTATTGTTTCATTATCTAATCCAATTCCTGTAACATCATCTGATTTTCTTAGACTATCCTTGTTTTGATCTTGTTAATGTTCATGTTATATTCTCCTTTCAAGACACTGTTCAACTGCTCTTCCAGGTCATTTGCTGTCTTTGACAGAATTACAATGTCATCAGCAAAACACAAATCTTTTATTTCTTCACCCTGAACTTTAATTCCTTATCCAAATTTTTCTTTGTTTCCTTTCACAGTTGGCTCAATGTACACATTGGAAAAGGCAAGAACCCTATCTTGCTCCCTTCCCAAACAATGCTTCCCTTTCATACTCTTAGACTCTAATAACTGCAGTCTGGTTTGTGTGGAAGTTGTAAATAACCTTACATTTCCTCCTGCAGCCTTCAGAATTTCAAAGTGTGTTTTCCAGTCAACATTGTCAAAAGTTAGAAATTTAGGTGTGCCTTTCCTTAATCTTCTAAAGTATATATTGCCTCCTGTGTTCCTTTCATTTCTCCTATATCCAAACTAATATTCCACAAGGTCAGCTTCTACCAGATTTTCCATTCTTCTGTAAATAGTTCATGTCAAAATTTTGAAACCGTGACTTATTAAACTGATGGTTTTGTAACGAATATTATAGAGGAAAAATTCCTAAAAGGAAAAATATACGTAAAAAATAGAAGAAGTCACTTACCAGGCGAAAGGGCACAGGCAGTAATAGCAACAAATAAACACACAGACACACACACACACACACAAAAATGCTAGCTTTCGCAGCCTAGCTGCTTCATCAGGCAGAAGGGAAGGAGAGGGAAAAGGAAATGATGAGGGTTTTAAGGAAGGGGGCAAGCCTAGCTGCTTCATCAGGCAGAAGGGAAGGAGAGGGAAAAGGAAATGATGAGGGTTTTGAGGAAGGGGGTAAGGAGCCATTCCAATCCCGGGACAGGAAAGACTTACCTTGGAGGAAAAAATGGAAGGTAAATAAATGCACATACACCCACACATTTACACAGACACAAGTACACTTAGGCAGACATACTGTAGAACTGTAGAAAGCAAAGAAGTTAGAAGTCAGACAGAGATGCCACTTGAGGCAGAGGCTCTGTCCAGAGAACCAGGGCAAAGATGTTAAGATGGTGGGTGGGAATTCGAATTTAGCGGAGGTTAAGACCAGGTGGGCAACGGGAAGAGAGAATATGCTGAAGGGCTAGTTCCCATCTCCGGAGTTCTGAAGGATTGGTGTCAGTGGGAAGTATCCAGATAACCCGGACGGTGTAGCACTGTGCCAAGATGTGCTGGCCATGCACCAAGGCATGTTTAGCCACAGGGTGATACTCGTTACCAACAAACACTGTCTGCCTGTGTCCATTCATGCGAATGGACAGTTTGTTGCTGGTCATTCCCACATAGAACGCTTCACAGTGCAGGCATGTCAGTTGGTAGATCACGTGGGTACTATCGCAAGTGGCTCTGCCTTTGATCGTGTACACCTTCCGGGTTACGGGACTGGAGTAAGTGGTGGTGGAAGGGTGCATAGGGCAGGTTTTACAACGGGGGCGGTTACAAGGGTAGGAGCCAGAAGGTAGGGAAGGTGGTTTGGGGATTTCATAGGGGTGGACTAGGAGGTTACGGAGGTTAGGTGGGCGGCGGAAAGACACTCTCGGTGGAGTAGGAAGGATGTCATGAAGGATGGATCTCATTTCGGGGCCTTGGTGCATGGCCAGCACATCTTGGCACAGTGCTACACCGTCCGGGTTATCTGGATACTTCCCACTGACACCAATCCTTCAGAACTCCGGAGATGGGAACTAGCCCTTCAGCATATTCTCTCTTCCCGTTGCCCACCTGGTCTTAACCTCCGCTAAATTCGAATTCCCACCCACCATCTTAACATCTTTGCCCTGGTTCTCTGGACAGAGCCTCTGCCTCAAGTGGCATCTCTGTCTGACTTCTAACTTCTTTGCTTTCTACAGTTCTACAGTATGTCTGCCTAAGTGTACTTGTGTCTGTGTAAATGTGTGGGTGTATGTGCATTTATTTACCTTCCATTTTTTCCTCCAAGGTAAGTCTTTCCTGTCCCGGGATTGGAATGGCTCCTTACCCCCTTCCTCAAAACCCTCATCATTTCCTTTTCCCTCTCCTTCCCTTCTGCCTGATGAAGCAGCTAGGCTTGCCCCCTTCCTTAAAACCCTCATCATTTCCTTTTCCCTCTCCTTCCCTTCTGCCTGATGAAGCAGCTAGGCTGCGAAAGCTAGCATTTTTGTGTGTGTGTGTGTGTCTGTGTGTTTATTTGTTGCTATTACTGCCTGTGCCCTTTCGCCTGGTAAGTGACTTCTTCTATTTTTTACGTATATTTTTCCTTTTAGGAATTTTTCCTCTATAATATTCGTATCATAAATTTGAATTCAACAATTACTTCCGTCATTGTTCTGTTATCTTTCGAAATCTTTTCTGTCTTCTAACTTTCCCTTGTTTTTGCGTTTTTGTTTTTGTTTTTATTTTTATTTATATATTTTATATAGCAGTTCCACTCTACATTCCCTTCTTATCTTACTGTTCACTTTTCGCCAATACTTACAACAATACGTCCACTTCCTAACCTAACCTTTGAGTACTTTTATATGATTTTTACCACTTCCATTACTCCTTCTTCCGACTGAAATACGCCGCTCATTAAATTTTCTCGCTATATAACGTAAACATTAATTCACAACTGTAGTTTCTCATATTGTTTATAACCATTTTCGGCATTTCCTAGTCACCTCACGTTTGTTTCCATTCCCGCTTTTCCACATTTCCGTTCGTTTTTCCTACTTTTCCCATCGTATTTCAGCTACTTTACGTTGGTCTTGACTCTACTATTCCATCGTCAGACTATTCTTAGCCTCAATATTGTAATCTGCTACCACTCCACCAATCCTATTTAGACGTTTTCCTTGCTTTCTCACGCGATTTTCACGTACTTTTTTCCGATTTTCACCATCCTTAAACCTCGTTTGCCCGCCATACCACTACCTAACCATTAATACTACGTGGTTGACCACTTAAGGTGACCACAGTTTCAACAACGAATTTTAACGACTTTTTCTTTTTTCTATTTCCTTCCTCTTTGCTTATCTGAATTACTTTTCACATTCATTTTTTTAAATTTATATATATATTTTATCACATTATTTTATTCGTTCATTGCAACCTGTTACATAGCCCATATTTCTCACTTTTCCTTCATCCATATATTATGCCTTCCTTACAACATCCCTACAACAACCCCATCCAGTTTTATTTACATTCCCTCCGTAAGCATGCTTTTTCCCTAGTCAGATTACGCTCCCACATTCTTTTTATGCAGGCTTGTCTGACATTTGGAATCACTCCCAAGGGCCTCACACTGAAAGTTCCCATCTCTGGCTGTAATCCATCCTTTCATCCCGCCCTATACCAATTCCAAACTGAACAATCCATATCCCTCACCCGCCTAATCCTTAACCTACACATCAACTCCGCCAATGAACACACCTGTCAACTCCTATCCCTAATCAAAATCCTCAACCTTTCCTCTCCTACATCTACACCTGCAGTTCAGAATATCCTCCTTCAGGCCAACCACAAATTAGAACAGCATGCCACCCAGCACCTCAAAAAACTATCCAATCTCCTGGTCACCCACCTCCGGAAAGGCAATACTCTCTCCCTCAACAACCTCTCCAGTAAACCTCAACCTCCTCTGATTGCACACAAACCCAGTCTCTCCCATCTACTCAATCTCCCACTCCCAACTCCTCTCCCTCCCAAACCTCAAAATTCCAATCCACACAATCCGGAACCACAACATCCCAATTCAGTGGTCAACCTCTCCTCTAAACCTCTCTCCCAATCTGAAACCTCTGTCCTATCCAAAGGGCTGACCTTTAGCCCTACTCCCAAATTCAACCAAACAGCCCTTGTGAAAGATTTACTATCCTATACTCGCAGTCTTTGCTGGAGATATCACTTTGCCACGAAGAAAAATAATCCTCTTCCTAATGATCCAGCTCCCCAAGACATCATTCAAATCGAACCCTGCCTAGAACAGTTCCGTCCTCCGTCACAGCGAGACCCACCTGCTCTTCCTCAAAATCACCCTCTTCAAACCTTCCAGGAATTCCTTACTTCCAACCTTGCCTCCCAGTCCTTCCTGAGAAACCTTAATCCTACTCCCAACATTACCGCAGCTGAATCCCGAGCTATCCGTGATCTGAAGGCTGACCATTCCATCGTCATTCTCCCTGCCGACAAGGGCTCCACGACAGTGGTACTTGATCGGCGGGAGTATGTGGCAGAGGGAGTGCGTCAGCTTTCAGATAATACCACATATAAAGTTTTTCAAGGCGATCCCATTCCTGATGTCCAGGCAGAGCTTCAAGGAATCCTCAAAACCTTAGGCCCCCTACAAACCCTTTCACCTGACTCCATTAACCTCATGACTCCACCGACACCCCGCACCCCCACCTTCTACCTACTTCCCAAGATTCACAAACCCAATCATCCCGGCCGCCCCATTGTGGCCGGTTACCAAGCCCCAACAGAACGAATCTCTGCCTACATAGACCAACACCTTCAACCCATCATGTGCAGTCTCCCATCCTTCATCAAAGACACCAACCACTTCCTTGATCGCCTGAAATCCTTACCCAGCCTGTTACCTCCTGAAACCATCCTTGTAACCATCGATGCCACTTCCTTATACACTAATATCCCACATGCCCAGGGCCTCGCTGCGATGGAATATTTCCTTTCACGCCGACCACCCACTTCCTTACCTAAAACCTCTTTCCTTAATACCCTAGCCAGCTTCATCCTAACCCACAACTTCTTCACTTTTGAGGGCCGGACATACCAACAACTAAAGGGAACAGCCATGGGGACCAGGATGGCCCCCTCGTACGCGAACTTATTTATGGGACGCTTAGAGGAAGCCTTCCTGGACACCCAAGCCTGTCAACCCAAAGTTTGGTATAGATTCATTGACGATATCTTCATGATCTGGACTCACAGTGAAGAAGAACTCCAGAATTTCCTCTCCAACCTCAACTCCTTTGGTCCCATCAAATTCACCTGGTCCTATTCCAAATCCCATGCCACTTTCCTCGATGTCGACCTCCATCTATCCAACGGCCAACTACACACATCCGTCCACATCAAACCTACCAATAAACAACAGTACCTGCATTATGACAGCTGCCATCCTTTCCACATCAAACGTTCCCTTCCCTACAGCTTAGGTCTTCGTGGCAAACGAGTCTGCTCCAGTCCTGAATCCCTGAACCAATACACCAATAACCTGATAACAGCCTTCACATCCCGCAGCTATCCTCCTGGTCTGGTACAGAAGCAAATTACTAGAGCCACTTCCTCATCTCCCCAATTTAAGAACCTTCCACAAAACCCCAGAAGTGCCCCTCTTGTCACCGGATACTTTCCGGGACTGGAGCGGACTCTGAATGTGGCTCTCCAGCAAGGATACGACTTCCTAAAATCCTGCCCCGAAATGAGATCCATCCTTCATGACATCCTTCCTACTCCACCGAGAGTGTCTTTCCGCCGCCCACCTAACCTCCGTAACCTCCTAGTCCACCCCTATGAAATCCCCAAACCACCTTCCCTACCTTCTGGCTCCTACCCTTGTAACCGCCCCCGTTGTAAAACCTGCCCTATGCACCCTTCCACCACCACTTACTCCAGTCCCGTAACCCGGAAGGTGTACACGATCAAAGGCAGAGCCACTTGCGATAGTACCCACGTGATCTACCAACTGACATGCCTGCACTGTGAAGCGTTCTATGTGGGAATGACCAGCAACAAACTGTCCATTCGCATGAATGGACACAGGCAGACAGTGTTTGTTGGTAACGAGTATCACCCTGTGGCTAAACATGCCTTGGTGCATGGCCAGCACATCTTGGCACAGTGCTACACCGTCCGGGTTATCTGGATACTTCCCACTGACACCAATCCTTCAGAACTCCGGAGATGGGAACTAGCCCTTCAGCATATTCTCTCTTCCCGTTGCCCACCTGGTCTTAACCTCCGCTAAATTCGAATTCCCACCCACCATCTTAACATCTTTGCCCTGGTTCTCTGGACAGAGCCTCTGCCTCAAGTGGCATCTCTGTCTGACTTCTAACTTCTTTGCTTTCTACAGTTCTACAGTATGTCTGCCTAAGTGTACTTGTGTCTGTGTAAATGTGTGGGTGTATGTGCATTTATTTACCTTCCATTTTTTCCTCCAAGGTAAGTCTTTCCTGTCCCGGGATTGGAATGGCTCCTTACCCCCTTCCTCAAAACCCTCATCATTTCCTTTTCCCTCTCCTTCCCTTCTGCCTGATGAAGCAGCTAGGCTTACCCCCTTCCTTAAAACCCTCATCATTTCCTTTTCCCTCTCCTTCCCTTCTGCCTGATGAAGCAGCTAGGCTGCGAAAGCTAGCATTTTTGTGTGTGTGTGTGTGTCTGTGTGTTTATTTGTTGCTATTACTGCCTGTGCCCTTTCGCCTGGTAAGTGACTTCTTCTATTTTTTACGTATATTTTTCCTGATGGTTTTGTAATTTTCACACCTGTTGCACCTGATTTCTTTGGAATTGGTATTTTGCCAGTCTCATACATCTTGTCCACCGGGTAAAATAGTTTTGTCATGGCTGGCTCCCCCAGAAACTTCAGCAGTTCTGAGGGAATGACATCTACTCCAAGGGCCTTGTTTCGACTTAGGTGTTTCAAAAGCCTTTTTGAGTACTTATGGTGAATGCAACTATTTTTAATAAAATTTGAAATGATGAGTAACTTCATGAAAATTTGATTCTATTTCACAGTATCACTTTCTTCTGCTACAGCTAAAAGAAAGAAAAAGAGAGAGAGATTTGCCCATTTGTGACACATGATGCTAACCATTACACTACCAAAAAGACAACAAATTCTGCCAAAGCAGATAACCTTAATTTTACCCATATAGTTAATGCAAAACTTCGACTGTTATTTTTCTTTGAAAATATTTTATGTTGGCACCTATGCCAAAATATTTGTCCTCTTACTTTCACCCTAATTTAGCTACACAAGTTCTGATTTAACCTGACAAGTTTCTTTGTAACCAATCATCATGAGAAAAATGCATACTGATATGTGGAAAGTGCATAAGATACACATGCACAAGAATTAATCTGAATCAAAACTGTACCAACATAGTTGTGCTCCATGTAATTTTTACAGTGGCCGCTAATGACAGTGTTAATTTAAAAGTGAAATGTATTTGGATGAAAAACTTAGACAGACTCTTAAATTCAATGCTTATTTACACATATTTATGGTGTATAATAGTTTGTACCTGTAGACTACAGTCAGTCTCTTGATACAAATTATCAACAGTTTGATTTAAATGTAGGCGTATTTAACTTTAAACACAATTTTTTTATTTGTGGCGCATAAACATCTGATTGTTAGAAAAAAAAAAGAAAAAAACTAAGATAACTATCAATGCATCAACTTTCTGAAGTTTTTCACTATCAAATTTTACAAAAGTCTTCTCCATTTTTACATAAAAGCTTTAAATGTGTTTTCCATCACAAAAAAAAACTTAAATGCACATAGAAAAAGTAAGGAAAAATTAGTAACTTTTGCTAACACTGTTATAACACAAACACTGCTCCATCTTCCACACGTCATGTGACATTGCCAGAGCTTAAGCCAATGATGAGCATTTTCTGTCACATGAGCTAATCTTAAAATTTCATGATTTTTAAGCTTTAATTTCAGAAAAAAAGCAGATTCTTCATAAGAATAACAGCCAAATCTGATATTTGAACATTATATCATTCAGAGTAAAAATAAATAAATAAATAAATAAATTACCCATACTTTTAACACAGAATAGCCTATTGATTATCAAATGCCAAAGACAATTAGACATTGAAAGCTTATGAAAATACTGGATCAGTTCCTAATGAAAGGATTTTGAAAGTGATGGATAAAGATGGTTGGTAAATTAGTTATCTTTAACACATCAAATGCACAGGTTTTCAAATGTAATTTTCAAATAATCCAACTTAATCTCACCCAACAGAACTTAAATAAAACAATATGGCAATACCAACAAAGATAAGATCCGAAGCACATTCATTTTCTACATTACAAAAAACAACGAAAATAGATTTATAAGTATTTAAAATGTTCTTTTACTCACCTGGCAAGGTGTAGCACTTCCCCATTCACTCAATATAAGTCTATTTACTCCATGAAGTGCAGTTTCAACACATGTCTTATCAAATTCTTCTAGTTGCTGAAGTTTTGATTTTATTGTGTCAAAATCTCGTGTAAAAGGTGAAACAATTTCATAAAGTGATGAAAATGCAATCTGTATAAAGAAAGAATAACAAATTACAATGACCTGTTCCACTCCCTGTAACATTAAGGCATAATCTAAACACACAATTTTTTCACATTGTGACATATAACGGAACCTAAGAATTCAACCTGTGTGTTGTGACCCCAGGGGTGTCGCAAAGTGTTGCTCAGGAAATATTTGAAAACTAGAATTTCAAAATACAAATCACCACACGCCATATACAGTTAAAATTTATATAGTGGAATTAATTGTTTACCATAATAAATATACCACGTTAACAATGGAGATATAAAAAGCCAGAAAACTGTTTTCAGAAACCAATCAATAGTTAAATTAAGAGAAATTTGAGAAATTTGATGAAAAAAAGTACATCTTTACAAATAGGCTCTACAGTAGGAACTTGCTAAGGGAGGATAATTTGATTCCGTGTCTTGTTTGCAATGTGTTACACTCATTATGCAACAAATATTTTTCTGTCGAAATTAACCGGAAATTGTTTCAATAGCAGCTTTAAAACCTGTGCTATCTGGATCCTCCACCTGCAGCTCTTCTGACTTGCACCATATGCGGTTCACCCTACAACAAATTCTACGGTCCTGCAATCATCCTGGCTCCAACCGTAAAGATAATTTATAATCGCTACATCCCATGCCTAACAGTAGCCCCCCCCCCCCCTTTCACTTTGTTGTAGCTCCGCTTCATGTATCTCTTCCAACTTTGTTCCACCTATTTTGTATTTTATTTTATTTATTTTAATATGTCTTCATTCCTTTACTTTATTTTTATCTTCTTCATACACACAAATCTACACCTCCTGTTCTTTTGCTCCACTAGTCCTTCTCTTTATTGCTGTCCAAGCTGCGCTCAGACTTCCATCTATCAGCCTTTACACTCCATAACTGAACTTGGAATGTCCTATGCCCACCCTTGCCCAAGATCCTTAACCCTCCACTCAGCTCCTTACTCACTGGCAAGATGCTTGTTGTACCAGAGCAGCCAGAGATGGTGATCACATGTGTTTTAGATACATCGTGAGTGACTGTATGACTGTAACGGTATCTTTTTATAATTAAGGTTGTAACCAAAAGTTTAAGTTGTGTGAACGCCATTGTCTACCTTATGTGGCAGTCCATGACTCAGTGTTGAATGACTATATTTTATATTATTGACATTCCAGCCTGGACTTTCCACTGTTAGACTGTGCATAATGTTATTTATTAATTTTTGTGATCTGCAGTTGCAAATAACATATATGTGTATGCCACCACATTAACACTTCCTACGTTACATTTATTCACATAAGAGAAAAATCATTTCTTTTTTGTCTTCAAATTTCTTTTTTGTCTTCAAATAAACAGAAATATAATACTTTCAAATTCACAACTATAAGATCTGTATAGAATGTTTGGGGGCAATGCATATGATGTCTTCCACGAGACATAGATCAGTACAGTTCACACAGAACACAGTAGTATACACATTTTGGCAGACAATGTAGAAGGAAAGAAATCAAGAAACTGAAATTTATTAAGAAACTTATGGTCTTCTCAGTGATAGTGCAGTGGAGATCACTATTAGCTGCTACACACATTCCAGTGTCCATTTGATGCTACCAACTGAAATGATCAGTTAATTTGTTGAAATGAAGTGCATTATTTGAACATGAAACCAGAAATCACTACAAAAGACCTTATATAAAACATGATTTTAAAGTGCCGTCAAGATTGCATACAGTTGCTTGCCAATGCGTAACACAAAACTGTTCAACAAAACAATTATAGGATAGGATAGGATGTTTTGGGCACACAAAAGCAAGGTTCTTAGCGCCCTGACAAAAGAATTAGACAGCACTAAATAAATAAGGACAGGCAATAGAAGAATATAGGTTTCATCAACAACATGAACACATATTGCAAATCAGCGATGTAAGGTGGCAGACTGAAGTATAAACCTTAGAAGTTCTTAAATGACAAATGTGGGAATATAGAGGTACGCTGATCGCTGATGTTAAAGTCATCAGCGAGCCCTCCTGTAACACACTAAAACCTCCAGCCCAAGAGCTTAGGCCAGAGTCGAGAACATTCACAAAATTGTAAAACGTTCATCACACTCGCCTCGTCGTCAGCTAAAACAGTGGGTAGGGCACGACCAAGATTAGCCGCTGCCCTCTCAGCATGATATAAAATCCACTCAATTAAAATGTGGCGTATAGTGATTTGCACACCATAGAATAAAAATCTGTGGGTCAAAGGGCTGTGCCCAATGGGAAGGCGCGTCAGTGTCACTTCAAAACGTCTGAATGACTGGCAGGAGGTTCGCATTGGTCGAACAGTTTGGTTCAACCAACCGCAGTTTATTACCTGTCACTGCCAGTCACGTCTCCTCCCACAACTGAAGGGACCTATGCCGCAGAACAGAGTAGACGTTCCGCAAGGTAATGGCACACACTGTGACATTGGGGTCACTGCAGGCCACCTTGGCAGCTACATCAGCCACTTCATTTCCCCATATCCCAACATGCCCAGGTACCCAAAGAAATGACACTTCTTTACTGCTCCGTTGGAGGAGGTACAGTTGGTCATGGATCAATTGTGTTATTGTTTCAGCCGCGTACATGACCAGCAGTGAGTGTAGGGCACTAAGGGAATCAGAGCAGAGTAGAAATTTTGTATCTCGAGCACGCCGGATGTATTCCACCAACGTGATACCTAAAATAACGTGGAGAAAGGAAAGACCGAATAAAAATGGGAAGACAACCTCGAAATCCCCAGTCGTGAAGCTGCTGAAGATGCCTCCAAGTAGTATCGTAGGCCTTCTCGATATCAAAAAATAAACCCAAAAGTTGGTGACGGCGCAGTAAAGCCTGTTCTATAGCCGCCTCCAGAGAGGCCAGGTTATTGAAGGTGGAACGATATCTCCTGAACCCACACTGGAAGCGACTACGGAGCTGCCTGGATTCCAACATCCAGACAAGGCGGCAGTTCACCATCCGCTCTAAGGTCTTTCCAATGCAACTAGTGAGGGAAACACTACGATAGCTGCTTGGACGTGTGTGATCTTTCCCAGGCTTTAAAAGGGGAATTAAAATTGCTTCTCTCCACGAATCAGGAAAGTGACCTGACGACCAAACAGCATTAAAAAGATTCAGGAGGATTTCTTTATTTCGCTGTGTTAGGTGCCGCAGCATACTGTAGTGGATTCTATCATTGTCAGGGGATGTGTCATGCGCCACAGACAAAGCAGAATCCAGCTCCCACAGTGTGAAAGGGCAGTTGTAATCCTGATGACCAGTGGACCTGAAGTCCAAATTGCCCCTCTCAGCAACCACTCTGTGCCACTGGAATACCGGATCCTGATTGGCAGTAGCTGTAACATTAGCAAAATACATAGCCATGGTCTGAGCAATTTCTCGCGGGCTGGTGTGGAGAATGTCATTCCCCATGATAGCAGTCACTGGACACCTCCCCCCTTTCCCAGAAATCCTCCGTATGGTCTCCCATACAGTGGAACTTTTGGTGGAGTGGGTAACAGTACTCCGCAACTGTTGCCAAGATCTCTTTTAGCTCTCACATATAATTTGGCGACATTTTGCCCTCGCCATCTGAAAGGCCGTGAGGTTGTTTGCAGTTGGCCGACTCTTAAATCTACGCAGAGCTGCACGCCTGGCCCTAATTGCTGAGTGACACTCAGCCGTCCACCAAGGGACAGGCTGCCGTTTTGGTCGTCCTAACAACAGCGGCATAGATGCATCAGCAGCACTGTGTATCGTTTGAGTGATACAATCCACCCATTCCTGGACATTGCCGCGAATTTCCAGCTCAGGGAGTTGGCTGAACAGTGTCCAGTCGGCTTTACTGATCACCCATTGAGTAGATCTGCATTCAGGATCTACTCTGTCTGGCAGGTGAAGCCAGATGGGGAAATGGTCACTACCATGCAGGTCATTGACCAGATCCCAGTGTGTAGAATGGGCGAGGGCTGGAGAACAAAGCAAGAGATCTATGGCTGAGAATGACCGCGTTGCAGTACAAAAATGTGTGGGCTGTCCCGTGTTTAATAAATGTGCGTTCGATGGCAAGAGAAGCCTCTCGGTGGCTCGACCCCTGGGGCAGGTTCTAGCAGAGCCCCAAAGCATGTTGTGTGCATTAAAATCCCCATGAAGTGTGGGAGAGCTGCTTCAGAAGGTCTTCGAGGTCTGTTACATCAAACGTGTTATGAGGTGGCAGATAGAGGGAGCACACTGTCAAAAGGTGTCGCACATAGACAGAAACTGCAACGACTTGTAACTGTGTAGTGAGAGAGAGGGGGCTCAGAGTGATAAACTGTATTAGCAAAAATTGCCACACCGCCTCTCGCTCTCTCTCTCCACTAAGATCGTCCTTCTTGTGGAGTACATAGCCACGGAGCTCAGGGTTGTCGGTGGATTTAAAGTTTGTCTCTTGGAGGCATATACAAATTGGCGTACCCTGAGTCAATATACAGAGTTCCTCCACATGTGTCCTGAAACCCTGCAAGTTCCACTGCAGTACTGGGACCATTTATCAGGGAGGTTGGATCTTTACCCTCTCTTTCTTCTGAGACGGAGACATTGAACGTGGTTTGGGTCCAGAATGAGGGTTGCCCCTGAGGGAGATCCAGCTCCATGAGGTCTGGAGCTGGGTCAAATGAAGGCTCAGGTGGAATAACTTCAACGAAGTCTGAAATGGCTGTTTTTGCCTGCTACTGTGGTTTGCTGGTAACCTTCTTTGGTTTAGGTGGCTTGTTGGTGGAGACAGAGGTCGTGGTTGCAACTGTGGTGATGGTGGTGGCATTGGTGGCGGGTGTGGCGGTGACGGCGGGTTCTGCAGGAAGTAGTATCACAGGCTCTTCAAAGGCAGTATCCATACCTTTATCAGCTGTCGTCAGTGGGGCTACGGAATGTGCAGGTTCTGCAGCCTGACACGTGCACTGCCAAGTGTATGTGTTGGTGCCTACACTGACAACCTCAGTTTGTCAGTTTGGGTGCAGACATCAGCTCTGGCAACTGACTTTTGCAGTATTGAAGCAAGGAGGTGGTAAATGCAGCAGGTTGCATGGCCTTGAAGGTCTTCTTGGCCTCTGCATAGGAGAGACACTGAGTGGTTTTGATTTTCTGTATCGTCTTCTCCTGAAGGTAGACTGCACAATCCCTACTCCAGACTGGGTGGTCGCCTGAACAGTTCACACAGGTGATAGGTGGAGTACAGTCAAACCCATCGTGTGTTGCTTTACCACATTTGCCACAGGTAGCTTCTCCCTTTTATCCCAAGGTGGTGTGCCCGAAGCGCTGGCACTTAAAACAGCACATGGGGTTACGGACATAGGGTCGTACATTTAAACGCAGAAAACCCGCCTTAATATGCTCAGTTAGTTGAGGGCTACTGAAGGTGAGGATAAAGGACTCAGATGGGATGAGTTCTCCATTCACCCTTTTCTTCATATTCTGCACATCGACTATGCCTTCTGCAGCCCATTCTTCCTTCAGCTCATCCACTGGAATATCAATCAGATCTCTACAGGAGACTACACCCTCGCTATAATTAAGAGTACTGTGTAGCTCTGTTTCAATTGCATATTCCCCAAGATTCTTTGCTGTTTGTAATTTGGACGCCTGTTGGGAAGTTGATGTTTCCACCAACAGGGTGCCATTAGGCAACCGCTTTACTGACTTCAAGGGACCAGCAATTCCTTCGAGACCTTTGTTGATATAGAAGGGTGATACCTTCTCAAACGAACCATCCTTTCTCTTCACGAGAAGAAACACATTCTGGTTAACAGCCTGTGTTCTGTTACTCTGAACAAATAATTTTTTGGAAGAACCTAAATCAGGAGGACTGGGCACCCGAGTCCTCTTTTTTGATTGGGTGTTGGTACCCCCCAGTGGTACACCCATCCCACTGGAAGGATCATGGGTTAAATTAGACTTTTGCATCTCGGTCCCATGAGTAGCTAGGGAAGTATGTGTCTGCCTAGACAGAGCCCCGCTTGCCTAGGTAAGCCTTATACAACTGAGGTGCAGCAGTAGCCCCAGAGGTTGCTCGCTAGCAACTGTTCCTCTTCAACAGCCATGCATCCCATCAGCACGTAGCACACCTTGGGATTGTAGGTTTTTTTTATAGAGGTCTGTACCATGCTCGCGACCCGGGCGGTCAAGCCAAGATCCCCATTCCCCGGTACACACAACATTCCACTGCCACACCACACGGTGGTCGCTGAAGCATGCCCAGAGGTTACGGTTTCTAGACGACTGGCGGCGCCTACCAGTCCCCAGCTCAGGACTCTGGGTTCACCAAGCCCGTACTCAGCAAATGAATGCTGAGCCCCTGTGGGGAAAACAATTATGCTTCTAGTAACATGCTCATCAAATGTGCTTTGACATAGTGTGTCGAGTCTCCCTGCAGTGGTGATCTCCGCGTGTCTTGTGTTATGAGGCGTGTAAGGTTGGCAGCACAGATAAAGCACATCTGCATATGTTCTGTGGACCCGCACTGCTAGTAGGGTGGGGGTAGTGTTACGTGTGTGCCACAGCTTTTACTTGTGTTATTGTCTTGTTTTGTATATGCTGAGTGTAGTGAGAATGCTTGCAGTTGCAAAGAGTGTCTTTTTAGTGGAAGAGGTTTTCCGGGCAGGAGGAAACTTCACGGAGCATGTGAGACAACAACTGAGATTGCTTTTCCCTAAATCAAGGTGTCCACATGGCGACATGGTATGTGATTTAATTCACAAATTCCGGACAACAGGTTCCATTCATGATGTACTATGAACCGGTAGACCCAACAGAAGTTCGATGACACTTCGGACATCATGTTGCAGAGTCTCTCGTATGACAGCACATCTACATCTACATACATACTCCGCAATTCACCGTAAGGTGCGTGGCGGAGGGTACACTGTACCACTACTAGGCATTTCCTTTCCTATTCCACTCCCAAATTGAACGAGGAAAAAAAGATTGCCTATATGCCTCCGTACGAGCCCTAATTTCTCTTATCTTGTCTTTGTGATCTTTACGCGAAATGTAAGTAGGTGGCAGCAAGATCGTACTACACTCAGCTTCAAATTCCGGCCCTCTAAATTTACTTAACAGAAATTCACGAAAAGAACGTCGTCTTTCTTCCAGCGATCCCCAATTGAGTTGCCGGAGCATTTCCGTGACACTCGCACATTGGTCGAACCGACCGGTAACAAATCTAGCTGCTCGCCTCTGAACCGCCTCTATGTCTTCCTTCAAACCGATCTGCTGCGGGTCCCAAATACTTGAGCAATACTCAAGACGTGGTCGTACAAGCGTTTTATACGCAGTCTCCTTTACAGGTGAAGTACATCTTCCCAAAATTCTCCCAATAAACCGAAGTCTGCTGTCCGCCTTACTCACAACTGTCCTTACATGCTCGTTCCATTTCATATCGCTCTGCAATGTTACGCCTAGATATTTGAACGACGCGACCGCATCAAGAAGCTCACTACTGATGCTGTATTCGAACATTATAGGATTGTTTTTTCTACTCATGCGCATCACCTTACATTTTTCTACATTGAGAGCTAGCTGCCATTCTTCGCACCAACTAGAAATTTTGTCTAAGTCAACCTGTATGCTATTACAGTCAGTTACAGACGACACCCTCCCATACACCACAGCATCATCAGCAAACAGCCGCAAATTACAACTTAAGCACATAAGCACATAAGGGCATAACGAAAGAACTGGGGCTGTATCTGTATAAAACTGTGTTCAACAATTACATTGTATGGACCATATGAAAAGAACAGCATATTGTGAATGGTTTCAGTGATTTATTAACAGACTTGGAGTAGGTGTTTTAGATCAAACATTTTTCACTGATGAGGCTTGGTTTCACCTGTCTGGCTACATTAATTCTAAAAATTCATGTATTTGTTCATCTGAAAATCCACACGCCTTAAGAGAAACGCCATTGAACGCAGAGAAAATTGGGGTGTGGTTTGCCATAACATGAGTGCAAATTGTAGGGCTGATATTTTTCAAAACTACTATCACTTCCGAAATCTATTGTTTCCAGATAATTTATCCATTTATTGTAATACTGAATCAGGATGAGATCAATCATTCATTTTTCCAGCAAAACAACAGTACTGCTCATACAGTACACCAGTCCCTACAACTTTTAGATAAAATCTTTGGAGACAGAATAATTATAATAGGTCTCTGACCCCCTTCACTCAGCAGATTTGTCTTCTTCTGACTATTTCCTTTGGGGGTGCAACTAAAACATTTGTTTATCAAAATTAACCATTGACAATACATGAACTTAAGACAGCAATAACTGAATATCTGCATTCGATTACATATGAAACATTGGTAAAGGTATTCAAAAATAAATGTAAATGTGTTTAACTATGCCTTCAAGAAAGAGGAAATCATTTCAGTACCTATTGTTATAATGGTGAGTACAGTGCATTTTCTTGTAATAGTGTTCGTGCGTTTCGTTGAAATTGCTCTAGCGCAGAAATTATTTGTTAAAAAGCAATGATATTTTCAGGAGTTACAAATAATATATTTTTAATACATTAAAAATATACTCTTTCAACTCGCCCATTCTAATATAGCTAATTAATTTCATTTTTTAAATTGTAATAATGTTAAATGCCATCTCGCAACATAACTGTAGCCAGTTGCACTGAAACCTGGCCACTAGCTTATAAGACGACATGAATGTGCTATCACCTTTACGAGCCAGGTGAGACACACGGAGCTTGGTACTACAGAGAGACTTTGCAGACACTCTGTAGAAGAGATCAGCCACAAAAGATCTAATTATATTTATGATTAACAACAAGGAACTAAAATGACTTAAACTAAATAAACACTGTTTCGAAAACACCTTGTGCACTGGCATAAACAAAGAATTTACAAATGTAGATGTACAAAATACATACTTAAATGACATGTGAAATTGAATTCTTACCAATGCCACAAACTCAAGTTTACTGTGGACAGCTAAGTAGTCCAATAATGTGTTTATTCCATGAATTGCAAGGTTATGCCTAGTATATACTTCACCACTCTCAGGTAAAGCAACGGGTCTTGTCATTGACAATGACACATCAATAACTATTACTGTTGGCATCTTTGCTCTATCAAATGTTGAAGTTACCTAAAAAATATAGGGAAAATAGTTACATAAATTATAAGAGAGACTGGAGATTACATATATATTTTTACACATGATAGTAGTTAAAGGGGCTTTTGAAAACAACTAAACACAGTCAAAGTGGTAATATACAGGGTGATCAATCCTCAGTGGAACCGCCTTTGCGGCGTGCGACTTGCCGGCAACAGCAGCTGTGGGGCCCGCTTAGCGGGCTGCCCGATATCCGCACTAAATTTAATATGGGTTGGCGTGCAAGTTATTTCTGACATACATAACACAAACACTTAGAAAGAAAAGTTTACTACTCACCTGTATTACACAAGGAGGTGCTGGAACTGCTTCCCTTCGTTGTTCAAGCATTTCTGACACCTACTAAGGAAGTTGCTCATTACACTCTCAAGTTCCCTCTCAGAAATTGCAGTGATTTCATGACGAATGTTTGTTTTTAGTTCATCTAAAGTGTGGGGATTTGATCTATACACTTTCTCTTTTAATGCTTCCCACACATAAAAATCTGCATGGTGTTAAATCGGGAGTTCAGAAGCAGCCCCTGCATGATCAAAAAATAGGTGTGTGGTGCGCTGTTTGTGGCGAGAGAATAATAAATGCTACATTTTTTCAGGAAACAATTAATAGTGACAGGTATGTTGAAAACACATTGTGGCCTTTATTTGCCCAATTAACAGAGAGAACGTGCTTTCGCGGCAGTTCAGCAAGTCTCTGCGACAGCACATACAGTCAACTTATCATTACGCGAAAGTGGTAAAGTGTTTAGTGAAAGAATTGTCACTAAGAACATTTAGCGCCCATGTTCTCCCAATTGAACCCTGTGCAATTTTTATATGTGGGGAGCATTAAAAGAGAAAGTGTATAAATCAAATCCCCACATTTTTGATGAACTAAAAACAAACATTCGTCACGAAATCACTGCAATTTCTGAGAGGGAACTTCAGAGTGTAATGAGCAACTTCCTCAGCAGGTGTCAGAAATTCTTGAACAACGAAGGGAGACAGTTCCAGCACCTCCTTGTGTAATACAGGTGAGTAATAAACTTTTCTTTCTAAGTGTTTGTGTTATGTATGTCAGAAATAACTTATGCGCCAATGTGTAATTTCAAAAGAACTAACCCACTTTTAAGTTGTGTTTGTATGTGATTGACTTTTATATGTGCCTAATTGCAACTCGACAGTCATCTTTGCAATGAAGTGCAAGCTTTCTTCATTTTACTGTTAAATTCCTAACTGGAATTTCCTTTTTTAAGTAATTACATGAGGATAAGATAGGCAGAAGTGCTGATCCATTTCTGGACCACAGGATGTACAGTTAATTCCTGAATGTTGTCTGATTGCGGACGTCGGGAGGCCCGCTAAGTGGGCACCGCAGCTGCTGTTGCCAGCAAGTCGCACGCCACAAAGGCGGTTGCACTGAGGATTGATCACCATGTATCATACAATAAATAATGAGTAATCTATACTATACTTAGATTTTCCTTTTTCTTCATCAAAGTAAATCAGATAAGAAAGATTGAGCAAAAATAAATCAAGTGAAGCAAATGTACAAATGTTTGTTAAGCTCAAAGGACTTAACTGCGAGGTCATCAGTCCCTAACTTACAAACTACTTATGAACTACCTTATACTAAAGATGACACAAATGTCCGTGCTGACTGTGACTGGTGCACCACAGACAGCTCAGCCACCGCGGCCGGCTCAAGTGAAGCATGCCAGTAGTAAGTAAGAGTATGTTCACTGGTGAATCTTGTTTTATGAGCATTAACAAGAAATGTACATGCCATATTTCTGTGTGTAACATTTTACCCCCTGATGCTGGCTACTATATGAGCCACTAAAACCATCAAAAAAAAAAAAAGTTTCGAACTTAAAAACAAGCTTAGTAAACCATTATTGTCTACATAGCAATAATTTAGAGAATAAGTGCATTAGAGATGAGTGCAAGCACAAATATCCTAAGGACTGGAAAGAAAACTGACAGTAATTTCGAAAGAACTATCCCACTTTTAAGTTGTGTTTGTATGTGATTGACTTTTATATGTGCCTAACTGCAGCTCGACAGTCGTCTTTGCAATGAAGTGCAAGCTTTCTTCATTTTACTGTTAAATTCCTACCTGGAATTTCCTTTTTTAAGTAATTACATGAGGATAAGACAGGCAGAAGTGCTGATCCATTTCTGGACCACAGGATGTACAGTTAATTCCTGAATGTTCTCTGATTGTAACATATGTATTACAAGTTGTTTTTTCCCCACTAAATTTTAAATTCAATGTTGCTATCACTGTGCCAACCATGAAATTGGACTTCATAGAAAAGCCATGAACCACAGACACTGCTGAGGTGGGAAGGCTTTCGTGCTTCATTGATAAAGATGAAGCACAGTAGGTGCAACCACAGTGGAGGGCTATCTGTGAGAGGCCAGACAATGTGTGGTTCCTGAAGAGGTGCAGCAGCCTTTTCAATAGTTACAAGAGTAACAGTTTGAATGATTTATGGGGCTTTGTGGCTTTTCCATGCAGTTACTGCAAATGACTGAAAGCAAGGGGAAACTACGGTTGTTACTTTTCCAGAGGGCACGCAGCTCTAATGAAAATATGACTATTGTGTCTTCTTGGGTAAAATATTCCAGAGGTAAAATAGTCCCGCATTTGGTTTTCTGGACAAGTACTACTCAGGAGGATGTCGTCATCAAGAGAAACAAAACGCATTCTACAGATTGGAGTCTGGAATGTCCTAATATTTAATTGGGTAGGTAAGTTAGAAAATTTGAAAAGAGAAATGGATAGTGTAAAGTTAGATATGGTGGGGATTAGTGAAGTTTGGTGGCAGAATGAACAGAATTTTTGGTCAGGTGAGTACAGGGTTATAAATACAAAATCACTTTGTGGTAAAGCAGGAGTAGGTTTGATAATGAATAACAAAATAGGAATGAGGATAAGTTACTATAAATAGCATAGTGTTCGCTTTATCGTAGCAATGATAGACAAAAGACCAACACCGAACATAGTAATAAAAATTTATATACCAACTTCCTCCGCTGGTGATGACGAGATTGAAGAAATGAATGAGGAGATAAAAGAAATTATTTGCAGACAGTTAAGGGAGAGGAAAATTTGATTGTGGTGGGGGACTGGAACTCAGTAGTAGGAAAGGAAAGAGAAGGAAATGTAGAAGATGAATATAGCTTGGGGAAGAGAAATGAAAGAGCAGATCGCATGGTAGAATTTTGTGCAGAGCACAATGTAATCATCAAGAAAGAAGGTTGTATAGATGGAAGAGTCCAGAAGACACCGGAAGATACCAGATGGACTTTATAATGGTAAGACATAGGTTTAGAAACCAAATTTTAAACTGTACGACATATCCAGGGGCAGATTTGGACTCCGACCATAATTTATTGGTTATGAACTGAAGGCTGAAACTTAAGAGACTGCAAAAAGGTAGAAAATTAAGGAGCTGGAACCTGGACAAAATGTAGTAACCAGAGGTGGTTGAGAGTTTAAGAGGGAGCACTACAGGGGAAAGTAAAACCATAGAAGAACAATGGGTAGCTCTAAGAGATAGAATAATGAGGGCCACAGAGGAAGCAGGGAACAGGAAACAGGGAATCATTTGATAAGGAAAGAAATAGCAAGGGAGTTTAAGAACTTAAGGGGGAAACTGGAAAAAAGAGAAAAAAGTGAATCTCTGCAGCTAAATTTAACTAGCAAGCAGTGCTTTGCAGAGATTAGCCTGCTTAGCCATAAGAGGCGGAATTAGCAGCACACCAACTGCTGGGATGGAAACCATGCTGGATATGCCTCCATTACACCTTTGGGTCAAGATGGAGGCAGCGGCTGGTGCATACAGACTCAAATCTGGTATATATAGGAAAGGTTGGGGAAATGCCAGCCGACTATATTATAACCCCATACTGCTTCAACAAGCCTTTCAATATAACAATTGGAAATAGGGAGCAGTGGGAGAAAATAGTTTGACACCGTACGAGGGATATTGTCTGGTTCAATGACTGGTCAAAATCGGACCAAGGCGTTGGGGCCGGGGTATACGGGGTGCAGCGAAGACTGGAGGGCGTCATCTCTCTAGGGAAACTGGCCTCAGTATTCCAGGCCGAAATCACTGCCATCAGGACATCTGTGGAGGAGAATTTGCGTAGGTGCTACAAAGTTCGTAGCATCTATATCTATTCAGACAGCCAGGCAGCCCTGAGATCACTGGAAGCTCCTGCAACAAGGTCTGAAATTGTTGCAGAATGTCACAGGGTTCTGGTGGAGCTAGGGGAAAGCAATAGAGTAAACCTATTGTGGGTCCCTGGCCACTCGGGGATCAGTGGCAACGAACATGCCGACAGATTAGCCAGGATGGGGGCAGAGACTCCATTTATTGGACCGGAACCTGTCCTGACAATCACCAAGGCAATGATCAAATTGGAGCTACGTAACTGGTTCAGAAGACAGCGCGTAGAATATTGGACCAAAGTCTACCAACAAACACATGGCAAGGTAATGATGCCAAAGCCATGTTTTAAAAGAAGCTCTGCAATCCTGGGCCTGAACAGGAGAGAGATGAGACTCATGGTTGGATTGCTGACAGGCCATGGGAATTTCAAAAAACACCTACATACAATGGGAATAACAGAAGAGGACCCTAAATGTAGGCTCTGTGATGACGGTGATGAAACTGCATCACATCTGATCTTCGAATGCATTGCATTGGAGAGTAAAAGGTACAGAACATTTGGGACAACCAGACCCGAAGAAATTGTGTCTAATACAGAACTGGTAAAGGGACTCCTTGCACTGTTCAAGGGCATTGGTTGGCTTTACTCGATATACAGGGAGCGATACCGCACAATAAACTTAGTTTCAATGCGGGCAGTGGCGGGTTGGACCAAGACTGTTTTGGCCTCCCTGGAAAAATCAAATCAAATCAAGCAGTGCTTTACTGCCCAAAAGTAATTGCAATGGTAATATAGTATAAAAGAAGGCTTTCCATGTAGTATTATCAGAGTTTATAATGTATTGGGAAACAAAACCATTTGGTATATGCGAGGAAACACAACAGCAAAGACGGGTTCCACAGAAATGATTTCATGTGTGTTATAACGAATCCCATCCAACTACTTACCCACTGGGCTGGATTCAGCATTCGACTCTCAAGAACTACTTGTGTTTCAGGTGGATGACGAAATAAATGAAATTACACAGACTTTTCCAATGACTAGTAACAGAATAGAGGATGCCACCTCTGTGGATGCTGTTCTCCTACAAGTTCAGGGGCAGACTGCAGTTTCTTCCTCAAAGCACTGAGAGATGCCTCCACCCTTTCTACAATAGCTGCCACAAACTGCTGCTTATGGACGGCATGCTGCTATGGGTCGAGTGCACGCACCGTCCTGCTTTGTGGTGACTACTTCTGTCTGATCATAAATACTTATTTTACTCTATCACAAACATTGGGGCATCTCCAGAACAGAGTCACTGGCTCATAGCCACATATAACTGAGCAGGTATGACAAGAGACATCGAGCACCTCAGTCATTATTCGGACATGCTCGCAGTGCATTTCACAGCTTCCAGCGCATATTTCCACTACTCTTATACATTAAAATGCAGTTCCATTAATGCAGAACCTACCATCTAAGCCACCTCCAAAACTTTTACAATCAAAGGTCTTCCCTGGACGATAGTTAGAGACAATGAACCACAATTTAGGAGTTCTGAATTCCACTATTATTGAAAAAATAATGGCATCCATCTTCCCATTCCCCCTACAATCTAACAGCAAGGCTTAAAGCCACATCTGAACATTCAAAACCCAAAGGCAGAAATAGCTTCTTGACAATCGTGTTGAGGAAGCACTCACATTATTTCCGAGTTCCTACAGGTCCATCCCCATCGGCAACAAGTCATCTTCAGAAATACTGCATAGATGCCACCAATGCACCCTGCTACATCTTCTCATCTGAGAAACACATCCACCACCTGCATCGCGGCAACTGTGCTTTTCGCCAGGTACCCCTATCTTGACTCGTGGGTTTGGACACCAACAGCCATCAGCCATATATGGGGCAAGAAGCTGTTTGCAGATCAATTTCTGGACTGAATGGTGATCTGTCACCTTAACCGGATCCGATGGGGACATCTCCCACATGGTTCCTCACCCCCAGCTCCTCTGTCTCCAGTCTCATCCAATGTATCTCAGTGGCACACACCACCACCAAGTTGCTGAAGACAATTCCTTTTTCAGGGCTGGAGCCACTCCAGGCATCAATCCCGAAGTCAGCACCACAAGCACATCCACTGCGCCTCTCCAATAGGAACCAGTCATAGAAATGCCCCCCCTCCACTTCTAACTGCCACTCCCACGGTGGCCAGTTGCAGTTTCCCTGCCAAGCACCATCAGGTGTCACTGCCGTACTCCTCTAGGACCAAGTTTATTCACCTCTGCAGAGCCAAGGTGCAGGTGCTACAACTGCGGGACTCAACTTTTGGCATGTTCCAGCAAACAGACTGGAAGTTGACAAAACACACACACACACACACACACACACACACACACACACACACACCAGCAGTGATAAGTTGGAGTTATTGACCTGATAGGGAGCTCCAATAGGTCAATCTTGGGTGTGGCCAGTGACAGCGCCCTCAATGTCAGCTAAAGAACACCGACTTAAGGCTCACAGAGTTTAACCAGCTAGCAGTAAATGCACGCCATCGTCTCAAACCTCCTGGAATCATCTAACTCCCAATTTTGCACTTTTCGGATTTGTGTAGTAGATTGTGAATTGTAACTTGTGTCACAGCTTCAGGCCTTGCTGGGTCCCTATATTGTGAGTAGAGTATAGTGTGCCGTTAATAAATTGTCAACTCACAACGGGACCTGTCTATAATAGAAAGTTTTGATGTAGAGAAATGAAAAGATGCAATGCAAAACTCTTTTTCATATAATAATTTATCTACATCTACATATCAATTCTGCTATTCACACTGAAGTGCCTGGCAGAGGGTTCATTGAATAATTTTCAAACTATATTTTTACCGTTCCAGTCTCAAATAGTCTGCAGAAAAAAATGAACACTTAAATCTTTCTACTTTATACTTGTTTACTCTAATTTTATTATAATAATCATGTCTCAATACATAGGTGGGTTCCAACAAAATATGTTCACATTCAGAATAGAAAATTGGTGAAAGAAATTTCGTAAGTTGATTTCCCCACAATGAATAAAACCTTTCTTTTAATTATTTCCACTTGTGTGTACCTCCCATGACACTCTCTCCCCTGCATTGTGATAAAATGAGCTGCCCTTTTCTCAATTTATTCTATATCCTCCATAAGTCCCAGTTAGTAATGATTCCACACTATGAAGCAATACTCCAAACCACGATGGTCAAGTGTACTGCATGTGGCCTCTTTAGTAGAACTAGATGTTGTATATAGACAAAAGATGATTTACAACAGGGATCAACTTAACAAATCTTTGGGTAAAAGTTGGCATCACGGTAAGCGGCATACTGCCCTAACTTGTATTGGCATACTGATGGCTGTGCTTGCTGTGTGGCATGCAGGATCAAAGTAGACCAAATGAGTTGTTTGTTTATGTGTGCAAGTAAAATAGAAATATGATGAAATATTACATTTTCACCACACACAAATTTCCATTGCAAATGATAAAAACACAGCATGTCATTCTCAACAGAGACAAGTCTTCACATGTGAAAGTGATTTCTGGCATGCCACAGGGAAGTGTTATAGAACCATTGTTTTTCACAGTATATATAAATGACCTCATGATAACATTGGAAGTTCAATGAGGCTGTAATATTTCAAGAAGTTGCAGCACTGGAAAAGGGTAGGGAAATGCAGGAGGTTCTGCAGCTTATTGGCACATGGTGCAGCCTCAACATAAATGAATGTAAAGTGCTGGGTTTACACAGAAAGTAAGATACTTTATCATATAACTGCACAATAGCATGACAAACATCAAATATCTGGGAGTAGACATAAGGAGTGATCTGAAATGGAATTACCATATAACATCACTGGTAAGACTGATGCTAGGACAAATCCTCGGGCACTGTGGTCCGTCAATAAAGGAAGTACGTTACACAGTGCTCGTCCAGTCAACACTTGCGCATCAGTATGGGATCTGGACCAGATAGGATCGACAGAAGACAGAGTGAAAATCCAACGAAGAGTAGGACACTTTGTTACAGGCTCATTTAGTAAGAACAAAAGCATCATAGAGATGATTAGGAAACTCCAGTGGCAAACGCTGCAAGAGAGACGTTCTATAAAGTGGTATGGGCTTCTGACCAAGGTCCAAGAGCATGTACTTCTGGAGGAGTCAACAAATAAATATGTATACCTCACAAAATGACAAGAATAAAATTAGAAAGATTAGAGTTCACCCAGAATATAATAATGGAAAGTCCAGGTTGGAATTAATAATATAGTGAGAACAGTTTACAACTCACAGCAAAGACGTGGCGACGAGCTGTGTGTGTGTGTGTGTGTGTGTGTGTGTGTGTGTGTGTGTGTATGCGGTCTTGTGTACTTGCAGTGTGCATACATTTTCTATATATCTTTATTTTATTTTATTTTCTCCCCTCACCTGTGTGTCTTTTGTATGTGCCTGTCACAGCTCGACGCCAAGAGTTCACACAGAGGCATACTGGCAATAATGTTTTGCACTAACCATTAGTGACTAGAATAGTAGGAGGAAGTGACAATGGTATATGAAGTACCTTCCGCCTTCCATTGTGAGGTGACTTAAGGAGTACGGATGTAGGTGTTTCAAGTGATTGTATTGTTTTTAATGAATTTTGGGGCTCAGTAGGTGGACATGTGAAAGTAAATGGATTGCTTTGTATTGTACAAGTAATCAGATGTTCTGAAAAATTAATGATTGCTTCTAATTTGTCTGAATTTTCTTGGGATTGGCTGCACAGTGCCTCTTGGTCACAGACTGACTGGAAATTTCAATCGGTGCTGCTTGGCATTCAAAAAAATTTGAACGCTTCCTTGACTAGGAGTCTTAAACTGTCCTCACTATATTATCTAATCTAATTTTATTTCACAATATTCTGCAATCAATCTCAAGGAGAAAACTTTTGACAGCGCAGCTTTATCTGTGTTGGGGATAGGTTTGAATTTCGCACCAACGCCTAACTGTTTACCGGTTGTTGATTTTATAAGTTCTATTGAACAGGCAGTCCCTAAACTACCGTCCAATGCTGCAGAAGACCCTAGGAGGGAAGCTTGTTGTGTGATAACTTGGGCCCTTCCACCAAAATGTAATATAATAGCAGCTAAGGCGGCTTCTTTATGTTCGTTCACAATGGACTTCCATATAAGTCCCTTGTCACAGGAGACTATCAAGACTCTTAATTCTTACTATGCTGTACCACCTAGATTATATGACCTTCCTAAGAATCACAAGGAGAATGTTTCTTTGAGGCCTATAGTGTCTAACATTGGTGCTCCAAGATATTCTGTAGCTAAACATCTTACTAGTTTGTTGAGCCCAATAGGTGTTAACATCACCTTAAGAACTCGGCAGATTTCTACGTTGATTGCAGGGATTACATTTGAATGTCTCTGATATTTTAATGAGTTTTTTTGTGTCCCAGCCTCGTCACCGCTTTTGTGTCTCGTTTCCATCGTAGGTGTCGGTGGTCGAGTGGAATGAGACTGACACAGGAATAAAGATAGCACGCTGGTGCAGGTACGGAGGGGAGCAGCCAGAAACTGTAAACACTAGAGTAAATTAGAACGAGATATATATTGCACAGAATGTATACAATACTTAACGTTTACATGCTGATACATAGTTGAGCTAGAGGCCTGCCTAGTGCCTAACTGATAGCCAAGTCTTCACTGGTGCCTATCTGATTCCGAAGCCTTTACTGGTTCCTGTCTCAGTCCCAAGTGAACGATGTCGTTCCGTGGTGGCCACGAGCGGAGTTGTCTCAGAGGGCGCTCATGGCTGATGTCGTAAGAACGCCTGCGCCGTGCGTGCATGGTGGCGCGCGGCGAAAGTAGGTGGCGCGCACTTTGTACTTGTGCGACACCACAAGTTTTGATTGATTGGTTTCTCTTTTTACTCGTGTTCGTCTATTTGATTTGTTGCAGCTAACTGAGGTTACGTTTGGTATCAAGTTAAAAAATCTATTTCAACATGTGCTGACTTCCACTTACTTTTAATTCAGTGGTCAGCACTAGGAACAGACTGATGGAGTTGCAATGGGAAGCCCTTTGTCACCTATTGTGGCCAATTTGTTTATGGAGGATTTCGAGGAACGCGCTCTGGAGTAGGATTTTTTTTAAGTTATTTATTTATTTATTTATTTTTCCATATATGCAGATGATACTTTTGTCATTTGGCCTCATGATAGTGAGAATTCACTTTTGGAATAGCTAAATTCAATCCACATCAATATTCAGTTCACTATGGAGCTGGAAAAGATGGCTGCCTTCCCTTCCTTGATGTGTTGTCAGAAGCAAGATTGATGGTACGTTGGAACATGAGATATTAAAAACTGAATTGTAATTGGTATTTGGTGGTGTCTGCATGTGGTGACAGTTGTGATACGTTCTGGTTGGGGTGTGTACTGGGATTGGAAGATTCAGTCGGGAAGCCAGGCTTGGTTTGTTGCCAATAAGTGGGGGGTTTTGAGGGTGGTGTTGTGATGAGTGGTTGTGGATGATGGGAAGAGGGATACCACTTCCGAGATGGTGGACCAGTAGGGTGGATAGTTTTCTAAGGTGTTGCTGGCATACAGTTCAAGTTTACAGTTGGCTTGTTGTATTATGGATCCGAGTGTGTTATTTGAGCCAGGTGGTCAGAAGAGAAGTATTTTAGAGACAGAGAGGAGCTGTTGGGAGTTATGGTTACATGATGCAACATACTGTTGAACGACAAGATGGGTGAGAGCTAAGGACTGCTGTATTTGAAACAGTAGGATGGAGTGATGGAAACAAGGATTAAACCCAGAGATGGTAACTTTTAAAGTGAGTCCTTTCGGGATTGTTACAAATGACAAAAAGGACTGGAGGAAAAGAATGTGGAACTGTAGTTTGGCTATAGCAAATGCATGTTTGCGGAAAGACTGAATGCACTGTGGTAGAGGGTTGGGATACATGGTGGAAAAAAAAAGAAGAAATATTATACACACACACATTCAGTTCACTCATCTTTTCTTCTCTTTTCTGCTTGATATTTCCTCTTTGGTTATATATAGAGGAAAAATTCCTAACAGGAAAAATAAACGTAAAAAATAGATGAAGTCCACTTACCAAGCGAAGGAGCACAGGCAGTGACAGCAACACACACACACACACATACACACACACACACACACACACACACACACAAACGCTAGCTTTCGCAGCCTAGCTGCTTTGTCACGCAGAAGGGAAGGAGAGGGAAAAGGAAATGATGAGGGTTTTAAGGGAGTGGGTAAGTAGTCATTACAATCCTGGGGCAGGAAAGACTTACCTTGGGGGGAAAAAAGGAGGGTAAACAAATACACACACACCCACACATTTACATAGACGCAAGTACACTTAGGCAGACATACTGTAGAAAGCAAAGATGTTAAGAAGTTCGAGGAGGTTGAGGTTTACTGGAGAGGTTGTTGAGGGAGAGAGTATTGCCTTTCCGGAGGTGGGTGACCAGGAGATTGGATAGTTTTTTGAGGTGCTGGTTGGCATGCTGCTCTAATTTGCGGTTGGCCTGAAGGAGGATATTCTGAACTGCAGGTGTAGATGTGGGAGAGGAAAGGTTAAGGATTTTGATTAACTTATTTGCTTTCTACAGTATGTCTGCGTAAGTGTACTTGCGTCTGTATAAATGTGTGTGTGTGTGTGTGTGTGTGTGTGTGTGTGTGTGTATTTCTTTACCCTCCTTTTTCCCCCCAAGGTAAGTCTTTCCTGTCCCGGGATTGTAATGACTCCTTACCCACTCCCTTAAAACCCTCATCATTTCCTTTTCCCTCTCCTTCCCTTCTGCCTGACGAAGCAACTAGGCTGCGAAAGCTAGCGTTTGTGTGTGTGTGTGTGTGTGTGTGTGTGTGTGTGTGTTTATTTGTTACTGTCACTGCCTGTGCTCCTTCGCCTGGTAAGTGGACTTCATCTATTTTTATATATCCTCTCTGACTTGGCTCAGTACTAATATGCAGTATCTCTGCCTTCCACATTTCTCAAACACCAACCTCATGATCTAGGTCGTGAATTACCTTTCCCTTCCATTCCCATCCTTTTAAAGCTTGTCCTTTTTCTTCATTTGTGTCACTATTGATGGTACAACACAAAGGTAAGTACTGGCCAGATGATCTATCTCTTTTGATAAATAATTTATCATCTCTGAAGAGAATTTTCATCATTAATCGAATTCAATAAGTTCTAAGATAAAGGCCCTGTTGGAGTCTGTAAAGGATAATCTTGGATTGCGTAAGGCTGGTGTCTATTGCATTCCTTGCAGTTGTGGCACGTCATATCAGACAGACAATCAGGACTGTGTATTGAACACAAGTGTCACACACACTAACAACAGCCGAGCAAATTAGCTGTTGTAGAACATTGTATTGGCACCGGTAATGCTATGGAATACAACACAGAGATTCTGGCATGCACTTCCACCATGGAGATAGTGTTATTAAGGAAGCTGTTGAAATTAAACTAGCATGCGACCTTATACAGATGGTGCTTTTTGTTTAAATTCTGCTTGGAATATGGCTCTTGGAATCAGACAAAAACAGAGGGACAGAATTAATGCTGCCTCACCTGTTGATTAATAGTCACTAACGATATTTATGATGTTGGTCATCTTTGGTTGTTTTGACTCTGCAGTTACTTGTACCATGAGTGTTAACTTTCTTGTTTTCCCTTTGCAAACTGAAGTATTAATCTGCCTTGCACATTGCTTCCTGAATGTTGTTGTGGCTTGAAAATGGAAGGGTGTGCTCCTGTCAAAATATAGACCGTGGTCAACAACATCACCCAGCAGCATACCCTTAAGTTGTTTGAAATTCAGAGTCACTTTACAGTCCTGGTGTCTGTAATAGTTGCTCACACAAGTTTTACAGAAAATAATAACTTCCAGTCAAAAACATAAAAACAATTGTCTTTCTTTTGTCACTTTTTATTTCACCTGGTCAAAATCAATGGCACACTTATATGGACATCCAATTAGGCCTGGACTTCTGTATTACCCTTTCATTAAAATTGTAGCATTTAGTAACTGAGTTCATTTTATTTCTCTCTTATAAACATTTTTCTTTTTGACTGATTCTTTCATCAGTTCTTGGTGGGAAATCATCACACTGTTAAAATCAAAATGTTGTGTATGTTCCATAAGTTTATTTGAATTTGTTAACTGGTCTTCAGTTTACAAGGCCATCTTCAGTCTTTACTGTTTTGTCAAAGAATTTACAAAATGGGTACAGACTTTTACACTTAGATTCAAGCACATAGGAAAATTAATCTTTGGCTCTACTGTGCCAGTAAAAAATGTTAAAAATGAAACATTTATTAATAAATATGGGTAGGAATAAAAACTTTAAGTAGGAAAATCTATGTGTGTGTAACATTTTAAACATTTCACCATTCTGATAAATTAATTACTTGACAAACTGCTGAAGAATATTTACATAACTGAGCATGGTTCACTACATTCCTTAAGATCAACTCAAAATAGTCAAATAGTTAATTTTGGGGGATATTTAAACAACCAGAAATGTAGTGAACCATGTTAGACTACAATATACAACACTTTAAATAGGACCTACATTAACAATGCTATTACACCTGTCGCCTTTGACCTGTGACGTTGGTTTGTTGTGTTGTGATATCGTCGTTGTGCAATAATTATGAGTCGTCTGTATTGATGGGTGATGTGTGTGAGCATGTAGTGCCATGCTCTTGTGGTAGAAGTAAAATGTTTTGTGGACATTTTTGTTGTTATGCACGTGTAGTGTGTGACATTCTTTGCGTTCATGTGGTGCGGTTGCTTGTCTTAAGTTGTTTTCTGGAGTGTGTGCATTACTAGGCGATTTAGTAGTGTGATGTTTCCAGTTTAGTTTGCTTCTCTTTAATTTCATGTTTTTTATTGTCAGGGTGGATATGATGAATTAGTTTAATTCTTTCTTGATGGGTGACGTGCTGAGGAGAGACTATGTAAAAATATCTTGCTTGTTGTTATAACTGATTGTGTTCATTGGGCAAGATGTCGGCAATCAATGAAGCTAACGAAAGTCGTGGCGAGGGAGGGTGTGGGGGTGGGGAGGGGGTTGTGTGTGTTGGGTGTTTGGTTTATTTTCTGTGTTACTGTTGTGTATGCTTGGAAACATTTTTTGTAAGTATTTTAATTTTCTATTGGTGTTGGTGGTAGTTGAGGATGTTTGTGTAAAGTTCAGATCACTTTAAGGGGGGGTTTCAGCAGCATTTCAATGGTGTGAGACGGTTGGCAACATACCAAATTGCAAGTAGATCGTGTGGTATGAATATTGCTTTTGGCAAAATCAACAAATGTGGTGTCAGACTGATCTGTAGCATAGCCAAAGATCTAGGTTAGGTTGTGAGGCAACAGTTTGGTTATGAGATGGTGAAGCTAACTTTTGTGTCCCAACTTCGACGTCGCTTTTGTGTCCCAGCCTCGTCGTACGTGTCGGTGGCCGAGTGGAACGAGACCCACACAGTAACAAAGACAGCACGCCGGTGCAGGTACGGAGGGGAGCAGCCAGAAACTACAAACACTAGAGTAAATTAGAAAGAGATATATATTGCACAGAATGTGACAATACTTAACTTTTACATAGTACTGCAGAATGTTGATACATAGTTGTTAGAGGCCTGCCTAGTGCCTGTACAATAGCAAAGTCTTCACTGGTGCCTATCTGATTCCGAAGTCTTTACTCGTTGCTATCTCAGTCCGAAGTGACCGATCTCGTTCAGTGGTGGCCACGAGCGGGGTTGCAGCAGAGGGCGCTCGTGGCTGTCGTCGTAAGATCGCCGCGCCGTGCGTGCATGACGGCGCGCGGCGAAAGTAGGTGGCGCGCACTTCGTACTTGTGCGACACCACACCCCTCCCCCCCAAACCGCCGCGCAGTCGTGGCGTAGGGCTGAGGGCCACGGCGACGGCACTGGGAGGAGGGCCTGGGCGGGGGCGTTACTGGTGGGACGGGCGTCGTAGCTGAGGCCGGGATCGAGACGCCGTCCGCGCCCCGGCATCTGCCTTGAGATCCTCCAGGGAACCCGCCGAAACCTGGGGAAGGGCGCCCGCCCCCGCCCAGAGGGAGCAGGTCATCTTCTTCTGAGGTGCGTGGCCCAAGCTGAGGGGGCCCGCACGGTCCCGGACTCCCTCTCGGTGACGCTGTCATCTGCGGCGGCGACGGAGGCGCGTCGATCTCCATCGGGACGATCTCGTAGTCCGGGGACGAACGATGTGGCTGTGCTCCCTGGCGGTGAACTGGGTCTGGAATCAAGAAACCGGAGACAGGATCGCGTGGCCTGTGCAGGCGCAATTGGTTTGCGTGGCGCCGCAGCTCCGACCCTGTGGAAGAACGTACAACAAACATATTGCGACCAAGCACGCGTTGAATGGTGCCTGGCAACCATGTCTTCTTGTTTCCAGCAAACATCCTGTACAGCACCGGCGTGGAAACCTGAAAACGCGAAGCGCCATACGAACCGACTCGGTGCGTGGGAGGCTGCAGCAGGTGAAGGAGAGTGCGGTGACGGCGGCCGTGTAGCAGCTCGGCAGGAGATGGGCCGTCACGTGGCATGCACCGATATGTAGACAGGAAAATTTGAAGAGCTTGCTGCCTGGAGTGCTGACCTTTCATCTTCTCCATGTGAGACTTGAATGTTCGAACAAAACGTTCTGCTTCACCATTGGACTGAGGGTGAAAAGGTGCGGTGGTGATATGCTGAATGCCATTCACGCGACAAAACTGTTGAAATTCCGCACTAACAAACTGAGGTCCATTGTCACTGACGATAGTTTCAGGCAAACCTTCGATGCAAAACACTGATGTTAAGGCACTGATTGTACTAGAAGCCGTCGTTGAGTTCATGGCAATCACAAAAGGAAACTTGCTGAAAGCGTCTACAACAATTAACCAGCGCGTATTCCAGAATGGTCCGGCAAAGTCAATATGTAAACGTTGCCATGGTCCCTTGGGGCCTGGCCAGTCTGAGAAATGCTGTGGAGGAGCCGCCTGATGCTCCGCACAAACAGTACACTGTGACGTCATGTTCTCTATCTGAGCGTCCATACCAACCCAGGTACAATGACGTCTGGCCAGTTGCTTTGTCCTAACAATACCCCAATGTCCTTGATGCAGAAGGCGTAACACTTCTCGTTGCAGGGAACGAGGAACAATCACTCTTGCTTGGTCGTTGTCGATATGCAACAACAGTACACCCTGACTTAAAGATAATGCATGACGTTGTGCAAAATAACGTCGAACCAGAGGCCGATCAATGTCTTTGGCTCTGGCAGGCCACCCTGAGCGAACAAAACGTGCTACCACACTTAGGTCTGCATCCGCAGCCGTTTCCTGTGCAACCCGACGAGAGTTCAAAGGGAAATCTGCGACAGCGGTAGCATCTCTGGAGTCTATCTGACAACATGCCATTTCTGAAGAATCAAATGATACATCCTGGCCAACCGGAAGTCGGGAAAGTGTGTCCGCGTTAGCATGTTTAGTGGTAGGTCGGTACAAAATCTCATACTGATAATTAGACAATATCAAGGACCATCTCTGAAGCTTTTGTGCCGTACGTGGCGGAATCGGCTTTGTGGGTGAGAACAATGACGTGAGAGGCTTGTGGTCTGTCAACAAATAGAATTTTCTGCCATACAGATAATGATGAAACTTTGTGACGCCTCCTTTTCTATCTGACTGTAATTCTGTTGCGTCGGCGTCAGTAGCTTGGATGCAAAGGCAATAGGACGATCGTGACATCCAATACGATGTGAGATTACAGCGCCCAGACCGTACGATGAGGCGTCAACTGCTAACACTACAGGCTTCTGGGGGTCAAAGGGAATCAAACATGCATCACTGAGTAGTGCAGACTTTAAGTTGTGAAAGGCAACCTGGCAATCTTTGGACCAAACAAAAGGAACATTCTTCCTACGTAAGTGATGCAGTGGAGCTGCAATCTGAGAGGCATTGGGAATAAATCTGAAATAATAGTTAAGCTTTCCCATCACTGCTTGCAATTCATGCACATTCTTAGGAGGAGGCAAGTCTTTGATTGCTCGAAGATGTGACTGTAAGGGATGGATTCCTTGGGCATTAATCACATGGCCTAGGTACTCTATTTCAGTTTGAAAAAACGAACACTTTGCTTTATTACAACGTAGACCTGCTGCAGTCAACACTTTGAAAAGGCACTCCAGGTTTGCTAAATGTTCTTCAACTGTACGTCCGGATACCACAATATCATCTAAATAGTTCGAACAACACGGTACAGAAACTGTCAGCTGTTCCAAAAAACGCTGAAAAATAGCGGGAGCGGAAGAACTGCCAAAAGGTAGGCGTTGAAATTGAAAAAGGCCCATGTGAGTATTAATGACGAAAAATTTTTTTGACTCGTCATCAAGCGGAATTTGTAAGTATGCCTCTGCTAAATCAATCTTAGAAAAGAAGCGAGACTGTCCTAATTTGTCCATAAGTTCGTCAGGTCTGGGCAGGGGATAAGTGTCGACAATTGTTTGACTGTTCACTGTAGATTTGAAGTCCGCACAGAGACGAAGTTTTCCTGACGGCTTGGGTATAATTACTATAGGCGAGGCCCACTGACTCGCAGAAACAGGAGAAATCACCCCACTATCTTGCCAACGTTTAAGTTCTTCGGCAACTGAATCACGCAATGCAATAGGCACTGGTCTAGCTTTACGAAATTTTGGAACTGCAGATTCTTTTAAAGTTACATGTGCCACGAAGTCTTTTGCACAACCTAGTTCCGGCGAAAACAAGTCACTATATTTGTCACACAATGCATTGATTTTATCCTGAGGCACTATTGACGAAATTTGAAGCACATCTCTTTGAATTGATAAACCAAACAAGTCAAAAGCATCTAGTCCAAAAATGTTCTGTGTCGATTTGGCCTGAAGAACTACAAAAGCAACTGTTTTTGTTACACCTTGAAAAGAGGCGGGCAGGCTACATGTTCCTAGCACGGGAATATTTTCACCTGTATAAGCTGTTAACACTTGCTGTGACGGCGACAATTTTGGCGAACCCAGAAGTTCATAAGTATCTTTATTAATTAATGTAACAGCGGAACCAGTATCAAGCTGAAATTGCACAGTCTTATTTTCTATGGAGAGATTTACAAAAAGTTTGTGCTTCTGGCGCACGACAGGTGCGCGAATGTGGGCCACGTCTGCTACGGTTTGTTTACTGCCCTTGCGCGGGCCGCGTAGTGAAGTGAGCGGCGCAGACCCGGCATGCAGCGGATTAACAACACTGTCACTAGATGGCACTACCGCCGGATCGGCGTCCGCGCAATGCGAGGCTACTACAGAGTCACTAACTACTGCACTAAACTTTTGAGTAGCTACTTGATGTCTACTGTCACTAGCGACACAGTACTGGGCACTATTACAAGGAGCAGTTGCAGAAGGCACTATTTTCACTACAGGAATGCACTGTTCATAGTCATTTTGCTTGTCCCAAACCCTTTTCCGTTGCACTGTTTTACGCGCTCGTCGGCGCTTGCTACATGGTGCACTATATAGTTTTGCCATAGGCGCAGAACTACTTTCTTGCAATTGAGATCCAACTAAAGCACTGTTAAACTCCACAGCGTCTATGACATTGACTGTATGCACTGCTCTCGCACTATGCGAAGCACTGCTTCTAACGTTACTGTTCGAGTTTTTAATTTGCATACACACAGACTGCACATGTCCCGATTTGCCACATTGATAACAGGTTGCGTTGCGACTTGGGCACTGTGCACGTTTGTGGCGAGACACACACTGGGGGCAAGATTTACATACATTTTTCTGAAATGAGCGTTGGCGCCCGTTATTCAAATCACTGTTTCTAACACGACGGGGCGACCTTTGTGTCGCACTTTTACACTGGCTACTGTTCACTGTCTGTTCAGCACGGCCTGTACTATTGTAAGAATCACTAGTGCTACACTGAGAACTACGGCTAGGAAAGCGTCCGTTGCGGCGCACTGAATTTACACTGTGGCTTTGCATTTCTACATCTGCTAAGTCAAAAGTATCATGCGCATCTATAAGCTGCAGTACACTGTCTAATGAGGGGTCAGACTGTTTCAGAATTGCTGCTCTAATTCTGGGGTCCTGAATATTCTGCGTAATCGCATCCCTCAACATCACGTCACTATACGAAAGTCCACAAGAGCAAGTAAATTTACATTGGCGGGTTAAGCCCTTCAATTCCGTAATCCACTCTTGGTGTGACTGCTGCGGTAATTTTTTCAGTCTGAAAAATCGGTACCGTGCAGCGGCTACAAGAACTTTTCTCTCATAATGAGCATTTAGTGCCTCTACTATTTGTTCAAAGTCTACATCACGAGGAGATGCTTGCGGGAATAGTTTCTGCAGTAATACGAAGGTTTTGGGGCCCACCACAGACAATAAAAGATGCTTAACAGTCTGACCTGTAAGTTGATGAGCCGCGACGAGTTCTTGAAACTGTGCGAAATAGTCGCTCCATTCTTCCTCACTTTCGTTGTACTGGCGAAACGTAGGAAGCCTTGCGGCGGCGGGTGTGGGCTGCTGAAGCGGCGGCTGTTGTTGTTGGTTAGCTGCCTGCGCTGTGAGCTGGGCCACAGCCTGGAGGAGCTGGGTTATTTGCGCCGTCTGTAACTGAACAATTTCCATTAAGTTTGGGTTCGGGGTAGTGGCCATGCTGACCGATTAGGCGCCGCGTATACAAGTAACTTATAACAAAACACAAATGCAATATGAAAGAGGACGCTCTGCAACAAAAAAGTCCACAAACATGTAACAAAATATCTTCCCCCAAAAATCTTATAATAAGGGTGGGTGGGCGGGAGCAATTTCTGCGTGCTCCGACTGCTGATGTCTGGCTGCTGCAAGCGGGCTGGTCCAAGGTTCTATCACTCCTCGTCGCCACTTTTGTGTCCCAACTTCGACGTCGCTTTTGTGTCCCAGCCTCGTCGTACGTGTCGGTGGCCGAGTGGAACGAGACCCACACAGTAACAAAGACAGCACGCCGGTGCAGGTACGGAGGGGAGCAGCCAGAAACTACAAACACTAGAGTAAATTAGAAAGAGATATATATTGCACAGAATGTGACAATACTTAACTTTTACATAGTACTGCAGAATGTTGATACATAGTTGTTAGAGGCCTGCCTAGTGCCTGTACAATAGCAAAGTCTTCACTGGTGCCTATCTGATTCCGAAGTCTTTACTCGTTGCTATCTCAGTCCGAAGTGACCGATCTCGTTCAGTGGTGGCCACGAGCCGGGTTGCAGCAGAGGGCGCTCGTGGCTGTCGTCGTAAGATCGCCGCACCGTGCGTGCATGACGGCACGCGGCGAAAGTAGGTGGCGCGCACTTTGTACTTGTGCGACACCACACTAACGAATGTGAAAGGTGAAAAACTGATTTTGGTCACAAACTGATCTGTAGTATAGCCCCACATCTGGGTTAGGTTGGGAGTCAACAGTTTGATTGTGAGTTGGTGAAGTCAACAATGTGAAAATATAAAAATGGTGGTGGTGGTGGTAGTGGTGAAGAAGATTACATTTGAATGGAACATCTGAAATGACTAAATTCTTTGTTGCTTGGGGACATTTGTTTGTGTACTGTGAGAGTCTTGCAAATGCACATGTTGTTTATTTTATTTTTCACGTGATATCCTTTCAATAATATGACCAGTGTTAAAGAAAAAAAATAAAGAAAAACAAATGATTGTATGTGGTAGGATCAAACTAGCAATCTACTGGTTGAAAAGACAGAACGCCAACCAAAGAAACACCACTTTTTCTTCCTTATAACTTGTTTATAGCTACCACACATGGTTACATATTTGGAGTGTGAAACTACTGCTGTGATTTTCTTAAAATTGTGTAAGTATGGCACCTTAGTCCTTGCACATTATGTTGTTCTAATGTCTGCTAAAAGAGTACAAAGTTATAAGATAATCCGTGATCAAAACATCGTGGCTTTGCCTTGTTAGTGACGTTAGAAACATCCCCCAATCAATGCATATCCCATATCATACACAAAAAAACCTCCGAATATATCTATACTCAAGAAGAGACACAGTTACCTTCACTATCTCAAAACAAATTACAGTTCAATTGAAGAATGGGATACCACCTACACTGACATCGGTGCATGCATCAGTCTTGCTCTGTCACAGGCTCAGTGGGAAGTTTAAACAGCAAGTAACAGGTGGTCGTACATCTTCAGAGTTTCTGTGGGAAATCTATTCAGCACCTTACTTAGGCAACACCTTGTAACATCAACATCATCTATATTTCATGTATCACATTTGTGATTTTCCCATCTACTGCAGTTCAATGTGTGTCTACTACCACAACAAAAGAAGAAAAAACACACTTCAATTGTGCCGTATTTTTGGAACACAAAATGTCTGGAAGAAATGATATGGTGAAGACATGGCTTAGCCACAGCCTGGGGGACATTTACATAATGATATTTTCACCCTGCAATGGAGCATATGCTTATATGAAACTTCCTAGCAGATTAAAACTGTGCTAGAACTGTTAGTTGTGTTGTTAGTTTTTAGGGGACTAAACAGCTAGGTCATCAGTCCCCTGTTCCTAGCGAAGAGTCCACTGTCAAGAACGTAAGGAATACAACAAAGCTTCGAATATAAAAACTTACAAAAGGGACAGACTGACAATGGTCAATTCGCTGACAACATAAAACGAAGAGACACAAGAGGTAAAACAAAGTCATTAACTCAACTGAAACTGGACAGTAGAGTACTATGGCTGGTTGATCACAGAGATAAAACAGGATGAGCCAGACATTCTGTACACACTAGCTAGTGTACATAAGGGTCTTAAAATGTCTTTAAAAGTGCTGGGTAGGTGGGAACCTGAGGTATCAGGCTATAGCACCCACCACTAGATGGAGTTGTAAAAACCAGCGGCACGAATAAAACTTAAAACAGAATTAGCCATGGAGGCAACGTCACCTAAAACTAAGGGTAGCGCGTCTGGTAGATTAAAAGACTGCCGCAAGATGGCTAAAACTGGGCAGTCCATCAAAAGATGGACTACTGTCAGCCTTGCTCCACACCGACATACAGGCGGGACCTCACGGCGAAGGAGATAGCCGTGGGTCAAACAGGTATGCCCAATACGGAGGCGACAGAGGACAACCGACTCTTGGCGGATCGGCAGCAGTGAAGATTTCCACTGCCCAAAGCTTATTTGGGGCATTCGCTGTAGCCCACTCAGCGCTCCAAGCCTCACACACCTTCCTGTGGAATGCTAACTTGACGCCGATTCCGTGATGCCAATGGTTAAAGGTGGCGCCGTGGTGGTCTGTTTGGCCATATGGTTGACACGTTCGTTCCCCGGTGTGCCAGTGTGACCAGGGATCCACAGGAGGACCACAGAGCGACCAAATTTGCCAAGAGAGTAAACAGTGTCTTGGATGGACTGCACTAATGGGTGATGAGGGACGAACTGGTTGATTGCCTGCAAACCACTCAAGGAGTCAATACAGATGACAAATGACCCTCTGGGGCAGGCTTTGAGGTGTTGCAGAGCTCTGGGAATGGCGACCAGCTCGGCGGAGAAAATGCTGCTCTCACGTGGCAGAGAATGCTGTTCTACATGGTCGTCATGAAGAAACGCATACCCAGCACGGCCATCGACTTTGGAACCATCTGTTGCAAATCGCTTCTGCAGCACGGAACGAATCAAGGAGTTGCAGAAACTGGCGACGGAGATGTAATGGGGAAATGGAGTCCTTCGATGCATGGGACAGATCCAGACAGAGCTGTAAACGAGGAATGGACCAAGGAGGGGTTTGAAAGGAATAGTGGAGAGTAGTAGGTAGTGGATAGGATGCGAGGGACAAGAGAAGGGAACGAACACGGACTGACATCAGGTAACCCGACCTGGGCCGTCATGGAGGGATAGGAAGTACAGCGCCTGGAAAAAGAAGCCGATTGTTCAGATGGTGTGGCAAGGCCTGAACATGGGCAACATATGAAGCCAGCAGGTGTTGCTGGTGCAACCACAAGGGAAGGACCCCAACTTCGGAGGCTTGTCACAGGGCTCGTGCGAAAAGCCCCTGTCGCCAAACGAACTCCAGCATGTAAGATTGGGTGTAATGCCTGCAGTACTGAAGGTGCGGCTGAATCATATACTATGCAGCCATAGTCTAGGCGCAACTGAATGAGTGCCTTATAAAGTTGCAGGAGCGTTGGGCGTGAAGCTCCCCAAACAGTATGGCTGAGACAGCGTAGAATGTTGAGGTATCGCCAGCAATTTTGTTTGAGCTGGCGAAGGTGTGGCACCCAGGTGAGACGGTTGTCGAACAACAAGCCTAAAAAACGGTGCGTCTCTTTGACAGGCAACAGATCATCAGCCAGATATAGTTCAGGTTCCGGGTGTACCGCCTGATGCCGACAGAAATGCATCACCCGGGTTTTCGATGCAGAAAATTGGAAACCGTGGGTAAACGCCCACGACTGTGCCTTTCGAATAGTTATCTGCAACCGCCGTTCAGCTACGCCGATGCTAGTGGAGCTAAAATATATGCAGAAGTCATCAGCATACAACGAGGTGGAAACCGATGACCCCACAGCAGCAGCAAGACCATTGATACCGACCAAAAATAAAGGGACACAAAGAACGGAACCCTGTGGGATGTTTTCTTGATAGTGAGAGGAGCTGAGACAGCCACCAACACGGACACGAAAAGGACGTAACGCGAGAAAATTCTGTATGAATACAGGAAGTGGACCGTATAAGCCCAAGTCATACAGCGTAGACAGTATGTGGTGGTGCCAGGTGGTGTCATACGCTTTCCGTAGGTCAAAGAACATAGCAACCAAATGTTCGTGGTGTGTAAAGGCTGTACGGATGGCTGACTCCAGCGACACAAGATTATCGATAGCGGAGCAGCCACGACGGAACCCATCTTGTTGTGGGGTCAGGAGTCCCCGGTCCTCAAGGATGCATATAAGACTCCGACTCAAACATCCGTTCGGAGAGTTTGCATGGAACGTTGGTGAGGCTGATTGGTCGGTAACTATCAGCCTTCTGTGGATCAGCCCTGGGCTTCATCACAGGGATGACGATGTTATCCCGCCATTGGGACGGAAAGACATGCTCAACCTAGAGACGATTCAGCAAGGAGAGACGTTGGCGCTTAGAGTCCACTGATAGTTGGAGGAACTGACTAAGAATGTCGTCGTGTCCAGGAGTCGTGGCTGGGCATTCGGCAAGGGCACTTTCGAACTCCCATTCACTGAAAGGGATGTTGTATACTTCCTGGCGTTGCATTTGTCAGGATATGCAGTGGTCGAGCCAAATGCTCAGCTATGGTGAGAGGGTCAGTACAAATAGTACCCTGAATGCTGAGGCACGGAATTCCCGCTGATGGGCAGTGCCCGAAGAGGCGCCGAACTTGCGACCATACCCATGAAGGCGATGCTCGGGATGCAATGGGGGTGACATAACGCTCCCAGGAGGCTCTCTTGCTTTGCTGTATCAATCGCCATGCCCGTGCCCGGAGAAGCTTAAATGCGATAAGATTATCAATGGAAAGGTGGCGTCGGCGGCTCTGTAGTGCTCGTCGATGTTCCATGATGGCCTCAGCAATCTCAGCGGTCCACCAGGGCACCGACTTACGGTGGAGTGATCCAAGTGAGGTGGGAACGATTTTCTCTGCAGCAGAAAAGATGGTATCTGTGACCTGCTGAACAGCGGCATCAATATCAGCCAGGAGAGGAGAGGGAAGCGCAGCAGCTATGTAATATGCTGGCCAGTCGGCCCTATGGAGGGACCAGCGAGGAAGACGGTCAGCAGGTGGACACCATGGGAGCGATAGGAAGATAGGGAAATGGTCGCTGCCACGCAGGTCATCATGGACCCTCCAAGTGAAGTGTGGCTTGGGCTGCAGATAGACACATCTATGGTGGAGAATGTTCCGTGTGCTATGCTAAAGTGTGTAGCAGCACCAGTGTTAAGGAGGCAGATGTTCAGCTGTGTCAGTAGATTCTCAACATCTCTACCCCGTGCCGAGGTCTGTGTGCCACCCCACAAAGTGTGGTGGGCATTGAAATCCCCCAAAAGAGGAAGGGTGGGGGAAGTTGGGCAACCAAGGCAGTTAGGTCTACAGGAAAGACATCCTCATCTGCTGGAAGGTAGACCGAACATATTGTAACATCTTGCACTGCCCGGAGCCGAACAGCAACCGCCTCTAGAGGTGTTTGAAGAGGCATGGCAGCGCTTGGGACAGTGGCTAGGACATAGATGTAGGTCCACCAGAAACTCTGTCATAAATGGAGCGATTTTTTAAATAGCCCCGGTAGCCTCGAAGGGCAGAGGACCGCATCGCTGGAAACCAGGTTTCTTGAAGAGCGATACAGAAAGCATGTGTTTGGCTGAGAAGTTGTCATAGCTCAGCCAGGTTGTGGAAAAATCCACCACAATTCCACTGGAGGATGATGTTTTTCTGGGCTGTACCGCCATAATGAATAAAGAAGCGGATCACTCCATTGGATCGTCAGCTACTATGTGCTCTGAATCGACAGTACTAGAGAGCTTATGGTCTGGTGAGTTAGTAAGTGCGAGATCCTCAGGAGACGCGAGGATCTTGACTTCATCCTCTGAAGAAGAGGATGTGGGTGGTTGTGTCTTTGAAGTCACTGAACAATCTTTTTTTTTTTTCTTCCACCGGCAGGTTGTAGATCCTTAAGCCTGCGGCGCTCTTTGAGAAGCCAAAGAAGGGGGTTTTTCAAGGGACCTCTTCCAAGCGAGAGGGGCCGGAGAAGGCTTCTACGGTTTAGAGGTGGGGGCTGGAGCCCCCGATGGTTTAGTGGGTGATGCTTCCACTGTGAAAAGAGTGGGATCCACCAAAGAGGAAGTGCCCCCAGCTGGTAAAGGGGCAGGGGCAGATGATTGGGTCTGGGGGCCCACTAGCGTTTATGGAATGGACTGAACAACAAGTACAGTGGATGACGACGGTGAGGCTCCAGTCAATCTCTGGTCTTGTACTCCATGATTTTCTGTTCTTCCTGCAGAACTGTACACATAGGCAACCAAAGGGGGTGATTCTGTCCGCAGTTAACACATACTGGAGTGGTCTTGCAAGGGACGTTTGGATAAACCGCAAGTCCACACTCCTGACATGTAGGGTTGGCATCACATCGGGAGCTCATATGGCCAAACCTCCAGCACTTAAAACAGCACATAGGGGGAGGAACGTAGGGCTTTATGTCGCACCAGTAAATCATCACCTTGATTTTCTCAGGCAATAAATTGCCGTCGAAAGCCAAGATGAAGGCACCGGTGGCGACCATGTTGTCCTTTGGGCCCCTATGGACTCACCGAATAAAATGTACTCCCCGCCGTTCTAGATTGGCACTCAATTCATCATCTAACTTCAGCAACAGGTCTTTATGAAAGATGATACACTTCACCATATTTAAAATCTTGTGTGACGTAATGGTAACGGAAACATCACCCAGCTTGTCACAGGCAAGCAATGACCGTGACCGAGCTGGGGATGAAGTCGTTATTAACACTGACCCTGACCGCATCTTCGACATCCCTTCCACCACTCCATACTTATCCTCCAGGTTTTCAATGAAAAATAATGGCTTTGTTGTCTTAAACGATTCCCCATCTGTGTGGCTACATACCAGATATTTAGGGGCATAAGCCTCACCCTGATGTCGGGCCCGACGTTCCCCCCATGGTGTGATCAGGAAAGGAACCATTTGGGGATCGTATTCCGCTGCATTATAATCGCCCTAACCTCTCTTAGAGACACCGGTTATATGTCCGGCAACGTTACGTGATCTTTTCATGGTGTCACTTTCCAAGATAACTCAGACCTCATGCTGTGCTACCAAAGTCTGTTGTCACAACCAAGACTTTAAGAGAAGGGGAAGGGTCATGTCTAATACCACACATTATTCCTATTTTTTTTTTTTTTTTTTTTTTTTTTTTTTTTTTTTTTTTTTTTTTTTTGTGCATTTAGGTCTATAGATGATAATGATTAACTCCAACATGAACATTATGCAAGACATTAAGGGTTAAATCTAGTCTCTGATACAGCTTTGACCAATGACGTCATGTTTTACGTCATTCCGTCCCGCGCATGGTTTCAATACTGGTACTCACTGTTTATGTGTCTGATACTTTTGAAGACACCCTAACTTTCACTTAAAAAAAAAGTTATCTGTAGCATAGCCCTAAGAAGGTTGGAATTAATAACATAGTAAGGACAGATTACAACTCACCGCATAGACGTGGCGACGAGTTGTGACAGGCACATACAAAAGACACACATATACAACACTTTCAGCTATCCACCATGGCCTTCTTCAGAATTTAGAACACTCATGCAATCACACAGGCACACAACACACTCATACAACTATCACCTCCGGCTGCTGCACTAGTATAGGTTAAACAAGAGTTTTTCTTTTAGTACGTGAGGGCGCTACGTGCCCGAATCTCCGGTTCAAAAACACTATCGATTTACAGTTGTATGTTCGACTTAAATATATCATTTCTGGCCGTACAACTTCGATTGCAACCTTTCTTTAAAATTACCTAATTATTAAATGTATTTTGAAGACGTGGTATCATTAAGTAGATTTTACCTATTTAGGTGAAATCTAACTACTGATACCGTATTGTGGTAAACATGTGTTCATAGTATCTCTCGATTATGTATGACATCATTGGTCAAAGTGGTATCGGAGACGAGTTTATCCGACATTACACACAAAATATAAAAAAAAAATACAGCCTCATCTGAAATATACAAAAATCCCAGGCACTAACAGAGAAAATATGACCTATTCTTTCTTATTATTAAACTAACAAGGCAGAACCAATAAAGCGTGGAATTAACATTGTAGGCCTACAGACTATTGTGGATGATGTCTGACAAAAACTTGCACCGAACCACGGGCATAACTGTAGGCCTATGTCCCACAGAGTAATTACAATTAGTTCCAAACGTTCCGGGCGTGGTATGCTGTTAATATCCCAAATATTGCGTCGACATATAGCCTAAAGTCATCTCAGGTTTGATTCTCCATTGCACAGAAGAATGGCCTACATCCTTTTACTGAATTATTGATACATGAGATGTATAGTACCACATTTGGAAAATGTACTTACCGTACTACAAAAACTAGGGCATAACTGTAGACTGTGATACCTCCTGTCTGCTTTGACCCATGATATCATCATGATGTTGGGAAACCAGTATACGGAACATCTTAATATTTCTGTATTGTAGATACAAATAATCTGTAGTTATTATAGATAACAGAATGTACCATCGATCACAGGTCTTAGCCCAAAAATTCGTGCTTTCGGCAGTCACATACACACAAAAATCTCTTGGTTAACCTACACCTAACCATCAGAGAGAAGCTATAGTCCGCTTTTTAAACACAAAATATTAATCTGTCTTGTTTGTAAACAAAATATTGTCTTTAACTCAACCACCACATAATCACTCACGCCTTCTACAAATACGCACGCACCTCAAAACTACCATGCTGCGATGATATCATGGGTCAAAGCTGACGAGCGGCATCCCTGTCTACATGTGAGCCAAAACTAGAAAGACGTAGTCTGAGATCTATAAAGAGTTATAGTTTAAACTGTTGTGATATGTATAATTACATTTCATATATATGGTATTTTGACTTTCCTAGCAAGTAGTTTCAAAGAGTAATATAATAAAAACAGCTGATAGTCCAAAACAATAAAAGGTTTCTATAAAGAAGACAAAGCCTAAATCAGTGTGTGTGTGAATCATCATTAATATTAAAAAATAATATATATGTGCTTTAGTGTACATATAATTACTGGTAAACAGGAAAATCTATATAAAATTACGACAGGTTATGGGCCCAGGGCTCTAAAACAAAAAGTGTGCTAGTTATTATATATAGTATCTGGTGTTGTGTTTCTGTGAAGGTTAGTCTTATAAAACATTCTGAAAGTTATTGTTAAATAAAATTTAAAAAAAATGCTACAACAAGAATTGGATGAGACTAGTGGAATACAAGTGCTTAAGGACTCTTCAACATATCCACTATGGAATGCTGAAGTAAAAATCTTGTTTGTGGCAAAAGACTTATGGTCAGTGGTAAGTGGTGAAGAAACACTAGAAAACTGTGGTGTAGATATAGAAGGATATATCTGTCTAGGTGTGTTTGTGTTTGGATGTGTGTGAGTGTGTGTGTGTGTGTGTGTGTGTGTGTGTGTGTGTGTGTGTGTTTGTCTGCCTTCCTTTTTGTCCCCTAGGGTGAGTCCTTCCACTCCTGGGATTGGAATGACTCCTTTTCCACTTCCTTAAAACCCATATCCTTCCCTTTCTCCTCCCCTTTTTTCGTCTTTTTCCTGAAGAAGCTGCCAGTGGTGGCGAAAGCTAGTAAGTGTGTTTTGAGTGTGATTTTTATTTGTGTCTATCGACGAGCCGGTCCTTTTGGGTAAGTTATATATATATATATATATGGAATGGACAGTTTGTTGCTGGTCTAATATTCGCATTCGCATGAACAGTCACAGGCAGACAGTGTTTGTTGGTAATGAGGATCACCCTGTGGCTAAACATGCCTTGGTGCACGGCCAGCACATCTTGGCGCAGTGTTACACCGTCCGGGTTATCTGGATACTTCCCACCTACACCAACCTTTCAGAACTCCGGAGATGGGAACTTGCCCTTCAGCTTATTCTCTCCTCCCGTTGCCCACCTAGTCTCAATCTCCGCTAACTCAAATTCCCGCCCACTATCTTTAGCATCTTTGTCTTGGTTCTGTGGACAGAGCCTCTGCCTCAATTGGTATCTCGGTCCAACTTCTTTGGTTTTTACAAATGTCTGTCTAGGTGTGTTTGCGTTTCGATATGTCTGAGTGTGTGTATATTTGTTTACCTTCCTTTTTTTCCCCTAAGGTAAGTCCTTCCACTCCTGGGATTGGAATGACTCCTTTTCCACCTCATTAAAACCCATATCCCTCCCTTTTCCTCCCCTTTTTTCCTCTTTTTCCTGAAGAAGCTGCCAGTGGTGGCGAAAGCTTGTATGTGTGTTTGTGTGTGATTTTATTTGTTTTTCTCAACGAGCCGGTCCTTTTGGTAAGTCATCTCTTTTCTATTTTTATTTTTGTTTATCCCACCGGGAAAGTTTCCCTCTATAATTTTTATTTTTCCTAACAGGAAAAATATACGTAAAAAATAGATGAAGTACACTTACCAGGCGAAGGGGCACAGGCAGTAATAGCAACAAATAAACACACAGACACACACACACAAATGCTAGCTTTCGCAGCCTAGCTGCTTCATCAGGCAGAAGGGAAGGAGAGAGAAAAGGAAATGATGAGAGTTTTAAGGAAGGGGGTAAGGAGCCATTCCAATCCCATATATATATATATATTAAACGGAACATTAAAGACTCAAGAGAAAAGTACATTATCGTGAAGACTTTGGATAAGAGTATCAAGACACAAGTGATTACTTATGACACATCTAAGAATGTGTGAAAAACTGGAAAAGATGTTCAAGAGAGATACTGTGCAGACGTCTCGGGCATTGCTTCAGGATTTTTACAATTTTAGATTTCATAAATTTAAGGATATTGTCACTAATATTGGAGATTTACAGAATATTGTGTTTCAGTTGAACAAAAATAGAAACAACAAACCAGATATTTGATTTTATGATCATGAACAAAATAATGACAGTGTTGCCAGAAAAATACAAGTATTTTGAAGCTGCACGGGATTCAGCTCCTGTTGATGAAAGAACCATGGACAACTTAATTGCCAGACTTATGAAAGAAGAAGAAAAATTTCATAAAGAGAAGAATAAAGAAGAAACAGTGGCATTCAAAACAACTTACAAAAAGAAAATGCAAGAAAAGTATTTTACCAGAGGAAACAAAACAGAAAATAACTGAAATAAAGAGAAGAAGAAATGTGAATATTGTAACAGAGAGAATCATATTGTTAAAGATTGTGTATATAAGCCTATACCAAACAGAGAAAATTGCATATATTGTAAAAAGACCAATCATCACAGTGAAAGATGCAAATTCAAAGAGCAGTACATTACAGAAAAGAAGAAGAAAAATGAAAAAGCAGTCATGCTAGCAGCGCAAGCCAATTTTTCAGAAAGAAACATACAGAATTTTTCTGAAGAGAATATTGACACTTTGTTTGCAGCAGACAGTGCATGCACAGGACATGTGTCACATGAAGAAAGAACAATGACAAATCTGAAGAAAATAGAAGATGTGCAAATGAATGTGGCTACTGAAAATGGTTTCATTATAGCAGACAAAATGGGTAAAGTAGAATGAGAATGATTATGGAAGAAGTTTTTTAAACTCCCAAGCTGAGAAGAAATTTGTTCTCAGTTCATGCAGCAACACAAAAAGGTGCAATTGTAATTTTTTATGATAAAAAGGTGCAAGTAATGAAAGATTCTAATGTTGTTTTGGAAGGATATAAAGATGGTCTGTACTTAATTGACATGAAGCAAGAGAAAGAACAAGCTCTATTGACAGAGAAAGAAGATGATGACATTAAAATATAGCATGAAAAACTAGAACATCTTAATTTTTCTGATATGAAAAAAAATTGTGATTTAAGTCATGGTGTACCTGACATTTTGAAGAAGACTGATGTGACAAATATATGTCAATTTTGTCAGTTAGCCAAGAAAACAAGAAATCCCTTCAATACAGAAAGACAACTGAAGCTGAATATATATCAGCAGCAGAGTGCTGCAAAGAACTTAAGTATTTAAAAAGTCTACTCAATGAACTGACAGGAAGAAACGTGAAAATAATTGTATTGGTGTACAATCAGAGTACCATAGAATTAGTGACGTCAGGTCAACTCAGCCACAGAAGTAAACATATTGATGATAGATACCATTTTATTTCAGAAATGTATCATGATGGTATGCTTGAAATATCTTACTGCCCAACTGAAGAACTAGTGGCTGATCTCCTGACCAAACCTGTGGGAGCTTGAGAAGGTCAGAGACAAGATTTTGGTGTGCAAGGAAGAGTAATATGTTAAAAAAAAAGAACCACTGTTATTTTAAGGAGGGAGTGTTGTGATATGTAAAATTACATTTTATATAATATGGTGTTTTGACTTTCCTAGCAAGTAGATTCTAAGAGTGATATAATAAAAGCAGTTAATAGTGCAAAACAATAAAAGGTTTCTATAAAGAAGACAAAGCCTAAATCAGTGTGTGTGAATCATTATTGATATTAAAAAAAATAATATATGTGTGTTTATGTGTACATATAATTACTGGTAAACAGGAAAATCTATATAATATTTAAAAGTCACTTTCACTTGTTAATTACAAGTCCTAATTCTTATCACATATCGCATTTCACCTGCAGCGTGTAGTCAAAATTGAAAAATTGTTTACTTACTTACGACAAGGTATCAAACAGAAAACACAGGTTATGAGATCATTTTAAAACAGGCCTCAGTTTCAAATCCATTTGTATAACGCACAGTCAATAGGTAGGTAATGACAGAACACAAACAAAACACAACTGCCCGACCTCTAGCCGTTTCTACAATTTCATTAATAATCCACTCAATTCGTACTATCTTTTTCACGTAGGCCTCAATCTTATTTCGTCACTTGACATTTTTCCTTGCTCTTCTGGTTCCTCGCATAAATGAAAATAGTAACACACACTGACAATAACCGTGCCTTTATTTGTATTACAATGCGTTCAGTATGGCAATCAAATAACTTGCTTTATTATTTACAAAACACAAACACATGTCACATTGCATCTGGGAGCAGCTAATTTTGGTGCCTCGTTTGAAGAGCTGCATTCATGCTGCAGCGCATGCGCAGTACGAAAAGTCGTGTTTGAAGAGCAGCAGGCGCCGCTCCTGCAGCCTGCCTGCAGTCTGGCGGCTGTTCGAAGAGCTGCAGGCCTGCAACTCATGCAAGCAGGAGCTGCAGGAGGGAATTTTCCCTGCAGCTCATGCAGCCAGACTCGCCCATGCCCATAACTCTCAGATTTGTCCAAGAGTCAACAAAGTTTCAGCCGACCAGTTGCATAAAATAGTTTACATCTATAAACCTTTACCCAGGTTTCGGCAAAATTAATTTTGCCTTCTTCAGAAGTTCAAAGTTTTCGGAAGTCCACAGCAAGAATCAAGAAGCGTTTTAGTATATAAGAGTACTACATGCTACTTCTATCGTTCGGCGTTTCTTCTACCATTAATGTAAAGGAAGTTCGTTATTTGTTTGTGTATATTGATGTATTAGTATTTTATTTTATAAGTATTATTTTTGTTTGTATGAAATCACCTCTAAAAATTAGAAGAGCAAAATTGTCTATAATAGGTGATTCGTCTTATGCAGACTGAAATTAAAGACATTTATTTTACACCAGATGCGTTTCGCTTTTTATTTTAAAAGCATCTTCAGTGGACTGTAAATGATATATAGGTTGTACAGTTTGTTTTGTATGCATAGATTAAAAATAATATTACAAAACAACTTTGTGCACGTTAGTCCTATGTGTTTTTAAATTTATATTCGATCTACTCAAGGCGTTGTCTCTTCTTTACATCTCACTACTGTTTTCCGTCTTGTTGTCTGATGTTGTTTTGTTCCTGACGTGCATTTTCCGGTAGTGTACGGAACTTTTCGCCTGTTTGAACTGAAGTAATAATAAATGAAACGGAAGAAACGCCACAAAAACAGGTGAAAAGTGCCGTACAAACCGAAAAACACACGTCAGGAACCAACCAACCCAGCCAACAACTCGCAAATACAGCAGTGATATGTAAAGAAGAGACAACACAGTGAGTAGACGTATATAAATTAAAAAAACACATAGGCGTAATGTGCATAAACTTTTTTTAAAAACTGTCTTCAATCCATGAATATAAAACAAACCTTTACATCGAAATTTGTCCGTGTTCATATTGGAGCACAACTCTAAATGCACAGTGCATGTTGTTGCACAAGTGAAGAGTGCTATATACGCTTTTCCATTGTTATGCCTGTCTTGATAAAAAGAGGCCCTGCAAAATCAATTCCAATAACAGTAAAAGATTTAGATGGTCTCATTCGATCTGCAAGTGGTGGAGCTTCAATTTTTTGTCCCTTTAAATGTTTCATAATCTTGCACGGTAAGTATGTATGTATGTATGTAGGACCTTTTTAATGGATTGACGACGTTTAAGTATCCAAATATCTTTCTGAAGTTCGGATAACACTATTCTGACTCCAAAATGATGAAGATCAATGTGTTCTTGAAATATGAGGAAGTGGTGTGATCGCTCAAGAAGTATTGGATGTTGTTGATCATTGGTGAGATCTGAAAACTGTAATCTACCACCCAAACGAACGAGTCTATCTTCAACGAATGAGTTAAAGCGTGCAGTTTTAGAATCTTGCGAGATAGGTTTATCATTGTGGAGTGCATGGATTTCCCACGTGAAACATGGGCGTTGAACTATTGTGTTCCAATATGTGCGTGCATTTTGGTGCCCGATTGTTGTTAGTTTTCCAGTAACTTTATTTTTGTGATGAATCTTACGTATGAAGCGAAGGATCCAGGCAGTTGTACGAATTAGTCTCCAATAGGAACTAAATAAGGAAATGTCCATGAGGCTGGAAGGTACAGCAAGTGTCATCACTTGTTTTACATTCGTTCTCTCTTCCAGGAGGTCAAGGAGTGTATTTAGAGTACCAGATGGCCAACATTCTTCTGGGTGTGTAAGCCATGGCAGTCCTTCGCACCAGACATGTGCAGACTCGATTTGATTGTCAAGAAGTCCTCGTGTTAGGTGATCTGCTGGATTTTCCTGTCCAGGGGAATGTCTCCACTGAGTAGGTGACGTATATGTGTGTATTTCTGTCAGTCTGTTACAGATGAAAGTTTTCCATCGATTAGGATCACTACATATCCAGCCCAAGGTCACTGTAGAGTCCTTCCATAATATGGCGTCAGAAATGTATTCCGTAGCTGTACAGAAATATTTCAGTAATTGTGCTCCCACAAGTGCACCTAGAAGTTTGAGACGTGGCAGTGTTATCTTTTTAAAAGGTGCAAGACTGTTCTTGCAACAGACTAAGCGAATCACTGTGCTATTGTGTAAAACAGTGCAGATGTATAGAGCTGCCCCATAAGCATTTTCCGAAGCATCACAGGACACGTGAATTTGAACATCTCGACCTTTAGTAGTTGATAAGCATCAAGGTATACGAATGGAAGACAATGAAGATAATGAAGACACCCAAGTATTCCATTGTGTGGCTAGATTTTGGGGTAGCAATTCAGTCCAGTCAATTCCCATACACCAAGTTTCTTGGAATAATGGTTTTGCCATGACTGATACAGGAGAGAATAGTCCAAGCGGGTCGTAAAATTTAGCTACAGCCAGTAATACTTTCCTTTTTTTAGTAGGTCAATCAGGTAATTTTCCTATGACATCATTTATATTAATGTAGAAGCTGTTCATTGCAGTGTCCCAAAATACCCCTAACACTTGAGTATCTATAATAATCTCTCGCGCTTCGGTTTTCCATATGGCTTGTAACTGATCTGAAGTAGTGGCCTGTTTCACTAATTGAAAGTTCAATAACTTAATGAGGGCCGTTAGTTCATAATACATAGCTATAGCTTCATTGTCGTTATCTGCACCAAACGCGAAATCATCCATGAGGACATTGTTAGCAAGAATCTGTGTGGCGACGGAAAATGCGGTCTCATTTCTGGAAGCATGTTTTTCCAGCGCCGCCGAAAGTAAGAATGCACTGCATGTCAGACCGAATGGAAGTCTCGTGAAATGATAAGTTGTTACTTCACTTGTCATATGGTGGTTTCCTTCACTGTCTTGAAATACTTTGTATCATAGAAATCTTGTCAAATCCCTGTCCTTTTCATGCAAGACAATTTGAAGAAATGCTTGCGTGATATCGCTGATAACAGCCATGACGTGTAATCAGAACCATAACAGAACAGCAAGAATTATTGGCAGAAGATTTGGACCCATCTCTAAAGTACTGTTGAGACAGGGCGCGTAGATCTCGTGAGAAGACGCATCGAAAACGATCCTCCACTGTACTTTACCGTGTTCTCTTTCTTAACTGCCTGGTGCAGGAGTTAAAATGTGGGATTACTTGGATTTTCAGGGTCAAACGAGTTCTCCATGATTCTTTGTAATGTAATCCAATACAAAACGATGGTAGATGTTCTTTAAGGATTCATTGTTAATAAGTCTTTTGTGTAGACTACGAAATCCACTTCCTGCATTCAGTTGGTTTGTAGAACGTAAAATAACATTTTGTTTCTTAAGTAGAGGAACATCTCTTTGGTGATCATGCACAAAATAAGATGCCTGAAATTCTTGGAGGAGGACAGAATCTTTATTAGTCTTCACTGTATCATGATGTGCAGTTATACCAATTGTCTCTAGATCCCAAAATGATCTCAACTGGTCCTCTGTGGGCATCTGAGCCTAAAGTACAGTTAACGACAGCTAAATTTCCACAGTTAGCATATCTTCTTCCACTGAGAATCCAACCAAATATGGTGGGAAACAGAAGAATGGATTTAGAAATACAGATAGGTAGACTATCGGTGACAATCTTCGAGTAATGATCACTACCAATTTAAAGCTCTATAGGCATATCTTCTTGGGAATCGGTCTGTGGATCATCTAACTGCAGTGTACGGATATGTACCATTTTCTTAATATCTAGTGGTACTCTGGGTTGAGGCGTGAAGAAGTGTTCACTTCCATACACACTGAGGTAAGTCGTAGAATCGGTCCACACTCCTCTAATTTCAGAATTAACAAGACAACATTGCAGCGAGGAGCTCGTATGAGATTCGAAAGTGCAGACACAAAGTTGTTGTTGATCTACAGAAGACAGTTTCAAATCAATGATTTTGCTATGAAGGAGGCTTGGCTTCCACTGTCTAGCTCACATCGAATAAGTTTACTTTGTCCTGTTGGGCCTACTATACGCACCTGAGCTGTTTGCAAGAATGTAAATGTGGGTGTCATATCTATTTTACGAACAGCGGTGACATTGTTCTGTGTGGCATAGCTCTTCCGTGTCATACCAGTACTTCTGACACATATCAAATTATGATGTAGTTTTTTACAGTTAGTACAAAATACTCTACCCCTTTCCAACAATCTGAGACTTTATGTCAGTAGTATAGCTGTGGGCATTGACGCGCAGTGAGATTCGCGCGTCTTTTGTTTTTTGGCGGGAAATTTGAATTACCCCCCACCCCTCCTCCCTCGGCCAATTGCCGGACCACAGATCAAAGGATGGCGCCACAGGATGATTGATAGGTCTTCCTGGAAGAACGAAAGCTGATTGACAGTTTACATTTAGGTCCTTTTGATTCACTACTTGTCCGGCCGCTAATCAAAGGACGCCGCCATAACGCACTTAAGGATTGACAGGTTGCAACACCTCCCTCGGCCACACACGACGCCCCCCCCTCCAACCCTCGGCGCCGCCGCCAGACAGGCAGCACCTCCGACAGGTCCAGACCTGTAGACCCCTCGACATGTCTGTACTCGCACTCTCTCCCACACACCTGGCCGATACCGCCACCCCAACCCGCTCGGCCGATTGCCGGAACGGTTCTCAAAATACGCCGCCTCTGCCGCCGCCCCGCCTACAGATGCTACCCCCTCCACATCCACGCTCGCGATCGCTTCTCAAAGGACGCCGCCAACCGCCCTACCCGCAAGAACAAACAATACCGCGACGATTGTCTTGACCGCATAGACACCGCCCCCCCCCCCCCCCCCACCGCCGGGCAAGGGCGTACTGCACTCTTTTTAAGACGACCGCGCTCCGACAGGTCAGCAGCCAATTAAATTGCATATTTATTATTAAGCGCGCCGCAGCGATCCTTACGCCAGGTCTCGATTTATGTAACAACAATTTCCGCCGTTTATTATTATTAACAAGAATTTCGGTGTAATGCTAAAAACAATTTAGAACAGAAATGCTTAGTTGGTCTCGTATACTACAGCTTGTAGTAGTAAAATATTAAAACTCGTATGCAAAATTTGCAAGTAAGAATTTACACTCCCATTTCTCTCCATGCTCTTCGCATATTCTACAGCCGACAGACGTGTTTAATAATAATAGCGCAGGTTACGGTAACGAACGCCACAAACTTACGTATCCATCTTAACATATACTCTTTCGATATACAAAAACAATTCTAACCAGAGCCAACTAACGAAAAGAAAAGAAATGGTCCGTTTCGGAACTCGACCGCAACCTTAGATCTATAAATGTATCTCTTCGTTTAGACGATGCAAGCAACAGCCATCGATCGGAATGTAACTTGTATGCCAACCACTATTTCGACAACATAACAGTAGTAGCAGCAGCAGAAAACAGCATATTGTTTATACAAAAATTCCAAATAACTAAAATCGGCAATGACATCTAGCACAACGTCTCTAAATATACATCTGCAAGCATCGTTAAACTCGTATGCAAAATTTGCAAATAAGAATTTATCGATGCGTAAACACTCCCATCTCTCTCCATGCTCTTCGCTTAGACTACAAATACAACAGCGGACAGGCGTGTTTAATAATAATAGCACAGGTTAGATAATAAACGCCACAAACTTACGTATCCATCTTAACATATACTTTTTCGATATACAAAAACAATTCTAACCAGAGCCAACTAACCAAAAGAAAAGAAATGGTCCCTTTCGGAACTCGACCACAACCTCAGATCCACAATTGTGGAAATACATATAGATACTTAGTAGCATGGATGTGGGGCATTTATATCTTCTTTTAGCTGTGTTTACGAATGGACGTCTCTCGGTAGCGTATTGGGGATGATTGCAGTGGTAAATTAATGTCCTTTGGTCGATAAGCATCGAGTTAGAGGATTGGTTACTTACTTTGGGAGGTGCATTTAATCGTATGTTTACGGAGAGTCGAAATAAAAGAAAAATACGTGAAATAATTTACCGATTTCCGAACGTCTACACTAAAACTTTTCGAAATTATTGGCCTAACAACACCCTTATTCGACAATACAGCAACCACAAAACCGAGGTTACCTGCCCAATGCAACACCGATTTCCAGTTCCGCCCGCCCTTTACCCACAAAATTCCTAATCCGAACTAAGATTTATTATTATTTTAATTACAAGTAGATGTCTACCGCAAACGAAGACGCTAACCTACACACCGCAGGACATATAGGACATGGAGTGTTCACATTTTTTTTATTACAGTACAACTGAGTACATGCAACTTAATGTTTGCAAACACTTCTATCGCAACCAGCTCCCGCACACATCGATCATAACCTGCTCTCTAAGGAATGGATGGGAGTCACACAGTACAAACACGTTTGTCGCGTGTTCCGCTAATTTCGGTCAATACAACGATGCGAGACCAATCCCCCCGTCTGTTTACTGTAAAAGCAAATATTTTTCCCCACACTATCTGTTTAAACCGGGCTTGCAATAGCCTCCTTTTAAAAGCATGTGTCTTCGCCATATAATCCAGTTTTAGTTTACCCTTCTTCTTCTTAGGACTTGTGGAATAACGTAGACGATATCTACGTCTGTGGATAATAAAGTTCTGGAATGCTAAAAAAATATAGATCCTTGCTCCACTCTACAAGTAATTTACAGTTGAAACTAAAAAAAAACATAATGTCCGAGAGAGTGGTCAATTTTCGGGTACTCTTAATACCCAAGTAATCAAATCTAAAAGTGAATATTAACCGGGAGCGACGCACAGTACAACGGCGCACTTGTCTTATCCTCACCCGCAACCACATTGATGTTGCTCCTTTCTTCCGAAAGTCATGCTCGGTTAAAGAAAAAATCCCTTCGAAATCTTGTGTGTTGTCCAAGAATCCAGGAGATAGAAGCCATCTACACGAAGATGCTGCTGTAGTATAGATGGGAGCGCCTCCATTAAAAAACATCGACTAGTTGCAGTTTATAAGATATATACCCACAGGACATACATATTTCCCCCCATGCATTCCAGAAATAGTAACTTCCTCTTATCTCCAGCGTTTGCAGTATCGAACTTGCTGAATTTACTACACACACACGCACTCCATTGGCTACAACTAGCGCACTTTAAGTTACCAAACTGTAGGAGTTTTATAAAACACGTTGATTTTCGACGAAAGAATTATGATTTACCGCAGCAGACACATCCGCTACATAACGTAATGCACACCAGCCGTAAAGTAGACAACACTAGCATGTGATTAAACAGACGTTGCTTCGACGAAAGATCACTGCACCACCAAAGTCGGTTTTCTTTAGAGCTTTGCCGAGACTTATATTTAGGGTATAGCAACACTGTTTACTTAAATTCCGTCCCATCTAGCCCACAACACTCTCTGTAAGCGCCAATCATTTCCAACACAGTAACAGAAGTACACCTGCAGTCGACACGAACCTACAACAACAAACGATTCTAGCCATTCCAACTCGTTTTTTGTCCCAACTAGCATGCTGCAAGCTATGTATACGTTCGTAACAACCAGACAGGGCTATCCTTACATCCGTCACTAGCCCAGCACCAACTCTAAACAAGTTACCACATACGATGTCATAACCGCGATCAGTTACAGACTAGATCTCCCAGACACACAGCGTTTTAATAAAGTTTCGATCTCTCTCCCCACCCAATAACTTCGTTGGTTGCTTGACCCGTCCAAAACAGCCAACCACAACTTTGTTTCCAATGCATAGCCCGGCAGACAATATTGCTGGAACGCTTTCTATCAGTCAATAGACTACATACCTCGAGCATTCGCGCACAAACCACCATCGTATTCCACTCCTTATAACAAATTATTACTCTCGCTAAACATCTGTAACACAGTGTAAAAAAATGATCGACGTGCACACGCACAGGACAGCTAACAAGAAAAGATCTAGATCAAAGCCAAGTTCTTATAATCCTTACAAGAAGCAACGCAAAATAGCCTACACCATTTCGAACTAATGCAACGCCAGATTTTTTTTAACGATCTCCAAGAGCAATCCTTTAGAGACTAAACATACGATTAAATGCACCTCCCAAAGTAAGTAACTAATCCTCTAACTCGATGCTTATCGACCAAAGAACATTAATTTACCACTGCAATCATCCCCAATACGCTACCGAGAGACGTCCATTCGTAAACACAGCTAAAAGAAGATATAAATGCCCCACATCCATGCTACTAAGTATCTATATGTATTTCCACAATTGTGGATCACATCTGCATGCATCGTATTGCACGACTAAACAGTTCGAAATACTTCGTGCAAGCTAGCATGCATACTCACTTTCCATGTTATTTCTTGCTGTAGGCGAGTGCAGACCTGTTGACTCATCGTAGACTCCGGTTTGGAACGTGTGTACGTAAACATACCTGTCCACGCTCGCACTTGACCTGGAGAAGTTATCGGTTTAATTTTTCCTGGCCGCACCAGATTCCGAATACAAGAGAGCTATTTTCGCGAAGATAGATTTCCTCGCAACTGACACAGGCGATGTTTTTACCGTACGATCTGTCGTTATAACTTTTATACTCAGATACATATACAGATAGTAGGATGAGCGCAAATTTGCGATGTAGCTCTTACAGAAACGAAACATAGTTTTTTAGAAATTCGATAAGAAGAAGAACGAAATTTATATAAGATGAACCAATGTGCAATAAATCAAACCCCACTCCATGCAGCAATGTACCGAGCAACATCGATTTAAACGAACGCTTTGCTTAGCTCTAGAATAGACCAACACAGAATTACACCTCCGTAACAGATACTTTAGCGAGGGAGCTACTGCTCCTGTCAATCCTTAAGTGCGTTATGGCGGCGTCCTTTGATTAGCGGTCGGACAAGTAGCGAATCAAAAGGACCTAAATGTAAACTGTCAATCAGCTTTCGTTCTTCCAGGAAGACCTATCAATCATCCTGTGGCGGCATCCTTTGATCTGTGGTCCGGCAATTGGCCGAGGGAGGAGGGGTGGGGGGTAATTCAAATTTCCCGCCAAAAAACAAAAGACGCGCGAATCTCACTGCGCATCAATGCCCACAGCTATACTACTTATGTCCTCTATTTAAGCATAAAAATATCTGTTCCTACTTTGCAGTTTCTGTTTTCGTTGAGTGATGTCTGTTATTTTATTACATTCTTGAGCCCACTGGCCACGTTCATCGCAAAAGACGCAAAATGCGCCGTAATTTTTACTACTCTTTGGTCGTATTTGTTTTTATTACTGCGTACATGAAGTGCTGCAGCCGTGCGTGTTTATGACAACGTGTTATTGTCACCGTGGATCTTCTGTGTAGCAAGCACTGCGTCTATTTCCGTTCCTATAAATTCCATGAGTCCGAATATGTCCCCTACTGAGAGGCCTGTTTGCTTGACATGAGTAAGCCATCGTCGGGAGATTTCATCAGGAAAAGCTCTGAGAATGTTTGGTATTAACACCCGACCATAGCATTTACATTCACTGAACGCTTGCTCGGCTCGTAATCTGTGGTTACAATCGATAAATTTAGAATTAAGTGATTCTGGAGTCGGAATGTGTATGGATTTAATAGATTCCAAGTAACCCAAGTGAGCTTGTATAGTTCTGTTTTTATCACCGTAGTGAACTGTAAGTATTTTCTTAGCTTCTTCGTATGTGTGAGATATCACAGTGATACCATCTACGAAATACTTCGGTTAGCCTTCTAAGCAACCGCGCAAAATATGTGTTTATGAATGGTGGATATCGTAGGATCTTGATCAATTGATTGCTGAAACTGCTCCCAAAAGCGAGCCCACTTCTCAACATCTCCAGAAAACGTCTCAAGCCTTATAGTAGAAAATCTGATATCAGATGGTGAAGCAACTGAAATGACTGTCATAGGAGGTTGTTTATTATTGACGGTAGTGCACGCCATAGAATTCATATGTTTCCCTTCTATTCCCCTTGACGTCCGTAAAATAGCGCGTTTGGCTGCATCTATGTATTCGTTGCATTTGGACACGTCAGCAGCGTACTCAGTGTTGTCGAGAAAAGTGTGTATTTTTGAATCAAGATGTGTTATTGTACATAATGGTTCCTGCAAACGATCTTTAGAATATTCATAATCTTCAATGGGAGTTGTGTCATTAAAATCGTGAACTTGGTTCAAACTGCGTGTAATATTAGTTCTTGCCCTCGTTCGTTCTCTCTTCATCCACTGTAACTGAATGTTACTATCAGTATTTTCTGTTGCTGACATAGTGAGCTGATTGTAATTGTATGCGTTCATCAATGTAGTTCGATAAACAATCAACAGATGCCAGCACTGGTCATAAACAAGGCAAGCTACAGACGAAGTGTGTGAATCAGAATATACATCTACAGTGTAGCTTGTCAAAAGTACTTTGCCATTTTCTATGAATTTGTGATATTATGCCGCATAACACGATACAGCTGACTCGAGAGCCACAGTACCACTCGGAAACGGTTCTACAATAAAGGCTCGTTATGAAAAACTGTTGTTAAGTATCCACTATATATGGATTCTTGTAAGTCTTGTCACAGAAAGTGCTAAAAATTTGAGCACCAGTGAGAGCAGAAACATGGACCAGAGGCAACCATGTTACGATACAGGTAGTGATGAGCCATGGTGTCCACTTATTCCTTACTGCGCCAGAATAGTTACAAATTCTGTGTGGAACGATTTTTCTGAATCAGAAAACGAATTAATAACTTTATATCACACCAAGGGTGAAAAAGAAGTGAGATTATTATTTGGAAATTACAAGAAAAAAACAAGTGAATTAATGAGCCCATTTCTGTGCGAAACTGGAAGTAACTTGTTGGTAACATAGTTGCCAAACATATTCTGTGGTGTTGTCAAGAGTTAGTCATACTATCAGCAGGAAGGATACCAGCCAATGTGATAGTTGAGCATGCTGAAAGTAACTACAACCTTCGCGGCCGTCGAGTTATGGAACATGGTGAAAAGTATTTCTGTAACTAGCTTCAAGGAGTAGAGCATACCCATGATTAATAATACACAGATGCAGCGACCGCTAATACCATAAATCAATCAAGCATCTCCAGTAGCTATGCTGTAAACACTAACCCCTTAATGGCCAGTGTCGCGAATTCCCATCATACCGTTGTGATTGTTATAAATGGAAGGATAAGTGTTTTTGAGTGCCAGTTCTGATAGATGCCGAATCTAAAAGAAGCTGATAATGATTATAACATGTGCTGCCACCTCTCTGGATAGTGTAGGGACTGCTACAGCAGTTTGATGTTTGCGCATTTGTTCACGAGACAGACAAATGAGGTTATCGTCTTTTTTTTGGAGAATTACGGCAGAATAAAGAGGTAATTTTGGTTCTGAAAATTATTTATGTATTCTTTAGTGTCTGTGGCTTTACATAAATCATATTTTGATGTAATAATGGTGTTGGAAGTACAAGTAAATTTCAAAATACGATTTGTGTAAAATATGTATCATTGGGCATTTTTGTACTTTTATGTGGCCATGTAACAAAGTGTAAATGGATAGTTCTTTCGATGTACACTACCAGACTTCTTCAGGTGCAAATTATCGATCTCTTAATTGTCAATTGCAGGTTGTTATATGGCAGGACTGTGAGAGCCTCAAAATTCCCCTTAATGAACAAAATGCTGGAATTCAATTCTAGAATAGCAGAGGCAATCTGCAAATGGGGAAAAAGATGTACGAAAGAAAAAGAGGGGTAGGCCTTCAACAGTAAACCGACTGAACTGCAGCGTAAGAAGCATCGGGGTCCAGCAACATCTTCTCCAGTTACAACTACCCGCACTGATGCAGCATGTCATTGACCTCAAGATACAGGAATAAGGAAAAGATGTAAAAAAACAAACTGTAGAAGTCAGGTAGCGTTTATTTCTAGCAACTGTAACGTAAATTTCTGTTTTAACAAGAGAAAAAACTGTTTCCGTGAATTTCATTAATAGGGTAACATGTAATATGTACAGTCAAATTGACAGCAGCAATGTAATTTCGATTTTTAGTTATAAAAGTTCAATTTGTACTAACCTAATTTCACACACTGTACCATTAAAATGTTAAATGAAATTTTTTCCGGGTGAAGTCTTATAAGTGTTTACTTTCTAAAATGCCCGTTGCCACAAATACGCGACATACCTAATTACACCACTTCAGTAAACAACATCACATATTTGATATCATATAATTTGTAGCATATGTTCACTGGTAACGAAATATGATTTTTGATTTTCTGTGTCACATAAAAATTAATTTGGGCGTTAAGGGGTTAATAGTAGGTAACAGTTTTCTATAAAATTATAAATTTAAAAATGTCTTTCTTGATATAGCTGCCAATGGCAATATTCCTAAGAGAGGCTTACAGAAGAAAAGACAATTACAATGCATTAATTTCAAAATGTGATCATGGAAGGAGAGACTTCTCAAGCTACAAATAACATAAAGTTCCTAAGAAAGAAGGGCTTCTCTTATGAGAACGTAACATAAGGAACAAATTATGCTGACAGCAAGATATATAATAATTAATCTTTAAGCCAAACTGTCATGCAGTTTAGAAATATTGAAAGAATGACAAGTTATCACCTATTGGTTACAATTACAATTTATCCACTGCTGAAGCTGTGTGAATTACAGAGATCAGAACATACATTGAAAATCTTTTGAATGTGTAGAAAACTCAAGATAGGGAGAAGCCAAAATAACAATGGATCACGTAGCTGAGGATGGTGCTGATATTATATGCAGAGATTGTACAATGTTAAATGTAAACCCCAGACGTTTCATATGAATATAACCTCTCAGCATCCACAATGTACATATGAGAATTATCGAGTTGTAATGTGATGACACAGATGATGAAATGGTTCTAAAATTTGGTTCATCGAATTTTAGCTGTTCAGTTGGATGGACGACCAAGGAGCTTATTTCGAGCTCTAGAATCATGATAACGTATATTATTATTCTTATTTAGACAATAAAATAATTTGCAAAAATTTCAAACATTCAAATGTGTGTTATGCTTATGGGACTTAACTGCAGTATCATCAGTCCCTAAACTTACAAACTACATATGAACTAACTTATACTGAAGACGACACAAACATCCATGCTTGAGGGAGGATTCGAACCCTCGATGGGGAATGCAAAGATTTGTCTTGCAATTTGATTAAAGGCATTCTTTCCCTACCTATCGCTTTGTGATGTTGCAATCCTATATGAGTCTTACAAATCAGGTCTCAGCGTCTGTTTATCCAAGTAATATTTAATTTATTGAGAGAGTTTGGGGAAATCATATGTTGAATTTCTGTTTGCCTTTATTAAGTTTTTCCCACCAAATTGTAGCCGAGGTGAAACATTACGTTAAGCACAGACTTCATGAGAATCAGGAGAATGCCAGAACAGGTAGTCCCTTGCCGTGGGCATCCCATGGGCTGACACAGGTGAAATTATTCATATTCTGCACTGTCATAGGAATACTCAGAAAGTGCTACCTTCTTTCAATGGCTACTGCCGGCTGTAGAGTATTGTCCTATAGTGGTGAGACACAGGGTAAACAGAGCTTCCTTGACCAGTTTGTGTTTTTTGAATGACTCTAGGATATTGAGCGTCCAGCCATTAAGCTAGCACCAACACCGTTGTTGTCAGAGCTGTGGCAGTGATAAGAAATAGCCGGCCGCGGTGGCCGAGGTGACTGAGGCGCTCCAGTCACGGTCATCACGGCCACTACGGTCGGGGGTTCGAATCCCCCCTCGGGCATGGATATTTGTGCCGTCCTAATTCAAGCCAAAAGAGGAACTCTTGGTAGATGATAAGTTAGACAGGTCCAAATGCTTTCCTAGTTGTTGAATAACCATTGCTGGCATCATCCTCAATTATCCCAAGGCACTCAGCTATTTCTTTCTAGTACTTAAATACGGTGTTCACAATTCGCGTTTTAAAATTCCATCTTGTGTCAGCATTTCTTGGAAGACGTTTCTTCACAACATTATCCTGTACGGCAGTTCTTTTCACTGACTTTGAGAAGAAACTAGAGAATCCCTGTAAGTTGCTAAAAAATATTCTCACTTCTTTGTGCCGTGTTGCACAGCGCTCTAGAATGTGATTGAGTTGTTGGGCATAACAGTGCACAAAATTTGCTTGCTCATACACTGCTTTCTCTCTTGCCTGCACCCCAGTGTGCCTGCCACTCATAACCAAAGCTCCGACATAATTCTGAGCGATCAGTTTTTCTGGAGAGTCGTCAATCTTTAGTTTTTTAAGCTCGTTGAACACTTCACTATTTATTGCATCAGCTGTCTGATCTTTGGGTGTTACGAAATTTATGAACCTTTTATATACTTTCCCCTTTAATCCGTATCGAACAATAAATACTAGTTGAGACAAGGTAGCACAATGTGTCGTTTCATCAACTTCAATAGCGACATAATCTGTTTATGACATTTCTTTGGAAATTAACTGATGGCACACAGTATATATAGTGTCCAGCAGTTCGTTCTGAGTTGCTTTGAAAAGCCCCAAAAAACACTATTATTGGTTTCTTTCAGTATGTCCCTTCAACATGGAATCCAATTCTGCCATGTAGTTTACGCTATTTACATTATTCATTTTAAGTATGAAACTAAAAAAACAGGCAATAACACGCACCTTCACAACAACGACACTAGTATCACACGCACTGCACCTGTTAGAAACTGCCTGACCGGTGCCGGTGCGCCTTTATATTTCGCGCCCTTGGTGTAGACGCCGTCCTCAGTGGCCCGGTTCAGCACACTACCCCCACTCAACCCCCAGTACCCCAACTCAGTCCAGCGCCCGTTGCCAGCCTTTACACGGCGTGGACGGATCGCGTAGAGTCCGACAGTCAGTCCATTCCGAAAACATTCGGTGACCCTGGCTGGCAGTCTAAAAACATTGATAATTCACTTACACAGGCTGCTGCTACACGAAAATTATTCGAGTCGATTTGTGATTAACGATTGGTACGTATTCCGAGTTGGATATTTTTGGAAGGCGCCGCCCCAGAGTCCTCAAGGAGTAGCTGCCACTGGTATTACAGGTAGTTAGCCTGGGGGGTCGACGCTACTTTTCGCGTCGCCACGACTTATTCATGTTACAGGTTGTATTTTGCTTCATACAGTACAGGACCAGTCATGTATGGTGATCCCTTAGTCATTGCAACGTCAGGTGCTTCAGTTAGCGCACCGAGGACAATGGGGTGGTGTGGTCCGCAGCAAACAATTGGCGTGCAGATGTTGCACATGGATAGGTATGGACACATAGACAGAGAGGATGACAGCTCATTGCCAAGTTTGTGTGAAAAACCATCCCCCCCTCAATAGTTATTATAATGGCACATCCCAACTTCGCCATGGGAGTGTGTGCATGTAGACTTTGGGGGGAGGCCATTCTGGAATACAAGTTAGCTGACCATTGTGGGCACCTACAATAAATTAACTTTCGTGATCCCCATGAACTCCACGACTACTCACAGCACCCTCCAAAGCCTCCAGTCTGTTTTTTGTATCGAGGGTATCCCAGAACTGATAGTGATGGACAAGAATCCACAGTTTGTGTCGCGGGAATTTGAACAGTTTTCCCAAGCTAATGGTATTCACCATCTGACCAGTGCTCTGTTTCACCCACAAACAAATGGTGAAGTTGAATATTTTGTGAGGACAGTCGATTCACAGATGGCTAACCTCAAGTACCACCACAAGCATCTACAAGCTCTTCTGCATTTCCTCGCCTTCTACTGCTCCCTGGGGAGTTATTGGACAGACGGTGGTACCGCACTCTGTTGCATCTCATGCATCTACCATGGACTCTGTCCGTTCCACAGCATCAGGCAAAGTCTTGCACATATAAATCTTTTTTGGATGGTGTACGCAGACGATGGGAGCATGCTACCATTATTCAATACCTTGGCACTAACATGTTTTTATTGCTGAGCACAGATGGAATGCAGCGTCGCCATAAAAACCAAATTCGCCCTTGTGCACTAGAGGATGCTGCCACAGAGTTTTTGTCGACAGTTCAATGTCCCTTCGGAAGGAGGGGCGCGCGCATCGCGTCCGACGTCGTGGGTTCGGCCGACTACCCTTCTCGGCACCACGGCCATGAAGCTGGACGCTTCGCCTCCAGCATCACCGCATCCGAGAACCCATCCTCCATTGGACGTCGTGGGTCAACCGATGTCCGTATCACGGGTTCATAGTTGCGCATCGAGGGTCCTTCCGACATTGCAACACGCCAGGGGGCCTATTACGTACCAGTCGTCGAAATCGTTGGTCCTGCATCTGAATCTGTTCCTACTGCACCTATTTCCATAGGAGGCGACTTTTTGTGCGTTCTCCGCCCGGAGTTTCATGCCAACCGCAGACTGGATGGCGAGTCGCAGCCAGTGGTTTTGCACTGGGTGCAAATACGAAACCTGGTCCCTCGGCTGTACCCAAGGGCACACCTTCCCCTGCCATTATTGTGCTCACTACTCAACAATGGTGAGAAGGTTTCGGAGGGAGGAGTGTTGTGGCATCACCATTTGAAACCATGCCAGCGGTAAACACAGTTCCCCGTGCCACCTCCAGAAAAGGCGATAAGTCTCTCTTCTGAGATGTTTGAGATGATTGTAATCATAGTAATCCATCTCGCAAGAGTGATCTGAAAATGGTCAGAACTTGCAATCTTGAAGAGCATTAAAGCTTTTAGTATTGTGAGGGTGTATCTCTTGACTTGCACTCTAGCAATAGAGTGAGGTTTTTTCACTGGGAGACTTGAATTTGAGCACGGGGAGAGAGTGGACACAGGTCCATTGCGAGGCACTTGTGAAACCTGAGTCCAGACGGAGTGGCACATCAGTGGGGCTGTGACACAAAGGCAGGTCTGCTGCCCCTGTTGGAAAAGGCAGAGAGAAGCCAAGGGGAATTTTGTAACTACTATTTTTTTGAGAGTAGGCATTGTTGTGTTTATGTGGTTGCTGAATATGAAAGATATATATTTTGTTTCCTTTACTTTTAGTAGAACAATTATACTTGTTGTTGCGTTGTTTACGAATGAAAAACACAGAATTTGTATTGGCAGTTGGATGATGGATTCAAGAACAATTAGGCACAATTTAGTTTTTCCTATGTGGGAAAAAGAGGCGTGCTACAATGTTTTGTAACTCGCTATTATAGGCTATAATTTACATTGATGTAACAGGATAGTGTTTTTCATGTTCAGTACAATAAAAATTGCCAGACTGGAAGAGTAATATGTCTGGAATTTTCGAATTTGTGTCGGTAGAAATAAATTTTAGAAAAAATGTAACGTTTTACTTTTTAGATCTAGTTACTTCACTAAGTCTCATCACTACTGGCATATAATTAAGATGCATTTAATTTCTGCATTCCCACTCGTACTTCGTATTGGAGTTTTCAAAACCAACCAATTTTGATTTTATAATAGTACTAGCTGAAAACCCGGTGCTTCCCCGATATTTATTTATTTATTCAAGCTCTGAGTGGTACTTCTTCTGTCCCTTTTCTCTCTGTACATTTCCTTGTTTCTAAAAAGATGTTTTATATATGGGAGAATATATATGAAATAAAGCTGTCTTGCATAATGTACAAAATTATAACTGCAGTATCCAAACAAAGAATGTATTAATCTAAAATGATATTTAACATTCATAGATTCATTTAATTCAAAACCTGATTGTAAACAACATTTCTTCTTACTTGTCCACGATCTAGTATGAATAAATTCTTTGTTAAGCCCACCCTTGAGCAAGTGATATAAAGTTGTCCGTGTGACAAACATGGAGATGTCAGATACACTCTGCAGTGTTTTATTAATCTTAATAGATGATGGAAGTATCACTGGAAGGTAGTTTAGTATTGAAGGAGGTAGGAAACAATCAACTGTGAGTATTCCTATTTTGTAATTTTAGAAGACAAGAATTGTTATTTATCTTGATCTAAGTATAAAATGCATAAAAAATTCTTTTTGTAAGCGCTAACGCCTTGCTGGAATTTAGACTCGTTGTAATAATTTAACTAGGAGAGTGACACACGGAAACGATTAATTGTGTTGTTAAAGTGGAACCTGATATAATAAGTAGTTGCCAACTTAACAGCGTGGCGAAGTGATATATAATTATTATAATATAATTATATAATTATTATTATTTATAATATATAAATTATTATTATAATTATTATTATTTGCACACATTCCCCTTAAGGAGAGCGCTAAAAACACAAAAATCTAGCTTTTATTCCTGTCTTTCTTCTTCTTTTTTTCTTCCCAAAAACCTTTCATTCTTTCACTTTGTGCTTTCTTTTGTTCATCTGTCCATTTTCGTCTGTTGTTTTTGTTTCTGATTTTTTTTCCCTACAGGTTTTGCAGTCTTGTATGTCTTCTATAGAGATGTTTAATGTTTTCAGGTCTTCTATGGTTTCTTTGTACCAGGATGTGCCCAGTTTCGAGGTAGAAATTATGTTGAATATTCTTTTAGTTAGTCTCGTGTCATTCATTCTGGCGATACACAAGAAAAATTTTGCTCTGCGATTTCTGATGTGTGTCGTGATTGTTTCAGATTGTCTGTATAGTTGTTCTGTGGGTCTTTTTTGCCAGATATTTTCTCTAAAAACTGCACCATGGATTTTTCTCAAAATTTTTCTTTCTTGTTTTTCCATCTCCTTGATATATATATATATATATATATATATATATATATATATATATATATATATATAGAGCTAAAATAAATCTTTCATCGATTTCTAATTTCAATGGCGTCTTTTTTTAATAAAGATATATTTTCATCTGAGACTGCCTCTGCCAAAGTTGTTACAGTCTTAAGTAGGTTTTGAAATTCTCGGGTCAAATAGCTTAGTAAAGAACAAAAAAATTACTTTATGGTGATAAATTAATTTTTATCTCTGTTTTCCTAGTTATTCCAGCGTTACAGTAAATGATAGGATCACTTACTGTAACTATTAAAATTCACATCTAGGGAAAACAATATCTGTATTGATCTTTTCTTTCCCTCTCTTGTGTTATCGCTTAAGACTGTTATCGATACGAAATTTTTGTTCAATTCAGAGTAAGTATTTCATTAAATTGCAAGTTAAGATAAGTAAATCATTTTATTAAATAGTTCTCTAGCTAGCAACAGATACTTAATATAATTCCAACCACAGTTTTTTTATAGTAAAAATTGGATCACACATTTTATTGGCTATCAAATCTCTTTGTACATTTACAGGTATCTACTCTATGTGGATGAGTCATTCCTATTGCAATCCCCTCATACACGGATTCAAAAAAACAAAAATTTATAAAATAAATAAAATAACATCCTAAAGGCTACCACCACTTGTAACCCTGGTAAATAAAGTAAAGAATCTTTAAACTCAGACTCTTCAGGTGTTAGCCAGTCATGCAAACCCATTATGACTCTTTAAATGAAAATGAAAATAAAAAATGTTACCACTCTCCACACAAGATAATAATGGTGATTTTCAAAAGATCGTTTCTTCTGTTCCTCTTTTAAACTTTTCTTAGATATTGCAATATTGGTTCAGTTTAAGTTGCAGTTACGGAGTAATAATTTCCAATTTCTTTTAGACAAATCCTTATTTAACAATCGGTTTTGCCCTTTCTCTCTGTCAGTTAAGCCAATTTTCCCTTGCTAAAGTTGGTAGGAATTGTTACATTCATAATGTTGTTCACTGTTAGTAGTTTCTCGCCGATTGCTTAATAGTTGTACACTAGCCCTGCATAAATATCCCCCAAAGCCTAAAAATCTGCAACTCCTCTCTGACACTGCAGTGGGTGCGAAATATTATGGGAGTCGTGCACTCATCATCCTTAGTGTGAGTCACTATGACATACAATTCCATTAAATTAGTATGCTCATTCCCGCAGAGTGAGTCAAATTTTTAAGCGTTTCGCGCTCAGACCAAACACAAAAAGCTATTGTATTCACCCACACGAACTTTAATACACCTTAGTGCAAGATGACGACAGTTCATCCAAACCTTCAACCAACATAACAATGATACTGACAGAATAAACCTCACTTCCACTTTCACAGTCATAGACCGTTTAACATGATTTACCCCATACTGACATACTTATTCCAAAATAGCAATTTCGAGACCCATCGTTAATTAGCCTGGTCCCTAACTAACGAATTGCTATAAATCTCGCTATAACTGGCAACTCTAGGCCTGATGTTTACTGTAAGATCTCAACTGGTAAACTGAACCAACATGTAAAAGAAAACTGAACAAATTACACACGTCACCATTATTATTTAACAATGCTTTCTTTTTAACGTGGTTTTCGGCTGCTGTTTTCACAGCGTCGATATCTGTCACCGATGCCTGCGTGATGATCGTGGCGCGACAGGAAACTCGTTGCTGCTTCGGCTGCTTCAGTTACTAGATTACATGAAATTTCTAAACATACAAATCTAAAAGACATTAGTAAATTTTACACAAGCAACACATACAAAATCATTTTCCCTACTAATAAAAATTTTAAATTACTAATTTTTACATGGCGACTTGGTTGAAACGAATAAAAGATACTCCAAAAACTTTTTGACACAGTACAATTCCCTGCTAGCAGCAGGATCAACATATCGTAATTTCTCTGTGAGAGAAATGTACGCAGCTGCTTGATTTTTCTCGATCACTATATTCTTTACTTTTCTCTTACAGGAACAATCACAGCTTCAATAAATTCGGCAGTGCATTCCACAGATCATTAAGTATGTTAGCCATTCTCGTTCATTTGTGCACACACATGACGAAAAACGTCTACACTTTCTCAAATTTTCAGTGATCTCCTGTTCACACGTAACAACTCGTCTGGGAAGATGTGACTTAAACACACAAATTTGAGCAATTTTGCTCAAACCTCCAACTCCCAGGTTTGCGCACATCTCATATCTGCTGTCCACACACAACGATTTGCGAGTTATGTGCAGACTAGAGCTGTAGCAAACAGTAGGTATTCGGTACTGAGTAACGAAATACTGAAATACTGAATTGTTACTCATGAATACATTTCGTTTCCCTCATCTATCATATCGATACGAACTTGCCCAAAAATGTTCAAATGTTTGTTAAGCTTATGGGACTTAACTGCATGGTCATTAGTCCCTAAACTTACAAACTACTTACAAATTAACTTATACTAAAGACAGTACAAACATCCATGCCCGAGGGTACGGGGATTCGAACCCCTTACAGGGAACGGTCTCGCACCAAACTTGCCCATGCATATATTTTGTTATTCGCATAACCATATTGATACGAATTGTGTAACGAAAACCAATACGGAGAATGCGTATATTCTGTGATACTTTTTATTATGAGATTAATTTTTATAGACATCCATGATGTACATATTGCGTAGCTCTACGATTTTAGATGATTATTTTTGTTTTTAAAGATTTTGGATTGTACTTCTTCTCCTGTTTTACAGGTTAATCATCGATGATCTGACGACTGCTTTTAACTCAAACATACGTTTAATTGTATTTTTTACCTGTAAAGGTTTCAGTTTAATGGTTAATTATTTCATTTTTATTTTGTCTACTATAAGAAAGATTTGTAAAAAGTACTCTGAAGTTATAATCCACACATTTTCATTCAGGATGGTATTATCTTAATTGTTAATGTGACATAAAATAGTACAACAGTCCCACTGCTCGCAAATGTAGCGCTACTGCTGCAATCGGTCACACTGCCATTCATCACGAAATATTTTGGTTGATTCTGACATTCCAAGCCAACAAGTAAAGTGCGTTAACAATACCTCAAATGGAGGTCGTAAGTAGGGCTCGCTAATTATTATCAACTTCTATGACAACTGTATTTTAATCACGAGGGAATGGACTGTCCTGTCCTATACTCAGTAGTATAATATTGGCTTAAAGAGCATGCATAGAATATCTATGTGGCAAATTTAAATGTTAAGGTAATATTAACAGTAACAGTTAAAATTTTGTCACAGTTTCAAAAATCAGTGGTAGCGGTCGTGTTTATGGATGCCACTGGTACAGGCCAATTTACAGTTCATCACGTCATGTCGCCGTCCATCAGAACATTCCACACTGTATTTCCAATGGTGGCATTCACACTGTTCGTCACCGGAACGTAATGACAAGCTTTCTCAAGAAGAATGTTTTAACGGAATGGCCGTTTGCTAACATCGGAAGTTAACCTATTTTTGCCACCCAAATTACATGTTGTAGTCGACGATTGCACTATTTATATGCAAATGTGTCTTATTCATCGTTATTGTTTGTTATACTTCGTTTTAGGGGTAAATCTCATATGTTTCATGACGACTTAAATATTTTTGTCAATTGCGTGTCCCCTAAAATCGAGGTCGGATATCTGAAACAAAAAAAAATGGTTTATGTTATGTAGCATTGTAACAGAAAAGACTGAAGCAAACTGTTTATTTGAATAAGGTTGTAATTTGATTACGCATTTTTCATTAAATAACATCTTAAATGAAAAAGGCAGTTCTAATGAAAGACAAAAATTCAGTTGTTTACGATGGTATTAACAATGTCAGTGGGCAAATCGTAATAGATAAAGTAAACAGGCGCTATTTGTGCTCTTATAAGTATCGTTTGATGTTTTCATATGTTTAATTTTTCGCTTGAAAATAGATGCCGATGTTTTGAAGTGTTATCTCAGTTCCCAGTAAGTTGGCCAAAAACATACACTGTAAAGTTTTATTTGGCTGTCAATAACATTTAGCGTTGTTGTTTCTTCAATTCTAGTATTAAACTATGACTTTCTACATAACAGATCGTCACTCATAACCTCACTTTAACATCGCGTATTGAGATGGGGAATTGACATGCTGTAAACTGACGGACAGTGTGAATACAACTTGATGTGACGGTGCCGTGACGTTGACGTGACTGAAGCCGGGTCCACACACAATGTCCTTTCTGCGCAGATGTTTGTGCAAATGTCGGAGCACACCAATCGTTGCGTGTGGACGGGTGTCTACATCGCTGCAAATTCTTGCACCTGAAATCTTTCTGTGAAAAAAAGAAACTAGGTAGTACAAGATTGATATTGGACTGGCAAACGAATACAATATGCTTTTTTTCCTGAAGTTTATTTTTGTGAGTGATGGAGGAAGTCATGTTATGGTCGCTGTTTGCAAGGTGTCTTGTAAAAAAAAGAAAATTACAAACAAAAATAGACGAACGAAATAGTCTAGGAAATGGCTGCTTAACACTTTCGCTTCAGCTGATGCTTATAAGCCTCCGCGCTCAATATAGGATAGTGTCAGCTGCCGCGAAGGTGATAAACGAAGGCAGTTGTCACATGTAATCTTACTTCGTAAGTTGGAGTGCGAACCCGATGACGGGCGTAATTATTTGCGAATGGATGTGGAAACTTATAATTATATTTCGAAACTGGTAACTCCTCGCATAAAACGTAAAGACACTTGTATGGGGAGATAAATTTCTCCACATGAGTGGCTGACAGTTACTCCTGACCACAGGAAGGTCCTACAAAGACCTCGAATTTTCAACAGAAAACACAAGGAATAAAGATTTCATGTAAGACAAAAAGGAGTATGTATCTATCAGCCAAGAGTAGTTGCAATGATGGTGATTTAACTAAATATAAGGAATACTGTAAAATATTAAAAAAAGTTATTCAGGTATCTAAACAAATGCACTATGAAAAGAAGATAGCAACATCAGGAAACCAAATAAATACAATATGGGATATAGTGAAAGAAGAGACTGGTAGAACCAGAAAGGAACAAGAGCAGGTACGATTAAGAGTAGCTGAGACATTAGTAACTGATGGGCATAGTGTGGCAAATCTATTTAACAAGTACTTTATATCTGTTACTGATAGTATGGGATTGTCTGGGTCAGTAAATAATGCGCTTGAATATTTGAAACTAGCATTTACTAATAACTTCACACACATGAATATGTCAGTCACTTCACCACAAGAAATATCTTCCATAATAAAATCTTTAAAAACAAAGAATTCCAGTGGATACGATGAAATATCAACAAAGTTAATTAAAGCGTGTTCTTGTGAACTTAGCACAATCTTAAGTTATTTGTGTAACCAGTCTGTTATAACGGGAACATTTCCTGATTGGCTAAAATATGCAGATATTAAACCTCTCTTCAAGAAGGGGGATAAAGAGATACCATCAAACTACAGACCCATTTCACTTTTGCCAGCATTCTCAAAAATTATAGAAAAGGTAATGTATAAGCAGCTTCTCAACCACTTAACCGCAAATGGCATATTGTCTAGAACACAGTTTGGATTTCTGAAAGGTTCCGATATTGAGAAGGCTATTTACACTTTCAGTGAGAATGTACTTAATTCATTAGATAATAAATTGCAAGCAGCAGGTATTTTCTGTGATTTGTCAAAGGCATTTGATTGTGTGAACCATAACATCCTTTTAAGTAAATTAGAATTCTATGGGGTCACGGGAAATGCTGCAAAATGGTTCAAGTCGTACCTCACTGACAGGAAACAAAGGGTGTCAGTGCAAGTGACTAGTGAATTAGGCCAACAGTCATCATCGGGTTGGGAAGAAATTACATTTGGTGTCCCACAAGGATCCATCTTAGGGCCATTGCTTTTTCTTGTGTACATTAATGATCTCTCATCAGTTACACTACCAGAAGCAGAGTTCGTTTTGTTTGCAGATGATACAAGTATTGCAATAAAGAGTACGTCAAGTATATTGATAGAAAAGTCTGCTAATGATATTTTCATGAACATTAATAAATGGTTTAAAGCCAACTCATTGTCATTAAACTTTGAAAAGACGCACTACATGCAGTTCAGAACAAGCAAGAGATTTCCTGACAGCATATGCATTAAATATGACGAAGAGCAGATAGAAGAGGTTGACAGAATTAAATTCCTGGGATTACAGCTTGATAATAAATTTAGTTGGGAGGAGCACACCACAGAACTGCAGAAACGACTCAACAAATCTGTATTTTCAATACGAGTGTTATCAGACATAGGAGACATAAAAATAACAAAGCTTGCATACTTTGCTTACTTTCATTCCTTAATGTCATATGGTATAATATTTTGGGGTAACTCTTCAAGTCAGTCAAAAGTCTTCAGAGTCCAAAAACGTGTAATACGTATTATTTGTGGAGTAAATTCACGGACGTCTTGTAGAAGCCTCTTCAAAGAACTGGGTATATTAACTACTGCCTCTCAGTATATTTATTCCTTAATGAAATTTGTCATAAATAATATATCCCTTTTCCCAACAAACAGCTCAGTTCATACATACAATACTAGAAATAAAAATGATCTACACAAGGATTTAAAAGCACTTACTTTAGTTCAAAAAGGGGTCCACTACTCAGGAACACACATTTTCAATAATTTACCATCAAGAATAAAAAATTTAGCTACAAATAAAGATCAGTTTAAGAGGAACCTAAAAGACTTTCTAGTGGCCAACTCCTTCTACTCCATTAGTGAATTTCTAAATTGTACCAAATGATGCATGCACTCATACTATATTAGTATTATTATATTATCAGCAAAAAAAAAAAAAAAAAAAAAAAAAAGCTTAAAAAATATGTATCTGTATTTATATTATAAGTGTATGTATTTGTATTTATATTATTAGTATTATTTGTTATTCAACTTGTAAATTTTGTTTCTTGACATGTTCCACATCCACGAGGATCCCCTCAATATGGATCTACGGAACAAATAAATAATCTAATCTAATCTAATCTAAACAGCAATTTCTAAACAAGCATTGAGTGAAATCATCCCCAACACCTGTGAATCTATTTACGCTGCTCTGAAGAATGATTTAATGAAGGCAAGTATAGGCCTACCTTATAACAAGATACAAATAAAATTGTCAGAATTTTAGATATGTTTGAAACACTGTACGCCTTCTTCACTTTATACTATATATGTGGCCAATAAGCTTGTGGCTAACTTTGTTTCCCAGTCGGGATTTTCAGTTCTCAGCCATTTTCATCCACTATCAATATAGTAAACACACTGACACAGATTTGCAGCAAACTCCTGTCCACACGTTCCAACTACATGCCTTTATTCGTAGAACCTATTTCGAGTGATACTTGCGCTCTCAAAGACGTTCTTTGGAGGCAACTATAAATATATATCTAGCAAAAATTTCTTTCCCTCCAATGAAAATCGCTGATACATTAGCCAATGAACGACGACTTTAGAAAGTGACGTGAAAATGATATTGACTTGTTCGTACCATGTCACAGACCCCATCTTGATTTGCCATATATCTCGCAGTTTTTGTTTTATAACTCACAGTAAACTGTTTCAGGGCAACACCGAATTAATGATGAGGTACAAAATCACCTCTGTATGAATTTATTATAACTAAATGTAATTAAAATTATATTAACATCGAGAAACAAACTTGTGGGAACGAGTATACGAAAATGTAGGTCCCTATAGTGTCAATTTGGTGTAGTGTGATGGGTAGAGTGGTGGTCTACCAAGCCAGAGGTTCTGCAATCGAGACTCGTCTCATGCAATGTTTTTTTAATCTTATCGTTTGTAACTCATTGTAGGAGTTATTTATCCACAACACTTTGTGGGATTTTCTTATTCACATAACAGTATTATGGTATCTGGTACTTTTATATGCTGTCTCAGGAGTTAGTAACATCAAATTGGTGGTGATTGTGTGACTGAAGAACGGAGAATGAAATTGCTGCTGCAAGTGGTACGATCAGCAATGACATTTATGTTCTTCCTTCTCACAAATGTTTGACTTAGTTCCAACGATGTTTCGATTTTTCGAGAATATGGTTGGAGACAAAACTAGTGGAACGTTAAAAATTGCTGGTAGAGTAAGTGAAATGAGTATCAATGACATTTGCTAGTCGAATATCTCGTGATTTCCGAGGGTATGGAAAGGCTGTTTCATGTTTCTCCCCAATATTTTGCTGCTTAGTTTCGAATATATCGCGATTTCCGAGAGTGTGCTTAGACCGATATTCCTTGTTACCAATATTTGGTGCTTTGTTTCTGAATATGTTACGATTACTGTGAGTGTTGTTAACTAAGATCCTAACAGGATAACTTTAATTTCTGTTGCAAGTGCATATACAAAACTCAGAACAACGTCGTCTGCTGGCTTCTCTACACTTGCCTTTAATGGGCAATCTTCAGGCCCATAGACATTTGTGTTCGTTGTCCTCTTTAATATCTTAAAACATAAACAAAGGCATTTAACTGTAAAAAATAAAGTATTTGTCGTAATTATTGAATGCAAATTAGCTTTGAAATTGTATTGTTCAGTGATATTCGAGCTACGTGCCTTAGAATTCAAACTCATAACTTCCACTTTTCCAAATAATCGCAAGTCAAATGCAGCATTCTGGCAGTGGATTGTAGTTTCGGAATCGGAAAGTACAAACAACATTTTATTTTCAACTCAGAATGTAAATACATAACAAGTACAGAAATACGGGTAACACTTTCCAATTACACAGTTAAACAAGTCATGACCAACAGGAGTTCTTATATCCCAGGCTGTTACATTAGCCAATGAACGAAGAAGTGACGTGAAAACGATATTCACTTGTTTCTTCCATGCCACAGACGCCATCTTGATTTGCCTTACATCTCACAGTTTTGGGTTTATAACTCGCAGTAAACAGTTTCAGGGCTACAGCGAATTGAAGATGAATTACAAAATCATATGTGGATCAATTTATTATAACTAAATGTAATTGAAATCATATTAACATTGAGAACCAAACATGTGGGTACTGGTATACCAACCATAAAGGCCTAGCTGGCATCAAGTTGATGTAGCATAAAGTTTAGCATGCTGGATTGCCACGGAAGAGATGCTGTGTCCAAATCTCCTCCAAATAAAAATATATTTTTTTAATCTTATCGTTTGTAACACATTGTAGAAGTTATTTATCCACAACACTTTGTGGGATTTTTTATTCACATAGCAGTATTATGCTATTTAGTAATCTTATGTGCTGTCTTCAGGAGTTAGTAACATCGATTTGGTGACTTATGTGTGACTGAACAACGGAGAATGAAATTACTGCTGCCAGTGGTATGATCAGCAATGCCATTTGTGTTCTTCCTTATCGCAAAATATTTGACTTTGTTCCAAATGTCTTACAGTTTTCGAGAATATTGTTGGAAACAAACTATGCGAACGTTTAAATTGCTGCTACAGTAAGTGAAACGAGCATAAATGACATTTAGGCCTACACTATTCGCTATTCAGAAAGATTTGGCTATGTATTTCCGAATATCTCGTGATTTCCTAGGGTATGGAAAGGCTGATATTTCATGTTTTTCCCCAATATTTTGCTACTTAGTTTCGAATATATCGCGATTTCCGAGAGTGTGCTTAGCCTGATATTCTTTACTTGTCACTAATATTTGGTAGTTTGTTTCTGAATATGTCACGATTACAATGTGTGAGGTTAACTAAGATCCTATCAGGATAAATTTAATTTCTGTTTCAAGTGTTTACAAAATACTCAGAACAACCTCGTCTGTTGACATATCTACATCCGTACTGCATGAACGTTTTAGATCTTTGCCTAATGCCAACGGGTAGTAGCTCTGGGAAACATTTTTTCGCCTGGGATATAAGCGCATGTATGAACAACCGGTTTAATTCGTCTGCTAGATTGGCAACCACAGACTTTACAATCACAGACCTATATTTATCGTTGCCTCCAAAGTGCGTCTTTGTGAGCCAAAGTACCACTCGAAAACGGTTCTAATCAGAAGAATACCATAAATCTAGGACCTTTTACATTTAACGTAAGAACAATAGCAAAGGTATTGTGGCTTCTTTTGGATAGCAAACTATCGTGGGCTGAACACATCAAGCACATTGTTACGAAGGCAGAAAAAGCCCTTAATGTTTTACGAGCAGTAAGCGGTGTATGGTGGGGTGCCCAACCGGAAATCCTCCTCATCTTATATTATGCTCTAATACGCTCTGAAATGGATTATAGATGTTTTATATATGGAAATGCGCGACAGTATGCACTTCAAAAACTAAATGTATTGCATTTTTGGGCCATCAGGCAGTGTCTAGGAGCAATGAAGTCATCACCATCAAATGCCCTCCTAATTGAAGCGAAAGAAATGCCTTTGGATATCCATATAGAACTACTTGCCAAAAGGTTTCTGCTTCAAAAATTTGTAGTGCTCAACCACCCGGTCATAGTTAAAGCTAAGGAAATGACAGTAAGATGATACTCATCAGAAGACAAGCGAACACCTTTGTTAGTAAAAGCATTCCGATGTCTCAGTTTTACATTTCCTCTAACACAGAAGGACCCAATTTTACCAATGTTCAGCTACTATTACCAGCACAGTGATCGCATTATCATTGCCAAGATAGATATTAAGCCAACAACGACAACAGTAGTACAGGTTTATATGCCAACTAGCTCTGCCGATGATGAGGAAATCGAAGAAATATATGAGGAGCTAAAGGAAATTATTCAGACAATTAAGGGAGAGGAAAACATAATTGTTATGGGAGACTGGAATTCGATAGTAGGACAAGGAAGGGAAGGGAAGATAGTAGGTGAATATGGTCTGGGCAAAAGGAATGAAAGAGGAAGCCGTCTGGTAGAATTTTGAACAGAACATAATTTAGTTATAACAAACACCTGGTTCAAGAATCACAAAAGAAGGTTGTATACGTGGAAGAGACCAGGAGACACTGGAAGGTATCAGATAGATTTTATAATGGTAAGACATAGATTCCGGAACCAGGTTTTAAACTGTAAAACATACCCAGGGGCAGATATAGACGCTGACCATAACTTATTGGTTATGAACTGTAGGCTGAAACTAAAGAAACTACAAAAAGGTAGGAAAATAAGGAGATGGGACCTGGATAAATTGAAGGAACCTGAGGTTCTTAAGAATTTCAGAGGGAGCTTTAGGCAACATTTGACAGAAACAGGGGAAAATAAAACAGTAGATGAGGAATGGGTAAAACTGAGAGATGAAATAGTGAAGGTAGCAGAGGACAAAATAGGTAGGAAGGCAAGACCTACAAAAAATCCTTGGATATCACAGGAGATACTAAATTTAATTGATGAAAGGAGAAAATATAAAAATGCAGTAAATGAAACAGGCAAAATGGAGTACAGACGACTAAGAAATGAGATTGACAGGAAGTGCAAAATGGCCAAGCAGGAGTGGCTAGAAGGCAAATGCAAGGATTTAGAAGAATGTATAAGCAGGGGAAAATAGATACAGCCTACAGGAAAATAAAAGAAACATTTGGAGATAAGAAAAACAGCACTATGAATATCAAGGACACTGATGGAAAACCAGTTCTCAGCAAAGAAGGGAAAGCTGAAAGGTGGAAAGAGTATATAGAGGCGCTCTACAAAGGAAATGAACTCCGAGACAATATTGTAGGAAGGGAGGAGGATGTAGATGAAGATGAAATAGGAGATACTGTATTGAGAGGAGAATTTGACAGAGCCCTGAAAGACCTAAGTCGAAACAAGGCACCTGGAGTAGATGATATTCCCTCAGAGCTACTGAAGTCTCTGGGAGAACCAGCCATGACAAAATTGTTTCACCTGGTGCGTAAGATGTATGAGACAGGAGAAGTATCCTCAGATTTTAAGAAAATGTTATAATCCCCATTCCAAAGAAAGCAGGTGCAGACAGGTGTGAAAACTACGGTTGCAAAATATTAACACGAATTATATACAGAAGGATGGAAAAGGTGGTAGAAGCCGACCTCGGGGAAGATCAGTTTCGGTTCAGGAGAAATGTAGGAACACGGGAGGCAATACTCACTTTACGGCTTATCCTAGAAGATAGATTAAGAAAAGGCAAACCTACATTTCTAGCCTTTGTAGATTTGGAGAAGGCTTTTGACAATGTTGATTGGAATAAACTCTTTCAACTTCTGAAGCAAGCAGGAGTAAAATATAGGGAACGTAAGGTTATTTATAACTTGTACAAAAACCAGACAGCGGTTATCAGAGTTGAAGGGCATGAAGGGATGCAGTGGTTGGAAAGGGAGTAAGACAGGGTTGTAGTCTTTCTCCATTGTTATTCAATTTGTACATTGAGCAAGCTATAAAGGAAAGCAAGGTGAAATTTGGAGAAGGAATTAAAGTTCAGGGGGAAGAATTAAAAACATTGCAATTTGCCGACGACATAGTAATTCTGTCAGATACAGCAAAGGACCTGGAAGAGCAATTGAATGGAACGGACAGTGTGCCGAAAGGTGCATATAAGATGAAGATTAACAAGAGCAAAACTAGGGTAATGGAGTGCAGTGTAAGAAAATCAGGTGATGCTGAAGGAATTAGATTAGGAAACGAAGCAATAAAGGAGGTAGAGGTGTTTTGTTACTTGGGCAGTAAAATAACAAATGATGGTCGCAGTACAGAGGATATAAAATGCAGAATGGCAATGGGTAGAAAAGCGTTCTTGAAAAAGAGAAATTTGTTAACATCGAACATTGATTTAAGCCTAAGGAAGTCTTTTCTGAAGGCATTTGTATGGAGTGTTGCCTTGTATGGGAGTGAGACATGCACGATAAACAGTGCGGACAGGAAGAGGATTAAGGCTTTTGAAATATGGTGCTACAGAAGAATGCTGAAGATTAGGTGCGTGGATCGCGTAACTAATGAGGAGGTATTGAACAGAATTGTAGAGAAAAGGAATTTCTGGCATACCTTGACTAAAAGAAGGGATAGATTGGTAGGACACATTCTTAGACATCAAGGAATTGTGAATTTAGCATTGGAGGGAAGTGTGTGGGGTAAAAATCGCAGAGGAAGACCAAGAGATGGATACAGTAAGCAGATTCAGACAGATGTAGGTTGCCGTTCTTATGTGGAGATGAAGAGGCTTGCTCAGGATAGGGTATTGTGGAGAGCTGCATCAAACCAGTCTCCGGACTGAAGACCACAACAACAACTACAACAAAGAATATGAGACAACAGTCTACCAACCTGAAGTTTTTTATCTCCCAGACAGAAAGAGTAAAGAGGTTAAAGACAGTAAAGATGTAACAAATTATCTGGAAAGTAAATGGCCGGATTTTTTTTTTTTTTTTTTTTTTTTTTTTTTTTTTTTTTTTGCATATATATACAGGTGGATCCAAAACATCTGAGGGAGCTGGTTGTGCATTTTATTGTCCCAGATTACACAAATCAAAAAAGTTTATGCTACCACCATTGACTAGCATCTACACTGCTGAATTAGTAGCAGTTAAAGAAGCAGTTAAATTTGGAACAGAAAGGGGAATAAAACACTAATTTTGACAGATTCTAGAAGTATTTTAGAGAAATTGCAGCATAGAAACTGGAAAGCCACAACAGCTATATTTATGAGTTGGTGGAAATAATATGAAAGCCAATAAAGAAAAGAAATGTGTTCATTTTATGTGGATAAAGTGTCATTCAGGCATTTGGCACAATGAACCAGTTGATGCTCTAGCAAAAGAAACCATCAGAGATGCGGACCCACTATTTATACAGCTTCCATATTTCGATTTTGTACAAGTCTCAAAAAAAAAGAGGCATATAATCAATGGGAACAGCAGTGGCAAGTTTTGCAGCAGAAAAAGGGCCTCTCATATGCTACTCTTCAGCGTACCATTCCAGCAAAACCGTGGTTCTGGCAGAAGAATCTTCCAAGGAGATACGTAACATAAACGATTAGAATAAGGTTAGGACATGCATGCTTCTCTGCACATCTCTACAGGATTGGACTGAAAGACTCCCCCAAGTGCAATGTTCATCCAGAAAAAGATGGAGATCTTGATCATATTATCCTTGGATACACCAAATATGCCCCACAGCAAAATAAGCTATGGCAGAAGCTTGCAAAAATAAAAATTCTCTTTCCTACAAACATAAGTGTTGTGATAATCAATTAAAAATGTTTATTATTATTATTTTAAAGTACTGTGCTACTGTCTTATGTTTTGTCCACTTTGCAGTTGTCTATGCTTTGGCATAATAGTTCTTTGCAAAGAGTAAATGCATATACAGACTTTTAGTAGATTTACTGCTCTTTGTCTCTTGCCTAATGGTTGTGTGCCTCTTGAGTTAAAGATAACTGTAGCAGTTTTTCTTGTTAATAAAACTTGTCATTATCCTTTTGTGAGAATCAGTGGTATTATATTTAGCCTTTCAACAGGTTATGGGCCCAGTAATCACTGAGTGACAAGTTTTGAACTGACAAAAGTAAAACTGAATAGTGGGTGCATTATTGTAGTATTAAACTTGTGTGAGCAAAAGTTTTAAGGTTATTTCTGCTGTGTTAAAATGATGGAAAACGAAATTTCTAGAATTACAAAACTCAAAGGCATTGAAAATTGGTCTGCCTGGAAATTTCAAGTTCGTGTTACTTTAAGTGCTATGGGAGCTTGGGACATTGTCACAGGTGAAGTAATTAAACCAGAGTGTAATGACAACATGAATACTGAAGCAAGGCTGAAGTATGAAAAAGATCTTGTAAGATGGAATAAGTTGGACAATGCAGCTCAGAAAGTTATTGGAACATCAACTGAAGACAAGCCATTGCTACATATCATTAACTGCGAATCGTCAGCTGCTATGTGGATCAAATTACTTTCAGTTTATGAACAGAAAAACAGTGTAAGCATACATTTACTCCAGCAGCAATGGTATAACCTAAAAAAGGATATTTCAAATGATATGGCTACATATATTTCACAATTAGAAGACCTGGTACATCGGTTAAGGAATCAAGGTAAAAATATTTCAGATTCTATGATGATCACAAAACGGTTACATTAATGACACTACCAAGAAGTTATAACCATTTTCTGAGTGCATGGGAATCAACACATCCGGATCAACAGACATTAGCAAATTTGACATCAAGATTATTGATGGAGGAAAAACGCCTTAATCTTCAGGAAGACGTGAAGGGGGAAGCATTTGCAGCAGGTACACAAGGAAGAAGTAATCATTTTAAGAATAATCCCTGTCCTACAAATAAAAATTCAAGAAAACAAGGTAAGTGCTTCAAATGTAATAAACCTGGTCATTGGGCTAAAGATTGCAAAACCATTTGTTTCAAGTGTAATAAACCCGGTCATTGTGCAAAAGAATGCAGAAGTACTGTATCAAAGCATCAAGGTCGGAATCAGTGTGAACTAAGAGGGGATGCTTTGATAAGCAAAATTTTAGCAGCCAATCATGTAAATAAAAATGCATGGTTTTTAGATTCTGGTGCTACTGATCACATGTGTAATGAAATTGAATGGTTTGTAAATTACAGTCCATTTGAGAGTGAAGTCCAAATCTGTATTGGTGATGGTAGTTATATTACTTCATATGGGAAAGGCGACATAAACATTCTAGCCTTTGATGGTAAACGGTGGAATGAAAAGTATTTGTCAAATGTTTTATATGTGCCAGATATTCGGTTTAATTTATTTTCACTTGGAGCAGCATTAGACAAGGGCATACAATTTAAATCTGACAAGGCAACATGCAGACTTTTCAAGGGAGAGAATGTTGTTGCAGTGGGAGTTCGTGAAGAAAGGTTGTATAGGATGAAATTTAAGATTTCACTTAGTGAAAATGACAGTGTTCAAGCAAATGTGGCTACCAAGGAAGATCTTAAAATTTGGCACAAAAGACTTGCTCATCAAAATTATCCCCATGTGAAAAAGTTTCTGAAAGATAGGCAGATTCAATTTAAGGAAGAAGATAAAAGTTTGTGTGAAGATTGTGTCGTTGGGAAAATTCATAAATTACCTTTCCACAAAAGTGATTCAAAGTCAAAAAGGGCAGGTGAACTGATTCACTGTGATTTGTGTGGCCCTATGCAAGTTGATTCTATTGGTGGTTCAAGGTACTTTCTTTTGTTAAAAGATGATTATTCACATTGGAGAACTGTGTATTTTCTAAGACATAAATCTGAAGTTGCGGAACACTTGGAATCTTTCATAAAAACTACTGAAAAACAAATTGAAAATGGCATTAAAGTGATCCGAACTGATAATGGACTAGAATTCATTAACCATGAAGTGCGAAAAATAATGCAGAATTATGGGATAACACATCAAAAATCAGTAACTTATTGTCCTCAACAGAATGGTGCAGCCGAACGTGAGAACAGAACTTTGGTGGAGACTGCAAGAACAATGATTCATGCAAGTGGGCTGCCAATACGACTGTGGGCTGAAGCCATTAATACAGCAACTTATATTTTGAATAGAACAGGTACAAGCAGTGTCAATGGCAAATCACCTCACAAAATGTGGAATGGATTGGATTATGATGTGACCAAACTCAGGATATTTGGAGAGATGGTTTATACACACATTCCAAAGGAGAGACGGCAGAAATGGGATTCCAAAGGTGAAAAAGGTTTTCTAGTTGGCTACGATACAGAAGTAAAGGGGTATCGTGTTTGGTTTTCTCATAAAGATCAAGTTAAAATATATCGTGACATTGTTTTCATGGGCAAATTATATAAGGACTGTCAATCAGAGAAAACTTTCAATACTGAATGTGTACCTTTCCTAATATCTGAGACAACTGATGATAAGCAGACTACTCAAGAGGAAACCCTGAATCAAACAGGAGAAGAAATTAGAATATTTGAACAAGAATCAAATACTGAAGCCAACTGTAGATCTTCTATGCAAAATGACAATCAAGAGGTCATCAAATCTGAGAATAAAATTAGAAGCAGCCTACGAGACAGGTCAAAAATCAAAAAGCCTGTCAGATACGCCAACTATACTACTGTAAATTCTACCTGCATAACGAAGTGCTATGAACCCATCTCATATCAAGATGCAATGGAATGTGACAATGCAGAAAATTGGAAACAGGCTATGCAAGAAGAAATGTATTCTCTTAATCTTAATGAAACTTGGATCTTGACTGAGCCCCCAGAAAACCAAGAAATACTTGACAATAGGTGGGTGTTCAAAGTGAAGAGGAGAACTGATGGAACTGTGGATAGATTTAAAGCTCGACTTGTTGCTAGAGGATTTCGACAGAAATTAGGCATGAACTATACTGAAACCTTTAGTCCAGTGGTTAGATTTGATTCCATAAGAATAATCTTGTCTATTGCAGCATCCAAAGCAATGCATATGAGGCAGTTTGATGTGAAAACTGCATTTTTATACAGTGAAATAGATACTGAAATATATATGAAACAGCCAGAAGGGTTTGAGGATGGTACCAAAAAGGTATGCAAGCTGAAGAAAAGTATCTATGGGCTTAAACAAGCTTCTAGACTATGGAATAAACGATTCACCAGTGTGTTGAACAAATTTGGACTGACAGAAACAAGTGCAGACCCCTGTGTTTTTGTCAATAATAAGGGTGAATTCTTGACCATTCTAGCCATTCACGTTGATGACGGACTAATCATATCAGAATCTATGGAAGTAATTAATTTACTAATGAGTGATTTGGAACAAGAATTTGAGATAACAACCAGCAGTGTTAATCATTATCTCGGTTTGCAGATAGAGCAGTTCAAGGATGGCTCCATCTTCTTAAACCAAGAGGCATATGCAAGAGCTGTACTGGAACGGTACAACATGGAAAATACCAATGCTGTAGCTATTCCTGCTGATCGTGGACAAATGTACTCTGAGGTGGGGAATGACTCAAAAATTATCAATGCTCCATACCGTCAGGCTGTTGGAAGTTTACTATATTTGTCTGTGGCAACCAGACCTGACATCACTTTCTCAGTACATAATGCTAGTCAGCATCTTGAAAAACCAGAAAAGATGCACTGGAATGCTGTGAAGAGAATCTTAAAGTACCTAAAGGGAACTATTTCTTATGGCTTGTATTATCCAAGGAATGAGGATATTCGTTTGTCTGTTTTTTGTGATTCAGATTATGCAGGAGATGTTCTTACTCGAAGATCGACCACAGGTTTTGTTGTTAAGTTTGGTGAAGCTACTATAGCTTGGAGCTCTCAGAGGCAAAAAGTGGTGGCATTATCAACAACTGAAGCAGAATATTTAGCTTCTTGTCAGGCTGTAAAAGAAATTGTATGGATACAGTCAATTTTACAAAATATTATTAATCAGAAAGAAATTACTACCACCTTGTATATGGACAGTCAAAGTGCCATCCGGTTGATCAAGAACCCTGAGTATCACAAACGAACAAAACACATAGACGTGAAGTATCATTTCATACGAGAAAAATTTAAGTTGGGAATCTTCAACCTTGAACATGTAAGCTCTACAGATCAGCAAGCAGATATTCTTACCAAACCACTCACTAGAAGCAATTTTGAAAAAATAAGACAGCTACTTTATGTTGGTGATGCTAAAGTTCTTGCTGACAGAAGACTACAGAAGTGTTAAACATTTGTTAATTGAAGTGGGAGTGTTGTGATAATCAATTAAAAATGTTTATTATTATTATTTTAAAGTACTGTGCTACTGTCTTATGTTTTGTCCACTTTGCAGTTGTCTATGCTTTGGCATAATAGTTCTTTGCAAAGAGTAAATGCATATACAGACTTTTAGTAGATTTACTGCTCTTTGTCTCTTGCCTAATGGTTGTGTGCCTCTTGAGTTAAAGATAACTGTAGCAGTTTTTCTTGTTAATAAAACTTGTCATTATCCTTTTGTGAGAATCAGTGGTATTATATTTAGCCTTTCAACAATAAGACTGTTAATGAACGAGACTAAGGCAAACTTTTATGATGTTTTATTTAAATTTTTACAAGAAGCGGATATACAGCTTAGACATCAATTTTTCAGTTTATAATTTTAAAATTTGAATTTGTAATTTTTCTATCTATGTTTAAAACAGATGTATATACAAAAAGTAATTGTACACTAAATTAAAAAATGTAATGGCTGTATTGTTTAATGCAAAAAGGCAATAAAAATAACATCAATCAATCAAAACGGTTCTACGGATAAAGGCACATCGTTCCAACTTGTCTGCACATATGTGATTTGAACCCTCAGATTTGAGCAATTTTGCTGAAACCTCCAACTTCCAGGTTGCGCACATCTCGTATCTGTGCAAATGAGCTGTCCACACGCAACGATTTGCGAGCTGTGCGCAGACATTTGCGCGGACAAATCGTAGGTTGTGAACCCGGCTGGACAGTGTAAATTGGCCTGTAAGGAGTAACGATACGTTTATAACGAGTACTGTTTGTTTTAGATAAAAATGCAGAAGGATAAGAAACTTTCCGTTACTATCACAGCTCTAGTGCAGACAAGTGATCTCTATACTATAGAGATCAATGGTACACACAGATCATTGCGTGTGGCTGCGTCTTTTTACCTCTATAGTGCTGCTGCTAGTAGCGCTACCTACAGTCCAAAGAAATAAAGTAGTGCAGGTGCCTTGTGTGTAAGTACGTTGCTGAAGACCAGAGAAGTTGTAAGAGGGAGGCATCGTGGTGTTCCTAATCGTAACTGCATTAAATTAGGTTGGTTGGATTTAAAATAGTCTTTGTAATTAAGATTAGCTTCATGTGTCGAATTTTTCACTGGTGTTTTTAGGAATTCTCATTGAATCATTTTTGTGGGTTTGGAAACGAAAGACAATTTATAGCACTGGTAGTGGAAAGTGACAGTTACTCGTTCTTTCGGGTTCTGTGTGGTTTTTTTTTTTTAAATCGCGCAAGCCGGTTGTTATGACGGTTTGGCAATGATTAATTTGAAGTGATGTCTCTCTAAAAGATCGGGAACAAGAATCACCTGAATTTTTGTTTACGGTTAGTAATTTAGGCTAGTTTCCGGCGTGACGTTATTGACAATCACCTCGCTAGGCACAATGTTATGTAGGTAGACATTTAGTATCATTACTTCGTATTAACGAATTTCGGGTAAAGTAGTATTGTTTTCCATGTTTCGAATAGAGCTAAAGCACTTTCTTTATTGCTGCAATTCGTTTGGTTTTGTATGTGTCGGTTATGCCAACTTCATTTTTAGTACGTAGATTTGTACAGTCTTTCACAAAAATATAATTATTTCTGTAATTGTTTGTAGTAGACTCCGTGGCACACTTTGACGGAATCGATTTGCAGAAGGGGGAGGGAAAAAAAAGGAAAAATAACTTCGTTCCTGCACGATTTCGTGTTTTTGTGAAGATCTTGTAGTTAGCTTTGTGCATTTCATTTTAGGTTATCGAATCTATGGAATAAAGTTATCCATTATGTATTTTTAATTTGAAGCTACGGTACGGGTAGATATTCTGGGAGATAGGTCGTACTAACACATTTCTATTTCAAAATTGTGCTTTGTGTTCCTGATCCTCATATTCATAGTTTCAGAGAGATGGCTGTCAATGTGTATTCCACTAATGTAACAGCAGATAATTTAAGTCGACATGATATGTTGGCTTGGGTGAATGACTGCTTGGCGTCGAGTTTTACGAAAATTGAAGAATTGTGTACTGGGGCAGCGTATTGTCAGTTCATGGATATGTTATTTCCAGGTATTGTTTGATAAATCATTGCTGACTTTAATCGTTTTGTACTCAATATGTGATCTCTAAAACATTTTGTTTGTTTGTAGGAAGTGTTATTATGAAAAGAATAAAATTCAAGACTAATCTAGAACATGAATACATCCAAAACTTCAAAATTTTACAGGCTGCTTTTAAAAAGATGGGGGTTGATAAGGTAAGTTGAAAGTAAACAAATTACCCACAAACAACCAACAGTTCCCAATTTTAATCCTTGCTACACACTCATGGTTAGTAATTTTCCAATAATAGTATATTAAGAATGTGTAACTACAGCCAGGTACAGTTTGATACTGAAAAAATAAAGATTGCTTTTCATGAAAAAGATGACATGTATTTCTGACAGGTATTTCAAAAAGTTACGTACGAGCTTAAGACCAAAACCTTCCTTCAGGAAATGAAAGAGCGAGTGCATGCACACACATACACGCACAGTGACAGCTCAAGCATGGGATTGCTATATTTAGCTGCGTTGGGGGGGAGGGGCAAATGGGAGTTGTGAAATTGACTGAGAGTTGCCTCATTGTTGTCTCAGGGTAACCCAAAGAATGAATTATTTCTTGGCTTTTGGGAATATTTTTATTCAAGGTCACAGGCTTTATTTATAATGTACAGTACAGATGTCAACAAAATATTCATATTCACAAGTTCTGTGTTCTTTAAACATAAGCAGCTGAATCATCTTCCACTTTGACAAATAAGATTACACGGTCAGCATCAGTTTCATAACATTCATCAAGTGTCCAAATTGCTCATTTCAGGATCACTCCTGTTACTCTGCAGGACGGTCTGTGTTAGGCACCTAAGTACCTCTAGTCTCCGATACCACTTTGACCACAAGTGAGAAATATTACGAAAACATGTTTAAAACTGATATCGGTAGATATTTCACATAAATAGGTCAAATCTACTTAATGATACCACCTCTTCAAAACACATTTAATAATTACATAATTCTAAAGAAAGCTTGCACTTGAAGTTGTTCAGCCTGAAATGATAAATTTGTCGAAAATTCACTGTAAATCGATTGAGTGTTTCTGAACTGCAGATTCGGGTGCTATGTGTCCTCACATACTAAAATTAAAAAAAAAAAGTCAGGCTACTCTTAGAGGCCTCATCTGTGAATTATAGAAATTGTAACATCTGTTACAAAATGTTATATTCTTCTGTGCTTTTTCCTAAACTTATGTTCCTTTGCATCACCATACGTCATATGCTACATATCACATTAAAATGCATTATTTGTTTCTCCCGTGACTGAAGCCAGAACATTCTTATTGGCTTGAAATGCACTGTTCTGCTACATTAATTTCCCATAGTCACGCATGGTGAAGTTGCCAGCATATGCGCCATGCTATTAACACGGGCAACGGACTCTGCAGTTTACCAATTATTTTCCCTCCTCAGAAATTAAAGTTCTGTTTTCTATAATTTACTATAAACTTGTCTCTCTGCTAGGAAAAATTTTGCTTCAAATGAAAGCTAAACATATTAAAGTCCTGGTTGGCATTAAAAATGTGACAACAGGGTGCAATAGGCACATAAAAGAAGACACACATATACAACACTTAAGATATTGACCATGGCCTCCTTCAGGAAACAGAACATTCACACCATGACACAGGCACACAAGTCACACAACCATCACTTCCTGCTGTCGCACTTTGTATCGTGCTCTGTGGTGAGGGAATAGGGGTGGGAAAGGGAGAGAGAGGTGTGGGGGCAGGAAGGTTGTGTCACGGTGGTGTGGATGGATACAGCACTGCCTTGCAGAGCATGTACATATTGGAAGAGAGGAATGAGATGCAGCTTAGTAATCGAATGGGGAGGCGGGTGAGGGAGGAAAATAAAGTAAAACAATTGCTCATAGATTGGACAGGTCTTGCAGTGGGGTCTCACAGGGATATGATCCCTCTGGCAGTGGCCCAGGTTTCAGGGTGGCATAGGGATGTTATGGAGGTTGGGAGGGTCACAGATCCTGCCCAAGATCCTTCCCATCCCTCCTAAAGTGGTGTTTTATTGCCCTCCCAACCTCATGACATTCTAGTACATTCACAGTACAACCTAGCTCTGTCACAGGGATCATATCCCCCACTGCAAGACATGTCCAGTCCACCCCCCTCCCAGCACTTCCTACTAAAGTCCTGTCACAGACTTATCCTACCCTATCAGAGGCTGTGTCACCTGTGAAAGCAGACATGTAATTTACCAACTGTGTAGCTTTCTGTATTGGCATGACCACTAACCAGCTGTCCATTGGGATGAATGGCCACCGCCAGACTGTGGCGAAAAACGGGTAGACCACCCTGTGGCACAGTGTGTGGCCCTTCTCAGATTCTGAAATTATGCGGGCCTCAACCTGTGATAACTTCCCTTTTTTTCCACACCCAACAGCTCTTACCTCTATATCCTAAACCTATCCTATTTTGAGGAGTGTGTGTGTGGGGGGGGGGGGGGAATGCATCCACCTCCCCACTCCATTCCTAAGCTGCATCTTGTTCCTACCATCTAGTACATATACATGCTCTGCAAGGCTGTGCTTTACCCATCCCCACAACCATGACGTAACCTTCCCATCCTCCCCTCATCTCTCCTATTTTCACGCTGCAGATGGTGATTCGGAGTGTGGCAGCCAGAGATAATTATGTGACGGTGTTGTGTGCCTGTGTGATTGCGTGAATGTTCTATTTTCTGAAGAAGGGAATGGCCAATAGCTGAAGTGTTGTATGTATGTTTCTTTCTGTACCTGTCACAGCTTTGTCACATCTTTGCAACAAGTTGTAAACTGTCCTTATTAAATATAAATGAAAATATTTGTGCTATTTGGTAAGCTATTTGTTTCCAAGCTGTACAAGATTGTTTTGTTACCAGAGTGTAATTGACCTGGTATGGGAATGTAATAAATGTATACTTTGTGCAACAAACTTTCTCTTTCAGGTAATTCCAGTAGATAAATTAATAAAAGGAAGATTTCAGGACAATTTTGAGTTCCTCCAATGGTTCAAGAAATTCTTTGACGCAAATTATGATGGGCGGGAATATGACGCTCTGGAGGCACGTGGTGGTCTGCCACTGGGCAGTGGTAGCCGGACAGGCAGCTTGCATCAGCTACCTGTTACGGCAGTAACTGGAACTTTGCGTCAACCAAATCCAAAGATCAATATGCAAACTAGACCTTCCCCTGCTCCCCCTATGAAACAGCTGGGTAATTCTTGCACCGGCTTTTAACTTACGCCTGATTTGACATAGCTTGCTACTGAGTAATTTGTACATGCTTTATGAAATCAAAGTATTGAATTCACACTTGCGCATATTCAGTTTTAGTGTAGATTCTCACACCAGAAGTATTTATACATATTTTGGAATTTATATCAAACACTGTGGGTCATTCATTGAACTACTGCTTCAATAAATAAGTGCAGAGTTTGAACATGTGTAACTTGTTTCTATGGTTGCATGTGTAAGACTTCAAATAGACCTTCTCTTGTTAAACCACTGCTTCTTTATTCCCGCATCTCCCCCCCCCCCCCCCCAATGAAGTTTCTCTGTGTATCATGTATAGATAACATCTAAGTTTTTGTCCCTTATCCATTATTCAGAAAAAAGTGTTGCTGCATGGTTAAAGGTGCATGTGCCAGCATTTCTGGAAATTTTTTATATGTAGTGTTTTTAACTGCATTTCTTTAATGCAAGGTGGTAGAATTCAGAGTTATCTGAAAGTTAAACTATGGAAACACTTGTAGAGACACGTGGAAGAAAAGCAATGTTTAATAGACATTTCTACAGAGGAGGATAAGATTGTTATGGAGATGTTCCAGGTTACAAACATTGCTTGGTGTGAGGACCATTTGCATCTATGATGGGTACATAGTTATTCGCAGCACTTTTGAATGGTGAAACAAAAATTCAGCTGTCTTTATACAGCTTGTACACTGCTTGAATATAACATTAGCTTCAATTTGGATGCAGTTGGCTTTCAGCCTCTCCCGGGAGCAATTCCCAAATCACTACTTTGAACAGAACTGCTGAATAATCTTCCATATTCCTATGATGTCATTACTCACTAAGAACACTAGCACTATTGCTTTTTATCAAATGGATGTATGAAAACATCTTGTTTGCACCCATGATGACTGACTGCACATTGATGTGGCTTTCAACCCTACATTTTTGTTTGAACACTGACAAGTATGACACTACCATAATTTCTGTAGTGCAGAGTATGAATTTCATTCTTAGGAACTTAGGCGCCCATATGTTAAGTAATTGTTTGCATCGGTTCAAGTAGTTGAATTTTATGTTCGCCTTGTAGACTAAAGGTCTTTTTTGGCGGATACACTCTCCATTAATGTCAGTAGTTGATTAAAGAGGTATAACTTTAGATCTGCCACAATTATTTCTAAATGCATTAGTAGTCGGTAACTATTGAATTCAGACCTTGTTACCCACAAAAAATACCTTTTGCTCAGTATAGTTGGGTCACTGTAAGTTGATTCCTTATGGTTGCAGTAATGAAGCCACAGCTGCTTCATATGCTCAGTCATAATTTTTGTTACACAATTTTGTAAATGCCTGTGTCATTCCACTTATAGTTGTTGTCTGAAGTCATTTGCACTTCATTGCTGAAAGTTGGCAACAGCGCTACTGGCCATTAGGAATCAACGTACATTGACCAAACTATAGTAAATGAAGTACTGTATCAAATTTACTCCTCTAAATCCCTACACAAACTTCTGTTTGTGATGATGAGAGTGAAAAAATATTTACAACTTCAGAAAAGTAGGAACTTTGCCTATTGACTGGGAATAATGTATTAATTGGAAATGTCGGAGAGTTAAGTGTTGGTGTCTCTCCATTCATGGTACCCTCTGCACCGATCCCACCGCTATTGCTGACCATCTGGCATAGCACAATGTTCGCAGATCTGAGACTAGTGCTTACATCCCATAGTTCCGCAACCTTAAAGAATGGGTAGAGCATGAGCAGTTGTTCATGTGTCGTAGGGAGGAGTAAATTTCCCCATTTAGTGAATAGGAGTTAAAAAGTACTCTTGCTGCATGTCTTAATATTAAACGTTTTGTGCAGACTCTTCGAACAAATGGCGAGTCAATGGCTAATATGTCTCATTGAAGCTTGGGGTCCTCGGGCCCCACACCATGGAGGCTTCAGTCAGGGGCCATTCTGCTCTTGACAATTAATATCCCTGGAGTCAGCCATTAATAAGGTCTTCGTTCGGCGTGAGTACCTGATCAATGTCCTTTTGGACTTTGTCAGGATTTCATTACTACCTGGTGGTATCATATACTTCAACAATGTTCAAATGGGGTCCCACTGGGCTCTTAGTGTCTCCACTCTTTCTGGTTGCCGTCATGGTCTTGTTGCAGCAGTTGAGCCATTGGTTACATCCGCATTGTTCGCCGATGGCTTCTGCGTGTAATACAACTCTGCCAGTATCAGCTGCAGGGAGTAGTCAGAAAGGCACAGTCCCAAGCCTTCACTATTGGCTTCCAGATTTCTGCTGCAAAAGAGTTATGTTGTTATAGGGCTGTTCACCCAAATCCAGAGATCCAGTTAGCTGATAAATGCATGACTTCTTAATGCCAGGCTCACTTGGTTCCCCCCTCTGTTGGCTTAAACTAAAATCCTGGGCAATGTCTGAATATCCTTCATTGCCTTAGTCGCACTGCTTGGGGGGGGGGGGGGGCTGATCGTCCTACTCTTCTGCAGCTGCATAAGGTCCTCATCCAATCCTGCCTTGACTACAGGAGCCTGGTGTGTGATTTGACAGTGCCTTCTGCATTGCGGATCCTCAACCCAATCCTATACAGTGGTGTCCTGATGACAGGTGCCTTCCACTCGAATCTGGTGAGGAGCCTCTTTACTGAAGCTGAGATCTTTCCCCTTGTGTGTCTGCTGGCAACAGCTTCTGGCCTCTTATGTTGTCCATGTTAATGTCTCGCCCCACCACCCAAACTACAGGCTGTCTTTTTCCAGCCTCTGCACATATCCTCCCATCCTGATGAATCAAGTTGGGTCTCCCGATTGCGGTTAGGATTTGTACCCTCCTTTCATCTCTAGAGACCCTACCTCTCCCTCCCACTATTTCCTGCCAACCCTACCCACATCCTTGGTCTATCTCCCACTTGCAGCTGCATTTGGAATTATTGCACGATTCAAAGGCTTCACATCCCAGGGGGCCCACAGCTCTTTTGTGGGTACGTGTGGGGCACACATGGGACCCCAAGCTGAAGCGACCTTTCTTCTGTCCCAGGCCGCTTACCTCTTTCCCCCCTCGTTTTTGCCTTCGCCTGGAGACGGGCATTTTCAGTCAGTCCAAGGTTTCTTTTTTCGCTTCCTCCAAGACTTCTCCTTTTCTTGGTCCTCTTCCTTTCCTGTTCTTTCGCCTTCCCCTCTTTCTCCTTGTCCTCGACCCGCCCTTTTAATCTCTGCCTTGGTGTTTGAGATCTCCCTCCTTCATCCGTTTCTCTCCTTCCTCTCTTCTTTCCTCCCTGTGTGTGTCTAAAAGTCGACCCACGCTCTGCGTAGCCGGTGATGGGGTAAGGCGTAACTCTCCGCCCCGGGTAGACATGTAGGGCACGTACGTACCCCCCAGTACAGGCCGGGCCCAGGGAGGGCTGATTACCCAAGCTGGTACCTTCCGAACATGCCAATTGGTCCCTCCGTCCGTTCTCAGGAGGTGTGACCTGAGGTGCGAACAGTCACCTAAGGCAGGTGCGCTCTCAGTGAGGGCCCCCACAGGGAAGGAGCGCGCCATCGGAGACGCCAGTAATCATGGGGGACACTTCCCCTATGAAACCTTCCAAATCTATAATAACTTTGACCCAAAAACGAAAAATTGATGAATCTCAGTCCAAGAATGTCTTACCTAACATTCCCAAGTTCCTTGTGGTATTTCGTACTGATGATCAGGATTTTTCTTCTGTGAATCCTTTTCTTATTGAGAAGGGAGTCGATGTGATCGCAGGTCCCTTGAAGACCTGCTCCAGACAGCACAATGGGACCTTGTTGCTCGAAATTGAGATTGCCTTTCAGCCACAGAAATTACTCCAGGCTACGCTTGTGCATACTTTTCCAGGAAAAGTGGAGGCTCACTGCACCCTCAACTCTTCGCGGGGGTTAGTCTTCACAAGATCCCTGGATGGATTATCAGACGAGAATATACTGAACTATATATCTGATCAGGGAGTTACGGCTGTTCACCGTGTAATGAAAAATGTTAACAAATGATCTCGTGTCGACTCGTACTGTCTTCTTGACTTTAGACAGGGTTGACCTACCATCTAAAGTGAAAGTGGGCTACGAAGTCATCTCACTTTGCCTGTATCTTAGTGAAAGTGGGCTACGAAGTCATCTCATTTTGCCTGTATCTTACGTGCTGCTATCATTGCCAGAGATTTAATCATACCAGTGAATCTTGTCCTAATGCAGCTAAGTGTGCCACCTGTGGCAGGAACGCCCATGAGGGTGAATGTCCACCTCCATCCCCTCACTGCATTAATTGCACGGGTGACCATGTTGCTTCTTCACAGGACTGCCCTGTCTGTAAAGAAGAGCGGGTCATCCAGGAGATTCGCATTAAGGAAAAGGTTTCAACCTCTGCAGCTCGGAAGTTATTAGCGAGTACGAAGCCCGCTGTACTCCCAGCCGGTACTTACAGCCAGGTCCTCACCTCACCTCCCCTCGACCAACTAAGGAGGTAGGCACTCAGACCTGCGATTTCACCTTCTGTGACACTGTTGTCAGGTCGGCTAGCCTGAAAATTGCTCGTTCCACCTCTCCGATCCTTTCTGCCCGTTCTACAGTGCATTCGTCGACCAGTTCCCACACATCCCGGGCACCTAAATCCACTGCCCGGAGTTCCAAAAAAGAATGTGTTTGTGACGATTTTCTCAAAACTCCGTCTTCTCAACCGTCCTTCGCTTCTTATACTCGTCATGCCTCTAAGAAGGCTCACAAAAAGAACAGACCCACCCCTTACCCGGCGCGGCGTGACTCTTCGGTCCCGCCATCCAACAGTTGCCGGCCTCGGCTGTCTTGTCAGCTGGGCACCCAGCCCTTTACCGGCGGTGGAAGCTGCCCCTCTTGATCAACTCAAGGAGGTGGTAGACGCGTCCTATGGAACACGATCCTTTGTCTCTAGATAGCGAAAGCAGTGCTCCCTCGAAATCCGGTCCTCAGTGGCCGTTGAGGTGATCCCACTTGCTTGTTCGTTTTTATCCTCATTTCTTCTCATTTTTTATCATGGCGCTCCTTCAATAGAATATTCGCGGCATTCGTTCCAATCGGGAGGAATTAAAACTACTCCTTCGATTGCACTGTCCGCTTCTAGTCTCTCCAAAAAACTAAGTTACATCCATGTGATCATGCAGGCTTCCCCCACTACACCTCTGTACGTTTCGGCCTGCCCTCTGTGGAAGGTACTTCAGCCCATGGTGGGGTTCTGATGCTCATTCAGGACGACGTGTATTAGCATCCCATTTCATCGCATACTCACCTACAGGCAGTTGCCTTACTACATCACTCTCTCCACCTTTTCTTTTCCCCTCTGTAATATCTATTCGCCATCGCTGTCTGCTCTTACTATGGCAGATGTGCTACACCTCATTGACCAGCTCCCTTAACCTTTCGTGTTGGTAGGAGATTTCAATGCCCACCACCCACTTTGGGGCTCTCAAGCACCTTGTCAGAGGGGCTTCCATTTAGAGGACCTTCTCCACCACCTCAATCTTGTCTTTCTCAACACCAGTGCACCGATATTCCTTTCAGACACAACACATACTTACTCTCACTTAGCCCTCACAATATGCAGTCCTTAGCTTGCGCATCGGTTTGAGTGGTATGCACTTTCTGACACGAAATGGAGTGATCATTTCCCTTGTGTAATGCACTTCCTGAATCATACCCCATCTCCTCACCCCACCAGTTGTAACATCTCTAAAGCCGACTAGGGGCTTTATTCTTCCATGACTGTTTTTCACGATCAGACTTTTCCCAGCTGTGACAGTCAGGTCGAATACCTCACACAGGTTATTCTCACTGCTGCCAAACATTCCATACCTCGTACATCCTCTTCTCCACGTTGCGTCGTGATCCCTTGATGGAATGCAGCCTGCCGCGACGCTCTTAGAGTCCAGCGACGTGATTTACGCACCTTCCACCGCCACCCAACGTTGAAGAATTGTATCCATTATAAACGACTGCGAGCGCAATGTCGTTGTTTTATAAAAGACAGCAAAAAAGCTTGCTGGACTGCTTTTACCAGTTCTTTTAACAGATTTACTCCCTCCTCGGCTGTCTGCGGTGGCATACGCCATTTATCCGGCATCAAGGTCCACTCCCCAATTTCTGGCCTGACCGTCGAGAACGCAATCGTTGTGGATCCCGCTGATGTTGCCAACACTTTGGACCGCTCCTTTGCGGAGGTTTCGAGCTCTGCCCATTACCACCCTGCCTTCCTCCCTCGCAAATGGGTAGAGGAGGCATGACCGCCTTCTTTCCACTCTTTTAATGATGAAAGTTATAATGTCTCCTTCACCATGCAGGAGCTAGACCGTGCTCTCGCCCTGTCCCGATCTTCTGCTCCTGGGCCCGATTCCATCCATATTGAGATGCTGAAGATCCTATTTGCAAAGTCTTCCCACAATTTCAGCTTGGGTTCTGCAGTTCTGTTTGTCTGTTCTTTCTTCAACATAACTTTCTCCGTCTTCCTGAGGTCTAGTACAGGGCCATTTTTGAAATGTCTTCCTTTTTCTTTTTACAGGCTGCCTTGACTGTCATTCCACCAAACTATTTGCTTCTTCCTGCCTTTACAGTTTTCTCTCTAGCCACTTCTAGTAGTGTCCATGTTACCTTGTCCTTCCTCTTCCAATGACTGCTAATGACTACATTCTACTAATTGATACCTTTCTAATGTCGTTGGTATTTTTGCCTGATTTTCTTGTCGTGCAACTTATCCACTTCTGCATATGGCCCCTCAGGGACTCAGCAATAATTTGCTGAGTATGGGCTTGGCGAACCCGAGGTCCTGAGCCGTGGGCTGTGTCGCACCAACAATCTGCTATACTGTAAGCTCTGCGCGTGCTTAAAGGAGCATCGTTCAGCACAATGGTGGAATGTTGTACGTTTAAGAGCCCAGGGATCTTGGCGTAATAGCCCGGGTCGCGCGGACGGTACAAAACTCTATTAAAAAACCTCGATCTCAAGGTGTGCTATGTGCCGAGGAGATGCATGGCTGTTGAGGTTGAACAGTCGCTAGCGAGCAACCTCTGAGGAATCTGCCACACCTCAGGCAAGTGGACCTCTACCTAGGTGGACTTTAAGTTCCCTAGCTACTTGTGGGAACACCATGAAACAACAACGAAACGTTGCCGGACGTACAACTGGTGTCTCTAAGTGAGGTAGAGGTGACTACGATGCTGCAGAGTATGGTCCCCAAATGTTCCCTTCCCTGGCTACACGATGGGAGGAACGTCTGGCAAGACATAAGGGCGAGGCCTATGCCCCTAAATATCTTGTTTGTAGCCACACTGATGGGGACTCCTTTAAGATGACTAACCCCTTGTTCTTCGTGGAAAACATAGAGGACAAGTATGGTGAGGTGGAAGGAATGTCAAAAAAGCGTTCTGGGCGGTATTAATGATGTCATCCTCAGCCCAGTCATGGGCATTGCTTGCCTGTGACAAGCTGGGTGATGTTTCCGTTAGTATAACACCGCACAAGACCTTAAACATGTGCAGGGAATAATATTCCACAGAGACCTTTTGTTGCAGTCAGACAACGAACTGCATGCGAACCTAGAACAGTGGGGAGTTCATTTTATTTGACGAGTCCATAGGGGTTCGAAGGACAACAGGGTTGCCTGCGGTGCCCTTCATCTTGGCTAGAGGAAGGTGATTCATTGGCCAAGGTCAAGGTGGTGATCTAAAAGTGTGGCATAAAGCCCTATGTTCCTCCCCCTATGAGTTGTTTTAAGTGCTGGGGGTTTGGGCATATGTCCTCCTGATGTGATGCTAACCCTACTTGTCGATAGTGTGAACGTGCTGTCCATCCGAATGTCCCCTGCACCCCTCCTCCAGTATGTGTTAACTGTGGCCTAAATCATTCCCCTTGTTCACCTGTCTACATGGTTCTGCACCAAGAAATCATGGAATATGTGTGACCAACTGACCTATTTACAGGCAAAGCGAAAATATCAAAAGCTCCACCCTATGCGTATGGTTAACACCTATGCCACGGCAGCATCGCAATCGTCGTCTACAGTTCCTGGTCTAGTCGGTACCACCTATGCCAGTGGGCTCCCAGGCCCACCCAGCTGACCCTGCCCCGCTTGCCAGCTGGGGGCACTTCCTCTTTGGTGGCTCCCACTCTTTTCATCGTAGGTGCAACAACCCCTCAAACATCGGGGTCACTGGTCCCTACCTCTCAGCCAGAGAAGGAGAAGCCTCCTCCGGCTCCTCTCGCTCGGAAGGGATCCCTCGGGACACCCCCTTCTGAGGCTTATTAAGGTATCTAAAAGGTATCTCAGAGGATCCTGGCTTCTCGCTCTTTTTCCGCACCTGACGCCACTTCAGAGAAGCCCTTCAAACTGAAGGGGCAGTGAGAGGGAAGAGTCAAGAAATCAAAGGAAAAGACTCTTTTTCTGGCTCAAAAGCCTACAACAGAAGATGAGTTAGAGACCCTGCCCTCACCGACTCCCCAGAGTCTATGATTTTGGATTCGGTAGGTTCCAAATCGGTGACAACAGGTGAACCTATGGAGTAACCTTTTTCTTTTATCGTTCCAATCATGGCCTTTAAAGCCAATAACACCATCCTCCAGTGGAATTGCAGTGGTTTTTCCCCCCACTTAGCTGAGCTACGCCAACTCCTCAGCACTTCACCTGCCTTTTGCATTGCCCTGCAAGAAACTTGGTTTCTCATGATGCACACCCTTGCCTTGCGTGGCTATAGAGGTTATTGTAGGAACCGCGCAGACTGTGATAGGGCGTCAGGTGGAGTATGCACCTGCGTCCTTACCTCTGTTTACAGCGAAACTGTTCCACTAGACGCCTCTGGAACCTGTAGCTGTCAGGGTAAGGGCTGCAGTGGACGTTACCATTTGCAGTGTCTACCTCTCCCTCCTGATGGTGAAGTCACAAAACATGTTCTGGCTGCACTGATAGCTGGCCCACACGTACTTGCGCCCAGCCGCCTGCCTCCACCTACATCATTGTTGTTACTTCCTTTGACGTTCGAACAGATGTGAGCCGATACAGGTCTCCTTACCTCATAATTTTAACAGCAGGATTGTAGCATATTGATACCGATTTGTGACGATACCTCTGTGGTTGGTTGGAACCAGAGAATTGAGCAAATAGGAAGTGGTTTATGGAAGCCATAATCAAGGTATTGCATGATATACAGCCACTCAAAACTCCCTCTTGAGTAGATACAGTTTTGCCATTTTTATCTTCTAATCTCCACAGTGATTATACTTTAATACTCCCATATGTCATAGGTCAGAAATGATCTAGTTGTGATCTAAATAACAAGAAATTTGTCACAATCGTAATGTTACACATAGCAGACTGTAGTAAACTGTAAACTTACCCATCCAGTTCCTGAATTTGCTTGGCATAGCAATGCAATTTTTATAAACAGCTACTTACTACATGGATCATTTGAATATTTGCTTCCAGAACAAGTTTCTGAACTTTGCTGATGGAAACACTCTACAACATATCCCGTATTTTTTAACTATCCTTAACCTAAACATCTGCAAACGTTTTCCCACTACCTCACATAGTCTTTTCCCCTCTCTTCTGATGACCCCATTTCCCATTCAGATCATGTTCTGCCTTCTCTCTTCCCCCTATCCAGTCCAGTATTTAAGGAACATTTAAGTCAGCAAGTTCAATTGAATAAAGAAATGTCCACAATAATTTTAGTGCTGAACCTTTCACAACTATTTTTCAACAACAAATTTATGGAAGTTCGTTACATAGATAACAAACAGTATTAGTTTTACATTTATGTTCTTTGAGTTTTTCCTTAACATACTTTTAAGTTCAGACACTTTTGTTTACATGGTTTTTAAAATGTACTTGTTTTAGTTGAGTGCTTTTAGTTCCACAGAACTTTTCTTTTTTTTTGCAGATTGTTCCTATTGATAAACTTATTAAGGGCCGTTTTCAAGATAATTTTGAGTTTCTTCAGTGGTTTAAAAAGTTTTTTGATGCAAATTATGCGGGGCAAGAATATGATGCCTTTAGTGCCAGGGGAGGTGAACCAATGGGCAGTGGAGGTAGTAATGCTCCACGGGGTATAGGAGTGTCGACAGCAAAGAGAGCGCCTCAGGTACAGGTGGCTGCAGTTGCACCATCAGCACGATCGGCAACTAAAGTTGGTAAATATTAAAATCCATTGGAATGTGTGTTGAGCAGTATCCTCAGAATATTTACTTGTCTGTTTTTAAAATAAGTAGAAATACACATTTTAGGAAAAGACTAGGTGAAAATGGGCCTAAATAATATTATGACCATGATATTGTTTGATGCATTAAATATTACTTAAACATCATAAACATTTATATATAAAATACAGTAAAGAATATTATGTTCCACTATATTCTCTGAACTTTGTATACCATATTGTTCATGATCTCTTTGGGCATGACCAAATCAGTTCCTTGAATGCTGTGCATGTGACTTCTTTATGGATTCATCACACCAGACAATATTTGTCAGCTCATGCATTAATCGGATGCCATTATCGCATGGGTGCGCACACAGATTGTTTACGTAACTCTTACTAAAGTTAGTTTTTTATTTTATTTATTTATTTTTACATTAAACAACAGAATGCTTGTTCATCTAGTGTGCATTGCATATTCAGTTCACCTTGCCAGTATACCACACCTTAAAAACACTGTGATGACTGTCCACTATGACAGAAGTCATCTGATTTTATGGAAAACTGTTGATAGTGCCTCCTTCAAATGTTCCCATCAAAAACAGTAGCGATTATAATCTTGGCTGTTCTGGCCACATTGAACTGCCCTGAAAGCATTCTGGATCGCTCATCAAACTATGCTTCCAATGTTCATGCAGTAAATTCAAAATAATGTTTGCTGTATGTGGACAAGCCCAATATTGGCTGTAAAATTGTCTTCATTGTTATCCTTGTTGCATCACATCCTAATTGCAGAAGAAAGTTGTTCTCCAACATGCCCATGTTATAGGCATTGTAAACAGTGCACTTTAAAAGGTAGCCCAATGATTCCTTGTTTGGTAATGGTACATTTAACAATTTTCAGTCTCATCAGAAATGTCACATACCCAAAATACGGTATTATCTGTTGATACCACCATTAAGATGTATGTAGCATCAGAGATCTGTGCATTGTGAATCAAGACAACATTGTTTGCAAGAGGTGAAGGTCGCAAACTATTCACCATACTTTGTCATTTTCATCAATTTGTGTAACATTGTCATTTTGTATTAAAAACAAGAAATTCACATCAGCATGACGCATTCTCTGAAACCGCAGAAGATTTCTAAGCCAGCTGAATCTCACCTTATGGATTCTTCAAGGAGTCTTTCTAAGATATAGACTGTGTTGGTACAATGTCACTTTGTGTACAATACTGGCATTAGTTACAAATTTTGTGATTAGTCCAGACACTGCCAGTAGGGGTGGTGGCGGAATCTGGTATAAAAATACAAAAAGTCAGTGTCTCTGCTACACTGTTGTCATAAAAATAACACTGGTTTAGTGTTGACCACCCTTTGTCCACCATTGTGCTAATCTGAAATGGTGACAATTTGCATGAATGATATTAAAAAATACAATCCTCTGTTGAACTCTGGACCAACTATGGTTACTCAGCACAACATTCCAATGTTTCTAACCTGTAAATAAAATATTTGGCAATGTGGGCTACCCTGCATGTACATAACAGATAGTAAGAGATATCAGATTATGATATAAGGCAATAAATCAATTCATACAGACAATTTATAACTGTTCATATGAAAGAAAAGTTCTTTTAATGCCGACATGGGCATGTTGTGGAGTATCTGACTTCATTTTCCTGTAACTGATGGGTAAGTTTTCTGATACAGTTAAAAGTGTACATAATCACCTTCTTGGCATCCCAACATTATTTATCATTCCATTCATGTCCCATTTGGCGTACGCTCTTGTGTAAATTAAAGGGCAAGTTTAGAGATATTCAAATTGAGGAAAAGCATATTTTGTATGTTACTTCTTTCTTACCAGAAAATGCACGTAATTTTTTTGGCTTGTATGTGCTGGTATATAAAGTGCCATAACAATCTAGCTGGAATACCTTGTTAATTATATTCATAAAATTAAATGACCTCCATTACTACCATGTTTAAAGTCAGTATCAGTCAAATATGACAGTGTTTCTGTAAATAGCCTAAAAAATTAGAGATTGTTCAAGAGATGCTGCAGCAAACAGATATTGTGGGAGGAGATGATGATGATGATTTTGAGACTCATTGGCCTGATAAGGGAGTATCTTTCTGCTTGGAGGTTAGGACAAAAGCAATACTTAAACACTGTGTGTCACCTAAAACTTGCACTCCTTCTATTTCGTCGAAGATTCCAGCTATCAAAATGAGATTTTTGACAAATGGTAGTGTCCCAAGAGGTACATACTATGGTATGCAATAGTTGTAACTCTTTTATAGATTGAGATGCCGAAGCAAATTCAATAGTGTTTCTGTAATCTGACACCTCGCCAGTCAAACAAGTCCATTAGTCTGACACAAGCCAAGATCACGATAGATGGACAGATGGGGACCACTCAAGTGAACAGTTTAATAAAGTTTAGTCAGGCAACATTTGTCAATTATTGCATAAGTTGTGCACTTGAATTAGCACCTTTTTGAACTTAACTGTGATAGTGGTAATAAGTTTCATATCTTTCCTGCAATATGTCTCCATCGGGAAGCAGTGAAAAACATAAACACAAGACATTAATTTGGACTGAAAAATCAGAAATTATGAAGAACACATGAAAATAAATTAAAGGAGAAAAAAATTATTCAGCATCATTTAATGGCATTTGGGTTGCCACCATTTGACATAAAAATCCTGATAAAATTTAGGCCTAATATGAGGGCTTTGTGCTCAATAAGAACAGCAACAGCAGTGACAGAAAAGTGTCTACAAATGCCCATATTAGCATCATTTAACAACAGCCATCAATAGTATGAGATTAAAGGACGCGCAATGGAAATATTCTAGACCTTATAGCCACAAACAGGCCTGACCTTATTAACGATGTCTGTGTAGAGACAGGAATTAGTGATCATGATATCGTCATAGCGTCGATGGTGACCAAAGTTCATAAACCAGTCAAGAAGGCTAGGAGCGTGTTTTTGTTGGGAAAATCCGACAAGCAAATGTTACGATCGCACTTAGAAAATGAATGGGCATCGTTTAATTCTGGGACTATGGATGTAGAGGACTTGTGGACTAAATTTAAATGCATTGTTAATGAAGGGTTAGAAAAATATGTGCCAGTAAAGACGATTAAGGATGGAAAAGATCCACCGTGGTATAATAATAATGTTAGAAAGCTGCTGAGAAAGCAAAGGCTGTTGCACTCTCGATTCAAAAAAGAACACGCAAATGATGACAGGCAAAAGTTAGTAGAGATTCGTGCATCTATAAAAAGATCGATGCGTGAAGCATACAATAATTATCACAGCCATACCTTACCAAAAGATCTTTCCGAGAACCCGAAAAAATTCTGGTCCTATGTAAAATCGATAAGCGGGACAAAGCCCACTGTCCAGTCACTAGTTGATCATTCCGGGGCAGTAAGAGAAGAAAGCAAACGGAAAGCTGAAGTTCTAAGTTTAACCTTTAAGAAATCTTTCACGCAGGAGGACCGCACAAATATACCATCATTTGATCAACGTACTAATTCCGAAATGGGGGACGTAGCAATAGGTATTTCCGGTGTAGAGAAGCAGCTGAGAGAGCTAAATACGAAAAAGTCTGCTGGTCCGGATGGAATACCAGTTCGGTTTTACAAAGACTATTCTGCAGCATTGGCCCCCTACTTAGCTTGCATTTATAGCGAATCTTTAATTCAGCGCAAAGTTCCTAGTGATTGGAAAAAAGCGCAGGTGACTCCCGTGTATAAGAAAGGAAAGAGAACTGACCCATACAATTACAGGCCAATATCGTTGACATCGGTTTCATGTAGAATTTTGGAGCATATTCTCAGTTTGAATATAGTAAATTTCCTTGAAACGGAAAAGCTTCTTTCCATGAATCAGCACGGGTTTAGGAAACATTGTTCATGTGAAACTCAGCTTGCCCTTTTCTCACATGACATCTTGCGAGCCATGGACGAAGGGCAACAGGCGGATTGTGTTTTTCTCGACTTCAAAAAGGCGTTCGACACGGTGCCACACTGCAGACTGCTAACGAAGATACGAGCTTATGGAATAGGTTCACAGATTTGTGACTGGCTGGAAGACTTCCTAAGTAATAGAACGCAGTACGTTGTTCTCGACGGCGAGTGTTCATCAGAGACGAGTGTATCGTCGGGCGTGCCCCAGGGGAGTGTGATAGGACCGCTATTATTTTCTATCTATATAAATGATCTGATGGACAGAGTAAGTTGTAATTTGCGGCTGTTTGCTGATGATGCTGTGGTGTATGGGAGTGTGTCGTCTGTAACTGACTGTAATAGCATACAGGTTGACTTAAACAAAATTTCTAGTTGGTGCGAAGAATGGCAGCTAGCTCTCAATGTAGAAAAATGTAAGGTGATGCGCATGAGTAGAAAAAACAATCCTATAATGTTCGAATACAGCATCAGTAGTGAGCTTCTTGATGCGGTCGCGTCGTTCAAATATCTAGGCGTAACATTGTAGAGCGATATGAAATGGAACGAGCATGTAAGGACAGTTGTGAGTAAGGCGGACAGCCAACTTCGGTTTATTGGGAGAATTTTGGGAAGATGTACTTCACTGTAAAGGAGACCGCGTATAAAACGCTTGTACGACCACGTCTTGAGTATTGCTCAAGTATTTGGGACCCGCAGCAGATCGGTTTGAAGGAAGACATAGAGGCGGTTCAGAGGCGAGCAGCTAGATTTGTTACCGGTAGGTTCGACCAATGCGCGAGTGTCACGGAAATGCTCCGGCAACTCAATTGGGGATCGCTGGACGAAAGACGACGTTCTTTTCGTGAATTTCTGTTAAGTAAATTTAGAGGGCCGGAATTTGAAGCTGAGTGTAGTACGATCTTGCTGCCGCCTACTTAAATTTCGCATAAAGATCACAAAGACAAGATAATAGAAATTAGGGCTCGTACGGAGGCATATAGGCATTCTTTTTTTCCTCGTTCAATTTGGGAGTGGAATAGGAAAGGAAATGCCTAGTAGTGGTACAGTGTACCCTCCGCCACGCACCTTACGGTGAATTGCGGAGTATGTATGTAGATGTAGACTCATTTTTTGATTGATAGCCGTAGCGTAGTGGGCAAGGCGTTGGACTATGACGGTAAAGGCCGGTGGTTCGGAACCCGCCACTACCTATATTTTTTTTTTTTTTTTTTTTTCGTTTAGTCCCTTAAAAAACGTATAAACTAAGTTTTACTGTATTTGATATGCACGTGTACAGATGGGAATCATTGTCAATTGTCAACAAAGCCATTGTTCTTTGTGCAACATTTGGAGGATAAGTTGGAAGAGGTGAAGGGCATTTATAGGGGTTGCCGTCAGTGCATCTTGGCTTTTGAGGGCAATTGACGGAGGTCAGGGTGACGATCTATCGGTGAGACATTAAGCCCTACATTTCTCCCGCTATGCGCTGCTTCACATGTTGGAGGTTTGGGCACATGTCCTACCGATGTGATGCCAACCCAACATGTCGGAAGTGTGAACATGCGTCCCATCTGAATGCCCTTCGTACCCTGCCTCCAGTGTGCATCAGTTACCAGCAGAATCCCCCTTGTTCCCCTAACTTTTCTGTTCTCAACAAATAACGTAAGATCGTGGCGTACAAGACCTTGGACAGGCTGACATACCCAGTGACAAGGTGTAAATACCTCGAGCTCCACCCAGTGAGCAAACCAACACCATATGCCACTGTACCTTTGTCATCAGTATCCCCAGCAACCAGGCCCAAATCTGTACTATTACTGCCAGTGGGCCCCCAGGTCTGATAAACTACACCTGCCCCCTAACAGTTGGGGGCACCACTTCTTCGGTTGCTCCCACACTCTTCACATTGGAAGCAATGACACCCCCCCCCCCCCCCCCCTAAAATCACAGGGCACATCAGTTCCCATCGCACAGCCGGAGAAACAGCTTTTTCTGGCTCCTAACTTTGCAGGAGTCCCTCTGGACACTCCCTTCCAAGGCTTCTCCCGACTGGCAAAGGGGATCCCAGCAAACTGCTGAGGATCCCTCCACTGCTGATCGATCCCCCCTCTGCTGATCGAAGGGGCCTCCTGCTCTTAGTCAGTCCCTGAAGCCTGTTCTGAACCCCCCCCCCCCCCTCTCCCCCGGCCCTTAACACAGAAGGGCCAGTTAGAGTGGAAGAAAAGAGATTCTTTGGTAGCTTCAAAGCCACAACTACCCGCATCCTCTGAGGATCTTGCAATCACAGAATTACCCGAATCTATGGTTATAGATTTTTTTTAGATCCTGAGCAGATGGCAGCAGATGTTCCTATGGAATGATCTGCTCTTTTATCGTGGCCTTACAGCATGGACAAAACAATTCTCCAGTGAAATTGCAGCGGCTTCTTCAACCACCTGCCTGAGCTGCGACACTTATTGTGCTGCTATGCTACACTTAGTATAGCCCTACAGGAAACATTGTTTTCTGCACAGTGGACCCCTGCCCTCCGTGGCTATTGGGCTACTACTATTACCACCACCACCACCACCACAACAACAACAACAACCGGTCCATATCTGACGGGGTGTCAGGTGGTTTCTATCTGTACATCCTCCACACTGTCCCTGGTACCTCTCCACACTACTCTTGATGCAGTGGCAGTCAGAATCCGGGCAACACAAGAATTAATCATCTGCAGCATATCTTCCTCTGGATGAGGTCTTGTCTCTCGCCAACCTTACTGCTCTGGTCTCCCAACATCCCCACCATCCCTCCTTTTGGGGATTTTAATGCCCACCATCCATTTGTGGGGTGGAATGCAGGCAGGCCGTGCTAGGGATGTGAGACACTTCTTTCTGAATACTGGTGCCCCCACGCATTTTTGTGTGGCGCAGGGCACGTATTTAGCCATAAACTTGTCTGCAGTCCAAGCCTTTGATCACATCTCAATTGGCGGGTGCATGATGACCTGTGCAGCAGTGACCACTTTCCCTTCTTTGTCTTGGTCGTGTGGTACCAACCTGCAGGCAGCTTGTCCCAATGGTGCCTCCATGGGGCTGACTGGCTGGCTTATGCCTCAGCTGCTGTAATTGATGCACCACTACCAGCTGACGTCAATAATGCAGTGCAACAGATGACTGACAATATTATCTCAGCCGCTGAGGCAGCTGTTTCGCAAACCCCATGGAAAACCTGGTAGTCTTTAAATGACTCCTGGGAGCGGTATGTAGCCACTGTCGGCTTCCACACCTCCCCGACTCAAGTATACACACAAGTACGACATATCTTTGAATACTGCCCACTGACAAGAATCCCATTCCTCATCATCGATGGTATAGTCTACACGATCCCAACAGTTATTGAAGAGCACTATGCACATTTCTCTGCAACTCCCACATACAGTAAAGACTTCCACTCCCTCAATGAGCAGGCTGAGCGGGAACAGTTCTCATTCCATACCCGCTGCCGGGAACTGTAAACAATCCATTTAGTGAGTTGTAGTTCACAACTGCCCTTGCTTTGTGCCCCAAAACCACTCTAGAACTGCATAGGATACATAGCCAGTACCTCGGACACCGTTAAACGCCGGATTTTCGCCCTGTTTAACCGTCTATGGGCAGAGGGGTTTTACCATTGCAATGGTGGGAAAGCACTATCATCCTAGTGTTGAAAGCTGGAGTGTATCCTGTGGTGGCTAACAATTATGATCCGATCACCCTCACCAACATTCTGTGCAAGCTCTTCGAACATACGGTGTGTCAGTGGCTAATAGGGATCATTGAACGTGCACTCCTTGCTCCACAACATGGAGCCCTCTGCCAAGGTCGTTCTGCCGTTGACAATGTTGTCACTGGAGTTTGCTATTGGCACTGCATTCACTGGGTGTGAGCATCTGCTTGCAGTATTTTTCGATCTTCACAAGGCATATGATACCACCTGGTACCAACATATACTAGCTATCCAGAATGAAACTTTCACTCTGCAGCGGAGTGTGCGCTGATATGAAACTTCCTGGCAGATTAAAATTGTTTGCCGGAACCGGGACTCGAACCTCGGACCTTTGCCTTTCGCGGGCAAGCGCACTACCGACTGTGCTAGCCCGACACGACTCACGATGCCACCTCACAACTTTACTTCCGCCAGTACCTCGCCTCCTACTTTCCAAACTTCACAGAAGCTTCGCAGGAGAGCTTCTGTGAAGTTTGGAAAGTAGGAGGCGAGGTACTGGCGGAAGTAAAGTTGAGGTGGAATCGTGAGTCGTGTCGGGATAGCACAGTCGGTAGTGCGCTTGCCCGCGAAAGGCAAAGGTCCCAGGTTCGAGTCCCGGTTCTGGCACACAATTTTAATCTGCCAGGAAGTTTCATATACTAGCTATAATTATATATTTTTTAAAATATTTTTTGTGTCTCAATACCTCATGGTTTGTTCTCCCTGATGCGTGAATACAGTATTGTGGCTGTAAGCATTACAGAACAAATAGGCTGTGGTAATAGGAAGAGACAGCATGGTGAATGGAGATTGTTTGTGGCGGGAGATGTGCAGAGAAGAGTCCTCGGCAGTCGGGCTGGTCACTTTGTCCTCAGTGGTGGAGTGGTCAACGCGTCTGCCTAGTAAGCAGAAGATCCCGAGTTCGAATCCCGGCCAGGCACAAATTTTCATTCGCCGCACCTTGGTATTCCATCTAAACATTGTACAGTGAAGCCATAACTGAATGCAAATTGAGATTTATTTCATATACTAGCTATATTCATGACTGGAGCTTACAGGTCCCCCTTCCAATTTTTATTCGGAATTTCCTCTCCTACTGCTCATTTCGGGTGAGGGTCAGAGCCTCTTAACCCCCCCCCCCTCCCCCCGTATACAATAGAACAGCATCGCACAGGGTGCCGTTCTCAGTATACCATTGTTTTTAATGGCAGTATTTGGTCTTTCTGCAGCTGTGGGCTCATCGGTCGGTTGTCCCTTGTTTGTTGACGATTTCCGCCTGTATTTCAGCTCCATTAGTATTGGTGTTGCCGAACGGCCATCCCAAAAGGTCCAATCATGGGCCTCTGCCCATGGATTCCAGTTCTTCACACAGAAACCTCTGTAATGCACTTCTGTCACTGTCGGGTAGTTCACCAAGAGCCAGAGGTATACCTATGTGATGTTAGGCAGTGCTTCCTAGGCATGGTTTTTTATGCCTGGCTGACTTGGGTGCCACACTTTCATCAGTTGAGACAGAGATGTTGGCAACATTCTCCACTGCCTTAGCCACACTGTTTGGGGAGCCTCACATCACACTCCTTCAGCTCTACAAGGCCCTTGTACAATCACACCTCGACTAAACATAGTGTGTGACTCAGCAGTGCCTTCAGCGCTCCAGGTCCTGGACCCAGTTCTCCATAGTGATACCTGCTTGGCAACGGGAGCATTTTGCATGAGTCTGGTGATGAGTCTCCTTGTCCAAGCAGGTGTGCCTCCCCTGCAGTTCTGCCTGCAACAGCTGCTCGCTTCCTATGTTGCCCAAGTACATACCTCAGCTCACCTCCCGAATCTCAAGCTTCTCTTTCCAGCTACTGCGCCCCCCCTCCCCCCCCATTTCCCATGAAGATGGCAGAGGATTCGAATTTCTCGCTATTATTGCTTGCCAAAAAATATCCTCACAATGGGTAATGGGCACACGAACTACCATGTTACGAACCAGTCAACAATCCAGTTTAGCTTAACACAAGCTGATTAGAGTCCAAGGAAAGTGAACTGACAGGTTGTTGTGGCAGTTTGGCAATGGCGAACAGTTCATGTTTGACGTTGAGCACTCTGATTGGAGGAAAGCAGTTCCAGCCTGCGAACTGTCAACTCGCAAGTAATTTTAATCATACAGTAGTAGGGATTTCTTTTGACACTTTCACTACCTTATGTAAGTTGTAATTAATAGCAAGATAGTTGAGCTTATACTATTGACAATTTATCTAGCTTTTTAGGCACTTCACAAATTGTGCTTCATGACCTAGGTCGTGAATTACCTTTCCCTTCCGTTCCCATCCTTTCTTGTTCCCTTCTCTTCCACCTGATGAAGGAACTGTGTTCTGAAAGCTTGTCCTTTTTGTCACCTTTTTTTCTGTTTCTTCATTTGTGTTAGTATCGGCGGTACAGCACATAGGTAAGTACTGGCCAGCAATATTTATCATCTCTGAGGAGAATTTTCATCATTAATCATAAATTACTGTTTGTAAAGTCAGCCTTCAGATTGTTTTACTGATGGAAGTTCTCCAATGAAATCCTAAAATATTCTTCAAAAAGATTGGCTGGCCAGTACTGTCCTTAATTCTGTACTGCCGATAGTCACACAAAAAATTCAAATGAAAACAAAGAGAGGAAAAATGCTTTTGGAACTGTTTATCTGTAGGGAAAGGAGGAAGGAAAACAGAACAGGCCAAAACCTACGCCAAAGATAAAATCTTTCAGAATATTTTATTTTTGTGTGCTTGTGATAATAATTGTGATCTAGTAATTCTAATCAGGTATATAATAATTTGCCCACTTTGGTTTCTCTTGGGCCTGCAGCATTATAAATGTCTTTTAAAGACACTATGCAATAAATCCTAAATGCTGCTTTAAATATAATTATTTTATTACACTATAGGCCTATTTCGGCTTTTAGTGCCATCGTCAGGTGATGTCTGTTGGTCCTGACATCCATATACATCTCTGGTTATCAAAAATCTGTCACATCACAACTTAAATTAGTCATCAGAAATATTGCAATAATTACAATTCAAAGCAGTAAATAAATGACTGGCAGCAATAAAACCATCGATGTATATGGATGTCAGGACCAACAGACATCACCTGACGATAGTGCTAAAAGCCGAAATAGGCCTATAGTGTAATAAAATAATTATATTTAAAGCAGCATTTAGGATTTATTGCATAATTTGCCCACTGTTGGAAAATGAACTGTCTAGCAGGTATGTCTGATCAAAAATACTGGTATATACTTTCCAGAAATAGTGTACTGGTAGTGCCTTTCACCGCAGTATTGTTTGGATGTGTGCTGTATATAGACAAACTATTGTCTCATGTTGTTTTAAAGTGTATAGTCATAAGCATGAAAGCAATTTCTGTTTAAGCTGCATGGATAGTACGTAAATGTTTACTTCATTTTTAAAAAGAACTCTTATTGTTCACATTTGCAACTGCTTCAGTAGACACAGCTTTTGTTTCCAATTTTTGACATGCATTATGACATGGTCAAATATTATAGTAATAATTTTATACAAGAAACATAACCTTCCTCTTGGTTTTTTCTGACAGCAACTAGAGTACAGCCTAGGCCGGCACCAAACAGGCAGCCTCCACCACAAGTACAAAACCAGAAACAAGACAATAGTCGGATTGAAGAATTGAGTACACAGGTATTTAGTGAAAAATATACTTTTTGAAGTATTCTAGCCAAAAAGGTGTGAAAATATAATTGTTTGTTGTTAATTAATTTAATAGATGTAGTTAATATATATTAAAAATGAGACTCAGTTCAGGTTCGATTTTCAATAATATGAGAAGTTGCAACTCCCTAATCCACAGACAGGCTGGGCAGAGCCTTTCAGGCACAGACTGCTTTAAGACATGCTTTTAGACAGTTACCCTATACAAGTGGAGGCTCGTTGTACCTTCCAACAGCACATCTGGTTATGTAGTCATTACTGCCTTACTGTATATTCTAAATTGTACAAGTTTCAGTGTTGCGCAAAAACATTGGCAGAATCAGTCACCCGTGAGAAAGGTGCCCATTACGGTAGTTCTCCACCCCTTCACCTCACTGCATCAACTACATGAGTAGTGTTGCTGCCTCAAGACAATGTCTCATTTATCTTGATAAGTGAGCCATCAAGGAGATCAGAGTGAAGGAAAAGGTGCTCACAAATGTTGACCAAAAGATGAAGCCAAGGAGAAAATCTAGTGCACATCCTTCTGGCACTTAAAGGTTAGTTGTAGCTTCCCCTTGATCAATGAGACATTAGCACACAAACTGTGACCTACAGTTCAGTGTTGCAGTTTTGACAATGCCCAGCTCCTTGCTAGCATCATCATCTGCTAAGAAGGCACGCACTTGAACAAACCTCTGCCTACACCATCGAAATCACTTGTCCTGCAAGCAAATGTCGAAACACAAGGACTATTTCTGTGAGTACTTTCTGTGCACACCTAGCCAACAACCGTCTGGGCCATAGAGATCCTCCTGGGTTCAAAGAGGTCAAACAAGTGGAAAAGATCATCTCCTTCTCCCCTGTGTTCCTCTTCAAAGTCATCTAGTTATGCCCTCCCCGCACAACCTCTGTTCCACTGGGGCACACGACTGTCAGGAGGCTGACATAAGGTAGTGTGAAGAATTAATGGACAAAGATCCTCTCCCCCTACATTTGCGAGCAATCACATTCTGGTAATCAGCAGGCACCAGGATGACTGCTTCTCATTTGATCCATGTCATTTATGGTAATTTGTCAATGGAACATTCATGGTGTCAGCACAGAAGGTTTGAACTGCTGAATCTCATATGTTACTTGCAGATTTGCTGCCTTCAGATCTCCTGATTTTGCCATTATTTCTCCCGATTTTTAGATTTTGTACTGAAACCCAAGATTCGATTTTCCGCCAGTGGTCAAAAGTCCTGTGTTCATTTATCAGTTCAAAATAAATACATATCGAAATTCATAGAAATTAGGAGTTGCGCTTGACTTATATAATGATTGTTTCTGCTCTTTCCTCGTATTTGCAAATACACATGTAGTGTTTCAGTGTTGTGCTGTTTTTGAATGTGATGTTTTGTCAGTGCACCTAAGTGAAATCACTTCAGTGTTTTTTTAATCGCTGGTAACCTTTTGACTGGGTGCTTTCCCATCCCAGTGGCGTGAGAGTATTGTCATCCCAGTGATGAAACCTGGTGCTGACCCGCACGTGGCCGACAACTACTGCCCGATTAGTCTCACCAAAGTTCTCTGTAAGCTCTTCGAACGTTTGGTGAGTCGGCGCCTCATGTGGATTCTTGAAGATCGGGGACTTCTTGTCCGACAACAGGTGGGGCTTCTGTCAAGGCTGTTCCGTGGTTGACAACCTCGTGTCACTGGAGTACGCTATCCGCACTGCCTGCACCAGGCGTAAGCATCTGGTGTGGTCTTTTTCGACCTTTGGTCTCCGGGGGTCACTCCAGATTTTCATACAGAACTTCCTGTCGTTCCGCTCTTTCCGCGTCTGGGTTGGCACCTGTCTCAGTTCCACTTGTGTCCAGGAGAATGGTGTCCCACAGGGCTCAGTTCTTGTGTTCCCATGTTTCTGGTAGCCATAAATGGTCTTGCTACCGCAGTGGGGTCGTCGGTCTCCTACTCTCTATTTGCCGACGACTTCTGCATCTACTTCAGTTCCACGAGCATTAGTGTCACTGAACGTCGGCTGTAGGGTGCTATTAGAAAGGCGGAGTTCTGGGCCTTTGCCCATGGCTTCCAATTCTCGGGCCCCAAGACCCGAGTAATGCACTTATGTCGCCGTCGGGAACTTCACCTTGATCCTGAGCTGTATCTGGGCGATGTACCTCTTCGTGTTGAAGAAACCCATCTCTTCCTCGGCATGGTTCTCGACTCTCGGTTGACTTGAGTGCTGCACCTTCTTCAGCTGAGACAGAAATGTTGGCGGCATCTTAACATCCTTGGGTGCCTCAGCCACGCTGTGTGGGGAGCCTCTCGCCAAACACTTCTACAGCTCTACAGGGCCCTAATACAATCACGACTGGATTATGGGAGTATCCCAGGCAATGAATGTCTTGATCAGCTGGCCAAACTGGCCACCACTTCACGGGCTCTGAATATTGGCCTACCAGAAAAAGACCTCCGATCCCAGTTGCGTAGTAGGGTCCTTGGGGTTTGGAACTGTGAGTGGGCGAGCTTGACCGAACCAAACAAGCTCCGCACCGCAAAGCCCTCCACCGCTGCATGGAAGTCCTCACTGCGGGCTTCTCGCAGGAAGTCGGTGGTCCTTTGCCGGCTGTGAATCGGCCATACCTGGCTGACGCGTGGACTCCTTCTGTGTCGTGAGGACCCTCAGTGTCGCTGTGGTGCGACTTTGACAGTCGCCCACATCTTAGTGGAATACCCCAATTTAGCCGCAGAGCGACGGAATTTTGATATCCCTGACGTCTTGACGCTTGTTTTAACTGACAATGCCTCCTTGGTTGATAGTGTTTTAAATTTTATTCGTGAGTGTGGACTGTACCAATCCATTTAAAGTCTCTTGTGTGTCTGTCATTTATCTGTTCTCCGCTTGCCTAAGTCTATTAGGTAGTGTTTAAATGTGTATCAGAGTGGCTGGATGTGACACCCAGCACACACTCTTGTCCTGTCCCAGTACTTTTATCCTTTCTTCGTATTTCTGTGGACGCTTTCTTCGTTTTTACATGTTACTTTTAAACTTTGACGTGTTACAGCATATGCATCATAATGCTTAACACAATGTTTTAGCTCTAAGACTGGAACAAGGGACTGATAACCGATGATGTTTAGTCCCTTTCAAAAACTACAAACCAAACCAATAGTCTTTATGCCGAAGCTGCTGATTACCCTTGACCTCTCGGCGTGACATACTCTTGTGTCGGTACGCATGCCGAGTGCTGTCGATGTCAAACCATCCATCTTACCCATTATTCTTTGATGACTCCCTCGATTGCCAATATTGATTGTCTGCGATAGCCTTGCTTCCACCTGGAGTTAGGTTTCGCCACCTGCTTCAGCGACTCTATTTCACCCTTCCTTCCACCTTTCGGTTGAGCGAGAGTCCATTGCCACCGTGGCATCAGGCCCAGATTCACACCCACCTTGAACTTAGTTCACTTCCTAAGGAGAACACTTCGGATTTGGTATATTGCTCAAGACTTATCGGACCCGTCGGTGCTCTTGGAACCATCAGTGTAGATAAATATGTCATTATCGAACCAAGAACAGTGTCAGATCTGCCTTCGTTGTCGGGAACGACCTGTTCCAATACAAGCTTCCTGACGTGTGCACGAATTTCACGGCTGAGCCTTTTGCCCTCCACCAGGCTGTTTTATACATCCGCCGTCACCGCCATCCCTTTTATGTCCTCTGCTGTGACTCCCTTAGTGCCCTGCATAGTCTTAGGGACCCTTTCTCGACCCATCCTGTCATATACCGAATCCAATGCTCCCTTCGGTTGCTAGCAGATAACGGATGTCACATTTCTTTTCTGTGGGTCCCTGGCCATCTGGGTGTGCCCGGGAAAGAGACTGCCGACATTGCAGCCAAGGCAGCAGCTCTTTTGCCTCGCATGGCTACCTTCTGCGTCCCCTCGGACGATATGCAACGGGATCTTCGCCGGTGTATTGTGTTGTCCTGGCACAGTTCGTGGTTCTCACTCCACGACAAACTGAAAACCGTATAACCGATCCCAACCGCTTGGAGGACCTCCTTACGCCCCTCTGGCCCGGTTGCGGGTCGGTCACTGCCGATTCAGCCACCGTCATTTGCTCACCACTTACCCTGCACCACTGTGCTTCTGTGGTAAATTGCTGATGGTGCAACATGTTTTACTGTCTTGTGTTAATTTTAATCATCTCTGTGTAGCCCTTAATCTGCCGTCTACTCTGGAAGAACTTTTAGCTGATGACAGCTGCTTGAGTTTTGCGTTTTATCAACATGGCTAATTTATCAAAGGATATTTAACCTTTCTATTTGTTTCTTTTTATCTTTCTGTTTTAGCTTTCTCTTGATACTCTCCTTTCTGGCAGTTATAAATTTTTTAGAGATCTAGCGAATCTGTTCCGATCTGGACGCTAATGGCCTGAGAAGTTGTGCGCCCTAAAATCACAAACAAATAAATAAATAAATAAATATCAAAGGCATCAGCATCACCACTAACTCTCCGTTGAAAGTTACTGGCCATTCCTGCCACATTCTTTGGTGCCGAAGTGGCTTACACTGATGGTTCCTTGCTAGATGGCAAAGTCGGATGTATCTGTGTTCATGGAAACCACCTTGAACTGCGCTACCTGCTTCCTGGCTGTAGCATTTTCACCAAAGAGCTGATCGCAATATCTTGTGCTTCAAACACCTTGGAGCATGCCTCAGGAAGTCGTTTATCATGTGTAGAGGTTCCCCAAGTGGCCTACAAGTCCTCTACCAGTGTTTTTCTTACCATCCTCTGATGTAATATATTCTCCATCTTCACCCTTTGCAAGTCTGGTTGTTAGGTAGACTGTGTTTGGATCCCAGGCCACGTCGGTGTTCTGGGCAACGAGTATATCAATCAGCTGGCCAAGCAGGCCACCAACTCCCAGTCCTTAGGGGGTATTTCACTGTAAAAGATCTTTGACAAAGATCTTTTGTCGAAGAACTTTGGTCAAATCTTTGACAGTGTAATGGGTCATCTTTTATAAAAGATATTTGATAAAAGTTAGCGGGAGAGACTAGCTTTTATAAAAGTTTGCCATTGTATACATGCGTCTTTCCTTGCTTTGACGCCTTTTAACCTACAAATTAACGTCAAAGTGTATTTGTTGTGTCGCTACTGCCACAGTGATAGTTTCAAAGTGAGAAGTGTACGGAATATTTCTTAATACAAAGCACATTTACTGAAATATACGGTTAAAATTGTGTAAAGAAAAAGCTACTGCTGTCAGTTGTATTCAAAGTGACTCACTGTGGATGAAGATAGGGAAGAAATTATATGGATCAAAGGATATATGGTGATGCATAAGTGAAATAAATGTTTTTATTTGTACTCTAACCTAACCTCATCCTCCTAAAGTGATTTACATTTTGGTTCACTTATGTCTGGAATAATACGTGAAATCTTAGGCCTACACTAAGATTCGTGTATTTTTACTGCCTGCTGGAATAGATTTTGTATGTGGATATAAATGAGACGATCTTCAGCGGAAAAGGCATTCATGATTTGCGTAATGAGATACTGCACTAGTTAGCTCCATATTTTTTCTTGCTTTGCACGATGATTTTCGACATTTAACTACAAGTCGAGGTATTTACACGGATATTTTGTTTCGGAAAATCAGGCAATATAAATGTGAGACTACAGTAAACTATAAAAATGTCTTTCGGACCGCATAATCCACAATGAAGTGTAACATGAAAGAACTAAGAAAATATTCTCTCTTCTTATTATGATAAAGTGTCTAACGAGGTTATTTTTAACATGACACGTTAAATTATTTCAGTGTTTCATTATTTACCCATCGACACAGGTTTAGGGCTTCCTGAAACATCGATTATGATGAAGTATTTCTAAATATGTGGGCAAATTAAAATGTTTGTACACACGTTCTTAAACAATATAGGTTATTATGTCCTAGCAGTGTAGTACATTTGTGCGAGCACTTTTCATATTTTCCTCTCACTATTAACGGTTTAACTAAAATTGTTCCCATTTTTCATTCTTTGCAGTGAATGCACTCCCGAGCAACAATATATTACATACTATAATGGAGACAATTGACTGTTCTGGAGACTTTCTGAGCAACTATGACGAAATATTTTACGCTAGTGTAATATCCTGTGACGTAGTTTCGTCATAGATCTTGGATAAAATCCTTTACAAAGATCTTTGTCAAAAGTCTTTTACAGTGTAATGCCGGTCTTAGGTATTGGTATTCTGGAAAGGTATATTGGATTGGGTTTGCACTGTAAGGTCTCTGTTGCTTAGAACTAGGAATGGTCCACCTCGAGTATGCCGAACACTCAGTGAGATCAAGCTCTCTGGCACAATTTACCTGTCAATTATTTTCATCAGAAAGGGGCCTGGATGGACCGCACAGTATTTCAAACGTGGTTCCATAACTGCTTTGTGTTGCAGGTGCAAGAAAATTTAATGTTGAAGGGTCTACCTGAAAGGGTTGTGTTGTTACTGGATAATGCACCATCACATCCCAATGAATGTGTTATGAGATCAGATGATGGTATGATAATTGTTACATATTTACCACCGAATGTAACAGCCTTAATTCAGCCAATGGATCAGATGTGTCATTGCTGCCATGAAGAAACTTTATAGAGGAAGTCTGCTACAAAGGCTTATTGATGAGGGGAGCAATCTCCAAACATTTTGGAAACAGTTAACGGTGCTAGATGCACAGCCAAGTCGTGGAAAATCATAAACCCAAAGTTAGAAAATATCAATGAGTTACTTGGTTATAATTCGCTTATTCATGAAGTTCTTGATGATCGGATCTGTGTAGCGGATAGCTGTAAGTTCATGGAGTGAGAACTAATTAAATACAAATGACAAAGGCAACACACAGAATTGCAGTTTGTTGACACTTTTAATGATTTATTATTATTACCCAATTATCCCCATATATGGCCAGCTTAAAAGTATCATTAATTACAACCAGGCTCGTACATTCCACACATCAATAATACGAATTAACACTGTCCATGTGTGGAATACAAGAGATCTAGGTGTACATAGTAATGTGGCACAAGCATGAATGCACTTTCTGCACTGAAGAACTTTTACATAATTAGTCAAATTTAAAGTTCAAACTGACATGACTTGTGGCTTAGATTGCAGCCAAAACAATAAACAATACTATCAACTAGTGTGGATTCCACGTCAAACAACGGATACTCTGATACATGCCGCAAGTGTGTCCTATTTATATTATCCAAACAGTGAGACTGAAAATTGTGTGTTGGTAATTATGTTCATTAAATTAATTATGATGAAAAAGTAAAAAATTACATAAAACTGGCCGTAGCAAAGGTTAACATAAATAACACTGAATAAATTGATTTAAATACGTTTTTAAACAATTAATTCGTAATAAAGGGTAATTATACTGAAACTAAAGAGGGCAAAATCTTGCTAACATTACTGGTGGAACATAATAATACTTACTTTAATATTATGAGAAAACAATTTGCCTATTTTTCATAGAAACCCTAATTAGCATTCAGTCTGAATTTTAACAATATACTTCTGGCAGGAATTAATATTTACTAATTGAACAAACTTCTCTGGCGTCAAATAATAAAAAATGACTTAATCTAGTTACATCACAAAAATAACAACAAAAGTTTTGGAAAAGAAAATAAGACTAATTACATTAATACCTATTACTATTTATTATTATTATTATTATTATTATTATTATTATTATTATTATTATTATTATTATTATTATTATTATTATTATTACAGTGGTATTGGGAGGTTCAGTAATGCAAGCAGATGGGAATAAATCCCAACGTGCTTTGTTAAGTCCAATGACTAAGTTTGTTCATTAACAATGTTAGCTGCTGTTTTGAAAAAACTCCAGGGCGTGAAGCAGTAGACGGAGAATATTTCTGAATGGTTTGACGTGGACAACATTAAATTGTTGACAGAGTGCAAGGGAAGTGAGAGGAGGCGAATTACAGTGACGATGATAACACTCCTCTAATTCCAGAAAGTCATCAATCGTACAGCAGCACTTCAATGGGCTGACAGGTTACTAGATTATTTTGGACAACAAAAAGATGCTCCTCTTTGTGACAAGAGGGTGTTGCGCAAAATTTGCAGTGTGATATATCAAAGTCACCACAGTGAGACAGAAGTCATTTCAGGACTATTTTGATTCAAAGTAGTGCACTGTAATGTAAAACTGGATTTTTATGTGCAGTATTTTCAAACATAACAGATGCATAAAATAAAATTAATTATAATTATTAAATAATTGATTTTAATTATGACATGGTAATTAATTTTTGTCTTTGTGCTATCCTAACACGCAACTGTCTACTTAAGTTGCGGGTTATCTGCGTAATTTGATTATTCATGGTTTTCGAATCCCTAATTACCTCAGATAATAGTGTTTACGGTACATGTTTGACACACTTAAATCACACTTCCTCTCTCTTGATAATTGTTACTTTTCACAAGTCTTTCTTTTCTGATGTTTGCGGAGAGATATATCTGCACTTTCTGCTTGCGCAAAAGAGCCCACGTCAAAAGGCAATCACCAACATTGAGAAAGAGGATATTTCTGTGAATGAAGTTAGGTTGGAACTCAAGAACATTCTGCATGTTTTAGAAGAAAAAGAAGTGTGAATTCATGACAACTAAAGTAAGAGAATTGTCAGGTCTCTCACAGTACCACCAATCAAAATTTCACATTGATAGTTTGGTATTTATTGGACAAATATTAATTACCTGATAAAATGGAGTGAGCCTTTATCCAATATTATCCATTTTGATTGGATATTGTTGAAGACTACCTGATTTGGACAATGTAGAATGTTCATTGAAGTGGCTGAAAGAAAATGCTGCTTTCAAAGTTGATGGTGTACTATTTGACCAGGTAGTAAAACTGAAATCCTTTTTAAGCGAGGAAACGAAACAGAATATGGCAATTGTGGCTCATAAAAAAGTGAATTTTTTTTAAATTGTGTTTCTGAAGAGCAGTATTCAGAATTGCTTGCTATTGTTCACTACTATTTCTCCATTCTAGGGCACAGTGCCAATGTTTAGAGATTGTTTTCATTAATAAACACACAGTGGACAGAAGAAAGGAACAGGCTTGATCTAAATACAATCAGTGCAATGCTCCAAATTCAATATAATATGACAAATAAAAGTTGCACTAATTTTCATAAACTAATCCAGAATGAAACTTCGTTTCTTCTTTTCGGTGCTCAGATAAATATAATTGACATAAAGCCTAGTGTTAATTTCTCAATTATAGCAACACAATTGTTTGTTTGAAAAAATTGTTTTTTTTAACTAAGTTTGTTAATGGCAATAACAATTCTTTCACTAATGGCTAGTTGACTAGTCCTTTCTTTGTTAATGAAATTGCCGACTGTTACTGGGTCAACTAAAGCATGCGATAACAGCTGTAACCTCTGATGTTGGCATGTTTTCTATAGCTCGAAACATTGATCATTTTCTTCTGAATATGTCATTACAATACAAACTGATCAGTTAATGTTCACCCATCCACTTACACGATGCCCATGATTTGATTAAAATCACTGATCATTTGAAATATTGATTGTTGGTAATGGCAACTGTTTGGCAAGGAAAAGTCTCTTAGTGGTTAATAAAAAGTTTTGTTTTGGGATGCTGTTTTCTGTCTTTTTCCTGTTTAGTATCTCCCCACCCATGTTGTCATGAGAAAAAATGAGATGTGAGATATCGGGTTCTTCAGTTACAGGCAGATAGGATTGGGTTCTTCAGTGTGTCCAGGCAGAAATGTCCTTGATTTTAGTTCCTGTATTATGGCAACCCTACTTGCACCTAAATTCTATCCCACACATTCCTCGAGGACCCAATTCTATGACTGACTGCATGGATCTGTCCATGACTACTGGAACCGGAATGAGTAGTCGGTGTGATCCACCTCAGGCTGCTGGTGCCCCAAAACATGTTTGTATTGCTTTTGTTAAATTATATCTTTATAAATGAGGTGAAACAACAGAATGGTATCGTGCTACTGAGATGTGACTTCAGACTCAAGTAGATGTAATGAAAAATATACGTATGTCTAATTTTGACCATAGACGAAATTGACTTCATCGCGTAGCCTCCATGTTCACTTGACAGTCACAGCAGAGTACAAGAATTTTGGCTAGCCTTTCCTATGGGAATTTTATTGGCTTTACTACCTGTTATTGGTTCCTTACACTGCCCTGTCAGATGCATGCTTAAAACTTTGATCTGATTTCCTTTAACAAAAGTGAATATGCCAGAAATATCACATGTTCCAAATTATAACTAGTCAGTTTTCTAAGACACCTCTTCTAAATCCTACCACCCTCATAATCTTCTTAATTCTTAGTACAACATTTTACTCATTACTTCTGCCTAGAATCAAAAGTCATAATGTTTATTTCTCTTATTCTCCACTACCTTTGTTTCCCATTGCTTTGCTTACTGTTAATACATATTCCTTGATAAATTGCCTATTACTTTTTAACAGGTCTTGAGGCCATAAGGGGTGTTTTCTGTTAACTTTTCTCTTCTGAAATAGGCTTTAAATTCTGAGAATTATTTATATAAATGTTTTTCATAACAACCATAAAATGCAGCTATTGTATTTGATTGAGCTTATCATCGATCGAAAATGAAATCCATTGTTACAATCATCTTGTTTTACATTAAAGTAAAAAAAAAAAGGCTGGTGAAGTGAGTCTTGGCATGCTTGAATTAATTGTTTTTTTGATAAATAACAAGATAAATTACATGTTACCTAACACATATTTCATCTTAATAAATAAGTTCACCTAAGATCAGTAATTATAACAGTTCTATTGCATCATTTTTTCCATGAACATAAATTGTTCTGCAGTTTTTGAAATACCTAGACTCCATTTATAATAAAGAATAACAATACCTCCTGGCTTTGAAATTACAGTTGCTTAAACGATACTCACTGTTTCCCCAGCCTTCAGCCTACCAAATACAGTGGTTTATATATCACATTAGTGTCAGCTGTGAATTCTAGTAACGCATTTCCTAAAAAGTGCTAAAAAGAATACAAGTAATGATATGAAAATGAATACCCTTCATCTGTCTGATGTTTGGACCATAAACACACTAATTAGAAAACAGTATTTAAATTAGCTTTGGAGTTTTCTTTTCCTTGAGATTTCCACAGTATTTTTGTGTATTATTTCATCTACTCTTGTGAAACGTGCAAATTTCTAGCTTCAATTAGTAAAACTACTACTATATATCCTAGTTGTTTCACAAATTAGTATTAAATTATTTTCTTTAAGTTTGCCATTTGAGCTTTTTAGTTAAAATCAATGATAAAAAAACATTGTGTTATTACGTAAAATAGCTGTGGCAGTGCATTGAGTTCTGCAAAATAAAATTAGCATAAATCACTAAAATGTAATAAAGTTATATGTGAGAAATGTACAATAGTTTAAAATTCATGTAATGCTGACTATTTTACTGTCACATTTATTTCAGTTGATGGAAATGAAACTGACAGTAGATGGCTTGGAAAAGGAGAGAGATTTTTACTTTGGCAAACTTAGAGAGATTGAAGTAATGTGCCAAGAAAATGATAATGAACAAAATCCCATTATTCAAAAAATACTGGACATATTGTATGCAACAGAGGTATGTATGTTCATTTTCAACATTTTATTATTGAAGTGGCAGAGTATAAAACCACACTACCTTATATACTGATAAACTGACAGACAATATACTGTGGTTTTTTATCCCAGCATTTAGATCTTAGTGCACCACCGTCCTGACCACTTGGGTGGAAAGTCTGCTTTTGATATACGTATATTTTCAGTGAATCTTTTAGACTCTTGATTGTTTAGAAACAAGCAATTTAAGACCTAACTGTTCAGTCCATTTTAACCTTTCTGCTTAGTTTTAGTAAACCGAAGCATGTGATACAGCCATCGGCTTTGAGCAATATCGGGAGCAGATCACCCACAAGAAATATTTTGATATAAATAAGGCTTAAAATGAGATTAAAAAGAAATATAAACATATAATAACCAAAATATTCTTGAATACATTATTGTAAGTAATAAGAAAAATTAGTACATCATTTACCTCTTTGGGTGGCACTAGATCTTGAGTTGATAATTCAAAAAAAGTTTAAATTGACAACAAACTTTTCCTTTCACACGAATAATAAATTACTGATCAGACAACAGTACATACAGGATTCTGTCAACCATATATCTGAAATGTAATTATTTCACGGTCAACACAAAATATTATTCCACTTATTCTATGTGATTCAGTTTCAATGGTTGTTAATATCTGCAAACCAGGACACTGCCACCATAAGTAAAATTTTACCAAACTCTGTGCCCATAATTATGTACTGTATACATGTAATGCATGTTTTGTCATAATTTGTGTGCTACATTGCCACATTTACATTAACCCTTTGAGTGCTGCACCTGTGCATCCAGCTGGCCTGTCAGGCCTGCCGTTGTGGCCACCTAATCCGTCTACCTGTGCTGGTAGCTGTCTCCGTGGTGTGTTGTGTGTGTCTGAGCCCTCAGTTTGGTCGTCCTCACCCTGGCCTAAGCATTTCTGAAACCAAGGTGGCCGCGACAGTCTGGCAGTCAGTGTGCTTGCTGACATTACAAACAAACACAGTATATCTGGGTACTTATTCCATGGCTTTCAATCTGGAATTGCTCGACAGACATAACGTAGACTGAAACTGCTTATGCTGCTAACATGTAACTTCTGCTTCATTCCATGTCAAATCGCCTAATTTTGGAACATTTTCCAACTCTACCCTCATGGGCAGTTTTATGTGCACATTCTAACATGTCCCCAATGAACTTTGGTAAACTTTAAGATTCGTGGAAGCAATACTGCCAGAGATAGTCGTTTGTTTGATGTCGTGCATGGCTTTGCACAGGGCGAGTGTAAATTTCTACCAACTTTGAGTTGTTGTTATAACTCGGGCCATATTTTGTTGCAAAATATGAAATTTGGCTATCATGTACAACTGAATGTGTTCTCAAAGGAATAATATTGAAAAGAATTTTACGTGCTATATATAGCCAGAAAATTTAAAGTAAATTTGGTCAAAAAAAGTCAGCACCCAAAAAAACTTCAACGTTTGGCTTGTTATATCTCGGGAACTAAAGCTATGACGAATGTGGTAACCTAAAAATACAAGGTTCTGAAACGGGAAGTTCAGTTTATGTGCTGCTTTCCAGTACTGAATAAATTAAGTGCAAAATTGAAGATTTTAGAAACGGCTAAAAATACGGTATTTTCATCCTTATTTTGCAAGAAGGTACGTTCTATAAAACTTCCCAAACTGAACTGATTAGACAGACCATTATTTTTAATTGCAAAAATGTGTATTTAGTTATTCAATGCAGGCCAACAATGCTAGATAATTTGTATCAAATTTCATACTGTGAAAAAAGTGTAAACTTTTGATTCTTATATCTCCTAATGTAAATGCATAGCTGGGACGAGTTCATAGATGGTTTTCATTGTGAGGGATGACAGCTGAGTAGGTTTGTCTGTGCCGTGACTTGCAATATGCACACTTTTTCAGCCATCTCGAAAATGCTGTACCCATCGCCTCATATTGCTAATGTATATTGTATTGTCTCCACACACCTTTCAATATCTCCACTCCCCAGGTGGCCCACGGCTCATTCGTGGATGTGTGTGTGGCATGCACAGGCCCTTACGCTGTAGCAGCATTTCTTTCTGTTTCCCCATGCTGCATTACCTCTCCCAGTCCCCATCCTAACTCATCCTTCCCCCTCCCACACCTCACTACTTGTTTCCTTTAAGAAGCTTGGCTATTCCAATATTGTGATGGTCTTTGCAATTTTATTTTATTTGCTGTTTCCCCAATTTTTGGCCCAACTGAAACTCCATTACCAAATTGGGAAAGACCTCTTTTTGTAGCCCCTATAGCGCAGATACTTGTCACTTTGTCTTCATTCACTCCTTGCTATAGTTTTCGTAGCCCCACTGGGTCACCAGCACATGTAGTCTCTCCATGGGGGGGGGGGGGGAGGACTGTTACATACCCATCTGGCTGGGTTGAATTATGACCATAGTAGTTTTGCACACTTAAAACGAAAACAATAAAATACACCTAGTGGATTTCAGTTGGCATAATTTCTGCAACAGTGAGGAATTTTATCTCACATCTGTTTTATAAGCTCGTTCATATGATTCAATTTTGGAAAACTCCTTTGCTGGCACTAACTGCTGCAGAGCAACAGAACCACTTGTAAATGAGAGGGAGGTACTAGCACTGCACAGAAATCGGATGTGGACATGACTCATCACACAAAATAAGAGGCATTTCTTTTGGAATGACCCTGGTAAATTGTCTTTTGTGCTTGTCTTAGCCAATTAAGATATGTTGTTATTTATCAAATTGAAAAAGTTTGCTTTAGAGGGCACCTGTCAGAAGCAGCTGGTGCCTAAAATGATCGCAAGTTCGCAATTTTTACTCTACTGCATAATTTACAATTACAAAAATCTTCAATTTTTACATCATTTATAATACTTTAGAGGCTCTAGACTGTAATTAAAATGAACTTGACAACATTCATAAAATTGAATTTTCTGTTGATATATTACTACAGTCAGTCCATCTTCCTTCAATTATGAAACTTGCAGAAGAAAAAGGTGGTGTGGGGTAAAGAAAAATGTTAATGGTTTGACAAGAACCTCCTACATAGCTTTAAAATGCCCAACACTATAAACTACATTACCAATTCAAGATGCACGACATCCCCTAGCAACGCCTGGGTGTATAGAATTCCCTGTAGCTGTCGCATGGTGTATATAGGAACAACAAAAAGGAGTGTTAATACTCGCATATTGGAACACAAAAGGAATTGTCGTCTGGGTCACACAGACAAGTCAGCTGCGGCAGAGCATGTTTTTACACGTGGTGACCATGAAATCAAATTTAGTGACACGAGCGAGCTAGCCAGGGTGTCGCATTATTACACACGGATGTACAGAGAAGACATAGAAATACAAAAACACCACAATAATTTTAACAGGAGTGAAGAAGGTTTGAAATTAGATAAGATTTGGTGGTCAACTTTGAACCAAAGATATGACAACAGATTACCGATAATCGAGAGAGATGACGTTGGTCAAAGATAACTTCATAGTCGGCAGCATGTGACAAGTGGTGGTGCCATCTATATAAGCAGGACCTCCAGCGCCTAGTAGGCATCGTCGACTCACCCTTGAAGATGTTGCCCGCAGTAGGCAACGAAACGTTTGGAGTAAGAAGTTTTATTGATGGACCGCGGCAACTTAGCATGGAAGTTTTTAATTTTTGATGTTAATTGTTCACTTCATCATCTTGGACAGTTTCCAGCCTCTGGCCAGGTCTGCTTCGAAAATAAGGACTCCATCTTCTGTCTTCCCTTCATCTCTGTGTTCTCCTTTCTTCATTACACCTTCCTCCACTACTGTCAGCCATCTGTCTTTCGGTCTTCCTGTTGGTTTCTTTCCTTCCAGTTTCATCTTGTGCATCCTCTTGGGTATCCTATTAGCTCAATATGCTCATACCATTGCAGCCTTGATTTCTCCATCTCCTCTTGTAATGGTTCCACCTTCATTAACTCTGTTCCTCTTTGCTCCAAGGCAAAAGGTACTCTAGTAAGTACCAGGAGGGCTTGTGGCAAAAATTGGGGCCTGAGCCTCAAGGGTATGCACTGGATATACACCACGGTGATTAGACCCAGGATCACGTATGGGGCGGTAGTGTGGTGGAAGAAGGTAGAACAGCAGGTTGCTGCTAAGGAGCTTGGTAAGATGCAGAGATTAGCCTGCCTAGCCGTAACAGGCGGAATTAGCAGCACACCAACTGCTGGGATGGAAACCATGCTGGACATGCCTCCATTACACTTTTGGGTCAAGATGGAGGCAGCAGCTGGTGCATACAGACTCAAATCTGGCAACAACCGGAACTCTTTGGAATATTCAGAATCACACACTAAAATAGTGAGTGAGGTAAATATAGGAAAGGTTGGGGAAATGCCAGCTGACTTTATTATAACCCCATACTGCTTCAACAAGCCTTTCAATATAACAATTGGAAGCAGGGAGCAGTGGGAGAAAATAGTTTGACACTGTACGGGGGATATCGTCTGGTTCACTGACGGGTCAAAATCAGACCAAGGTGTTGGGGTCGGGGTATATGGGGTGCAGCCAAGACTGGAGGGCGTCATCTCTCTAGGGAAACTTTCCTCAGTATTCCAGGCCGAAATCACTGCCATCAGGGCATGTGTGGAGGAGAATTTGCGTAGCTGCAAAGTCCATCAACAAAAACATGGCAAGGTAATGATGCCAAAGCCATGTTTTAAAAGAAGCTCTGCAATCCTGAACAGGAGAGAGATTAGACTCGTGGTTGGATTACTGACAGGCCATGGGAATTTCAAAAAACACCTACATACAATGGGAATAACAGAAGAGGACCCTAAATGTAGGATCTGTGATGACAGTGATGAAACTGCATCACATCTAATCTTCGAATGCATTGCATTGGAGAGTAAAAGGCACAGAACATTTGGGACAACCAGACCCGAAGAAATTGTCTAATAAAGAACTGGTAAAGGGACACCTTGCACTGTTCAAGGGCAATTTGTTGGCTTTACTAGACATACAGGGAGCGATACCGCACAATAAACTTAGTTTCGGTGCGGGCAGTGGCGGGTTAGACCAAGACTGTTTTTGCTTCCCTGAAAAAAATCAAATCAACTCTGCTCCTCTCATTTCTTATCCTGTCTATCTTTGTCACTCCAATACTGTTCCTCAAAAATTTCATCTCACTAGCTTGTAATTTGCTTTTCTCTCTTCCTTTCATAACCCAGGTTTCAGATGCATATGTCAGGATCGGGACATAGTATGACCGGTATATAACTTCTTAGGGGTACATCCCTGTTCCACATCAGGCTTCTGACACTCTCCCGAAATGCTTCTGCTTTTATCCCTCACTCGTTTGTCGTTTCTCCCATCTTCCTGTATCATGCTTCCTAGGTACTTGAAACTCTCCACTCTCCTCAATCGTTCTCCATGGATTGTTACTCCAGTTGTTCCTCTCTCATTTGCTCTTGATGTGATAATCATCTCTCTTGCATATACTATATTTCATGCCATATACCTGTACTTGTTGTTACCATACATCCAATTGGTCTTGCACTTCTTCCTCCTTATTCCTCCAAATCATCAGATCGTCTGCGAACACCATAGCTTTCATCTTTCCTTCACCAATTACTTGTGCTACTGTACTCATTATATCATCCATCACTACAATAAAGAGTAATTGTGAAAGTGCACTTCCCTGCCTCAAGCCACACTTCTGTTCAATCCAAGCTGATCTCTCTCCTCCCACATTCACACAGCTCACACAGCCATGATACATTTCCCTTATCCTCCAAATAGTCTGTTTTGCTATCCCTCTCTTCTCTAGGGTTTTCCACACTACTTCTTTGTACACTATCGTATGCTTTTTCAGTGTCCAGGAAGGTCATTTGTAGATCTATTCCATATTCGTAGTGTTGTTCCTGCTGTTACCCTACAGCAAAAATTAGAGCTACTGTGGACCTTCCTCTTCTGAAGCCATGTAGTTCTTTTCTCATCCCTACTTCTAATTTTGTCCGAATTTGTGCTTCCAAAATTTTCTCAAAAATCTTTGCGTCAGTATTTATCCCACAATAGTTCTTGCACTCTATTTCCCTTCTTAAAGATTGGGACAGTTATTTCCTTCTTCCAGTATAGTCTTCTGTCTCCTTACAGTTTAAATTACTCGATAGAATCGTTGTATCCCCACCTCTCCTAATACTTTCACCATCTCGACACTAAGCTCATCCAAACCCGGTGACTTCCCTCCCTTCATCTCGGCCAATGCCTTTTCCACTTCTCTTGTTCACTTATAATGTTCAATTATTTTTCAAAAGAGATAAATTGGTTGGCCAGTACGTACCTGTTCATTGTCCAATTTTGTTAGAAATTTGGGTTAGTTCCAGATGGCAAGACTGTGATGCAGTTGCCTCTGTAAAACTTAATAAGAAATGTTCAGCTAGTGAGACTCCACTACAATTACTGTGTGTGAATCGTTGGAAAATATATCTGGTTTGACTGCTCGAAAATTGTCTATTGAGAAAAGCATAGTTCTAGTTTAGTCTCTATCCCAGTTAGAGAAGAAAAGTACTATTTCCTGTAGCATACACTAAAAGTGATTGAGCTCAAAACAACACTGTTGACCAATGAAGTAAAGCAACTAAATTTCAGTAATTTTGAAGATGTGTTATATAGTATGACAGTAGTCTCCAAACAATATATATTGAAGCAGTTTTTATTGAAACTATAAGCATTCAAACAATAGGTATCGAACAAGCAAATGTTAAAGATTTTTATTATAACAATTTAAAATGATGTGGTTAGGCAGGAACCTTAGACTGCAGCTTGTTAACGTGCAATCATTTAAGCTGTACTCGTATGCTCCTGCCTAACCACATCCTTTAAAATCATAACAGTTTTGTGAAAATCATAACATTTGCTTCTTCACTCGTAACAGTTATAGCTGTACTCTTAGGGTACATCCATAGTGAACCGCTCCACACTTCCTGCTTTGCGTTGTCAGGGAAGCTGTTGGAAAACCCAGTGGGTAATGCCATTGGGGTGACCATAGTGCACACATGTGGCCGCCTCGGCTCGCTCACACGGCTTTCACTTGTGCATGCAAGAAAGAATTATTGTTTCTTGTGCCACTGAGCGCTTGCTGGTTCCGAGGTTCCAACAATCTGCACTAAGTATCGTGTTTAAAATGGAAACTGGTAAAAACTTGTTAATCTCAAAAGTGTCAACTGATAGGCTGTTAATTCAGTGCAGCTGAATTTTATTGAAGTTTTGTAGACTTGCACAACTGGTTTTGCAATGTCTTTAGTTGCATCTTATTGCACAGGTTGGTGCAAGAATACCTGCACTTTAATATAGCTAACAACCACACAGTCAAGATAATTTACGTGTAGATAGGTTATTTAGCCCAGAATATGAAATGTTTGCTTCTTTGCTAAAGGTTGCAGTAATTTAAAGTAAAAAACAGTCTTGGTTGCAAAGTGGTGTTATTAATTACCAATGACACGTTCCGCCCTCACAGTAGGCATCATCAGATTATATGCATGACTGATATTACACAAGAAATACAACATTCAAAATAGTGAAACAGTGGGTGTTAAAGACTGTTTTTACTTGAAATTAAATTTTCACTGATTGCTGTATGAGCCACACCATCGACTGGAAAAAGTTTTATAGTTACATTGTATGTATATTGAGTTTATAGGAAAGCAGTTGCAACTTTTTCCCTGTCATGATCTATCGGTTACTACCCCATGATGTCAACTGGTGAGTCCAGTTTTGGCATTTTATACCATTTGCAATAAAAACTTTTTTCTTCTCGTTATCACCATCTGTGGATGGTGCCAAGTTATAACGGTTTCATTATTGCACCACTGATTTACTTGGATTAAACTTGGCTAGAAAGAAGATGCACTTAAGCTGCACATATGAACTGCATATTCCAGCTTCAAAGTGCCATTGTAAATATCTTTAGTGCCTCCTACTGTTGTTCTTTCTGGAGAAAGTCTAATTAAATTTGGATTCAGAGGAAAAATGTTTCATTATCTAGGAAAACATGTGGACACTTGTTATTGGATCATATAAAAAATTATTCTGGTAATTTTAGTCTTCCCATTTCTATTGCATGTTGGAAGGGGCATTCAACAAAAACAATACCATCATTCTTTTTTCCATAGAACCCTACAGTCACTTGATTTTTTTCATTTTTTATCCGAACTTGTTTGCCATCAATATTTTAAAATGAATTAAGAGAATTGTCATCTGTTCGAGATAAACTTTGCTGTTTATGAAAGTCATTTTCTGTTGGCTCGGGCATGTGCTTTTATTACCAAGGTTGACTGACTGAGCTGCAAGCTAGGGGCTCTGTAGTTGCGCACATGGCGCCGAAGGAGAGTGCTTCAGCTTCAAAAACAATTTCACAATGTTGGCTACATTTCGTACGGAGTAATGTATAACCTAAACTCAACCATATGTAGTCAACGACTATAATTTTCATTGCAAAAGCTTCAAACGTTATGCAATAGGTTAATTGAAAATTAGTATTTTAATAACTATGGTGAATATTGAAAAGACACTCCATTATGAAGCTGTTGTGTTAGCCTGTAAGATGTGCAAAACTGAGTGATGTATGCCAGTTAGTTCCCTCAGAATCACATGAGAAGTGTGGTACGTCAAGGAAAACACAAAACTGGAAGAGGTGGTTTTTATTTATTTATTTTTATTTTATTTTTTTTCCTTTCAGGAGAAGAGAATTTTTATCAAACAACTGATACCAGTGTGATGTTCCTTTGTTTCGTACACATACAGTATTTTTTACAGCAAGAAAATAGATAATTTATTTTCGTCATGTATTCGGATCAGCCGGTGCGTGGTTTGGCTGCGCATTATGATCGCCACCTGCTATCATCATGCCATTGCACCACATTTGTGGCGACCGCTATGGGTTAAGTGGTCGAGCAACTAGCAGGGAGCGGTTCACTATGGACGTACCCTTAGGTTCCTCCTAACCACATACTTTAAACTCAAAGCATATTCGTAAAAATCGTAACATTTGCTTTTGCAATACCTATCGCTTCAAGGCCGCTATGTAACTTGTCTTCAAAATTACCCTAATTTCATTTTAATTACGTGGAATATTAAATGTTTTTTTGTCATTGCTTTAGTGATCACTGTGACCATTGTTCAAAGCTCGTGCAACAGTAGTATATTTACAATCATATGTTTAACATATTGGGTCCGCACATTCTATAGGCAAATATTCTCAAAAAACAGACCTACCACGAACGGTTGTGCCGGTTGCACAAATCACTTTGATAGCCGGCACGATGCAGTGTATGCAGCAAAGGAAGATAGCCTGTGAAGCAGCACCAACATTTAACTTGCTTGTATATTCGAAATATTTTGATATATATTGTGAATCCTCACTGCTACAGTGTTAATGATGTGGTAGTAATTCTAAGTGCCACGAAAATGTGAGAAGTAGGGGCCAAATTTGGTTGAAAGTGCAGCTTACAATTGGGTAAAACACACTCCTCCCCCCGTCTCATTTCTCGGGTGTGGCTTAAATTTGGGCAAATACGGTGCCATTTCATCTGTTTTTCTGATGATTGTTTTTGTAGTCTAAAAAAACTATAAAACATGTAGGTTAAATTAGACTATGTAAAATCAATTAAATGTAATTAACAAGGAAAATAAGCAAATTTAATTCAGTAATGAATTGCAGAATAGCAAAAATTATAATTACTCAGAGGAAATGGGTGCATTTTTGGGTTAATTGGTTCTAGGTGGCCCAAATACCTGAAGCATATTGGCCCCATTTGTACAATATTTATTTCTATTTAGGTGAGGGGGGAGAGTGGATAAGGAGAACATATGCTGCCAGTAATATTTCAAGTGTTTGTGCTTCTACTACATACTAAATTACTTGTAACATTAGTAATACACAACAATAAATCTGTAGATATTCATAAAATAAAGATGACACCGAGTTATGGAAATCCATCCATAGAAAACTGGAAAGGGAGAAAAAGCCACACTGAAGCCACAGCACTTAAAAGGACAAGAACACTTCTTCAAAGAAGACACCACCCTTTTAGTGCTGTTAACTACTTGAAGTTAAATTACTCAACAGTTATGGGAAAACTCACAGCTGTCTAACCTCTTGGCCCAATATACCAGATATACCAACATTAACTTATATCCACAATACCTCTTCAGTGTCATGTTTATATCTTATTTTTAGGAATATTGTAAAACATTCTTTGTTAATATTTTCAGGAAGGGTTTGCAGCCCCTGATGAAGTGGATGGTCAGATATCTAATGATCAGATTGAAGAAGAATATTGAAAACTTTGCAGCAGAAAGAATGTGATGTTAAGGGCTTCAGTAATTTTTGTGCTAAGTGTCTTTTTTTTTTATATACGTATGATTCAGAATTTTAAATTATCCCAGTAATAAACATAACACACTAGGTCAAAGCTTTTAAGGGCCCAAGTTTTTTAAAATTGTCATTTTTGTGCAAATTTCTAAATTGGTGAAAGCAATTTATATTTTAAAAAGACCAAACAGACATTGTATAGAAAACCCTAATTTACTCATTTCTAGTTGAATGTATATAGTTTATTGTACGTTTACTTCAAATGATTAGTATTTTATGAACCAGCACACTAAAGCAAAAAAGATATTTTTTAACTATTTTGTGTGTTCACACTTTGACAAACATTTTGTTCATTAGTAATACTTGTTGATGTTTAAAATGTGAGAGCAGTAGCTGCTCAGCCTATTGGAGGAGTTTGTTACAGTGTGAATGCCTTACTGCATTGTGGACACTCGTGATGCTTTCTCTTGCCCTCAGAATTACTGAAGGAACTGTAGGCATTGTTTGCACCATGATTTGCTGCTGTCTGAAGAGGTGCTTCATGTTGTTGCTGCCGTCATGTGCAATTGATCGATCTGCAGTGAAATATTATTAATATACTACTTGTTGTGTATTTTGTGCTGTTGAGGTGACTGCAATGAACTTTAAAACCTCAATATATACTTTGCTCATCTCGACTAACTAGGAAAAATATTTATATACTTTATAGTGTTCTTTTTCTTTAGTATTTTCTAAACCCAGTAAAACTTGAGTTAATGTATGATTTTGCATTTAATAAAACTTCTCACATAGGTTATGTATTCATTTACTTGGGTTTTGCTTCTTAATTAAAATATGCTATAAAATAAGTTGAATTTATTCATTATTTACAATGTGACAAACAGCAAGAATGTGTGTTGCAATTTTACTGGCATTTGTCTTGCCACACTGTATATGAACAGTAAATTCTGTTCAAAACTGTTAAAACTTGAAAATAGAACTGGTATCCTAACATTTAGATTCTACTGTTAATGACAAAACATTTTTATGGTCTATGGTAGTGAATTGGCATTAGGGGTGGAAAATTGGGGCTTGTCTCGGAAAAGTTGAAATCTTCTCAGTGCAGTTACACTGATGTCCCATCTTAATATTTCCTGTATTGTCAGCAACTATCGTCATGCATCACAATTCCACATTACCCTGAGGCTGAGGAAAACAAGCTTGGTCTCATACTGATTAGGGCATTAGGTAAGTAGTAAATCAGATTGTCTTTCTGCTTAAAGTGAAATGTGCTGGATCTGTAATTCCAGAAAAGCACAGTAAATGTTTTGAGTTATTGTGTGGTGACATGTACCTCAATGTTTCTGAAACCAACACATATTTCCCTTTTTATTTATTCGTAAGTTCTTCTTCTGTATGTAGAATATTAAAGCAAACTCTGAATTTATGTACCCAGCTATGCTGTGCGCATAAAGGAGTTCAAAGTTATTCTTTTTATAATTTTAATCAAAATTTCAAACTGCTTCACATGGAGATAATACTAAATTTGTTTACATGATTCAATGAAGAGTTTAAATTACTGAAGAGTTTATTGTAACTCTAAATGCTACTATTACATATCTGATCATTACAGTATGATCATATGTCTCTGAATGAATAATTCTCCAACTTCACAAAAGAAAGCTATATTACATATTGCTAGATAGCTCCCTGAACTTGACTGCTCCTTGCCGATATACATTTCTCCATGCCTCTCAGCCACTGTGCAGGGTTGAATATAGGACATACAATGTAAACTGTCACACTACACTGTCATATGATTAAGTGGAAAATACTGTCCAAAGAGTATTACCTGTGTCTCCTAAGGCTGTAAAAGTGCAAATTCATATTGTTTCTAGTATAACTTTCAAAACCTAAATTTGTAACTTAAAGGATTATAAAATATTAAAAGGCAGATAGTGACAATTTTACTACCATATTTACTTGTATAGGGTGTCCAGCTTCTTGGAATACCGGGGAAAACTCTGGGAATTTATTTGTTCTGGAAATCTCAGGGAAAACTCGGGGAATTTTTCTCAAAAACCCTGGAAAAGTCACGCTACTTTATATGCTTTTTGACATTTATTTGCCTTCCTCTTGGCTCGGTGCATTTCCTCCAAAATAGGTTCGTTCCAGTTGCGAGAAATTTACCACTCGCCAGTTTCTTAATACCTCGTAACACGTTGGCTGCCGTGATGACATCAGATCCGCCCACCCCCCCAGGGGGCCCACAGTTCTTTTGTGGGTACGTGTGTGGCGCGCACGGGGACCCGAGCCGGAGCAGTCTTTCTTCTGCCCCAGGCTGCTTCACCTTCCCTCCCGGTTTATGCCTTCGCCCGGAGACGGGCATATTTCGTGAGCTACGGTGGTTCTTGTTGTCGTTTTTTTTCCTTCGTTCCTTCCTTTCTTACCCTTTGTTTCTGTCTTTCTCTCCTTGTACTCTCCTAGCCTTCTTCTCCTCCTCATTCGTCTCTGCCTCGGCGTTTGAGACACTTCTTTCCTTCTTACTCTTCTCTTCCTCTATTCTTCTTCTTTCCTCCCTGTGTGTGTCTGAAGGCCGACCCACGCATTATCATGCGTAGCAGGTGACGGGGTAACGCGTAATTCCCCGCCCCAGGTAGACAAGTAGGGCACGTACGTACCCCCTGGTAAAGGTCAGGCCCAGGGAGGGGTAATTACCCGAGCTGGTACCTTCCGAACGTACCGATTGGTCCCTCCGTCAGTTCTCGGGAGGTGTGACCTGAGGTGTGAACAATCACCTAAGGCGGGTAAGCCCTCGGAGAGGGCCCCTACTAGGAAGGAGCGCGCCATCGGAGACGCCGGTAATCACGGGGGACACTTCCGCGATGACTTCCTTCTCTTCTTTAGTGACGTTGACCCAAAAACGTAAGTTAGACTCACCTCAGCCTAAAAAGACTCTGCATAATGTACCTAAATTTCTTGTCGTCTCTCGCACCGACGGAAAGGATTTCAATTCTGTCAATCCTTTCGTTATACAGAAAGGTGTACATGCAATTGCTGGCCCTGTTAAAACCTGTTCACGTCAGCGCAATGGCACATTGTTGCTGGAAGTGGAAAGTGCCTTCCAAGCTCAGAAACTACTCCGGACTACACTATTACACACGTTTCCTATCAAGGTGGAAACACATCGCACACTCAACTCGTCACGGGGGGGTAGTCTTCACGAGATCCCTTGACGGGTTGTCTGATGAAGACATCCAATCCTATATGTCCGATCAGGGTGTGACAGCCGTCCATAGGGTGATGAAAACGGTAGATAACCAGCTGACACCGACTCGTACTGTGTTTTTGACGTTCGACAGAGTTGACCTCCCGTCGAAGGTCAAAGCAGGGTATGAAGTCATCTCCGTCCGCCCTTATGTGCCTAACCCAACGCGCTGTTTTCAATGCCACAGGTACAACCATACCCGTGAACATTACCCAAATGCAGCAAAGTGTGTCACATGTGGTAGGGACGCCCATGAGGGGGATTGCCCACCTCCGTCCCCTCACTGCCTGAACTGCAACGGTGACCATGCGGCTTCCTCTTGCGACTGCCCTGTATACAAGGATGAGAAGATAATCCAGCAAATTCGGGTTACGGAGAAGGTATCGACATCTGCCGCTCGAAAGTTGTTGGCGAGTCGAAAGCCCACTGTCCTCCCAGCGGGTACATACAGTAAGGTCGTCACCTCAACTCGACCTACCAAGGATTCCAGTACCCAGACATGTGACTTCACTTTCGCTGACACAGTTGTGCGATACGCCAGCCCGAAGATTGCCCGTTCCACGTCCCCGCTTCCTCCTGCTGCTTCTAAGGTACAGTCTTCGTCAACATCTAGTAAACTGCGGGCACCTAAACAAGATGCCCGGACCTTGAAAAAGGAACCCGTCCGTGAGGATTTTCTGCGTTCTCAGGCTTCCCAACCGTCAACTGCCTCTTCCCACCGTCACTCTTCCAGAAGAGCTGACAAGAAAAAGAGTTCCTCTCCTTCCCCGCCGAGGCGTGACCCTTCCGTCACGCCGTCCAACAGTTGCCGGCCTCGGCCGTCTTCTGTTTCACCGGGTCGCTCCATCTGCCGGGCACTCGGCCCTCTACCGGCGGTGGAAACTGCCCCTCCTGATCAACTCAAGGAGGTGGCAGGCGCGTCGGTCGAACCTATGGACCACGACCCTTTGCCCCTAGACAGCGATAGCAGTGCTCCCTCGAAATCCGGTCCTCAGCGGCCGTCGAGGTGACCCCGCTTGCTAGTTGGTTTTTATCCTTCTTTCTTCTCTCATTTTTATCATGGCACTCCTTCAATGGAATATTCGCGGCGTTCATTCTAATCGGGAGGAGTTAAAACTACTCCTTCGATTGCACTGCCCGCTTCTAGTCTGCCTCCAGGAAACTAAGTTGCGTCCACGTGATCGTGCAGACTTTCCACACTACACCTCTGTGCGGTTCGACCTGCCACCCGTGGAAGGTGTCCCAGCCCATGGAGGGGTTCTGATGCTCCTTCGAGACGATGTCTATTTCCATCCCATTTCCTTGCACACTCAACTACAGGCAGTTGCCGTCCGCATCACTTTATCCACATTTACCTTCTCCCTCTGTAATATCTATTCGCCATCGTCATCTGCCCTTACTAGGGCAGATGTGCTACACCTTGTTGACCAGCTCCCTTCACCTTTCGTGTCGGTAGGCGACTTTAATGCCCACCACCCCCTATGGGGCTCTCCGGCACCTTGTCCGAGAGGCTCCCTTTTGGTGGACCTTCTCCAACACCTCGATCTTGTCTGCCTCAACACCGGTGCACCGACCTTCCTTTCTGACACAACACACACTTACTCCCATATAGACCTCGCAATATGCACTCCTCAGCTTGCCGGTCGGTTTGAGTGGTATGCACTTTCTGACACGTACTCAAGTGACCATTTCCCTTGTATCACCCACTTCCTGCATCATTACCCATCTCCTCGTCCCACCAGTTGGAACATTTCCAAAGCCAACTGGGGGCTTTATTCTTCTGTGGCTGTTTTTCAAGATCAGAATTTTCCCAACTGTGACAGTCAGATTGACTACCTCACAGAGGTTATTCTCACCGCTGCTGAACGTTCCATACCTCGTACATCCTCTTCTCCACGTCGATTCCAGGTCCCTTGGTGGACTGCAGCCTGCCGCGACGCCCTTAGAGCCCGGCGCCGTGCTTTACGCACTTTCCGCTGCCACCCGACTTTGGAGAATTGCATACATTATAAACGTATGAGAGCGCAATGTCGTCGTATCATAAACGACAGCAAGAAAGCTTGCTGGACTGCTTTTACTAGTTCTTTTAACCGTTTTACTCCCTCCACGTTTGTTTGGCGTGGCCTCCGCCGTTTATCCGGCATCAAGGTCCACTCCCCGATTCCTGGCCTGACCGTGGGGAACGCAGTCCTCGTGGACCCCTCTGACGTTTCCAACGCATTGGGCCGTTTCTTTGCGGAGGTTTCGAGCTCTGCCCATTTCCACCCTGCCTTTCTCCCTCGCAAACAGGTAGAGGAGGCCCGGCCGCCTTCTTTCCACTCTTTTAATCGTGAAAATTATAACGTCGCTTTCACCATGCAGGAGCTAGACCGTGCTCTCGCCCTGTCCCGATCTTCTGCTCCCGGGCCCGATTCCATTCATATTGAGATGCTGAAGAACCTCTCTCCTGCGGGCAAGTGCTTTCTTCTTAGTACCTACAATCGCATATGGACTGAAGGTCATGTTCCCACAAGTTGGCGTGAAGCCATTGTTGTCCCCATCCCCAAACCAGGGAAGGACAAACACCTTCCTTCCAGTTATTGCCCCATTTCTCTGACGAGCTGCGTCTGTAAGGTGATGGAACGCATGGTTAACGCTCAGTTGCTCTGGCTCCTCGAATCTCGCCGCCTCCTGACTAATATCCAATGCGGTTTTCGTCGACACCGCTCTGCTGCTGATCACCTCGTTACGTTGTCGACCTTCATTATGAACAACTTTCTAAAGAAGCGTCAAACAGTAGCAGTGTTCTTCGACTTGGAGAAGGCTTACGATACCTGTTGGAGAGCGGGCATTCTCCGCACATTGCACGCATGGGGCCTTCGGGGCCGCCTTCCTCTTTTCATTCAAGCGTTTTTGGCGGATCGCAAGTTCCGGGTACGGGTGGGCTCTGCTTTGTCAGATACCTTTTGCCAGGAGAATGGGGTACCACAGGGCTCCGTCTTGAGTGTGGCGCTCTTTGCCATTGCAATCAATCCGATCGTAGATTGCCTTTCAGCCGACGTCTCCGGATGTCTTTTTGTTGACGATTTCGCAATTTATTGTAGCGCCCAGCGGACGTGTCTCTTGGAGCGTTCTCTCCAATGCTGTCTTGACCGTCTATATTCCTGGAGCATCGCAAACGGCTTCCGATTCTCCACTGAGAAAACTGTGTGTATCAATTTCTGGAGATACAAGGAATTTCTTCCACCTTCTCTACATCTCGGCCCTGTTGCTCTCCCTTTTGTGGAGACTACGAAATTCTTGGGACTCATGTTGGATCGGAAACTTTGCTGGTCCACACACGTGTCCTACCTGGCTGCTCGTTGTGCCCGATCCCTTAACGTTCTTCGTGTCCTCAGTGGCACGTCATGGGGAGCGGACCGTACCGTCCTGCTTCACCTTTACCAGGCCATTGTTCAGTCGAAGCTCGACTACGGAGGCCTTGTATACTCTTCAACACGGCCGTCGATTCTCTGCCGTCTCAACTCTATCCACCATCGGGGATTAAGTCTGGCGACAGGTGCATTTTATACCAGCCCTGTTGAAAGTCTGTATGCCGAGGCTGCTGTATTACCCTTGACTACTCGACGTGACATACTCTTGTGTCGGTACGCATGCCGCCTACGGTCGATGCCCAACCATCCATCTTACAGATTATTTTTTGACGACTCACTCGATCGCCAATATCAGTTGTCTGCGATTGCCTTGCTTCCACCTAGAGTTCGGTTTCGCCGCCTGCTACAGCGGCTGGATTTTACCCTTCCTTCCACCCTTCGGTTGAGTGAAAGCCCATTGCCACCGTGGCATCAGGCCCAGGTTCTCACACACCTTGAACTTAGTTCGCTCCCCAAGGAGAGCACTCCGGATTTGGTCTACCGCTCGAGGCTTGTCGAACTCCGTTCACAGTTCGATAATGCCGTATTTATTTACACTGATGGTTGCAAGAGCACTGCCGGTGTCGGATTTGCCTTCGTTGTCGGGGACAACCGTTTCCAATACAAGCTCCCTGACCGGTGCTCGAACTTCACGGCTGAGCTTTTTGCCCTCCACCAGGCCGTTTTGTATACCTGCCGCCACCGCCAACCTTTCTATGCCATCTGTTCCGACTCCCTTAGTGCCCTGCAGAGTCTTAAGGACCCTTTCTCGAACCATCCTCTCGTGTATCGGATCTAACGCTCCCTCCAGTTGCTGGCAGATGACAGCTGTCACGTTTTTCCTGTGGGTCCCTGGCCATGTGGGTGTGCCCGGGAATGAGGCCGCCGACATAGCAGCCAAGGCAGCAGCTCTTTTGCCTCGCGTGGCTACCTTTTGCGTCCCATCTGACGATGTTCAACGGGCTCTCCGCCGGAGTATCGTGTCGCAATGGCACAGTGCGTGGTTTTCAATGTCCAACAACAAATTGCGAACTGTGAAACCGATCCCGACCGCTTGGAGGACCTCCTCACGCCCCTCTCGGCGGGAGGAGGTCATCCTGGCCCGGTTGCGGATCGGTCACTGCCGTTTCAGCCACCGTCACTTGCTATCCGCCGAACCTGCACCGCTATGCTCCTGCGGTGAACTGCTGACAGTGCAACATGTTTTACTGACTTGTGTTAATTTTAATCATCTCCGTGTAGCCCTTCACTTTCCGTCTACTCTGGAGGAAATTTTAGCTGATGACACACGAGCAGCTGCTCGAGTTTTGCGTTTTATCAACTTGGCCAACCTATCCAAGGATATTTAACCCTTTTAATTGTCTTTTATCTTTCGTTTTTAGCCTCTTGTTGATCTTCTGACAGTCACCTTTTTTCTGTGAGATCATAGTGAATCTATGTTCTTGGCTGGGCGCTAATGACCATAGAAGTTGTGCGCCCTAAAACCACAAAAAAAAAAAAGATCCGCCCACTGCTACTGCGCATGCGCGGACTCCACCATTTGTAACTGCAAGTGCCAACTCAAACGCCTATTTCTCGCACTTCGTGTTTTGGCCACCTGTAGCGCTAGTTGACTCGTTTACTCTCTAACCTGCATTGATGAAAGACTTACACGAGCCGTTATTTGTAGAACCGTTTTCGAGTGGTCCTGCAGCTCTCGCCTCAGGTGTATCGTGTAATGCATGTGGCCTAATATCACATTCGTGACTGACAAAAGTACTAATTTTTTTTTTTCAAGAATATAAAGGATGTGGTAAGGGTGCGTTCACACTGCTGGCCAGGACGAGCTGAGTCGGTATGCGCTGAGCCGGCTTTTGCGTAATCGCTGCACGCTGCCGGCCTGGGTGTTCACACTGCGCATGCCGCGATTGGAAGCCTACGAACTCGGCGGTTGTTGAGCATAGCGTGAAGCACTGCAGTGCCAAAAAAATTGAATTGCTGGCCACGTAGTAGGTCCGGTGTGATGTGTTACTGATCCATAACCAGAAATAAAGTATGAACAAATTTTTCTTGCGTGCTGACGGATTATAATGGACAAATATCTGCTACGGTTTTACATCAGGTCATACTTGACTTTATGAACAAGGATACAACTGGTTTTTTGTTGTTTTTTTTTGTCCATACCAGGCAATTAATTGAATATATATTTCATGTTTGGAAATAAAACAGAAGAAAAAGCTAATGTAAACTGCGACTTAACTGTTGAGGGACTGAAATAAAATTTTCGGACCTTACACTTAACAGATTTCTAGTTGGAGTTGATAAAAGAAGTACCCCAGAAATACATTTATAGATACATCTACTTCTAATACAAACTACGCCCTTGTTTTATTTTCCCTTCTGTAGCTCTCGAACAACGTACCAGAACGTGAAAATAACTGATTACAGCGTGTCCCACATTGAAGCGGTACCATCACGTCTGAGATTAAGAATGAATTATGTAAAAGAACAATATGGAACAGTGAGATTAAAATCACATAGTTAGCTCCTTATAAGAAATGCTGCAAGTGGTGGCTACAGGTGTTCGTGAGGTGTATCGGTTTTATATGCGTCATGCTGAACTATATTTCAGCTCACCTCCACGTTGAAGGAATTATACACAGCTCTAAGATTATTGTTGTTAATAATAATAATAATAATAATATTACTGTTACTTTTTTTAGGGACTGTCTGAGGGTATGGCACTTTCATTTCGATTAACTGAAAGAAAATACACCAATTTAGTTTAGCCTCAAACACTGCAGGACAGGTCAGTAAAGGATAGAAGCGTGTGACTTTTTTTATTTCTTTTACCTTCTTGGTGGGCTTGTCCCCAGCAACAAGGAATCCCCACCCACTGTCAGCAGAAGATCGAAGGAAATACAGAAAGTTACTAAGACAGTTACATTGCCATCTGCTTCGAGCCAGCTAACAGTTACTGATTTTGTTATCATATATATTAAAAGAATCTATGGAAACTAAAGTCAGTCGGCCAGACCTAGCTACCCTGGCGATTTCCTTCAGTTTTGTTTTAAATGAAAGATATTCATCCACAAATTTGTCATAAAGTATCAGAATTTACAGAACTCTCGCCTTCCTTTTTCTATACTTAAATGCGAATTCCTTCTATATATTTCTTATGGGGATGTCCTCGCTGTAAACTAGTCAGTCGGTCACGCCATTCTATCCGTCCGATTTCCTTCATTTTTGCTTTAAAACGAAAGGTATTCATTTGCAGATTTGTCATCAAATATCCGAATTAACTTAAGAGCCTCCATCCTTCTTTTTATACAAATGTGGTATACTTCTGTCCTTGCAATGAATATTTTAAACGATTTGTTTTAAAGTATCTTCGGTTCTAATTAAGGTAAACTGTTCTTTTTGACCTAACAACACTTAGCGGAATAAGGTCTTTCATTTGCGCTTTTAAACACTTATATTGATGATTCTCAAAGAAGCTGTGTGTGAACACTCAACTTCAATTTTTTCCCAAATTTTTTGTCTTTCCGCTAGCAGTGCAAAGTATTCACATGGGTCCTCTAGCTTGAATAACATTGTTCTCACACTGTAGTGACTCGTCGAGCTCTAAGCACATAAGAAACCAGGTGGTAATGGACTCGTCCCATGAATTTCGACACACATTAAGGAGAGTTTTTCCTTGTGAGGACATCTAAAAAGATCTGAATTTTTTATTCATTTTGCAGAATTAATAATACAAGAAAAAATAAACAGAACATATTTCAAGTGTCAATAAAAAAAATACAAAAAACTATGCAGAGACTTGAGTCGGAAACAGGCTATAGAAGTGAGATACTTGTGCTGCAGAATCAACACCATAGCCCAATCGGTTTGCACTGGAAATATTAAACATTCCGAATGTTGTCGACTCGGCTGAAGCGGAGTTGTCTCGGCCCGGCCGGCAGTGTGAACATGGCCGTAGAGGACACCATAAATTATTGTGAATGAACAAGCAGTGATAGCATCTACAGTCTAACTTCTCAAAAGTACTTTGCGCTTTTCTAAAAATATCTGATATTGGGCCTTACTATAGGATACCCATGAGGTCGGGGCTGCCGTACCAGTCGGTTATACGAATAAAGGCACCTAATGGTTATGACTTAAATAATGGAACACTGCAACAACACTTAGCATTATGCCTTTTGAGATTTTATTGGATGCTTAAGTACAAATATTTATGTGACAGCCGGCCGAGGGGACTGAGGCGCTTCAGTGACGGTCTGCACGGCCGCTACGGTCGGGGGTTCGAATCCCCCCTTGGGCATGGATATTTGTGCCGTCCTAGTTCGTAAGTAGTTTGTAAGTTTAGGGACTGATGACCCTGTAGTTAAGTCCCATAAGCTTTACAAACATTTGAACATTTGAATCTATATTTTTGAACAGTTCTTCATCTCGGGAAGTTCTAAATACGTTTTCATGTAAAGCATAACGTGTGTAACTCTCTTAATGTTTCATTAATCAAGTAATAGCTATATTAAAAAAATATAATATTTAATGAAATTGTCAGATTGTTAAACAAAGTTCTTAATAAATAAATCAAGACACTAGTTTCCCCCATGATTGCCCTGTTTTACTTTATATTTTTTGATTAAAGGAATGGGACTAATTTAATTAAATTGCGGCATTTATTTTGTCAGAAATTTTGCCATTGATTGGTACTAATTATCTGCAAATTATTGTCAGTAGTGATAAACTAAAATGTTGTTCTTGCCCAAATGTAACTATTGCTGTAAATTGTCTCTTTCCATGAAAGATTAAGAATTATAACTCGTTAAGGTTCTAGGAAGAGGCTGCAAGGTGTCCAGTGTGGAAACGTATGGCTGGTGCTAGAGATATTAGGTATATTGACGAAGTTGTTCACACACTAGGGACTTTAAATATGAAAGACATTCATATTTAAAAAATAACAGTGGTCAGTACCATACCTCAGAATGCTTTTTAGAGGTACATTGGTGCTTTCAACACATGGTCTTCACTTTGGGCAAGCTTTTTATAGTAGGGCAATTTTGAGCAAAACACTTAGCACTTCTCTTTCTTCGCAAATAGGTATTAAAAGAACACAGGTAGGTATTTTTGCATACCAAGACGTCACTGCAGTAGCGATTGTGACCCTGTATCCACGTTAATTTCGTCAATTTAAATATAGTGCATGCTGATATACTGACTTCACTCTAAAATGGGGAATGTTAATGTGCACACACCACTTACAGTGATGAGTGTAGTATGTGACCCACAGTTGTTGAATTTGGTGATCCGATCCCTCTAAACGACAGTTAACTGCATAAAATCCTGTCACAAACAGTTGTAACTCGTTCCGCACCTCAACTGGAACGCCTCACTGCCAGTCATATTTAGTTTGAAATGGTGACGACCCAAACTCGAACGCCTAAGGCCCTAGTCACACGGGGGGTACTCAAGTCTCAGAGCGACTGAGATACTGTGCGTCCATGAGAAGCTGCTTGTGTAGTTCAATGGGGCCATTCACATGGGGATACTTGAGTATCCCCATCATCATGTCACATCACGTCGCCATGACTCTGATACTACGCGACCCGACATGCTGGTCGCAGAGTCTGTCTCTTGGTTGCATTTGCAACATTTGGTTGTGCAACGTACAAAAAAATGTTTAATTTAAAATTAGAGTTAGAAAATGTTTGCTAGCTTCCTGGTGAGTTAGACTTGAAACATTCAACAACTCTGAACATGACGAATGTTTTTTATGAAATGTGTACCGGAGTTCACTTTCTGTACCACTGCTAGGGTGCATTCACACTGTCAGCCGGGCTGAGCCGAGATGTGTGGATCCAGCTGACACCTAGTCGGCGCACACCGCCAGCCTGTGCGCTGGGATGGGCCGAGCCGAAAAAAGAGAGAAAATGCAGTTCTCTGATTTTCACATTCTAAAGAAATTTTGACTGTATATAAGACCACCCCACATCATTTTATCAACTTTTTATCCCTTACAATCTTTGGGTGCCTATGAAAAAATGTCTAATTTTCATTTCCTGCAAGTTTTTAGTTTCTTAACACTTATCACTTGATTTTTAGGAAACTTTTTGTTAAAAAATCTGATTGTTTGACATGTAGTACCAAAACATCCCAGGTTTCTAATCAATCATTCACCTTTTCATAATTCGTAACAGTTGTTCTCAAATGGCACTGTTTGTCAACTGCGTGTGCTTAATATACAATTGTGTATTGAAAGAAGTTGGATAGTGGGCACCCTTCTGTTCTGTGCAAATGGTGCTAAAAGACCAGAAAAGTTTTTGAAATGGTGGTTGCACTGATATCTACCATCTTTCACAAGTAATTGCGAGTTATCTGAGTGGCAGGCAGATCAGGGAAGGAGAGGGAAAAGGAAAGGGTGAGGGCTTAAGGAAGTGGGTAAAAAGTCATTCCAATCCCAGGAGAGGAAAGACCTACATAGGGGAAAAAAGGAAAGGTAAACAGGCGCGCATGCACACCAACACATATACACACGCAAACACACCTAGGCAGACATATTGTAGAAAGCAAAGAAATTCGACAGAGATACCACTTGAGGCAGGGGCTCTGTCCAGAGAACTGAGACAGATGTTAAAGATGGTGGGCGGGAATTTGAATTTAGCAGAGGTTGAGACCAGGTGGGCAACGAGAAGACAGAATATGCTGAAGGGCAAGTTCCCATTGATGCCACTTCCTTATACACAAATATCCCACATGCCCAGGGCCTCGCTGTGATGGAGTATTTCCTTCCACGCCGACCACCTCTAACCTTACCTAAAACCTCTTTCCTTAATACTTTAGCCAGCTTCATCCTAACCCATGTCTTCAATTTTGAGGGCCAGACATACCAACTACTAAAGGGAACATCCATGGAAACCAAAATGGCCCCCTCGTACGCAAACTTATTTATGGGACACATAGAGGAAGCCGTCCTGGATACCCAAGCCTGCCAACCCAAAGGTTGGTATAGATTCATTGATGACATCTTCACGATCTGGACTCTCAGTGAAGAACACCAGAATTTCCTTCTGAACCTCAAATCCCTTGGTCCCATCAAATTCACCTGGTCCTGTTCCAAATCCCCAGCCACTTTCCTCGATGTCGACCTCCATCTGTCCAACAGCCAACTTCACACATCCATCCACATCAAACCTACCAATAAACAATAGTATGTCCATTATAACAGCTGCCATCCATTTCACATAAACGTTCCCTTCCCCTACAGCTTAGTTCTTCGTGGCAAGAGTGCTCCAGTCCCAAATTTCTGAACCAGTACACCAATAACCTCACATCCCGCAGCTATCCTCCTGATCTGGTACAGAAGCAAATAGCCAGAGCCACTTCCTCATCCCCCCCCCCTCCCAAATTCAGAACCACCCCAGAAGTATCCCTTTTGTTACTGGATACTTTCCGGGACTGGAAATAAGATCCATCCTTCATGACATCCTTCCCACTCCACCTAGTGTCTTTCCTCCACCCACCTAACCTCCGTAACCATCTAGTCCATCCCTATGAAATCCCCAAACCACTTTCCCTACCCTCTGGCTTCTACCCAAGCAACCGCCCCAGTTGTAAAACCTGCCCTATGCACCCTTCCACCACCACTTACTCCAGTCCCGTAACCTGGAAGGTGTACACGTTCAAGGGCAGAGCCACTTGCGATAGCACCCACGTGATTTACCAACTGACATGCCTGCACTGTGAAGCGTTCTATGTGGGAATGACTAGCAACAAACAGTCCATTCGCATGAACGGTCACAGGCAGACAGTGTTTGCTGGTAATGAGGATCACCCTGTGGCTAAACATGCGTTGGTGCACAGCCAGCACTTTTTGGCACAGTGTTACACCGTTCGGGTTATCTGGATACTTCCCACTGACACCAATCCTTCAGAACTCCAGAGATGGGAACTTGCCCTTCAGCATATTCTGTCTTCCCGTTCTCCCGGTCTAAGCCTCTGCTAAATTCAAATTCCCAACCACCATATTTAACATTTTTGCGTGTGTGTGTGTGTGTGTGTGTGCGCGTGTGTGTGTGCGCGTGTGTGTGTGCGCGTGTGTGTGTGCGCGTGTGTGTGTGCGCGCGTGTGTGTGCGCGCGTGTGTGTGTGCGCGTGTGTGTGTGCGCGTGTGTGTGTGCGCGCGTGTGTGCGCGCGCGCGTGTGCGCGCGCGCGTGTGCGCGCGCGCTGGTGTGTTTTTGTTTACCTTCCTTTTTTTTCCCCCAAAGTAGGTCTTTAGTCTCCCGGGATTGGAATGGCTCCTTACCCCCCTCCCTTAAAACCCTCATCATTTCCTTTTCCCTCTCCTTTCCTACTCTGCCTGAAGAAGCAACTAGGTTGCGAAAGCTTGAATGTTTGTGTGTGTTTTTATTTGTTTTTGTTTTATTGACGAGCCTGTCCTTTGGGTAAGTTATTCAATTTCTATTTATATATCATCGTCGGAACTAGAAGACAAGAATAAATTAATGTTAACTGCAACTTAGGTGTTGATGGACTGAAATAAAATTTTCTGACATTATACTTCTTGGCTTTATAGTTGGAAATGATAAAAGGAAGAAGCCCAAAATTATACTGAAATTTATAGGTGTATCTACGTCAAGTCAGTAATTTTTTATTTTCGATTTTGTAGCTCCTAAAAAATAATTTTGTTTAGTCTCAGACGCTACAAGTCAGTAAAAGATAAGTGTGTGCCACTTTATATCTTGTTGCGTTTTTGCTTTTTGCTTCTTGGTGGGCTTCTCCCCAGCAACAAGGTACCTTCGCCCACTGTCAGCTGAAGATCGAAGGAAACATGGTGGTGACCAAAACTTATTCACTTCTGTCTACCTAGAACCAGCTAACTGTTGATTTCGTTATTTTCTCACTGTAATGACTCATCGGATTTTAAGCACATAAGAAACAATTGGTAATGGACTCATACCATGAATTTCGACTGACATTTAGGAGAGTTTTCCTTATGAGAACAGCTATAAAAACATCAAATTTTGTATTCATTTTATGGAGTTAATAGTAATACAAGAAAGAAATAAACAGAACATATTTTCCCAAGTGTTATTAAAAGAAGAAAAAAATAAAATAAAAAAAGCTATTGTGCAGAGAGACTTGTACTGGAAACAGGCTGGAGACGTGAGATACTAGTGCTGCAAAAGCAACACCGTAGTCCAATCGGCTCATGCCGGCTCGCGCTAGAAAAATTAAACATCACGAATGTCGTAAGCTCGGCATGAGCCAGCTGAAGCGGAGTCATCTCGGCCCGGCTGGCGGTGTGAACACGGCGTAATTCTTCCCCCCCCCCCCCCCTTTCCATTCCTGTCACTAATGTTTCACGGTAAGAATAATTGATGTAAACTTCACGTGAGATCGAATCTCTCTAGTTTTTACCTTCATGGTCTTTTCGCAAGATATACATAGGAGAAAGCCTATGTATTGACTGACTTGCAGAAGAAAACTGAAATTAACGTGAAAGTTGTCACATGTCTGCTTTAATCTCAACATAATGTCTGAAAAGATTAATTTTTTTTTTTTTTTTTTTTTTTTTTTTTTTTTTTTTTTTTTTTTTATATATACAAATGTCTGCCTAAGTGTGTGTGTGTGTGTGTGTGTGTGTGTGTGTGTGTGTGTGTGTGTGTATTTGTTTACTTTCCTTTTTTTCCTCTAAGGTAAGTCCTTGCACTCCTGGTATTGACATGATTCCTTTTCCACTTCCTTAAAACCCGTATCCTTTCCTTTCTCCTCTGCTCCCTTTCTCTCTCTCCCCCCAGGGGGCCCACAGTTCTTTTGTGGGTACGTGTGTGGCGTGCACGGGGCCCCGAGCCGGAGCAGCCTTTCTTCTGCCCCAGGCTGCTTCATTTCCCTCCCGGTTTATGCCTTCGCCCGGAGACGGGCATATTTCGTGAGCTACGGTGGTTCTTGTTGTGGTTCTTCTTCCTTCGTTCCTTCCTTTCTTACCCTTTGTTTTCTGTCTTTCTCTCCTTGTACTCTCCTAGCCTTCTTCTCCTCATTAGTCTCCACTTCGGCGTTTGAGACACTTCTTCCTTCTCTCTCTTCATTTCCTATCCTCTTCTTCTGTCCTCCCTGTGCGTGTCTGAAGGCCGACCCACGCATTATCGTGCGTAGCAGGTGACGGGGTAACGCGTAATTCCCCGCCCCGGGTAGACAAGTAGGGCACGTAAAGGCACTGGTAAAGGTCAGGCCCAGGGAGGGGTGATTACCCGAGCTGGTACCTTCCGAACGTGCCGATTGGTCCCTCCGTCAGTTCTCGGGAGGTGTGACCTGAGGTGTGAACAATCACCTAAGGCGGGTAAGCCCTCGGAGAGGGCCCCTACTAGGAAGGAGCGCGCCATCGGAGACGCCGGTAATCACGGGGGACACTTCCGCGATGACTTCCTTATCTTCTTTCATGACGTTGACCCAGAAACGTAAGTTAGACTCGCCTCAGCCTAAGAAGACTCTGCCTAATGTACCTAAATTTCTGGTTGTCTCTCGCACCGACGGAAAGGATTTCAATTCTGTCAATCCTTTCGTTATACAGAAAGGTGTAGATGTAATTGCTGTCCCTGTTAAAACCTGTTCACGTCAGCGCAATGGCACATTGTTGCTGGAAGTGGATAGTGCCTTCCAAGCCCAGAAACTGGTACGTACTACGTTGTTGCACACGTTTCCAGTTAAGGTGGAAGCGCACCGCACACTCAACTCGTCACGGGGGGTAGTTTTTACAAGATCCCTTGACGGGTTGTCTGATGAAGACATCCAATCGTATATGTCCGATCAGGGTGTGACAGCCGTCCACAGGGTGATGAAAAAGGTCGATAACCAATTGACACCGACTCGTACTGTGTTTTTGACGTTCGACAGAGTTGACCTCCCGTCGAAGGTCAAAGCAGGGTATGAAGTCATCTCCGTCCGCCCTTATGTGCCTAACCCAACGCGCTGTTTTCAATGCCACAGGTACAACCATACCCGTGAACATTGCCCAAATGCAGCAAAGTGTGTCACTTGTGGTAGGGACGCCCATGAGGGGGATTGCCCACCTCCGTCCCCTCACTGCCTAAACTGCAACGGTGACCATGCGGCTTCCTCTCGCGACTGCCCTGTATACAAGGATGAGAAGGTAATCCAGCAAATTCGGGTTACGGAGAAGGTATCAACATCTGCCACTCGTAAGTTGTTGGCGAGTCGAAAGCCCACTGTCCTCCCAGCGGGTACATACAGTAAGGTCGTCACCTCAACTCGACCTACCAAGGATTCCAGTACCCAGACATGTGACTTCACTTTCGCTGACACAGTTGTGCGATCCGCCAGCCCGAAGATTGCCCGTTCCACGTCCCCGCTTCCTCCTGCTGCTTCTAGGGTACAGTCTTCGTCAACCTCTAGTAAACCGCGAGCACCTAAACAAGATGCCCGGACCTTGAAAAAGGAACCCGTCCGTGAGGATTTTCTGCGTTCTCAGGCTTCCCAACCGTCAACTGCCTCTTCCCGCCGTCACTCTTCCAGAAGAGCTGACAAGAAAAAGAGTTCCTCTCCCTCCCCGACGAGGCGTGACCCATCCGTCACGCCGTCCAACAGTTGCCGGCCTCGGCCGTCTTCTGTTTCACCGGGTCGCTCCGTCTGCCGGGCACCCGGTCCCCTACCGGCGGCGGAAACTGCCCCTCCTGATCAACTCAAGGAGGTGGCAGGCGCGTTGGTCGAACCTATGGACCACGTCCCTTTACCCCTGGACAGCGATAGCAGTGCTCCCTCGAAATCGGGTCCTCAGCGGCCGTCGAGGTGACCCCGCTTGCTAGTTGGTTTTTATCCTTCTTTCTTCTTTCATTTTTATCATGGCGCTCCTTCAATGGAATATTCGCGGTATTCGTTCTAATCGGGAGGAGTTAAAACTACTCCTTCGATTGCACTGCCCGCTTCTAGTCTGCCTCCAGGAAACTAAGTTGCGTCCACGTGATCGTGCAGACTTCCCACACTACACCTCTGTGCGGTTCGACTTGCCACCCATGGAAGGTATCCCAGCCCATGGAGGGGTTCTGATGCTCCTTCGAGACGATGTCTATTACCATCCCATTTCATTGCATACTCACCTACAGGCAGTTGCCGTCCGCATCACCCTATCCACATTTACCTTTTCCCTCTGTAATATTTATTCGCCATCGTCATCTGCCCTTACTAGGGCAGATGTGCTACACCTTGTTGATCAGCTACCTTCACCCTTCGTGTTGATAGGCGACTTTAATGCCCACCACCCCTTATGGGGCTCTCCGGCACCTTGTCCGAGAGGCTCCCTTTTGGTGGACCTTCTCCAACACCTCGATCTTGTCTGCATCAACACCGGTGCACCAACCTTCCTTTCTGACACAACACACACTTACTCCCATATAGACCTCGCAATATGCACTCCTCAGCTTGCCGGTCGGTTTGAGTGGTATGCACTTTCTGACACGTACTCGAGTGACAATTTCCCCTGTATCATCCACATTCTGCATCATTCCCCATCTCCTCGTCCCACCAGTTGGAACATTTCTAAAGCCGACTGGGGGCTTTATTCTACCATGGCTGTTTTTCACGATCGGTATTTTCCCACCTGTGACAGTCAGGTCGACTACCTCACAGAGGTTATTCTCACAGCTTTCGAACGTTCCATACCTCGTACTTCCTCTTCTCCACGTCGTGTCCAGGTCCCTTGGTGGACTGCAGCCTGCTGCGACGCGCTTAGAGCCCGGCGCCGTGCTTTACGCACCTTCCGCCGCCACCCGACTTTGGAGAATTGCATACATTATAAACGTATGAGAGCGCAATGTCGTCGTATCATGAACGACAGCAAGAAAGCTTGCTGGACTGCTTTTACTAGTTCTTTTAACCGTTTTACTCCCTCCACGTTTGTTTGGCGTGGCCTACGCCGTCTATCCGGCATCAAGGTCCACTCCCCGATTCCTGGCCTGACCGTGGAGAACGCAGTCCTCGTGGACCCCTCTGACGTTTCCAACGCATTGGGCCGTTTCTTTGCGGAGGTTTCGAGCTCTGCCCATTTCCACCCTGCCTTTCTCCCTCGCAAACAGGTAGAGGAGGCCCGGCCGCCTTCTTTCCACTCTTCTAATCGTGAAAATTATAACGTCGCCTTCACCATGCAGGAGCTAGACCGTGCTCTCGCCCTGTCCCGATCTTCTGCTCCCGGGCCCGATTCCATTCACATTGAAATGCTGAGGAACCTCTCTCCTGCGGGCAAGTGCTTTCTTCTCAGTACCTACAATCGCATATGGACTGAAGGTCATGTTCCCACAAGTTGGCGTGAAGCCACTGTTGTCCCCATCCCCAAACCAGGGAAGGACAAACATCTTCCTTCCAGCTATCGTCCTATTTCTCTGACGAGCTGTGTCTGTAAGTTGATGGAACGCATGGTTAACGCTCGGTTGGTCTGGCTCCTCGAATCTCGCCGCCTCCTGACTAATATCCAATGCGGTTTTCGTCGACACCGCTCTGCTGCTGATCACCTCGTTACGTTGTCGACCTTCATTATGAACAACTTTCTAAGGAAGCGTCAAACAGTAGCAGTGTTCTTTGACTTGGAGAAGGCATACAATACCTGTTGGAGAGCGGGCATTCTCCGTACATTGCACAGATGGGGCCTTCGGGGCCGCCTTCCTCTTTTCATTCAAGAGTTTTTGGCGGATCGCAAGTTCCGGGTACGGGTTGGCTCTGCTTTGTCAGATACCTTTCACCAGGAGAATGGGGTACCGCAGGGCTCCGTCTTGAGTGTGGCGCTCTTTGCCATTGCAATCAATCCGATCGTGGATTGCCTCTTTTTGTTGACGATTTCGCAATTTATTGTAGCGCCCAGCGGACGTGCCTCTTGGAGTGTTCTCTTCAACGCTGTCTTGACCGTCTATATTCCTGGAGCATCGCAAACGGCTTCCGATTCTCCACTGAGAAAACTGTGTGTATAAACTTCTGGAGATACAAGGAATTTCTTCCACCCTCTCTACATCTCGGCCCTGTTGCTCTCCCTTTCGTGGAGACTACGAAATTCTTGGGACTCATGTTGGATCGTAAACTTTGCTGGTCCATGCACGTGTCCTACCTGGCTGCCCGTTGTGCCCGATCCCTTAACGTCCTTCGTGTCCTCAGTGGCACGTCATGGGGAGCGGACCGTACCGTCCTGCTTCACCTTTACCAGGCCATTGTTCAGTCGAAGCTCGACTACGGAAGCCTTGTATACTCTTCTGCACGGCCGTCGATTCTCCGCCGTCTCAACTCTATCCACCATCGGGGATTACGTCTGGCGACCGGTGCATTTTATACCAGCCCTGTTGAAAGTCTGTATGCCGAGGCTGCTGTATTACCCTTGACCACTCGGCGTGACATACTTTTGTCTAGGTACGCATGCCGCCTGTGGTCGATGCCCAACCATCCATCTTACCGATTATTTTTTGACGACTCACTCGATCGCCAATATCAGTTGTCTGCGATTGCCTTGCTTCCACCTGGAGTTCGGTTTCGCCGCCTACTACAGCGGCTCGATTTTACCCTTCCTTCCACCTTTCGGTTGAGCGAAAGCCCATTGCCACCGTGGCATAAGGCCCCGGTTCACACTCACCTCGAACTTAGTTCGCTCCCCAAGGAGAGCACTCCGGATTTGGTATACCACTCGAGGCTTGTCGAACTCCGTTCGCGGTTCGATAACGCCATATTTATTTACACTGATGGTTCCAAGAGCACTGCCGGTGTCGGATCTGCCTTCGTCGTCGAGGACAACAGTTTCCAATACAAGCTCCCTGACCGGTGCTCGAATTTCACGGCTGAGCTTTTTGCCCTCCACCAGGCCGTTTTGTACACCTGCCGCCACCGCCAACCTTTCTATGCCATCTGTTCCGACTCCCTTAGTGCCCTGCAGAGTCTTAAGGACCCTTTGTCGCACCATCCTCTCGTGTATCGGATCCAACGCTCCCTCCAGTTGCTAGCAGATGACAGCTGTCACGTTTCTTTCCTGTGGGTCCCTGGCCACGTAGGTGTGCCCGGGAATGAGACGGCCGACATAGCGGCCAAGGGCGCGTGGCTACCTTTTGGGTCTCATCTGACGATGTTCAACGGGCTCTCCGCCGGAGTATCGTGTCGCAATGGCACAGTGCGTGGTTTTCAATGTCCAACAACAAATTGCGAACTGTAAAACCGATCCCGACCGCTTGGAGGACCTCCTCACGCCCCTCTCGGCGGGAGGAGGTCATCCTGGCCCGGTTGCGGATCGGTCACTGCCGTTTCAGCCACCGTCACTTGCTGTCCGCCGACCCTGCACCGCTGTGCTCCTGCGGTGATCTGCTGACCGTGCGACATGTTTTACTGTCTTGCGTACTTTTTAACCATCTCCGTGTAGCCGTTCACTTTCCGTCTACTCTGGAGGACACGAGCAGCTGCTAGAGTTTTGCGTTTTATCAACTTGGCCAACTTATCCAAGGATATTTAACCCTTTTAATTGTCTTTTATCTTTCTTTTTTAGCCTCTTCTGGATGTTCTGACAGTCACCATTTTTTTTGAGGCCATAGCGAATCTGTTTTTGACTGGGCGCTAATGACCATGGAAGTTGTGCGCCCTAAAACCACAACAAAAAAAAAAAAAAAAAAATAAAAATAAAAATAAACCCTCCTTTTCTCTTTTTCCTGAAGGAGCTGCCAGCAGTGGCGAAAGCTTGAATGTTTGTTTGTGTGTGTGTGTGGGGGGGGGGGGTTTCTATCGGCGAGCCTGTGCTTTGGGTAAGTCACACAATTATTTTTATACATATATATATTATAGAGGAAAAATTCCTAGCAGGAAAAAAAATTATATATATATATATATATATATATATATATATATATATATATATATATATATATATATATATATATATATATATTAAAGTAGATGATTACTTACCAGGCAAAGGAGCACACTGTGTGTGTGTGTGTGTGTGTGTGTGTGTGTGTGTGTGTGTTTGACTTATTTGTGCTACTTTGCCTGGTAAGTAATCTTTATATATATTACTACCTTGTTTTTATTTACAAGGTGATTATTTGCAGTAACTAACTTAAAAGATTATTGTAACTGATTTCACTACTGTTGGCAGCAGTTCCAAATAGACTGTTACTGTACTTGCCATAAGTCTTTCATTCAAATTAAAATCATTATTAGTTCTATTTCTAAAAAGTGCAATACTATTTCGCCTCATTTGCAACATATTCTCATTCCAGTTTTCTTGTAGTGTTTTGTTCATACTACTTTTGACATATAGTTCTGATGTCAGATTCTGGTATGTTTGTATGAATGCCTTAATTCAACAGTGTTGCACCAATGCTTTAACTAATGTTGATATAATGAGGCTTAAACATAACGAGGTGAAGATAATTCTGTGATTAATACACCTGAAATATTACAAGCAATATTGCCTGTAGTATTTCAGGTATTTCAATCACAGAATTATCGTCATCCAGTTATGTTTAAGCTTCAATATATCAAAATGAGCTGAAATGGTGTATCGCTATTGAAATAAGAGTTAGGACTTGCAGCCCTATAGACCCTCCCCCCTTCCTTGATTCACCACCGACACCATGTATAGTATAATGGACTAAGTTGAGTTCAAGTAGTTGGAGGATACTGTACACTATAGTGTGAATTGCATTCTTTTATGCAACACAGCCTGTTAACTTATACTAGACTTCCTGATACATCAAAGCACACAGTCACATCTTGTGAACATTCGGCCCCTGAGGTCTTGGGGTAAAGGACTCGACTGGGAACCGAAAGGTTGTGGGTTCAAAACCTGGTCGGACGTAGAAATTTATCAGCCTGCGTTTTAACCCATCCTTCATCTCTCAACGAAGTGAGGAGTCACCAGAAATGACACACGAAGCTGTAGGTCCTCTCTCCCCAGTTGGATAGCTTTGTCAGGCTAAGGACATGCAAATCGCCAAAGTGGCGTTCAATTGAAAGATTTGGACCAGGCCAATGAATCTCACAAAATTATCATCTTACATACATAAATACAACCTATTTTATAAGACGTATGTTCCACATCTCCTAAACTACTGGACCCATTTCGATCAAACTTGGTACACATGTACCTTAATATTGGCCAAAAATTGTTGTCGTGGTAAGAATCACCTATGACACATACATAAGGAGATATGACGACATAAACAATGAGATGCACGAAAAACTACTGCACATTTTCTCGTAAACCATTGGACCGATTTCAACCAAATTTGGTACACATTCCATATGTGAGGAAACGACTGCTGTAAGAGTACGAACCAGGTGCGACACTTGGTTCAGGAGATATAACGTCATGAACAATAGGAATCACAAAACACTGCTACGTAATGCGACGAGACTTTATAAACACTCTACATGATTATGACAGTACTTGATGACTTTAAACATAATTTCAAACCTTTATTAAACTTTTTCTCGCAGACAACCACATCAAAATAATAAAAAGGAAGAAAGTTTCTCGCTTACTCTATTCCGCTGTTCATGGAGCAAAACTATGGCATTCGGTATAACGTTAAAATTTATAATTTCCACACTACGAATTGTACTCGCAGTAAATTTTGCAGACAGTAATACACACTTGAAGCTGAATATATGTTCCAAATTCTATCACAGTACGACACATCGTTAATGAGAGATGAGGACGTAAAGAGTAACGTTCATGTCAAACCGGCCCATCAAGCATCACATTTTAATCTATTACTTCCTTACTTCTACCCATATTCGCAACAAATTTTACCGACTTACAGCACTTACATAAATCAATATATTCATGCAAAATTTTACAATTGCACAACGTATCTATACTAATCATAAAACTGTAAATGTAGGCATGTCGCTGTTCGCTTCAACCTTCAAAACTGCTGGATGAATTTTCAAATGGTTTTCACAGGAAACATGAGCGAAGATTGGTTCAGGACCTAGGCATGATTTCATCAAAATAGAATCACGAAGTGTTTTCATAACCGACGTGTCTGCCTGTTCATCAATTAAAAACAACTTCTGCAAAACTACTTCACGAAATCGCAAAGGATTTTCATAGCTAACTTCAGCTTACCTTGGGGCAACATATAGACTTAGTTTCATAAAAATCGGATCACGGAAAGAACATAACAATTTAACGTTTTTCATCGGCAAGCGTCATGTCTTTCATCTCCGAAACTAATAGACGTATTTTCAGAGATTTTTCACAGGAAACGTGAGGGTATCTTGTGGTTACAGAAACGCTTCATTTCACAAAATCGTATCAGAAAAACTAAGATATCGTAATTTAAATATTTCTCTGAAAGCAATCGCATGTGTATTTGTAGAGAGTAATCTCCAAAGTACTAAATGAACATTGCAATACCCCAGTCAGATAAACATGGAATATCCTGGGGCATCATGTAGGCTTAATTTCATCAAAATCAGAGCAGGAAAGTAAAAGATATCGTAATTTGAAGTTTTGGCTGTATTTCATACTTGGAAAGAACGGCATAATGCAGCAAAGAACTAATAGAATCCCTGCGGGTGTTGGTGTGAAGTTCGGGCAGCGATCGGATTATTGGATCAAGTCTAGTCTCCGATACCACCGTCGGATTTGATCAAGGACGTCACTTATGACGTCATTATTTCCACCAACGTTTCTATTTATATTTTCGCTGATAAATCTGTTCCACAGATAATACTTACATGAGAATGTACGTGTATGTGTCTATTTCGTGAATTTTTTATAATAAAAGCCCCTTTTTAATATATGATTTCTTACAAGTTTAAAATATGTTTTAATGATTATTAAACGCATGGAATGTATTAAATTTTGTCCTTTGTTAAATGAGCGTAAATTGTTTTATGGCTATGTTACGTGTATTTTGATATTTTTTATATGTAGTGTTACTGATTTTTAATGTTCATATTTCCTGAAATATCGATTTTCGTTTACTCCTTGTTTAATAATTTCATTTCCATTAGAAAAATTGAACTTTTTTAAAAAAATTCCAATTACGATATGTCCGTTTGTGTACTGTGAATGATTTTTTGTAAACAATACGTTTACTTAGACATCATTGTTATTATCATAAAATGCGCATCTGTACTCGTAAAATGATGATTTCCTAACAAAATATTTCAATTGTGCGCGATTGTCTAATGGGAAATCACATGATTGCCAACATAAACAACTTTCTTTGCCACGTCTGTAAGTAAAATTTAACTGATCTGGGCATCATTGTGAGCGGCATATATAAGTGAAACAAAAGTGCGAGAATTTGGTACTGATAACTAGATCTAATTTTATAGGGCATATGTAGATATCGACACCTACTTAATGCGTACATACGGATACTTCAGTTCCCGATACCAACTATCCTAATTTTTTCAGATATACCAATACAGGTGAAGTCTAGACACCGCTATTTACGATCTATATTTGAAATAAAAATAGACTTTACTTATACAGGTGAAGATTAGATAGTGTTATCTAATAAATACTGGTGAACTAAAAAATATTAAGGGCTGCTATCGGTACCTGGACTTGACCTATATAGCTCAATTCCAGATACCGATACCTAATAAGTATTGGTGAACCACAAATTATGAAGGGCTGGTATCGGTAACTAGACTTTACCTATATAGGTCAAGTCTAGATAGCAATACCATCCCTTCATATTTTTCTTTCACATACTTATACTGCGTTTCCAATTACGATATGTCCTTTTGTATACTGTTTGTACATGACTAAAATATGAAGATCAGGTATCGCTATCTAAACTTGACCTATACACGTCAAGTCTAGTTACTGATACCAGTTCTTCATATTTTCTGGTTCACAATAAAGTATAAAGGACTGGTGTCGGTAACTGGACTTGACCTTTATAGGTCAAGTCTAGATAGCGATACCAAGTGATTTTATCTGAAATGTGTTTTTGCGTTTTATTTTGTTCCAATTTAATATGTTCCCACTCTAAACCCCCAATTTCCCGATGTAGTACCGTTAAGGTTTATGAATGTTAATATTAATTACAACGTGTTGTAATTATGGGACTATTTTTTGAACATTTTTATGTGTTAGAATTTAGCATTTTTCCGGCCAAAACCTCCAATTTTCTCGCGGTAGTCTCATTATGTTACTTAGATACTTTTTATACCGCTCAGATAGTTATTCTCTTGTCACATTTCTCTAACTGCGCTGCATATTTTATGTTATTTGTTATCTAATATTCGTTTTCGTTCTTTAACATTAACATTTATAATCTCACGTAATCTCACTTTCATTTAATTCGAGTCGTATACACAGTTGTATACTCAAACACTGCTCCAACCACAGACATACCTTATGTCTGTGACTTAACGGAAAACAGTAATTAATACATTCAATTGTTTATTATAATGCGATCCCAGTGAGCTCAAGTATTGAGCTCACTGTGCGATCCTTGTATCAAAAGTATCTTGACTAACGTCTCTGGACAAAGTATGACGTCATTGTTCAAAGCCGACGACGTATCGGACACCCGACTTTATCCGAAGTTTCTCATGCTTGGAGCGATAATAGCGCATCTAACGTAAAGAGAGCCAACCGTCAGAATAATAGTTTTAAGTGATATTTCTACTTCATTCAGGAAATACTTTTTATATTTCAGCTGTCCATGCCTCAGCCCCTTGTCCAGAGATATGATCATGAATTCGAATGTTTGTAGAGTTTATAGGACTTAACTATGGTGTCATCAGTCTCTAAACTTACAAACTACTTATGAACTAGAATACTAAAGACGGCACAAATATCCATCCCGAGGGGGGATTCGCGGCAGTACGCACGTGGCTGTTCGGACGTTTAGCTGCCGGAAATTTACGTCACGTGACTCCCATATGTAAACACAAGGCTGTAGTCCTGCTCAGAATGGAATTTGTTGATGAATCTATTGAAGAATTCAGATTAACGCGAGCTGTGAGGTTTTCTTAATTTATATCACACGTGCTTAGGATGCCAAAAATACTCGATGGAAACGTGTTTGTTTTCTTTTTTTCTTATAATAAAATGTGATTAACATTTCAATGTGGCGAAAACGTTGGTACTGCCCTACACCGCAGATCAGCGGTGCACATTTGTTGGCAACGCCAACTCAAAATAGCTGTCACTGTTCAACATAACCTGCACTATGGATGACTGGCAATACATCCACGATATCAAGTGTAAGCTGTGCACTGTCACATTTGGCCAAAACAGGCAATATCCTTAAATGATTAAGAAATACTCAATTAACTTTTTAAAGATATGCCAAAAATAGGCAAATTCGTACATGTAGTTATTGAACTTAATGAAGTACAGCAACTTCTGAATACACAATCGGGCATAACTGAAGACTGGGTTACCGTCCGTCAGCTTAGACCCATGACGTCAACATGTCGGAAAGCCAGTATACAGGATATCTTAATACTGATGTTTTGTAGGCTAGAAAATAAATAATCTGTAGTTATCCTTGTAAATTACAGACATTCGTAAATAATTTTGCTCTCTCTCTCTCTCTCTCTCTCTCTCTCTCTCTCTCTCTCTCTCTCTCTCTCTCTCTCTCTCTCTCTCTCTCTCTCTCTGTGTGTGTGTGTGTGTGTGTGTGTGTGTGTGTGTGTGTGTAAAACCTGACAAATTCCATTACTTTATTTATCATCTTTTATTCATTCAAATATTATACCAAAGCTATCTACAATAATGGCAATATTTCGTTGTCCAGTACAGTTTTAAGTTACTCGAATGGAGCGTAGTGGGTTAAAATTTTATTTGATGGCGTTTTAAAGCACTGCATCTTGATAATGCAATTCCACATTATGGACACTCCCTTTTCCATTTTTTGACACACGAATGTTCTCAGATAAATTAACTTTATAGTTAGTGTAGAGGTTCTGACGCATATTGAACTCGGAACTGCATTTCTCGCAATTTTGGAATGGTTTGTGCGAATCACTCACGTTCACCAAAAGACAACAACAACGAAATAAATAAGCAGGAACGAAGTTAAAACAGAGCGCTCAGTGTGGCAGAAAAGAGCAGAATGAAATAGGAAGACATCTTGAAACAAATTGACTCGTCACGGGATATGAACTTCAGACAGCTAAACGTCCGAGCAGTCAAGTACGTACTGCCGCGAGACAGACCCGTGACTGGCCAGCCGAAGTTCCCTCAGCCACCGCGGTCGGCGAATGATAATGAAATAAATGTTTTAAATGACGATGTATGATGTAAGCTACATCATATTCATGAAGATATGCCTATTTCTAACACGTTTTGCAAACATATTAAAAAAACTACTGACACATTTTTCATGCTGATTTCACAGGAAATTTTAGCTAAGATTGGAGGCAACATATTGGCGTGATTCCATCAAAATCAGATCACGGAAAAAATATACATCGCAATCTTAAGTATTTTCAGTAACTGTCTGTTCATCTATTGCTAATTCACGTGTTGAAAATCACTTATTGTTGAGAAAAACTCAAAAACACACCTACTGGGGAAATCCTCACAGGAACCCATATAACACCAAGTGGGTTTGTTAAATACATCAACAAAATACGTTGATCGAAAGCCAGGGGCTATCGTCAACTAGAAAATCCTAAAAACAAACACGAGAAGCCAATCCCTACATTCTAGTACACAAATTGACCGACAAGAACCATAACTCTGCTCAACATCGGAGATGATGTCGATGGAAGTGTGTTTTCTCATTGACAAAAGAAGTTTTACTGTAGTTCACGCCAATGTGAAACTACCAGAGATTTTACATATTCAACACTGGCTAATGATAGAGCATATATTACAAAGATCAAAGGAACCACTAACTTGACAAAGATCACAGGACAGGATAAACGATGTAAACATTATTCCACCCTTACTAAAGGAAGACTGGTGAACAGAGCAAATGTAGGTAGCAGAACACAGAAAGCTCCATACCTACATTTTCCCAAATCAAAGCAAATTAAATACGCAATAACAAAGTAACACAGAAATATTTCAATACCTGTAACTTACAGAGGAAATCATTGTTATTATTATTAACACATAACTTATTTTTACAAATATTTACAAAACACAGTATAAAACGAATGCTACTCTATAAAAGGTTTAAGGTAACACACATTCCGCAGGGTCAGCAAGTCAATTCTCCACCCTACCATGACTAGTGGAGCTGTTGTTTCCTCTACTCAGGTTTGCAGGCCTAATCTCAATGACCTCCTCAGTTCTGGTTGTGACGAATTTTGTGGTCTTTGGTCACTCCAAGATCCACTATTATTATTGTTATTCTGATGTCGCCACTGGCCATAGCCTTGGACCCACTGACCAGAGTTCTGATTATGGGAGCCACGCTGGTAATTGTTTCTCCACTTCTGGACTTGATTTGACTGACCAAAGTTATTTTGTTGAGCGCTATTCTTTTGGTTCTCCCTATAATCATTACTTCTGTTTCCGCTATTCTTTGTGAACTTCTTTTTATTCTGGTTATGTGGTTTACTACCACCATTACCATTCTCTGTGATATTTTTATTATTATTCTCAGCCCAGTGTTAAGGTGCACTGTTTTGCGAGCTAGGTTCAGAGCTTCGTCAGCCATGGTGATGTTGAACATATTCAGTCTGTTTTAGTGCTCTGATAAACTGGTCGATAGTGCCCTCGCATTTTCCTATCATGCACCGTTGTTATTCGGCGGAAAGGCGCGTGAAACAATGTTTCATGGATTCTTTTTCGGTGTATGGACATCCAGGAACCTATTCTTTTTTTATTAAGGAATCCAAGAACTTTTCAGGATCTTGATAACCTGCGCTCTCCATGTCTTTACCAAAGGCAATCTCTTCGTGGATTCTTTCTTGTGTTCTTATCGTCCTGTAGGAGGCACAAAATAAATGTTTAAACTCGTCCAACGAGCGGCAGTTATTAGCGACTGTTCGCATGTGTTCGGCCACGCTGCCCTGCATGTGCCCGCATGTGAATTCCAATTGGTACTGAATAGGCCACAAGTTATGTAATACCCTTTCAAACTGTGCAATGAACGACTTCGGGTACAGAGAATTGTTTGTCTCCTTGTACACCTGGAAGTTCTGCACAGAAATGAAATGTTTCAAGTCAAAAGACCCGTGTACTTTGTCTTCCGTACGCACCCTCTCACATTCGTGCATCACGCGTAGCTCTGAATGGCGCCGACCGCAATCAGCTGGCCCAGTTCTGTTACTGCGGGTTGGCTCGCTCATTGGCGATCCGAGCGCCATAATGGACAGCAACTGCCTTCCTCTGTATCTGTGTTGTACAGACGGTGTACCGCGGTGAAGTAGGCAAGCGGTCTAAGGCACCTCGCTGCGAAGGGCGCGGTTGCTCGCTGTCGGAGGTTCAAGTCCTCCCTGGGAGTTGGGTTTGTATGTTTGTCCTTACGTTAGTTTACCTTAGTTTAAGTAGTATGTAAGCTATGGACTGATGACCACGCAGTTTGGTCCGATAGAGCTACAATCAAATATTCGGATGGTGTGCAGATTCACACTGCTGAACACTCTGCCCCCCATGTGGCGAAACTCACTGATACAATTGTTCATGAACTAGAGGTTGTGAGTCTGGAAAGAATTCTATCCTGATTTGAACATTATCTCTCCCGTTATTTTCTCTATTTCATTGAGTTGTAGCCGCATTTCTGGTGAGTAGTATCATCTCTTCCCGCGTGCTCTTTATTTCGCTTCGCGTTCTAGCTTTTTCTGTTTTTGAACAGTGATAGTTTGTTCTTCCTTAATATTCGAAAGATCAGACTGCTTTTCTTTGACCTCTTGTATCTCCTTAGCAGTGTTTGCAAACATTTTCTAATGTTTCGCGGACTTTACTCTTCCCTGCTCATGACCTTTTTGACCTTTTCTATCTTTTTGCGTGAGGCACTACCTTTGCCGATTGGGTAATCATTTTAGCTCTGCTAGCTTCGTGACGAGCAAGCCATTAATCCTTCCTAGCTTGTAATGAATTTTCGTGAGACTCATGAGTTTTTTTTTATGCACGGTGGTTATCTCTCCTCACAATTCCGAAATATCTGCGTTAATTTCATAAATTTTCTCAATAAATATTTGTTTATTCTCATGTTGTTCTTGTACAATGACCTGTTGTAGGTCAACACTGTGTTGTTGACCCTACATTAATCTGATCAGATTTTCAAGTTAAATGTTGTCATTCTGCCCACCAGGCAGTGAAGACCTGGACTGTTCAATTCTTTCCAGTTGTGATTTGGAAATGAAGCTCCGTAATCACTATCAACGGTTTTTTATTGATTTTGCGATTAGTATTAAACAGCGCAGCAACATCTGTTTCTGAATCAGTAAATTCTGAATGGGAAACATTGTGATATTGTTTTCAATTATTTTTATGATGCGCCCCTGTCGTAATATCACACGCGTGACGTGACAGCCGATTTTGAAGCATAGATTCACTCTCCCTATCACTCATCGTGATATAATTATTAATACTATTCTCAGATGCAAGAAAACGAGCTATGCTCCTAGTCAACATAAACTTAACTACAACATTACTAGATTGAAATGATTTTCCACTGCCTATAACGGTATTCCGCTGATGACAAGAAATACATACTGTTACCCTCAGAGCTACTGAAGTCTCTGGGAGAACCAGCCATGACAAAACTGTTTCACCTGGTGTGTAAGATGTATGAGACAGGTGAAGTACCCTCAGACTTTAAGAAAAATGTTATGATCCCCATTCCAAAGAAAGCAGGCGCAGACAGGTGTGAAAACTACTGAACCATCAGTTCAATAAGTCATGGTTGCAACATATTAACACGAATCACTTACAGCAGGATGTAAAAGCTGGTAGAAGCCGACCTCGGGGAAGATCAGTTTGGGTTCAGGAAAAATGTAGGAACACGGGAGGTAATACTCACTTTATTGCTTATCCTAGAAGATAGATTAAGAAAAGGCAAACCTACACATCTAGCTTTTGTAGATTTGGAGAAGGCTTTTGACAATGTTGATTGGAATAAACTCTTTCAAGTTCTGACGCAAACAGGAGTAAAATACAGGGAGTGTAAGGTTATTTACAACTTGTACTAAGGCCAGACAGCTGTTGTCAGAGTTGAAGGGCATGAAAGGGATGCAATGGTTGGGCAGGGACTAAGACAGGGTTGTAGCCTTTCCCCAATGTTATTCAATTTGTACATTGAGCAGGTTATAAAGGAAAGCAAGGAGAAATTTGGAGAAGGAATTACAGTTAAGGCGAAGAATTAAAAACATTGTGTTTTGCTGACGACATCATAATTCTGTCAGAGACAGCAAAGGATCTGGAAGAGCAGTTGAACGGAATGGACAGTGTGCTAAAAGATGCATATAAGATGAACATTAACAAGCGAAACAAGGATAATGAAGTGCAGTCTAAGAACATCGGGCAATGCTGATTGAATTAGATTAGGTGACGAAACAATAAAGGAGGTAGATGAGTTTTGTTACTTCGGCAGTAAAATAACAAATGATGGTCACAGTACAGAGGATATAAAATGCAGAACGGCAATGGGTAGAAAAGCATTCTTGAAAAAGAGAACTTTGTTAACACTGAATATTGATTTAAGCCTAAGGAAGTCCTCTCTGAAGGCATTTGTGTGGAATGTGGCCTTGTATGGGAGTGAAACATGGACGATAAACAGTGCGGAAAGGAAGACGTTAGATTAGATTAGATTAATACTTGTTCCATAGATCATATATACGACATTTCGTAATGATGTGGAACGTGTCAGTTTAGTAAATGTTGTCTATACTTGACAATCAATATGTTAAGAATTTTTTTTTAAGTTTTATCTAAATATCCATCTACATTGTAGAAGGAGTTGCCATTCAGAAATTCCTTTAATTTCTTTTTAAATATTAGTTGGCTATCTGTCAGACTTTTGATGTTACTTGGTAAGTGACCAAAGACTTTTGTGGCAGCATAATTCACCCCTTTCTGAGCCAAAGTTAGATTTAACCTTGAATAGTGAATATCATCCTTTCTCCTAGTGTTGTAGCTATGCACACTGCTATTACTTTTGCATAGGGTCATATTGTTAATAACAAATTTCATGAGTGAATATATATATTGTGAAGATACAATGAGTATCCCTAGATCCCTAAATAAATGTCTGCAGGATGCTCTTGGGTGAGCTCCAGCAATTATTCTGATTACACGCTTTTGTGCAATGAATACCTTTTTACTCAATGTTGAATTGCCCCAGAATATGATCCCATATGAAAGCAGTGAATGAAAATAGGCGTAGTAAGCTAATTTACTGAGATTTATTGCACCAAATTTTGCAATGACTCTGATAGCATTAGTAGCTGAACTCAGAAGTTTTAGATCTTCAATATGTTTCTTCCAATTCAGTCCCTCATCAATGCAAACACCTAAAAATTTTGAATTTTCAACCTTAGCTACAGATTTATGTTCAAAGTCTAAATTTATTAATGGTGTCATGCCATTTACTGTATGAAACTGGGTTTTATCAAAGTTTAATGAGAGTCCATTTGTAGAGAACCACTTAATAACTTTCTGGAAGATATCATTTACAATTTCATCAGTTAATTCCTGTTTGTCAGGTGTGATAGCTATACTTGTATCATCATCCAAAAGTACTAGCTTAGGATCTTCGTGTATGTGGAATAGCAAGTGATTAATATATATTAAGAACAGCAAAGGACCCAAGACCGAACCTTGTGGGACCCCATTTTTTATAACTCCCCAGTTAGAAGAATTAATTGTCTCATCTACAACATGTGAACTGCTTATTTCAACTTTCTGCACTCTTTCAGTTAAGTATGATTTAAACCATTTATGCACTGTCACACTCATACCACAATACTTAAGCTTATCTAAAAGAATCCCATGATTTACACAATCAAAAGCCTTTGAGAGATCACAAAAAATCCCTACTGGTGATGTCCGGTTATTCAAAGCATTTAATATTTCATCAGTGAAGGTATATATAGCATTTTCAGTTGAAAAACTTTTTTGAAAACCAAACTGACATTTTGTTAGAACTTTATTTATTCTAATATGTGAAGCAACTCGAGAATACATAACTTTTTCAAAAATATTTGATAAAGCTGTCAGAAGTGAGATGGGCTGGTAGTTGTTGACATCGTATGTATCCCCTTTTTTATGCAAAGGTTTAACGATAGCATATTTCAGTCTATCCGGGAAAATACCCTGCTTGAATGAGCAATTACAAATATGACTGAGAATCCTACTTATCTCCTGGGAACAAGTTTTTAATACCCTGCTGGAAATGCCATCAATTCCATATGACCGTTTACTGTTGAGAGAGTTTATTATTTTCCTAATTTCTGAAGGTGAGGTGGGTGGAATTTCAATTGTATCAAATTGCGTGGGTATGGCCTCTTCCATTAATTGCCTTGCTCCTTCTAATGAACATTTAGATCCTATTTTCTCTACAACACTTAAAAAGTAATCATTAAAAATGTTTTCAACTTCTGACTTTTGTTAATAAAGTTTTCATTTGTTTTGATGGTAATACCCTCTTCCTCTGCTCTTGGTTGCCCTGTCTCCCTTTTAATAATATTCCAAATTGTTTTAATTTTACTATCAAGGAGCTAATCTCAGACATGATGCACATGCTTCTTGATTTTTCAATAACTTTTCTTAATGTAGCACAGTAGCTTTTATAATATTTTATTGTTTCTGGGTTATTACTCTTTCTTGCGGACAGATATAGTTCCCTTTTTCGGTTACACAATATTTTTATTCCTTTAGTAAGCCATGGTTTTTTGCATGGTTTCTTAGAATTAAATTTTACTAATTTCTTGGGGAAACAGTTATCAAATACCCTTACAAATGTATCGTGAAATAAATTATATTTTAAATTAACATCATGTTCCTTGTAAACCTCATCCCAGTCTAACTGCTGTAGACGTTCTTTGAAATTTCTAGTCGTTAAGTCATTAATCGAGCGCACAATTCTGGTGGACTGTTTCGAATTACTGAACGGAGCTATGTCATTTACTGTTACTAGCTGGGCACCATGATCCGAAAGACCATTCTCAATGGAACAAGCATTTATGTTGTTAAACTTATCATAGTCTCTAAAAAAGTTACCTATCAATGTACTGCTGTCCTTTACTATCCGAGTAGGAAAATCAATAACGGATGTCAGATTGAATGAGCCAAGTAAGACTTCCAGGTCTTTCTTCCTATTACACTCTTTCAGTGAATCTACATTGAAATCACCACAAATAATAATTTGCTTCCCCCTATCTGACAGATAGCACAACAAGGCATCCAAGTTTTCCAGAAATAACTGAAAGTTGCCTGAAGGGGATCTATATACAGTTACAATTATAAGATAATCATCATTGAGTTTAAGCTGGCAGGCACATGCTTCAATATGCTGTGATAGCTTTTGGCATATATGGCAACTCCTCCTCTTATCTTATTATCTCTACTTACATTTGACACTAATTTATATCCACTGACATTCACATTTTCCATACCGGTGACAATGTGATGCTCAGACAGGCATAGTATATCTATTACATTATCAGTTTCTATATCATCTAAACAAACTAAAACTCATCTATTTTATTCTTTAGTCCCCCAATTTTCTGGTGAAAAATGCTAACATTATTTTTTACTTTACTTTTCTGAGAAACATTTGATTTTTCAACGTTTTTAGCACCTGCCTGCCTGTGCTTCTCACTGGACACTGATCTTAGCCTAAAAAAGAAGTACTTCCATGAATTGCAGTGTCCCCCCTTAAGGATTTCGCTATCAACCCAGCTAGTTTCCCCTTCCCATTCCTATTGAGATGCAGGCCATGCCTAGTGAAATCCCACCTATCAATAGCATCCACAGGAACCAAACCTATGTCCGACAGAGTAGCCATCCTAAGCAGTTGATCAATCTCCATATTGACTCTCCTGACGGTGCAGTTCAATTGGGGTTGATCATACCGCATGAAAGCAGGCAACAGTCCATCATTTGTCTGGGTCGTTGCAGAAGCTATTTTAACCAGGTCACACTCAATATTGTAGCCCTGATCCCTGTCAATGCTGTTTCCCACCCCACCCACTATAACAACATGATCATGTTTTGTGAAACCCTTACACAAGGAACCTATATCCTCTACCACCTGGCTTAGACGTGCACTGGGCTTGAAAAAGTTTGTGACCTGGTACCTGTCACCTAGTTTTTCCTGCAAAATCTGGCCCACACCTCTTCCATGACTACTTCCTAACAACAGAACTTTCCTTCTACTATCTACTTTTTTTGAAACCGTTGGTTTCCTTGTGAAAGTCTGTTGCTTCCTAACTGCACCTACTTCTAAAGGAGCCTCTTCCTCACTTGACTGTGGTAGCAAAGCAAATCTGTTGTTTGTGCCAATTGTGAAGCTGTCAGGAACTATACTCTCGCTGTGGCCCCTGTTCCCTGCTACCACTTCCCACCCCTGCTCACCCTTCTCCCCCCTTAACCCCGTAAGTTCCTCTCTAGCACTATCCAGTTCAGCCTGAAGGGCTCTAATCTTCCCTTCCTGTTCAGCTATTTTTCTGTCCCTTAAACACACTTTGCAAAACAAAGGAAGAGACTCGTTTGCTTCCCTCTTTCCCACACCGCTACATCCCCCCCCCCCCCAATGAAACCACTTGCACAACAGCTGCATTGAAGCCCAAAACGAACAAACCTACTGCAGCTCAAACACATTGCATTCATGATTGTTACTTACGTGATATCGACAATATATATTAACTACAGATACAAAGGGTTACTAGATTTACTTAGGACACTATAATACGTGTAAGCTGTTAGTAAATGCACTTAAAATTGCGGTATAACACTAAATTTGCACACTCGCGAATTTGGCCTATGAATGTACACAAAACAACTTTTCGCGATTACTGAGACAATGCACGAAAAAAGAAAAGAACCTTTAATGGTGAGCTTGAAGACGACACTAATAAAAGTATTTAGTTAGTTATCTGTGTTAAATGCACTTAAAATTACGGAGAAACACTAAATATGCACACTCGGAATTTAGGCCTAACAAGGACGTCTGTAAACAAACCGTACTTTTAGTGATTACTGGATCAATACGTGAAGAAAAGAAAAACCTTTAGTGGTAAGCTTTAAGAGCACACTAATAAATGTTTTTAGTTACTTATAGTGTTAAACTACGTTTTATTTCTACTTAAATTACTCATCTTTTCCGATCGCACTGACACCGCACGTTTGGCCTTGTGCAGGAGTGGAGTGTTGCTTTGTATGGGAGTGAAACATGGATGATAAACAGTGTGGACAGGAAGAGGATAGAGGCTTTTGAAATGTGGTGCTACAGAAGAATGCTGAAGATTAGGTGGGTGTATTGCATAACTAATGAGGAGGTACTGTACAGAATTGGGGAGAAAAGTAATTTCTGGCATACCTTGACTAAAAGAAGGGATCGATTGGTAGGACACATTCTTAGACATCAAGGAATTGTGAATTTGCAGGGACGTGTCCGGGGTAAAAACCGCAGAGGAAGACCAAGAGATGGATACAGTAAGTAGATTCAGACAGATGTAGGTTGCCGTTCTTATGTGGAGTTGAAGAGGCTTGCTCACGATAGGGTACTGTGGAGAGCTGCATCAAACCAGTCTCTGCACTTAATATCACAACAACACAACCTGTATTTACGGAACATAAAATAATTTTTTTTGCAAATAATTATACACAGAACAATATACCCCTCCGAAATTGAGATAAACCGACAAAACCAACGTTGTATAACAACGCCGAACTCTAATGCCGTGTGGTGCAGAAATCACAGACTGAATTAACGCAGAAAAGAAACTATTATTATGCATTGTGCACAAATACAAATAAAATCTTTTAGACTAAGGGACCTGTCACATTCTTGAATTTCTCCTATCTAACGACTGGGAGATCCTGAATATGGGTGATGAACCTACAATCAGGAATAGTAGAAGGGAAGAAGTAATTGACATAACTTTTGGTTCCATGATGATGGGCAGTTATGTCAAACAGTGGCATGTGGTCCTGGAGCCATCCTCATCAGATCACATGTATATTAAATTCAAGGTTGAAATGGGAACCAGACAGACCATGGCCTATAGGAATCCCAGGAAAACGGACTGGGAGACATATAGAAGAGACCTTGACTTCAGCCTATCGAAAATTAAAACTTCGATAAGGAATCCAGCAGAGTTTGAGGAAGTAGCAGAGGCTGTAACCTCTGCTATAGTGACCTCATACCAGGACAACTGCTCAATCACCAAGAAGTGCACAAGTAGGAGTGTCCCTTGGTGGAATAATAACCTGGAAATGCAGAGGAAACAGGTACGAAGACTGTTTAACCTTGCAAGACGCAAAGGACAATGGGCAAAGTACCGTGAGGCCCTCGTCAATTACAACCTTGCCATCAGACGGGCCAAGGAGGCATTCTGGAAGGTATTCTGTGAGGAAATGGAGGGCACGGCTGCTCAAGCTAGACTTCATAAAATCCTCACTAGGGTACCAACTAATCCAGGAGGAACATTGAGGAAGGAAGATGGGGAGTATACAAATACGGCACATGAAACGCTGGAACTGCTCCTCAAGACTCACTTTCCTCAATATACTCTGGTGGATAACTCGGACCAGAATGCGATTCCTGAGAGACAATGGTTCTCAGGTATTCACAAAGAGGACTGGGATTTGGCCAAGGAGTGTGTCAATTTCAGAAAGGTTCGATTGGCGGTGGGAACATTTCAACCGTTCAAGTCATCTGGCCCCGATGGAATCTTTCCAGCTCTCCTGCAACAAGCGGGAGAAAATCTTATTAGATTCCTATGTAGGTTATTCAGGGTTAGCCTAGCAGCAGGAATCATTCCCAATGCCTGGAGGGCAGTGAAAGTTGTCTTCATTCCTAACCAGGGAGAATTGATCATACCAAGGCCAAGGATATGAGACCAATCAGCCTGTCCTTCACTCTTAAGACATTGGAAAAGCTGGTTAATGTACATGTTGGAGAAAGGAGGTTATGTAGGGCTCCTCCACATTCAAAACAACATGCATATCAGCCAGGTAAATCATGTGAGACAGCTCTCCACCAACTCGCTGGGAAGGTGGAGGAAGCACTACACTTTTAGAAAATAGCCCTCTGTATCTTCCTGGACATTGAGGGGGCTTTTAGCAACACGACCTTCGATTCCATGGTTAGGGCAGCAGAGGTGCATGACCTAGGGACCACTATATGTAGGTGGACTAGGGTCATGCTCAGTGGAAGAAAGGTAGAAGCTACTATGATGAATGAAAACATGGTAATCAACACCACTAGGGGTTGCCCGCAAGGAGGAGTTCTTTCCCCTTTATTGTGGAATCTAGTGGTGAATGATCTCATTGGAGAATTAAACACTAGGCAGTACTTTTGCCAAGGATACGCAGATGATCTTGTCATAGTAATACTTGCCAAATTTGCTGGCACAGTAAAGAATATGGCACAAGGTGCATTGGACATTGTGCAAGACTGGTGCAGAATACAGAATCTGGGGGTTAGTCCTAAGAAGACTGTTGTTGTACCATTCACAAAGAAGCACATCCAACATTCAAGTTGGAATCTAAAGCGTTTCAATGAAGCGCTACCTGTGAAGGGGACAGTCAAATATCTAGGGGTTACTCTAGATGAGAAACTGACATGGACCCCTCACATCAGGAATATTTGCTCCAAGGCAAAAGGTACTCTAGTAAGTACCAGGAGAGCTTGTGGCAAAAATTGGGGCCTGAGCCCCAAGGGTATGCACTGGATATACACCACAGTGGTTAGACCCAGGATCACCTATGGGGTGGTCGTGTGGTGGAAGAAGGTAGAACAGTAGGTTGCTGCTAAGGAGCTTGGTAAGGTGCAGAGATTAGCCTGCTTAGCCATAAGAGGCGGAATTAGAAGCACACCAACTGCTGGGATGGAAACCATGCTTGATATGGAACTCTTTGGGATATCCAGAATCACACACTAAAATAGTGAGTGAGGTAAATATAGGAAAGGTTGGGGAAATGCCAGCCGACTATATTATAACCCCATACTGCTTCAACAAGCCTTTCAATATATCAATTGGAAGTAGGGAGCAATGGGAGAAAATAATTCGACACAGTACGGGGGATATTGTCTGGTTCACTGACGGCTCAAAATCGGACCATGGCGTTGGGGCCGGGGTATACGGGGTGCAGCGAAGACTGGAGGGCGTCATCTCTCTACGGAAACTGGCCTCAGTATTCCAGGCCGAAATCACTGCCATCAGGGCATGTGTGGAGGAGAATTTGCGTAGGTGCTACAAAGATCGTAGCATCTATATCTATTCAGACAGCCAGGCATCCCTGAGATCACTGGCAGCTCCTGCAACGAGGTCTAAAATTGTTGCAGAATGTCACAGGGTTCTGGTGGAGCTAGGGGAAAGCAATAGAGTAAACCTATTGTGGGTCCCTGGCCACTCGGAGATCAGTGGCAACGAACATACCGACAGTTTAGCCAGGATGGGGGCAGAGACTCCATTTATTGGACCGGAACCTGTCCTGACATTCACCAAGGCAATGATCAAATTGGAGCTACGTAACTGGCTCAGAAGACAGCACGTAGAATATTGGACCAAAGTCTACCAACAAAAACATGGCAAGGTAATGATGCCAAAGCCATGTTTTAAAAGAAGCTCTGCAATCCTGGGCCTGAACAGGAGAGAGATTAGACTCATGGTTAGATTGCTGACAGGCCATGGGAATTTCAAAAAACACCTACATACAATGGGAATAACAGAAGAGGACCATAAATGTAGGATCTGTGATGACGGTGATGAAACTGCATCACATCTAATCTTCGAATGCATTTCATTGGAGAGTAAAAGGCACAGAACATTTGGGACAACTAGACCCGAAGAAATTGTGTCTAATAAAGAACTGGTAAAGGGACTCCTTGCACTGTTCAAGGGCAATTTGTTGGCTTTACTAGATATACAGGGAGCGATACCGCACAATAAACTTAGTTTTGGTTCGGGCAGTGGCAGGTTGGACAAAGTCTGTTTTGGCTTCCTTGGAAAAATCAAATCAAATCAAGGCATCCTCTTTGAATTTACAGAGTGCTAGCTCCAGCATCAACTGAAGTTAGCGTAGAAACTCTAAGATCAGGACTGTTTAATACAGCATTTCCACACATGCATCAAGTCATGTATATTAAAAATCCAGATTTTACTCTCTACAGAATGTAATCGGTACCTGGTTTATTTATATGAGAACCAGATTGAGAATGTTATCCATTTCTATAATATAAAAAAGGATGTATATTTCATAAAATGTATCTGCTTAGTCACCCACCAAAGCCAATCTTAATTCCAATATAAACAATTTAGTTTTCAAACTTCTTTTAAAGATAATACCAACATTCGCAGCTGGATGTTCAGTACAGTGCTAAATCACAAGTACACCTCCAAAAATAAAGCTTATTGGTTGAGGAAAACTGCTTTATTTACTGCCTTCTGTTAAGGATAATTACTTTGTAGTACTGAAGAGTTCATTTTGTTAATATTCTTACAATTTTAATAGAAATGATAAAAATAATAATTTTTATTTGTCAAGTTTCCCATATAAATTCCTGGTTTCCCATATATTCATGAAAGTTTACAACCGACAACATTCAATTTCATACCAACAATATCTGGTCGTGTAATGCCGTGCTGCGCTGTACCACTGAAGTGCACGTCCACTCAGTGCTGATAATAATCCAATTATTTATTTATTTGTTGCCAAACAATGTTCTCTGGATCACTATGAGCCAATACAGGGAAGAGAAAATCTCGATAATGTTTTTTTGATTCAGACATATTCTAAGACTCTAACTGTACATCATTTCTTTCTTTGAAAACTTATTATATACAGCAAACATCTTCAAGGCGAAGTGAATGCAATGTCTCCCAAAATCAGCACAAATAATTCAGCGATCAAAACAATTAACATATTAATATAATTTTAATAATTGAGTGTCCAAATAGTTTGCATGGCTGCAAAGAAGATAATAATAATGTGATGATTGAAATAATCAGGATTACAATATCTAGGCTTTTGGGCTACTTATGATACAATTTTGGGACATTTTAAGAAGTTAATTCGACTATCGCCATTTTTAACTCAAAAACCCGTGTCTTTTGTACAACGTAAATATTTCATGCCTTCTACGCTTTGTATCTAAATCACTTTAAATTTCAGTTCAACACAGACAGCTGCTAATTCACATACACAAATAAAATTACGTGTGTAAATGTATTCTTGTTTATTAATATTGTACTGCATACACAACTGACACTATAAAGGTTTGTCCTTGACACTACTTAAATAATTAAAAAATTTCCGGAAACTATTCTTAGAAAATTAAGGCTTTCATGGAATGCTGCATCTTACAATAATCTTTGATTATAACTACAAAGATATTTACATCTTCTGATATCAGGCGGTTCAAGGCGAATTTATATGTTAAGTAGTCAGAAATAGTCAGACAACAATATTTGATTATATTAAATTAACTGTAGCCCATTTCACTATTTGTTATCGTTGTTAGCTGCTCTAACCAAGGGCACCAATGGTCAGTATTCGATTATATATTGTGATTCAGATTGGTTAAGAGCCTCACTTCTAAACATCTACTGACAAAACCCTACTACTTGCCGTTGTCACAAACTTTGGTTGATTGACAAGTGCAGATGCTGTTGGAATCTCTTTTACTTTAATAATAGCAAAGTGGGGAAAATTCGAAAAGAATTACAAGAAACAAATTCCAAGTTATATGAAATTCATTCTTACACAAATGTCTAAATATAATATACTAGCTGCGACCTGCAACTTTATTCAAGGGCGAAATTAAATACAGTCCATTCCTTTATTTAACAATCACTTTATTGATATAATAAAACAAACAGCTTTTATTTTTAACAGAGAATTTATTAACAAACTAAAAACAAACGGTCTGCATGTTTTACTTTTTTGTCTATAAATTCATTGACATACTAAAAACAATCATCCTCAATTTTGGATTTTTTACAATGATCTTACGGATGTTCTAAATAAAAACATCGTTCATTTTGACATTTTTTCATATCAATAAAATTATTGACATATTATGTACTGACACTTTTCGTTTTGAAACTTTTTTCGTTAATGATAAAATTATTGATCTACTAAAAGCAAACAGCTTTCATATTGAAAGGACTACTACTAAACTTCAGTTTTTAACTGTGACTAAATAATTACAGCTCAATAAATCTTCAAACAAAAGTAATGAAACTAAAGGTAAGTAAGAAAAGCTTTTAAAGCAGTAATAATTGAGGAGCCACAAATCGCATGCAAAAGAAGATGCAAGTAACAGCAGTCGGTGTTACTAAATTCTTTCATTTATATTGATTAAAAATGAGGCACTGATTATGAAAATGAGGTTAAGTGCCAAAATTATCGACATCACGCGTTTCATGACTATGAAAAAGAGGTGTTACACTGAAAATAAACTACATTCCAAGGCCAATTGCTTAGAAAAAGGTGTTAAGTTTCTAAAGTGCTTTTTTAGTTTCAGCTGTTGCCAGGAAATTGTGTTAGGTGAAATTGAAAAAAAATTAAACGGAAAAACAAGTGCGGGATTTGGCACTTACCTTGTTTTCAGTCTCAACGCCCGCAATATATAATTTTCTGAATATCGTAAGCAGGTACCTCATCATATGAAAGAGTCCTTGCACACTTTCAATGTAATACAGCTCATAAAAAGCCTATGGCTCGATTTTAGGATGACAGTTGATACATGCGATGCGAGTTGAGAATGGTAGCCTTTATATATGGTGATGAGGAAACGAAAGGTAGACACAACTGCTTCAGAGCCATAGATTAGAAATATTTCTGGAGTGGGCATTAAAGCACGCAGAACAGATTTTTTGTTGTCTACATTAAACTGGTATCATCACCTGATCTAGGGACGAATCTGCGGTATTTGTACAAACGTTTCACTAGAATCTACAGCAAAATTCGCCCTGTAGTTTTGTTTTCAAACAGCTTTGTGCTTATGACGCTGTATCTGTTTATCTATGCGTCGTTCAGTGATATAATATTGTAGTTTCTTTGACTGGTATACTTGGATATTGTTTGTGGAATGTGCTGCAAGCAGAGTAATAAATAATTTACAAACATAATGTAATACCTATTTACGAATGTCACGTTATGACGTAATACATCCAGAATTATGTGTCCTACAAAAATATTACTTAACAGGTTTGTAGAGTGAATTATTAGGAAACTGCCTGCCTAATGTATTGCAAATGGAGTTGGTAGTAAAGATGTAGTAAATTTTAACCTCATGCTTGTTAGGACGAATTTTCATGCATTTCAGTGTCTATGTCTGCAAAATACGTCACGAATAGCGTTAGTAGGAAGATGTAATAAATCAATATGTCATGCATGGTGAGGCGGTTTTTGCATGAACCTGATTGTTTATGACTCCATATCTCATGAACTGTGTGTCATACTATGATAAAATTTCGAATCTACTTTCAGTGGTATGTGTGTGTACTGTCTGTTACATTTCTCGCGAATATAGTTAATACTTTACGTTTAAGTTTTTCCTTTCATCATCTTGCTGGAGTTGTCAGCGAGAAATGCTTCCTAAAGGTTTGAAATTATGTTTAAAGTTTGTTGCAAATCGCTAAGTGCTCTCCTTCTCAAATAGAGGACTGATAAAGTCACACTATCATGTGCCACAAGGCGGGGAAGTTTTTATTGTTCATGACGTCATATCTCCTGAACCTAACTGACGTCTTGTACCTATAAACTACATTCCTGCCAAATTTCAGCTTCGTACGTGTTCGAAATATCGTGTTAGTCAGTGAGTGAGAGTGTGAGTGAATGAGTTTCCTTTCGCTTTTATATAGATAGAGATGATTGAGTCAGTCATGTTATAGAATTCCTTGAAATGGCGACATTGTGCTGCAATACCGTTAGCTTAACAGCAATCTGACAACCCTTGTAAAGATTCACTGCACTCTGAATGGCAACACACACACACACACACACACACTATATATCAACTGATGAATGCGCTAGAATCAGATGTTACTATAGCGGAAACAAAATGTGTCCATACAATAAAAAAGTTCAGTGAACAACTGAAATAAGATTAAAATAACAATGAACATGTTCCACTTAAATGGTAAGAGATTTTATAGCTGCATGTTAGACATATGTTATGGGGCGTATTTTTTAAGTACGTTTTGAAATTAAAACAAAACAAAACAAAAAAGAAAGTAAAAGACAGCTAAGATATCTCAATAATTTTATTACCATAACTTTGTACAAGTTTTTGAATACCCTCCTCATAGATGTCTGCCGCCTGACTTGTTAACCACTGCATAACAATTGTTTTTACTTCATCATCGTTTTGAAGACGCCGACTGCCCAAGTGTTTCTTCATGTGCAGGAACAGACGGTAGGAGTAAATCGTAAAGCGTCTGTTTTCTCTCACCTTTTTGTCCACTTCCTGCTCCAAACTTTTATTGATGACCAAAGGACGCCCACTCCATTGTTCATCATGCACATTTGTGCAGCCATCTTTAAATGTTCTCACCCACTTTCTTACCAGTCCTTCAGTCATGGTGATTTCTCCGTAAACTGCACAGATCTCACGATGAATATCGATAGCTTTTAGGCCTTTAGCACTAAGAAATCTTACAATAGACCATACCTTACAGCTGGCGGGACTCACGATTATCGGAGGCATCTTAAACACTCAGTACACAACGTAAACAAGGAAGAATCAGACTGTAATGGCCTCAGTGCGTAGACAACAGATGTAGGTATGCAGTGCACATGCGCAGAACGCCGACCACAGCGCCGCGGCCGCGGTGTGGCAAAACTGTACTTAAAAAACAAGCCTGTACCAACTGCGGGTTAAATTCTTCCAAAGTTTAAAACACTGAAAATATGATAAGGACACAAATCACGAGAAAATCGAACATCTACAAACAGCAATGCTGAAATGGATATTAGCATTGGTGCACAGGATTTACAACAACTGTAAGCGCATTTTACTAGGTTTCACACACTCGCCAGTTAAAGTTTTATAATACTACTAACTTAAACCCGCGGCTCGGCTCGCGTGTTGGTTGATTATGATAGATAAGCTATCTTTCAGTAGTGTGCTATGAGACTGGTTTTGAAGGCTGAAATGAAATACAATACTGTCTTTAGAAACAAACATTTTTATCAACATTATCAGGAAAGTAAGTAGTGTAGATCAAATCACACGTAAAAATGCACTCGTTTCAAAGAATCCAATCACGAATATCAACTATAATGATTGTAATAATATCACAGATCGATCACTTGTTGTAATGCGTGAAACGTCAAATCGATTTTTTGAAAGGGATGTTTTAAAAGAAATTTCTTTTTTACTGCTTTATTTATTCATTCTTATATGTCCTTATTCGTATGCTTATCCTTACAGAGAAAAAGTTGAATACATTGGGCCGTATGAATAAAATGTAGTATCTACTTTATACTCTGAATTCCAGAGTATATACTCAGGTTCGCATGAATAAAGGGAGTCAGAGAATATAATTCAGCCGAGTATGTTCTCAGCTTGAGTAACGGGGTGGGAGAAGTTGTTCACAGCAGAGAGCATTCTCCAATTTTATATGAATAAAACTACAGAAGTTTCTTACGACGGGAGAACAGTCTCAGATTTCCGGAGTGAGCTCTATGGCATACTCCGTGCTGAGTAACTTCTATTAAGGTTACGTTTTACTGAGGTTTATAATAAAAAAGACAACAATTATATTACTTAGAAGGTAAAAACAAGTTCCTTTATATGTAGTCTTTAAGAAATACGAAGGGATGTATAAAGTCAATACAAATAAAAACATTTTGTTGACGAGTATTTTCCTTCGGAAAAATCGCGTGACGCTTCCAGCATTTTATACAGTGACGAGAGTGATGTAAGAGGTGTTTTCAATACCGACATAAAAATGAAACACAAATGGATTCAGCTTCGTATTTTACTCATTTGTTTGGCGTGTATATTTACAGTTGTAAACAGCCACATAGCAAAATAATATTGTTTTTAAATAGGGTGTATTAGTAAGACCTTATGCTGTTAGTTCCAAATAAAGTGTATCCCAGGACTTCACAGTTTCTATCACGAAATAAATATTGCTGCAATACCAGGTAGGCCTACTGAAGTACTGTTTCTATCCAAACCGGTTGGCCTATTTATGATGCGTTTTCTGACTTCGTAATCGTAACTTCTGTCAAGTTAGAAGTAAGTAAACACGACAAGAAAATTAATAACTGATTCATTAGATACCTAGCAGCCCGTTTCTTGTTCAAAATCGCATGGCCTAACGCTTATGAGCAAACCTTTGTGTGTCACATTTAACAACAAGTAAGGCCTATCTCATGTTAGAATACTCCGACAGCATTCCACGTTGTAACAGATGAATATGTGATGCATTCTTAAAATATCGTTCGCATATTGTGCTAACCCCACTTCATTAACAAACGAGTTTCTCGCGTGACGAAAATTTTGTATCGCCAGGAGAATACATTTTCGTAAAAAGTGCATATTTAGTCTTAATAATATTCTCCTTCACAAAAAACTAATATTTAAACATAGTACAGTTCTTTCTGAACACGTAGATGCCTACTCCATATTTGTACACTTAATAATTTGCCTGATTGGCTAGTTTAGAGAAATACACGATTGGACGGCTGATCTGTGGCGGACATATGCTTCGAAGTTTTTATTCATACGAAATTGAGAACTTACTCAGAAAACGTTCTTTTGCTCTGAGAATCTTCTGTGGAGCATGTGCTCTTTTTTATTCTTACGACCCATTGTAGCATGCATACACCAAATATGTGGTCTGTGGCATCACGTTTCGATGTATGTAACCTCCTTGCTATAGAGTCGCAAATGTCATTGCTGACCATCAGTCCGACTTTTTTTATAATTTGACGGCTTTCAACCACCATATCTTCCACCCCCTTATAGCTATCGCCATGGAAGTGCTATGGTGTGTAACAGGAGACTTCGGACAACAATTACACACAGCCCATTTGTTTCCGTTTTGTAGTTTTCGCTGCAAAGCGAAATATTAACACACACACACAAACACATACACGTAGAATTTTATATACACCGATAACTTTTCTTCCCAATATACTCCACCCTTTTCTCATTATCATTATCAAGCAACAATGCAACCAATAAAACCATTTTCAAAGAGTAATTATTGTTCTGCATTTCGCGTTATATTCTTCAAATTACTAAATATCTATCAGGTCGCTATAAAACCGTACCTAAAACCTTTCTCAGGTGTAAATTAGTAACTGTACAAATATTTAAGTCTCTGCGTCTTGTCGTTTGGACGTCATAAGCGTACACTGAACAGACATTCACATTAATATATACAGATAAATAGCTATCCTATCGCCATAAAACTGTGCCTAAAGCCCTCCCCACGTAGACATTAGTAACGGTACAAATTTTTAGCTTTTTGAGTCTTGTGGTTCAGATGTGATAAACATACACTGAACAGACATTCACATTTATAGATATAGATTTTTTTGTCATTGTTAATGCTAAGATAATTCTGGCCAATAACTTCCTTCCTTACGTCAATTTTTCAATTTCTTTAAATTTCACTTGCATGCATTTGGCAATACCCCAAACCTTTTGGCTGGAAACTAGAGATCTCCATGACACCAGGACCACGCCCCATTGATCCCCCAACCACTATGACATCATCCAAGATGGCTACCTGCCAGGGATTTTGAATTTGGAAGTTTCCTTGCTTGATATTGGCCATTTCCAAAATTATTTGGCGTGAAAAACTTATAATTTCCGCCACTAGATGTCAGCATCACAACCCCCTGACTACGAAATTTGAGAGAATCTCAGTCAGTCTGTTCACAGAGCTTACAGGGTGAGGATATGTCCCTCAACAACAGCATCAGCAAAGCTCTATACTGAACATAAGTATAGTTTAACAACAAATATTTATAAACAATTACCTGTGACATCAAGGGATCCATGTTTGCATTAACAATTTCCAAACTTGTCCACCTGCCACTCCACAACCACCTGTGGGTAAATTTAAATTTCCTCCAATGCTATTGAAATATCCCAATTATTTTTGGTGGTAAAAACGTTTTAGCTCCATCACTAGATGTCAGCACCACAACTCTCTCTCACTAACAGCTGATATGGTTAGTTGGATAGGAAGGAAGCATCAAGACACAAAGCACATGAGATCAGCCTTTGCAAGTCCATATGCCTGACTGATGCTCTTAGTTGGATTGGAAGGGAGCAACAAACACACAGCATAAGAGATCAACCCTTGTATGTCTGCATAATTGGTGCTGGAAGGATATCCATCAAACAACCACAAATTTTTAGGGAACCATATCCTGGTCGGCCTGGAAACTTTCACCTCCAGGCTGGTCGATGCCCACTCACTTTTTTTTCTTTGTCATTCCATTCCTTAATACAGGGTGCAGGTGCTCTTCAGCCTACAGAATTTACAATATGTTATGGAAGAATAGCTAAACTATAAAAGGCGATTAAAAGTGTGAGATAAATTACATATAAAACGTTGAGATTTTAAATGTAAAAAAGTAAAGTAAGATGGAGTAAAACATTGGGGTCTTTAAAAACACATAAATGGCGATGATGGTGATAAAAACAACTGCTGGAGATGCGGAGGCACATGAGATAAACGCAGGCGATTAAAATGAACATTGAGCGGCGCCTAGGTATTGGCCGTTCGCTGTTGAATAAAATGAAGAAACACGAACAGACACCACACATTCGAAGAAACACACAATTAAAACTAAAGGTGTTGGCTACGGGTTGGCCATTCACTGTTGTTAAATAAGGCGATGCACTAAAAGACACTATATAGGATGGAGCACACACACGAAAGTTGAGGCAGTGGCGATGCACTAAAAGACACTATATAGGGTGGAGCACACACACGAAAGTTGAGGCAGTGGCTATGATTTTGTTGTGTATTATACGTTAAAAACAGCACCTTAAAAGGTTCCACATATGTCAGAGCACTCACAATAAAAAACGTGAGACATGGGTGAAAAGGTGATGACGGGAAGAGGGTGGGGAGGAGCCACAGGGGCAGTGCTGAAGGGACCGGGGGGAGGATGTCCCAGGAAGCCATGAGGAATGAGTGGTGTGGAGGGAGTGGAGGAGCAGAAGGCACAGCAGGGTGGAATGAGAAGAGGAGAAGGGGCAGGGGGAGGAAGGGATGGATGGCTGGGGCCCTCAGAGGGAGGATGGGAAGAGGGTGCAAGGGGAACGATCACAGCTGGTAGGAAGTGTAGATGTCAGGTCGGAGGGCCCACTCACTCAGATCAGTACAATATATACTACAAAGTCTGCGCACTCAGTTGCATACAAAATTAGATGTACATATAGATATGACACAACAAAAATTATCTCTAAAGCCATATACATATACCCTGTGACTGTACGCTAATACATCGAGCACACTTGATATCGGACGAAGAAAATCTTCCTGCAGAACTGGAACATTTGGAGAAAGTGTTCAAAGAGAATGGCTACACACCACGCCAAATAAGGAAGGCCATACGTAATCATAACAACAAGAAGCAACGCACAGAGGACAATGAAAACGATTACAAATCACTTGCATTCCTTCCTTATGCTGGCAATGTGTCCTCTAAAATAGGCAGATTGCTAAGGAAACATAAAATCCAGGTCATCTTCCGTCTACCAGCGAAGAATATAGCCCTAGTCGGATCTGTAAAAGACGATCTGCTACTGAAAAAAGCGGGCGTTTATAAAATTCCCTGCGAGTGTGGTTCTGCTTACATAGGTCAGACGACTCGAACAGTTCAAGAGTACTGTACGGAGCACGAAAGACACACCCGTCTTCTGCAGCCGTCGAAATCAGCTGTAGCAGAGCACTGCATTTCCATGGGACACTCCATGGAATACAACAAAACCACAATTTTAGCTCCAGTTTCCGGCTTTTGGAACTCAGTCTTCAAAGAAGCGGTTGAAATACGCCTTGCTGACAATTTAATAAATCGTGACAACGGCTTTCAGCTGGATAAAAATTGGAACCCTGTTCTTAAAGCTATTGAGGCACAGCGGAATCGACGGAATCATTCGATTGACAATAATTAGATGAGTGTTCACTTTTACCACCGAGGCCAGCACACACAGCTCGGCCGCACCGCGCATGTCACCATCTAACACATGCGCAGTAAGACTCCAGCATATCTGGCATGCGCAATACTCGGTATAAATACCGCGAACGTACCTGCGCTCTTCAGTAGTTGCCTACTCACCTGAAGGTGGCCGGACGTCTCTGGGCCGAAATATCGTTGCAGAATGTCAATGGGATCCGGCTGCACACCCGAAAATTGCTGGAAGTACATATACCCTAATTATGCAAGTACATGTGTAGTCATTTACAAATTCACATCCAAGAAAACGATTGTGAATATGTATTGGTGAGCAAACCAGGACAAAGACAGTTCAAGCCCCTGACGATATAGGCCGCTGATACCTGCTTCCCCCTCTCCTTCCATCCTTCCTGTAGTCAACAGAGGTCAGCATGAACGCACACAGTGTTCTCTCAACAGCCTATATCAAACAAATCTTACAGTCCCATCGATAAACATTGTTAAAAGTTTAAACAAACCAACATGACGTTTTATTAGTATTTTAAACAATCACCCTAAAACAACACCTGTATTACATATACAAGTGATGTAAGAAACAGCAACACATGCTTTTGATACACCCATAATACGTGACGATGATGACGATTCCTTGTACTGTGGTGCAGTTGAGGGGAATCTGATTGAAAAATTCATGATATCTCCTCACCGTGGCAGTCCAGCCGCTAAATGTGTACGGACCTGGCCGACAGGTCGGTCCCCTGGAGTGCGTCAGCAAACACGCCGCTACCTACTATTGTGCTGTTAACATTTCCAGGAATGCGCGTTCGCCAACACATTGGTGCAATCTGCAGCCACACTTAAGCACATCTTCAAAATTATCAAATGTATATTGCTTCTCAAAAACAGTGACAACAGCGAATAATGCTTATCTTCAACCAATATTATTATTATTATTATTTTACAAACCTCTCTCCCTCTTTCCTATTCCATAAATGACCTAAAATAAATAATTGCACAGTACAGTAACAACACAAGTAAACCAATACATATGGTAGCAATTCCTTGCGACCAAAACATCCTCAAAATACTATTTATTCATCTCCACCCACATTGAAATTTAGCGACAAAAGCATTTATCAAGGAAATTACTAGCCTCTATCGATCACACATTCATTGACCTGAGACAACTAGGAATAACATTCTAACATACTAGACACTAAACATACGATCATTATACTTCCTCCCTACCCCTCACCCTGTACTTCGAATTCTTCAGGCAAAAGAACTCCCGTTCAATAAACAATAGTCATTACTGCTTAAACAGCAAGTCCGTTTCGCCATCATAAACAGCACAAGATAGCTCAAAATAAATCATTACTCAATTACCCAGAGGAGAACATCTTTTTAAAAATAAAAACGCTATCAGTAACATGAGTACAGATCGATCTCCATTGCGATCACATCGAGATACCTCGTGTTCATGCAACAGGCTGTTAGTATATTTAGATCATAACTTGATCATCAAGATCATTCTTGTACCCATTCCACTTCTATAGATACAAATTCACATAAATCACAAGACCGTTAGATATATGAGATGAAAAAAAATATTTTTTTAAATGGTCACTACAAACTTTTCTTTCAGAAACACATGTTCTCCAGTGGTGAAAACTATTCCAAGTAGAGTCTTTGAACTATCACAGACTTAAAACCTTATTTCTCGCACCACACAAACTTATTGGCATGGAGCAGGGCGGATTTCACACCAGAGTGTTGAGTTTCATTTACGAAAATAGAAAGTTTTGAGCTAACCGAACATACAAACGATGATATTCTAAACGCTGATCGTGCGTGGTATTAAGATGTTTGTAATCGGTGCATGCGAATTTGCGATTCTTTAGGGACTCATATCTCAGGTTCTATTCATCTCGAAGTAAAGGGGTAAAGTGTTCTGGATAGATTTTGGCCAAGTGATCATTTGTGTACATATTATAAGAACTGGTATACTATACCTATCATACAGTACACCAATAAAATTTTCAAAGTTACTTCCTGGAGCCCATCCAAATTGAGTAAATCAGTTGGCTTCTGTACATGACATGTTGTCTATAGTGGGCTTTAAACGGCTTACAAAAGCACCATTCATTCATGGGCGGTTCCTGAGGAAATATAAAAAAAACGATTTTTGGGTACCAAAAAAAACGAATTATGGGGATTATCACTTCGATACTTTCTATTCATTGCAAATCTTCGAAATTTTTACCATATGTTCTTATGATGATAATCTTCAGGCCGATTTTAAATTATTTCGATATTATTATACGTTACCGAGATCCAGAAGTTGAAACTTATCATAGTTTTGCACAAAATCGCAAAACCCGATTTTAGCACTTGCTGTTGTTGTGGTCTTCAGTCCGCAGAATGGTTTGATGCAGCTTTCCTCGCTGCCCTGTCCTGTGCAACTCTCTTCATCTGTGAATACGTTCAGCAACCTACATCCTTTTGAATCTGCTTACTATATTCGTCCCTTGGTCTTCCTCTACGATTTTTACCCATACGCTTCCTTCTAATGCTAAGTTGACAATTCCTTGATGTCTCAGAATGTGTCCAAGCAATCTATCCCTTCTCTTCGTCAGGATATGCCAGAAACTTCTTTTCTCCCCGATTCTCCTCATTAGTTACGTGATCTACCCATCTAATTTTTATCATTCGTCTGTAGCACCACATTTCAAAAGCTTCTATCATCTTTTTATCTGAACTCCTTATCGTCCACGTTTCGCTCCCATACAATGCTACACTCCAGATAAATGCTTTCAGAAAGGACTTCCTAACATTTAAATTAATATTGGATGTTAAATTTCGCTTCTTCAGAAACGCTTTTCTTCCCAAAGCCATTCTGCATTTTATATCTTCTTTACTTCGGCCATCAGAAGTTATCTTGCTAACCAAATAACAAAATTCATCTACTACTTTTATTGTCTCATTACCTAATCTAATTCCTTCAGCATCGACTGATTTTCTGACATTCCATTCCATTACCTTCGTTTTACTCTTGTTAATGTTCATCTTATATCTTCCTTTCAAGACACTGTCCATCCCATTCGATTGCTCTTCCAGATCTTTTGCAGCCTCTGACAGAATTGCTATGTCAACAGCAAACCGCAATGTTTTTATTTCTTCTCCTTGCACTTAAATGCCCTCTCCAAATTTCTCCGTCCATTCCTCCAGTGCCTGCTCAATGTACAGATTGAACGACATTGAGGAAAGGCTACAATGCTTTCTTACTCCCTTCCCAACCTCTGCGTCCCTTTCTTGCCCTTCGACTCTAACAACCGCTGTCTGGCTTCTGTATAGGTTGAATAAAAGTCTTCGCTCCCTATATTTTACCGCTGATACCTTCAGAATTTGGAAGAGCGTCTTCCAATCGACATTGTCAAAAGGTTTCTCCAAATCGACAAACGCTAAAAACGTAGGTCTTCCTTTCCCTAGCCTATCTTCTAAGATAAGTCGTAATGTATTGTATTGCCTCCCATGTTCCTACATTTCTCCTAAATCCAAACTAATCTTTCCCCGAGGTGAGATTCCACAAGTTTCTCCATTCGTCTGTAAATAATTCGTGTTAGTATTTTGCATCCAGGACTTGTTTAACTGATAGTTCTGTAATTCTCACACTTGTCCGCACTTGCTTTCTTTGGAATTGGAATTACAATATTCTTCTTGAAGTCGGAGGGTATTTCTCGTGTCTCATACATCTTGCATACCAAATGATACAATTTTTTCACGACTGGCTCTCCTAACGACGTCAGCAGTTCATACGGAACCTCATCTACTCCAGGGTCTTGTTTCGACTCAAGTCCTTCAGCGCTCTGTCAAATTCTTCTCGCAGTATAGTATCTCCTATCTCATCTTCGTCTACTTGGCCTTACCTTTCTAGAATACTGCCTCCAAGTTTATTTCCTTTGTATAGGCCCTCTATATATTCCTTCCACAGTTCAGCTTTCCCCACTTTGCTTAGTACTAGTTTTCCGTCTGAGTTCTTGATATTCATATAGCTGCTTTTTTTTGTCTCCAAATATCTCTTTTATTTTCCTGTAGGCGGTATCTATCTTTCCCCTAGTTTTGCATTCTTCTAAGGTTCTGCATTTGTCCTCTAGCCACTCCTGATTAGTCAGTCTGCAATTCTTGTCAACTTCATTTTTCAGACGTTTGTACTCCCTTTTTCTTGTTTCACTTGCTGAATTTTTATATTTTCTCCTCTCATCAATTAAGTTCAGTATATCCTGTGTTATCCAGGGATTTCTATTAGGCCTTGTCCTTATGCCTATATGGTCCTCTGCTGCCTTCACTACCCTATCTCTCAGAGCTACCCATTCTTCTTCTATTATATTACTTTCCCCCATTTTAGCCAATCTTTGCCTAATGCTCTCTTTGAAACGCTCAACCACCTCTGGTTTCTTCAATTTGTCTAGGTTCTATCTACTAACCTTTCTAATACGTTCACTATGCTGTTCATAGTAACTTATCCGCATTCCTATTTTCTTATTCATTATCAGACCTACTCCTGCATTACCACCAACTGATTTTGTATTGATAACCCTTTACTCACCTGACCAGAAATCCTGTTCATCCTGCCACCGAACTTCTCTAATCCCTACCATATCTAACTTTAACCCATCCATTTCTCTTTTCAAATTTTCTAGCTTACCTACGCGATTAAGGGTTAGAACATTCCACGCTCCGATCCGTAGAATGCCTGTTTTGTTTTTCTTGATGACAACATCCCCCTGAGTAGTCCCCGCCCAGAGATCCAAATGGGGGACTATTTTACCTCCGGAATATTTTACCCAAGAAGACGCCATCATCATATAGTCATACAGCAGAGCTGCATGTCCTCGGGAGAAGTGACAAATGTAGTTTCCCCTTGCTTTTAGCCATTTGCAGTAACTGCATGGCAAAGCCATGTTAGCTGATGTTACAAGGCCAGCTCAGTCAATCATCCAGACTATTGCCCATGTAACTACTGAAGAGGCTGCTGCCCCTCTTCAGGAACCACACGTTTGTCTAGCCTCTCCACAGATACTCCTCCACTATACTTGCACCTATGGTATGGCTATCTGCATCGTTGAGGCACGTAAGCCACCCCACCTTGGCAATGTCTGTGATTCATAGGGGTGGGTTTTAGCACCATTAATTGCAAATATCTAAATAACTAACCGTAGAAAAGTGTAAAAATATTTACAATACATCCTCGCGACATTTATCTATAAACGGCATTTTTAGTTTTCGTAAATCTTACTCCATTAGCAAGATACGGCCGAAAAACTGAGATATTTTGCTATAAAAAATGCGTATTGTGCTGGAAGATGGCGTTCGGACAGCTCTGAAACTTACCATGCGATTTGAAAAAAGGTAGCCTACTCGGCGAAAAAATTTGATTTTTGTATACGTAAAAGATTGAAATCTTCGATTGATGAAGGGGTGATTTTTATTTTCGTTTACTTTACAGTTAATATGCAGCATCCGGTTTAGTGAACTAGTGCAACATATTTCAAAGAGTTTGCAGAGGTAAAAACACATTGTGTAGACTTCTAGTATGGTTGATTTTAGATTACACATAGCTGCATATGAAATGTAGATAACATATCGAAATTTTGTGATTCTTCAGTTTCTCCCGGTGTATTTGATAATCAAAATATCCACGGGTGTACTGCCGGTCTATAGTGTCCAACGGGCACTATATTTCGGCGATCATATATGTTGCCATCATCAGGTGAACTGGTGGACTGAGATCCTGGAAATGCACCTGCACGGAGATCCGCACGCTACGGCTGCTCGAAGGGAACTGGGTTCTAGCCCGGTAGCGGGTGATTTAAATACCCTCAGCCCATGGTGCAACCCCTCGGTGGTTTGCGCCCCGCACCGCGGCCGCGCAGTAGAACCAATGGCGACGGCATCTGAGATGACGTCGGTGTGAGGGCTCTGTCCGCCGTGGTCGTCACTTCGTTACGTTTGCTAGATTTACTCTTAATTAACCCAATCGCTGGTTCAAAAGCTTTGCTAAGATTATAGCGACAGTCACGGTTTATGAGGTCGTCACTTGTTCGAATTTCAATAGCCTCTTTAACGATGCAGTCCCAGTATCTCGACGTCTGTAACAGAATCCTAGTGCCTTCATACTCCATCGCATGATTCTCCGACAAACAATGTTCAGCGACCGCCGACTTGCTCGGATACATCAATCGTGTGTCCCTTTGGTGTTCAACACATCGATCCTCGACGGTATGCATCGCCTGTCCAATATATGACTTTCCACACTGACACGGAATCTGGTACACGCCGGCCTTCCTCAAACCGAGATCATCTTTGGCGCTCCCCACCAGTGCACGAATTTTATTCCGTGGACAAAAAACAGTTCCAACCTGGTGTTTTTTCTTTTTTTCAAATTTTGAAAAAAGACCAGGTTGGAACTGACAATGCATGTAATATCCGGGCTGACACATAATTATGGTTTTAACTAACTTAGTGAACGTACAGCAAGGGTTCTTGGTTTGGAGGTCATGAACCTGTGTTACTAGTCGCCGTTTATTACCAATAACATTTATAAATGTTACAAATCATCGTAAATTTATATCTGTAATTTATTTAGTTATATTAGGCACAGATCGCTGTACAGTGTGTGTGTGTGACAAAAAGTTTACACTGCACGAGTATACCCGTCATATATTTCCGTAAATCAGGTCTGTGATGAAACATTCTGCAGTTACATATGACATTATACCTGTTACATATTGACGTTAATTGACGCTGCATCGAAAAAGTTTGTAGTTTCGATGATAGGTATATTAATAACTTATCACCGTAAATTATATCTAACAAAATTCTATACAAATTTTACTCACGATTGATATCATGTTACATAAGCAGTACACTCTGATGTAACAGGAAAAACACAGGGACCAGCTGAAAAATGCTCCTGCCAGAGCACAGAAAAGGCGAGTTTGTTCTCTGACAGAAAAAGTGTGGAACCAGCTGCCTCAGTTCTCATTCTGACCTCCTCACCAAAAAATTTGGCATCAAAAGTGAAGTAAATAATTAATACTGTAAAGCCGGGTTCACACAAACAACTAAATTGAGACAACTACGCTGTGGGCTTAAATAAAGCACAAATAAATGTAACTGGAGCTGGACTTTCATTAAATTGAACCACAGTTGCCACAACAGCAAGCATCCAGTCATGGAGAAACTAATAACTACGCTTGTCTTTCTGCAGTTGCACTGTGAGCTAGCATTCAGACAAAAGTTCACAAATATTACTAACAAGGGAACCTCCACATCGCACCCCCATCATATTTAGTTCTAAGGAGGTGCAATGGATAGGCCTTGAAAAACTGAACACAGATCGGCCGAGAAAACTGGAAGTTGTGTGGAACTATGAAAAAAATAAGCAAAATATAAAAACTGAACAGTCCTTGCGAAAGATAGGCAACGTCTAGCAGATTCTGAGCATAGGAGTGCTGTGGTCTTGTGGGTAGTATGAGGAGTTGTGGAGCGAGAGATCCTCAAACAAAAATTTTAATTTCTTTATTTTCGCAAAATTATGATCTGTCAGTCCGTTCACTGACGTCCCTGTTCGCTGTAATCAGGTTAATGTCTGTGTTTTGCGACCGCACCGCAAAACTGTGCGTTTAGCAGATGAAAGCAGGTGCCTTTCCAATGGGAACCTAAAACATTTCATCATAAGGATATAGGTCAACAGATTCCTCCACAGGAAAACACGTCTGATGTATTCTATATGACACTCATGATGGTATATGCGTCATACGACAAGAATCTTGTTTCACCACCTAACTTGAACACTTGGTGAATGGGTAAAGAGGTTCTATCTTGCCCGATTTAGGTTTTCTTGTGGTTGTTATAATTACTCCCAAAAAAGTGATGAAAACATAAGAATTTGTCACATAAAATGCAACAAATGAATGCAACAGTTTCACAGACTGAAAATGAAAAAATTAAAATTTTCGCTTGTGGGAAGGCTCGAAACAAGGACCTTTCGCTCTGTAATTCCTCACCCTAGCCACAGACCCATGGCGATCCTGTACCCGTGTCCTCTATGTTGCTTATCTTTCGCATGGGCTGCTCAGTTTTTATATTTTGCTTATTTTTCTTCGTTCCGCACGACTTCTTCCTGTTTTCTCGATTGAGCTGTGTTCAGCTTTTCAAGGCCTATCTACTGCCCCAAATTATAACTAAATCTATGAGGGTGTCGACTGGAAGGTTCCCTTGTAAGTTGTGCAGTTTTCAACATGGCGTCCGCAGTCTCAGCTGATCGCGATTTACACGGCTTGCTTCATTTGCGGCCAAACAACGTAGTTCCACAAGCTCACAAAGTGCTTTCTTAATTTATTCGACATTTTAGCCACAAAGACACCAAAACGTAAACCTCGAACGCAAACAACACTGATACGAAGTAAAATGGTTCGAAATATTCCGCGAGGTGATAGTCGAGTGTCGATATTTCGTTGTGGGGGAAGAAAGTGACGAAACAATGTACAACCAAGTAGAACCTTTTGTTGCATGGAAAAAGTAGCGCATCTTAAGCGGCAATCAGGGAGTTTAGAATACAGGGAAACGCCCATACGCTGGAAAAGTGAAGCCTACCTGCACCATATTGCAAAGTCTTGGAGAAGCGTTCTTATTGCAGAGCTGATGTTTTGTGTTAGTTAAAACAGGAATAAAACGTCCGCCAGTCTTGCTGTGATGTACAACGTGTTATAAGAGTCCAAATTAGCTGTTAACATTAATTTTTCAAATATATAATGGTGAGTATTTATTACTATTTATTCAAGAAAGTATATTGTTTGAAAATACATTCGTTGCTATAATTGTCAGTTCAATGCATTAACAGTAAAAGGGTCGACATAATGCATAGTTTTAACGGAGAAATAGCATTCTAAAACTGACCAAGATGGTGGACAGGCTTCACCTGACGTATGTGATCTGCATAGATAATGCCATCTCCCTTTATTACAACCTCCTTGGTGGCATTACTAAAACAAGGAAGTTCACACTTGCTATCTAACTACAACTTCACTATGAAACTAGCTGTTGCATGCTATAGCCACTTGGAAACACCATTTCATATAAAGAAGATAACCTCGGTAAAATGGAACATTAAATCAACTTTATTCCAGCTTGGAAGATAGAAAAAGAATAATAATCATTCTAAAATAAACAAGAGAGCTTGTATAAGTACACAAGAGAAAAAAAGAATAAATATCTGCATCATAATGTCTTCGCCGTAGAACTCCGCCACTTTGCATTGACCTTGTCATCATCTTCTTGTTCCCAAAACGCAATTAGATGTTTGTCTGAACCCGGCTTAACTGCTAATTTGTTGACCGGTTTTTGTATGTACCTTTGTCTGTCCAGTAAAAAGACTATCCTCGCAAATTAAAGATTATAGTTTTCACGTGTAACATATTGTAGAATTATGACATAGTCGTAGAAATTGCGTTAATATTTTTCACGCGCTACAGAGTGTTATTGCTGCTTGTTTTACTCGCAGTAAAATTAATACTGTACTTTATAACTGAACATTTATTCGTCATCTGCGTTGCCGCCATTAACCATTAGTGCCAATATAGCCACTGACGCCCCAAGGAGGTTAAACCTCCTTGTGACGCCTGGAGAGAAGCATCGAACAATACGTCACATGACTGTCCCCTGTGTAAACACACAATTGTACTGAGTGCGTACTTCCGCGAGACATCCCCCACTGTGTGTCAGATTCTGTCTAAAGTCTTTGATCTGTTCATGTGTAATTGTGTATGTGTATAGTTGACAGTTCGTGGGGATGCAATATGGGAAATTAGTGTTTGTTGCAGAAAATTGATTTTGGAATGTGTAGAGGTAATTGTTACACCACGGAGACGTAGACATCAGCAACCTTTTGTGCGTTTCGTTTTCCGTATAACAATTGATGCCTGCATTTTGTTTGTATGTCTATCTATTGAAGGGTAGTGTAAACACTCGGTCGTTTTTCAGACAGTTCAATCCGCCCACATATAACAAACCATATACGTACATTTGTCGAAGGACGGAAAGATTTGGAGGACGTCGTCAAATCAGATGAATGCAAGATAGAGATTTTTTTTTTTATGACGTCTGTATAGAGCCTTCAAGTTACTCCTTTAATCGACCGGAAAATAAACTGACATGAAAATCACCTTGCCGACTAAGTTATAAGCAAAGTCATGACACGTCTCGTACGAGTATTGATCTTCCCAGGCAATGGAAGGGAAAGCAGTCAGGGTTAATTGAAAGTAACTTACGGGGTGGGGGGCGGGCACTGTCACAAATGGAAAAATACCAGTGGTTACAGGTGTCAGAAGGATGCCTTTTTAGGATAGGGTGAGGGGAAAGAAAACCAGTTTCCAGAGAGCTTGGAAGACACCCTCGGTTTGAAAACAGACAAACAGGAGATAGATTTTAGCAAACAATGTTTAACAGAAAGTACTCACAAACTGCCAGTTAATGTTAGTCAAACCATTAGTATGCAATATCAGTTATCTGTATGACATCAAAATATTCCAGGACTCAGAAATAAACTTGAACTACCTACTCATTTGTATTGAAGAAATAGATTGCTGTAACCCAGTTGGCATAATTTGCCTATCTGTACATCATGTGGCCACTGGTATAGATATGTTAAATATTTCAGGATTTAATTGAACTTCACACTTCTGTATATTAGATATGGAGGAAGTAAGAGTTCCCACATTCATTAAAAACTGCTATGAATTCAAAAATATTGATATAAATAAATTCTGCCTAGAGCAGCATTTAGAAGCTTGTGCAACAGAAGTAGAGTTCCATAACAGATGCTATATAATAATAAATATTTGCTGAGCACCTGCAGGCAATAATAATCTATTCCTAAATCATCTAGAAACTCTATTGGGTTATTTAACAGGAGGAAATAAAGAAATCCTGGTTGCTGGTGACTTTAATACAGATTTGCTTATGCAGTCCTCCTGTAAAAAATTATTGCAGACAGTAACTTTGTCTTTTAACCTAACTCATACCATAAACTTTCCAACTAGGATAATTAAAACCTCTAGGACAGCAATTGATGATAATATGTTATAAAACCAATAATAAATGGCCCATCAGATCATGATATGCAGCTTCTTGTTTTAGTTATAGATTCTAAACAGGTTATGAACACTGAAAAATCTGCTACAGGAGATTAGTCAACCCACCAAAAATTGAAAATTTTAGAAAACTCCTCTAAGACATGAACTGGAAATATGTATAGTGTCATGTTTGAAAACTGTTTTCCTCTAAAAGTAACTAGACTTAACAGAAGTCTATATCAAAACCATGTATTACACAAGGAATAAAGATTGCATGTAAGCCAAAAAGGAAAATGTATCTATCAGCCAAGAGTAGTTGCATTGATGATGATTTAGCTAAATAGCCTATAAGGAATACTGTAAAATATTTAAAAAAGTTATTCAGGCATTTAAACAAATGCACTATGAAAAGAAGGTAGCAACATCAGGAAACCAAATAGACAATATGGGATATAGTGAAAGAGGAGACTGGTAGAACCAGAAAGGATCAAGAGGCGGTAGCATTAAGAGTAGATGAGACGTTAGTAACTGATGGGCATAGTGTGGCAAATCTATTTAACAAGTGCTTTATATCTGTTACTGATGATATGGGATTGTCTGGGTCAGTAAATAATGCCCTTGAATATTTGAAACTAGCATTTACAAATAACTTCAGGTACATGAATATGTCACTCACTTCACCACAAGAAATAACGTCCAATATTGAGAAGGCTATTTACACCTACAGTGAGAATGTACTTAATTCATTAGATATTAAATTGCAAGCAGCAGATATTTTCTGTGATTTGTGAAAGGCTTATTGATTGTGTGAACCATAACATCATTTTAAGTAAACTAGAATTCTATGGTGTTACGGGAAATGCTGCAAAATGGTTCATGTCGTACCTCACTAACAGGAAACAAAGGGTTTCAGTGCAAGTGACAAGTGAATTAAGCCAACAGTCATCATCGAATTGTGAAGAAATTACATGTGGCGTCTCAGAAAGATCCATCCTAGGGCCATTGTTTTTTCTTGTGTACATTAATGACCTCTCATCAGTTACACTACCAGAAGCAGAGTTCGTTTTGTTTGCAGATGATACAAATATTGCAATAAAAAGTATGTCAAGCATAGTTATAGAAAGGTCTACTAATGATATTTTCATGAACATTAATAAATGATTTAAAGCCAAATCATGGTCATTAAACTTTGAAAAGACTTAATACATGCAGTTCAGAACATGTAAGAGATTTCTCGCCAGCATATGCATTAAGTATGAAGGAGAACATATAGAAGAGGTTGACAGTATTAAATTCCTGGGATTACAGCTTGATAATAAATTTAGTTGGGAGCACACCACAGAACTGCAGAAACGACTCAACAAATCTGTATTTTTGATACGAGTGTTATCAGACATAGGAGACATAAAACTAACAAAGCTTGCATAGTTTACTTACTTTCATTCCATAATGTCATATGTTATAATATTTTGGGGTAACTCTTCAAGTCAGTCAAAAGTCTTCAGAGTCCAAAAGCGTGTAATACATATTATTTGTGGAGTAAATTCACAGATGTCCCGTAGAAGCCTCTTCAAAGAACTGGGCATATTAACTACTGCCTCTCAGTATATTTATTCCTTAATGAAATTTGTCATAAATGATATATCCCCTTTCCCAACAAACAGCTCAGTTCAGACATACAATAATAGGAACAAAAATGATCTACACAAGGACTTAAAAGTGCTTACTTTAGTTCAAAAAGGGGTCCACTACTCGGGAACATACATTTTCAATAATATACCATCAAGTATAAAAAATTTAGCTAGAAATAAAGACCAGTTTAAGGGGGGCCGAAGTCTTTTTAGTGGCCAACTCCTACTTCATTAGTGAATTTCTGAATTACCAAATGATGCATGTTTCAGTATTCATACTATATTAGTATTATTATATTATAAGCTCAAAAAAAAAAAAAAAAAAAAAAAAAAAAAAAAAAAAAAAAAAAAAAAAAAAAAAAAGTCCTCAAAGAAGTATGTATCTGTATTTATATTATTAGTATTATCTATTATTCAGGTTGTAAATTTTGTTTTTTGACATGTTCCACATCCACGAGGATCTCCTAAGCATGGATCTATAGACTGAAAAACTAATCTAATCTTCTTGAAAGCCATACCCTGGCAATATGTTTAAATGTACCATAATATTCGGCACGATCAGTTGTTTATGAAAAACTGTTATACTGCTACAATACCTTACTTAATTTTTGAATAAGCGGTCTGGTAAAAGTCTCGATCAGCGGCATGGCCTAATGTATTTACGTAACATGAAGCGGCAGTGTTGGCAACAGTCGCTGTGGATGCTGGGATGAATGGCGGCACACAATGTTTCCAAGATGTGAAAATGAATGTGTTAATATCACGTTTGAATGATTTTATTTTCGAAATGAATCACAGTGTTTGAATGTAGAAGATCGCACACTACAAAACTACGTTTCTCCACATGCACTGTCTTTCTGTTCAGATGTAACACTTTGTTGTTATGTAAATCGAAATGCATCTGTCTCTCAAATGATATGAATTACAATATTTTTTTCAATGTTTATAATTTGGTAAAACGCTTGCAACAATTTAATCTGTACTCTTCGGTTCCTGCCTAACCACTTCCCTTAATATCATGACATATTCTTAAAAATTATAACATTTGCTGACAACAATTGAAGCTGTACTCTTCAGTTCCTGCCTAACTACATCTTTTAAAATCACGATATATTCATAAAAATCATAAAATTCACTCACAACAATTTAAGCTGTACTTTTAGGTTCCTGCCTAACCACAACCCTTAAAATCATGACATATCTGTAAAAATAATAATATTCGTCGATGTGCCCTTGTACAGTCAGTAATTGAATTATCGTACACGCCATAGGCGACTCAAAATGTACTACGTTGCCAACCTAACACTGCTACAGACACAACGCGACACTACCCATGCCGCTGATCGAGACTTTATCCAGCGGTCTTGGCAATACAATAGTTTTACATTAATATATCTAAAGTTTCTAGCATAGGGCCTGCTGATCAAATGGCCTAAGGTGAAATATTTTATCCCTCTCAAGTGGTCCACTGCTGTTACACATTCATTCCAGCAGGGGAAAGTAGGTTATCTTTCCTTCCTTCCTTCCTTCCTTCCTTCCTTGAGGATAAAAAAAAAATTGCATTGAAACCTTGGTATTATTTTTACATAAACCTGGAATTTTGAGTCTGTTTGCACGGCTATGAAAAATAAAGAATGTTACATTTCGGATACTTCGAATGATGCAATGGAATGAAAAGCAGTTTCATTTTCAGTTCATAATATGAATTTTCTGCTATGTGACATTACAAGTAACGACTGTTTTTCAATAAACATAGGCCTAGGCCTACATTTTATTTAGGGCCAATTTGTGTTGCATTGGTAAATACCATTATGTAAGATAAGGAAGGTTGTTTTTTTTACAATGGCGTTCTTCCCAGTAGGCTCATGTATGAACTCTGAGTGATTGATTTGTTTTGATGTCTAATAGGTGATTCTTTCATCATGTTGTGCAGTGTTATATATCTTGTGATTTCCGCTATTGCCAAAGATAGGTGTACTGGTATTAATATGAAAAAAAAAAAAAAAAAAAAAAATTGGCACTAATTACATAGAACTGTAGAACTAGAATTGAAGATCAGTTTGTATGCAGCACCCATATTGTGGATTAACATTCATTCAGCTATCACTGTTCTGCTGAAGCATAACCTTGGACTGCACAATGGATGAGTCTTATCATTACAGTCAGTCTTGTTATTTATCAGAATGCTTAGTCTTAGGTCTGTAAATTTGGGTCAACTAAATCTGTTGTTACTAGATGACTGCTTCAATCTGCAGTACCGGTAGATGATTGTGGTGAGTGATTTCCTAAGTACTTATGTAAACTTGAAGGAGGTGGGAAATAAGCAGGCTGTAATTTTCTCGAACACAGAGTAAGCCAGTGGCTCTGTTGTCTTTCTGAGTCTTGTGTTAGTTTGGCTGTTCTATTACTGATAATTTGGTTTGTATGGGTCTGCTATTTGAGTAGGCCTAGCCTTTGCAGATCATTTACAGGACACAATTCCACCTGTCGGCTTTGACCCGTGATGTCATTGCTGCGTAGTAGTTTTGAGGTGTGTTTGTGTTTGTGTAGAAGGCGTGAGTAATGATGTGGTGGCTGAGTTAAAAACGATAGTTTTTCAAGCAGAACATAGATTATAGATTAATATTTTCTGCTTAAAAAGTTATCTGTAGCTTCACTCTGATGCTAAGGTATAGGTTAACAGAGTCCCCCCCCCCCCCCTTGCAATTGAACACCCCAACGGTGCGAATTTTTTGACTGGAGTGAGACGTGTATATAAAATCCATTTCCCATATATGGGTTTTCCGACATGTTGATGATATCTTGGGTCAAAGCAGATGGGTGGAATCTCATAGTAAAATATTGCTGCTTTTGCCTTTATCACTGTTTTTTTAACTTGCTAAAGTCTTGGGACACCACTGACATCATAATGTCTTCACTACTCTTCATGAGTGGAATCTCAGAGCCCAACTTCTTATTTTTGTTTGGAATTTCTTGTGTCTCTGTACTTCCCAGTTTCGGATTAGTGCTTTTTATAGCACCGTGTTCCTCCATATCTAGGAGGATGAGTTACAGCAATAAGTAAGAAGACTTAGAAACTTTAGGGTTTACTGACCATCATGGTCATTAGAGACGGAGCACATGCTAGGATAACTTTTGTTAGGGATGGGGAATGAAAGTGGCCATGCCCTTTGAAAGGAATAATCACAGCAATTGCCTGGAGTGATTTAGGGAAATCGTGGAGGCAGTTTTTAGCCCCGATCCTCTTCTATGTGTGTCCAGCGTAAGTATATTTGGGCTTGTTTTGAGTATCCCCCTTTCCTAGTGACAACAGTGAAAAATTTAGCAGCAGCTGTAGAATCCTTTGTGTCACGTATCTTGTATGCTGACTACTTTCCCATTTTGTATTGCTCCTCTTTTGTGGGTGTTTCTGAACACACACTACAAGGCACCATATACCGTAGAAGGTGCAATCATGAGTTCTCACCTAAAGCTTATGGATTTCAGCTGCTGATACAGGAATTGTGCACTTCTGTCACCATTGTACTGTCCGTCCACAACCAGAACTCTCCTACAATAACCAAGTACTCAATGTGATGGAGACTTATTTTGGGACTGGTCCTTCTTGCCCAGTTAATATGTTTTCCTCATCAGCTTAAACAAAAGAGCCGGCTGCGTGTTAAATGTTCTTTGCTGCTGAAGTGACAGCAGCTGGGTTTCAGACTGCTATACCCTTTTGCATCTTATAAAGTCCTGATTATGGGAGTCAGACATATCGCTTAGCATTGCACTTGTTATTGTATACAGGGTGAATCACCTAACACTTGCACAGGATTCCAGTGCAAGTCGTTTACGAGATATCGTCTTTTGAAACGTTCCCACACCAACACCTGATCAATACCTGTGGTAATACACACTAAAGAACAACACAAGTGCATACACTAGTTACGTGGATTCCAACCAATAACGCGACAAATGACCATCACAGATTATGTTCAAAATGATCACCGGCAGCAAAAATACATGCTGTCACAAACACCACAATGGGTGCTCTGTAGAGTAGTCTGGACACAATACAGTCAGCTTGCTGTATTTGAATGTCAGTGATCAGGAATGGGTGTATTACCAAAATGATTTACCATGCTGCTGGTGCAATTGTACCACAGTCTTCAGGTTGACCAAAGAGGCAGCCTGCCCTTTGGTGGAATGACAAATTTCATTCTATCATCATGACCGAGTTGCCAGCTCTGCATTGGTTCAAGTGTCGGCCAACTGCAAACAAACTCATGGCCTTTTGGATGACGAGGACAAAATGTTGTACAATTATTCATGAGAACAAAAAGAAATCATGACAACAGTTTCTGGATTCTGTTAACCATTCCACAAACAGTTCACAAGAATGGAGGCTTTCTGGGAGAGGAGGGGGATGTGTCAAGTGGCTGCTGTAATGGGCAATGGTACTCTTCAGACTAGCCCGAAAGACATTGCGCAGACTACGGCCACTTATTTATTTACAGTTACAGCTATCACCAGCCAAGGTCCAGCTTTTCAGCACCACAGAACAGCTGTAGAGAGGGGCACTTTGGACTTCAGGTCCACCACACGAGGATTTTAAACCGCCCCTTGTCCATGTTGGAGCTGAATTTTGCATTGTCTGCAGCTTTTAACAAATCCCAACTCACAATAGAATACACTAAAGCATGTTGCAGCACTTAACAAGACAGAACTAAAACACTTCTCTATTTTTTTTAACTTCATATGGTAGTCGGACCAACTGTGGTGGAGTGGCTGAGCAATCTAATGCACCTTGCTGTGGAGCGCACTGTTGCTTGCTGTTGGAGGTTCGAGTCCTCCCTCGGGCTTGGGTGTGTGTGTTTTCCTTAGCATATGTTACTTTAAGTAGTTTGCAAGCCTAGGGACTGATGACCAACACAGTCAAGTCCATTAGATTTATAAACATTTGAACGGTTTTGGAGTAGAGCCAATTTTCTGTTTCTTGGAGGGAGGACATTTTAATTCCTCTTTTAAAATCCGGGAAAGACTGCACTTGCCCAAACAGTATTCATAGCGTTGCCCTCACTAGATGCATGGGAAAGAACTTGGAATGGATGGTCAACTGCCGCCGTGTCTCGATCTTCGAATTTAGGCAACCACTTAGTTGCTTTCAGTGTGGGTTCAGAAGATATTTTTCACCTTCTTTTCCTGGTCTGTCATCAACTTCTGAATGTATCTTCTGATATCAAGAAGGCCTATGATACTACTTGGAGGCATCTTATTGTCAGGCAGCTTCACAAACATGCGTTTCATGGTTGTCTTTCTGTTTTTAATTGGTCTTCCTTTCTGCACGTTATTTTAGGTATCGAGTCGGCAATACCCTTTCAGATCACTTTGTGTCAGTGACCACTGTATGGCGCGACAGTAGAACATTGCAGAGTCCGGGGATCCTGACTTAATCACCGGGCTCATGAGGACAGTAAAAAAACTCTTATAAGAAACCCTCAATTTCAAAGTGTGTTTTGTGCCAAGATGCATGTCTGTTGAGATGGAACAGTCGCTAGTTATTAACCTCTGGGGAACCGGCCACACCATAGTTACATTAGGCTTATCAAGGCAAGCAGGGCTCTGCCTGGGCAGAGAGCTGCTCGTGGGAAGATGTAGTGAGCAAATAATAGCATTGGCGGACGCAAAACCGCCGCCCCAAGAGTGGGAAGATACAATATAATGCCAAGAAATATTACCCCCAATTGTTCCCTTCCTTGGCTACATAGTGGAAGGAACGTAGGGTGAGAAACCAAGGAGAGCAATATGCTCCATGATATTTTGTGTGTGACAGGATGGATGGTGAATCTTTAAAGACCACAAAGCCCCTCTTTTTTTTTTGTATAAAATGTGGAAGACAAATTCGGAGAAGTGGATGGGATGTCGAAAATGTGATTAAGGATCAGTCCTCATTGCAATGTCATCCCTGGTGCAGTAACAATCGCTGCTTGCCTGGACAAGCTGGGTGATGTTTCCGTAATGATTACTCCCCACAAGAGCATCAGCATGGTCCAGGAATTGATATTCAACAAAGATCTTTTATTGCAGTCAGACGATGAACTATGCAAAGACTTGGAGCAGCGAGAAGCCCATTTTATTTGGTGTGTTTATAGGGGTCTGAAGGACAATAGGGTCACTATTGGTACCTTCATCTTGGATTTTGAGGGTGATTCATTGCTTGAAAAGGTGAAGGTGATAATTTAGCTGTGTGATGTCAAGCCTATTTTCCTCCCCCTATGCGCTGTTTTAATTGCTGGAGATTTGGGCACAAGTCCTCCGATGTATTGCCAACTCCGCGTGTCGGGTGTGTGGATGTGCATCACACCCAAACGTCCCTTGTACACCTCCTCCCATCTATATCAACTGTGGACAGTAACACCCCCTAGCTCGCCTGCCTGCTCAGTTCTGCATAAAGAGAGAATGTAAAACCCTGGATAGGTTGTCTTATTCAGAGGCTAAAAGAAAATATGAAAAACTTCATCCAGTAAGCATGTAGCCATCCTATGCTGTTGCTGCATCACAATTCCATTCTTGCCAACAAATTTGCCACCAGTACAGTCGGTCCTGGTCACTCCCAGGCCCAACTGTTGACATCTGCCCCCCTTGGAGGTTGGGGGCATCTCTCCCTGTGTACCCTCTAAGGTACCTGCATTGGAAGCAATAATTGGTCACCCCCCCCCCCCCCCCCCGAGCCAGAGACGCAACTTACAACTCAACTGGGATGTCCATGATGACCTTTGTGGTAGTGGCCACTTCCCCATCTACATTTCTCTCATTGAGTTTCAACCTCCAATCCGCTCTTGCAGTGCTGTTCTCTCTATCGGGCTCCTTAACTGATAGGGTGACTGCTCTAATCCTAGATGATGTTGAGCAGGTTGCTTGTCACATCACTAGGTCATTGTTTCTGCGACTGAGACAACTGTTCCAACCACCACTGGCTCATTTCAATGCAAGTTAGTGCCATGGTAGACACCGGAAATTGCTGAGGTGATTAGGGAACGTCATTGGGCACTCCAGTGCCACCCTTTTATAGAGCATGCCACCTGATCATTTTTAAACGGCTCCATGCCCAAGCTCAGAGATTGATACATCAGAGTAAGCAGGACTCTCGCTCCTCCCCATCTCGGGTGTGGTCCCAGGTTCGGTGCCTTTTTGGGTACCGTTGGCCAGCAGGAATCCCCAGCCTGAACATTCAGGGTACTATATGCATGGACCTAGCTGCTATCACTGAGCACATGGCACACCATTATGCTCATTGCTCATAACTCTGTGACTGCAGCTAACCGTGCAGATTTCCACATCCTCAAAGAGTGGATTGTTGGTGGGAACTGTATAATGTCCCATTTAGTGAGCAGGAGTTCCAAAGTGCCGTTGCTGCGTGCCTCAATACCTCCCTGGGACCAGACCGCATCCACAGCCAGTTTCTCTGTCACCTGTCAGTGGACTTTAAAAACCAACTTCTCACCCCATTTAACCGTCTCTGGGTAAAAGGTGTTTTACTGTCTCAATGGTGGGATAGCATCGTCATCGCCTGTGATGAAACCTGGTGCCAATCCACAAGTGGCTGATAGTTACTGCCCGATTAGCCTCACCAACATTCTCTACAAGCTTCTTGAATGTATGGCGGGTTGGTGGGTCATGTGGGTTCTTGAAGACCACGGACTCCTCACCTCACTACAAGGGGAGGGGGGGGGGCTGCCATTGGGCAGTGCACCCAGATACTGAACTGTATTTGGCTGGTGGACTACTGTGTGCTGAAGAGATGCATCGCTGCTTTTCGATGCCCGGCTCTCTTGTATGCCACACCTTCGTCGGATGTGACAAAAGTACTGGCACTATCTCGACATTCTTCGCTGCCTCAGCCACACTGTTTGGAGAGCCATCTGTCGAACTCTTTTGCAGCTCTACAAGGGCCTCATAAAATTGCACCTGGACTACGGAGGCATAGTGTACAACTTGGCAGCACCTTCAGTATTGCAGATCCTGGACCCATCCTACGTAGTGGTGTCTGTTTGTCGATGGGGGGCCTTTTGCACAACTCTGTTGACAAGCCTCCTAGTAAAAGTAGGGTTCCCTTTCCTGTGGTACCACCGGCAACAGCTGTTGGCCTTGTATGTTGCCCATATTCATGCTTTGCACCACCATCCAAATTGCAGGCTTATATTTCTGACTGCTGCACACCCATCCCCACAAAGACAGCATAAGTTAGGTCTCCCGATTGCGGTCTGTGTCCATTCCCTTCTCTCGTTCCTTGAATCACTTTCCTTCACTTCCATTTTCCACTACTTTTGCCATACCCCTCCTTGGTGCATGCCTTGCTTGCAGATTAGGTGGACCTGTCTCATGACTTCAAAGCCTTGGTAACACTGTTGAATCTCTGCTGCCATTTCAAAGCACTGTTTGAATCATTACACAGGGTGGAAGTTATTTACACAGATGTTTCGCTGGTCAGTGGCCATACTGGGTATACCGTTTTCTGCGGTGGCCATATGAAACAGCAATCCTTGCCCTTTGGAAGTAGCATCTACACTGCGGAGCTGGTCACAATTTTACAACCCCTTGAACATCTCCGAGCTTGCCCGAGGGGGTTATTTGTCACCTGTAGCGACTTCCTGAGTATCTTGCAGGCTCTAGACCAGTTTTCCCGAAATATCTTGTAGAATGGTCAATTCAAGAAGCAGTCTTCATCCTTGGCAAGTCAGGTAGCTCCGTTGCTTTTGTTTGAACACTGGGCCACATGAGTATATTAGGCAATCAACACGTCAATCAGTTGGGGAAGCAGGCTGCCACTTCATGGCTCTTTGGAGATGGATCTCAAGGAAGGGGATCTCTGATGGGAGTTGAACTGTAAGATCTTGGGGCTTTGGAATTCTGAATGGCCTGTTTCGAGCGTACCGAATAAACCTTGTGCCATTAAACTCTCTACAGGTGCATGGAAGTCCTCCCTGAGGGCCTCTCATCGGGACTCATTGTTCTTTGCTCACTGCGTTTTGACCAGGCAGGTTAACACATGGCCACTGCCTTTGCCAAGAGGACCCACAAAAGTGCTGTTGTTGTGCTTTGTTGACAGTGGTCCACATTCTATTGGACTGCCCACTTTTAAGCAGATTTCGGCACTCCTTTAATCTGCCAACTGCACTTCCATCAATTTTAGATGATGATGCCTCGATGGCAGACCGTGTTTTAGGTTTTATTTGTGCAGCTGGATTTTATATTTCTATTTAGTGGTGGGTACCACACTTGCTCTTTCATTCCTGCACCCCTCCAGAACTTTTAATCAGTTGTTATTTTTACACTTTATATCTTGTTTTATCTTTGGGAATTTTTAGTGTGAACAGAGTGGCTGCCTCATCCGTTATTACCTCCTAATGTTCAGTCAGCAACAGTTTTTTGTTGTGATGTTTTAGCTCCAGTGTCTGTTTGGTCAACTTCTACTGCATCTTCCTTTTTTAATGTTGTCATGTTAACATTCATTTTCTCTCTGTACCTAGCATATACCGGGTGTGGGGCGCTACATAACAAATTGTTAGATTTCTGATCAGTCCCCTTTAAAAAATAGCAAGAACAATAACATCGGATCACTGTGAATTGGAGAACGGAGTCTGTGAGGGTAGTGAGGTGAGGATTTGTTTACTATAGCTATTAATAGTATAACATCCATCGTTAAATGTCCTGTCTAGTGTTTTCTATTTGTCAATGACTTATGACTTTTTTCCACCCTCTTCCGGCCTTGCAATGGCCACATGTCAATTGCAGTTAATGCTTCAAAGATTGGATATTGGGTGGGGAAAACTGGTTTATAGTTTTCAACTGAGAAATCTGTTTGTGTTCTTTTGAACTGTTCACATTCTTTTCTTAACTTACCTAAACTGAGAACGCCCCTCAGGGGCTCAGCATTAATTTGCTGGGTACGGGCTTGGCGAACACGGGGTCCTGAGCCAACAGTCCGCTACACCGTAAGCTCTGTGCATGCTTCAATGACCATTGTTCGGTGCGACGTTGGAATGTTGTACGTTTCAGAGCCCGGGATCTTGGCTTAATCGCCCAATCGCCCGGGTCGTAAGGACGGTACAAACCTAAAAAAAAAACACCCTCAATCTCAAGGTGTGCTTATTTCCCTAGCTGCTCTTGGGACGGAAATGAAACAAGCCATAAATAGCGTGGGCGGTCACAAAAACGCCATCTCTAAGGAGGAAGAAACGAATTTAATGGTGTACTGTATGGCCCTGATCGTCCCCTTCCCTGGCCACACCTTGAGAAGAACGTTGGGCCCTTAACCGATCTGACCCTTACTCGCCCCAGTACTTAGTCTGTACTCGGGCTGTTGGGAATCTTTTACTAACACCAATCCGCAATTTTTTGTTGAAACTATTGAAAATCGATTTGGTGAAGTGGCATCATTTAAAAAAAATGAGAAGCGGGTCTGTCTTAATACAAGCGACATCCCCAGCACAGTCAAAGGCTTTACTTGCCTGCGACAAGCTGGGAGACGTCACTGTAAGTTTCACACCGTATGAGACGCTCAACAAGATCCAGGGCTTAATATTCCACCGTGATATCCTGTCACAGATTGACGATGAATTGCGCACTGACTTAGAGCAACGAGGAGTTCACTTCATCCGGCGCATCTACAGGGGACCGAAAGATCGCAGGGTTGCCACCGGTGCATTTATCTTGGCCTTTGAAGGCGATGTACTGCCTGAGAAGGTCATCTAATGATATACCGGTGTGATGTAAAACCATACATACCCCCTATGCGATGCTTTTGGTGCTGGAAATTCGGGCATATGTCCTCCTGATGCACTTCCAGCCCCACATCTTGAGACTGTGGGCGCCCATCACACTCGGACGCTCCGTGTACACTACCTCCTGTGTGTGTGAATTGTAGGCTGCAACGTCCACCTTGCTTGCCGACGTGTAGTGTGCTCCATAAAGAATGAAAGATCATGGAATTCAAAACCCTGGACAGATTAACGTACTCAGAGGCCAGACGAAAGTAAGAGCGTCTTCATCCCGTTTGGATGTCATCATCCTTTGCTGCCATTGCGACATCTCCGATCACTATGGGGACGTCAGCCACCCATGTGTCTCCACCTCCTGTGGTCCCTGCGGTCCAACAACATCAAACTGCCCCCTTGACGGGGGCCCTTCTTCTGTTACCCCCCCCCCCCCACTACCTCCTGTGAGGGCAACTGCCCCACAACTGTTGGGGACTCCAATCCCCAACACCCAGCCGGAGAAGAAGCAGCCTTCACTTGCACCTCTCACCAGGAAGGGGTCCCTAGGCTCCCTTCCTCCTATAGTTTCTCCTACTGATAATGTGGGTACCAGTGAGTGGCTGACACAACCACGGACTTCGAGTGGTGGTCGTATGGCTTCAAGGTCCTCCTCAATCCCTGAGGCTGAGGTCGAGGTCCCAAAGCCCTCCCAGCAAGAGAAACCAAAAAAGGAGCGACAGAAGAAAAAATCTAAGGCTGATAAGCAAACGGATTCCACGGTGGGAACCGTGCCGCTGCCACCACCACCACCACCACCACCGCATACATCAGAGGACGTGGTGGAACTCCTTGCCTCACCAGGAGACTTGGCTATCACCAAGACTTTGGAGGCGATGGTTGTAGAGGCCCTGCCTCCACCATTGGCGACGACCAGTGATTCCGTGGCATCAACAACACCCTCGATACTGCCATGCCTCAGCAATCAAGAAGTAGCATGATCTTGCAGTAGAACTGTGGCGGCTTTTTCCGCCACTTACCCGAGCTGCAGCAATTACTGTGCCGCTATCCTGCTTTCTGTGTAGCCCTACAGGAAACATGGTTTCCTGTCCAGCGGACCCCAGCCCTCCGCAGCTATCGGGGCTACTATAACAACCAAACTGTCTACAACAGGGTATCTGGAAGTGTCTGCATTTATGTCCTCGCCACTGTTCCTAGTGCTGCCGTGCCTCTCAACACGGCTCTCGAGGCAGTGGCTGTAAGAATCAGAACAATGCAGGACATAACTGTCTGCTCTCTGTACCTCCCACCAGATGAGGTCGTGTCCCTTGCTGACCTCACTGCCTTGGTCACGCAATTACCCCCACCATTTATCCTTTTGGGGGACTTCAACGCCCACCACCCTCTCTGGGGCGGTATAAAGCCCTCGGGACGTGGTGGAGATGTTGAAACGTTACTGGCACAGCAGGACATATGACTCTTCAACAATGGTGCACCCACTCATTTTAGTATAGTGCATGGTACATGTTCTGCTATTGACCTATCTGTATGTAGCCCAAGCCTGCTCCCACATTTAAGTTGGACCTTTGTGGGAGTGACCATTTCCCCATTCTTCTGTTACTCCAGCACTGTGAACCTGCAGGCTACCCATCCAGATGGTGTCTACATCGAGCAGACTGGTGGTGTTACACCTTGGCTGCTGTGGTTTCTGTTCCATTACCACCTGATATTGATACGGCAGTCCAACTGGTCACTGCTGCTATAGTCTCAGCTGCAGAGGAGACCGTTCCGATGACCACTGGCTCCCCTCGGTGCAAGCTCGTGCCCTGGTGGACGCCCGAGATTGCCTCTTTGGATACCGCCCACCAGTGGGAATCTCATCTCTGACCGTTGATGGCACTCCCTGTACTGACCCGGCTGTTATTGCTGAGTGCATGGCAGAGCATTATGTGAGCTGCTCTGCAATGGCAAATTATAGTGCCTCCTTCCGCTCCCTTAAACAACAGGTGGAGCGAAATCCTCTATCTTTCCATACTCGCCACCGGGAACTGTACAATGCTCTATTTATGGAGTGGGAGTTTACCACTGCTCTTGCTGCATGCCCCGATACCTCTCCGGGACCAGACTGCATGCATGGCCAGTTCGTCCATCACCTGTCAGCGGACTTTCATCAGAAATTGCTTTCCTTATTTAATAGGGTCTGGACAGGGGGTGTTTTCCCATCCCACTGGAGGGATAGTATTATTATCCCTGTTATGAAACCGGGAGCAGATCCACTGGCAGTTGACAGTTACCGCCCCATCAGCTTAACTAATGTCCTGTGTAAGTTGCTTGAGCGTATGGTGAGTCGCCGTCTTATGTGGATCCTTGAAGATCGGAGTCTGCTGGCCCCACAACAGGGGGGTTTCCACCAGGGCCGCTCCACTATCGATAATTTAGTTTCATTGGAGTCGGCCATCCGTACAGCCTTCTCTAGGCATGAGCACCTCGTTGCGGTCTTTTTTGACCTCCGGAGGGCATATGACACAATATGGCGCCACCATATTCTTGCTACACTGTATGACTGGGGCTTATGGGGTCCACTCTCAATTTTTATCAAGAATTTCCTCTCGCTATGCACTTTTAGGGTTAGAGTTGGTACCTCTCTCAGCTCATGCCGAGTGCTGGAGAACAGTGTCCCACAGGACTCCGTTACAGTGTACCGCTCTTTTTAATTGCGATAAACGGTCTTGCTGCAGCAGTAGGGTCATCAGTTTGTTGTTCTTTATTCACCGATGACTTTTGCTTATACTACAGCTCTCCTAGCATTGGTGTTGCTGAAAGGCGTCTTCAGGGAGCCATCCGAAGGGCACAGTCATGGGCCACAACACATAGCTTTACGTTCTCAGCTTGTAAAACCTGGGTGATGCACTTTGTCGTCGTCGAGCTGTTCACCCTGACCCAGAACTGTATTTAGCTGCTGACCAGCTTCATGTCGCAGAAAGCCATCGGTTTCTCGGCTTGCTGTTTGACAACCGACTGACTTGGGGGCCACACCTGCTGAATCAGATGTGCTGGCGGCACCTAAATATATTGCGATGTCTCAGCTACACTGCCTGGGGAGCTGACCGTCAAACCCTCATGCACCTCTTTTAGGTGCTCATCTAATCACACCTGGATTATGGGAGCCAGGTGTATGACTCTGCATCACCATCAGCACTGCGGATCTTGGTTTCCATTCTTCATAGTGGTACCCATTTAGCAACGGGGGCATTCCGCACCAGCCCTGTGCCTAGCCTCCTTGCCAAAGCTGGCATCCCTTCCTTGAGGTACTGCCGGCAACAGTTGCTGGCCTCCTGCACTGTCCATGTCCACGCTATGCCTCACCATCCAAATTGCAGGTTATTGTTTCCAAATACTGACCTTCCCTCTCCACAACGTCGACCCAGATCGGATCTTCCAGTCGCGGTCCGGGTACATTCTTTTCTTTCTTCACTCGAGTCCTTTCCTCTCTGTCCTGCATTCTCTTGCCTATCTCATATCGCTCCTTGGACCATCCCTCGCCTCCAGCTTCACCTGCAACTGTTCTGCGATCAAAAGGCATCGATTTCACCACCAGTTTCTGGACATACTTGGCACATTCCGTGATGCGGACGTCATATACACTAATGGCTCCCAGGTAGACGGCACAGTGAGTTATGCCTATGTTCATGGCGACCACTCTGAACAGCGCTCCCTGTCCCCTGGCTGTACTGTCTTTACGGCGGAGCTGATCACAATAAACCGTGCACTCGACCACCTCAGAGCATGCCCCAGGAAGTCATATCTGCAGTGACTTCCTGAGTGCCCTGCAGGCTCTCGACCACTGTTTCCCCAAACACCATTTGGTGTGATCCATCCAAGTCTCGGTGTTTAGTCTTGGGAAGTCAGGCCGTTATGTGGACCCCAGGCCACATTGGCATTCCAGGGAATGAACGCGCTGATCAGCTGGCCAAGAAGGCCATCGCATGCCAGCGCCTGGATATCGGTACCCCGGAAGGGGATATCTGCTTGGATCTACACCGAAAGATCTTCGAGGCCTGGAATTCGGAATGGGCAACAATGAGTATGCCCAATAAGCTCCGTGCAATCAACCCTACGACAGCAGCTTGGAAGACTTCCCTAAGGCCTTCTCGAAGGGACTCAGTCGTCCTCTGTCGCCTACATATAGGCCATACGTGGCTAACGCACGGCCACGTCTTACATCGAGAGGAACCCCCAGAATGACATTGTGGCGCTGTGTTGACTGTAGTCCACATCTTGTTGGACTGTCCACTTTTAGCTGCATTACGGCAGTCTTTTAACCTGCCTACTACGCTTCCTTCGATTTTAGCTGACGACGCCTCTATGGCTGACTGTGTTGGAGGTTTTATTTGTGCAACTGGTTTTTATCATAAGCTTTAATGGTGGGTTCGTATACCTGATCTTCAGGCATACACCGCTTATAGTTTTAATCTGTTGTCACTTTTGTCTTGTCAGTCCTATTTCCGACTGGCAGTTGTAGTATGTGCAGAATGGCTGGCTCATCCATTATTATCCTAGTGATCAGCCAGCCAACAACATCTGCTGTGATTTTAAGTGTAGTTGATAATTAGTTCCACCTCTATTGTGGTTCCCTTTTAATTTTTATGTTGTAATTATGGGCAACACTGTCTTCCTGTACGTCTTGTGTACTGGTTGCAGGGTGCTTATTTTTAACCATACATGAAATCCTGTGATCTCTTAGCTGGGAACAGGGGACTGATGACCCGGTAGTTTAGTTCCCTTTAAACACCCAACACCAACCAACCAAACTGAGGACGAGGGGCTCTGTCCTGCCTTTTAAAGACACAGCGAGGTTTTTGGGCCTCACATTTGGCGCTATACTTTCATGATTCCTACACCTGAAATATCTGAAATGATGATGCCTCAAAGCACTTAGTACTTTAAAATGTCTTCATGGGAAACAGACATGATTTGCATGCTCTGGTTTTATAGAGCCTTCTTGGCTTGACTAAGAGTGTACAGTGTATGGTTCTGCAAGACCTTCTTATTTATAGATTCTGGACATGGTGCATCTTGAAGGGATTTGATTCATGACTGGGGCATTCCACACCAGTCCTATACCAAGTCTCTGTGCCAAGGCTACTGAACTGCCACTTCCGCACCAGGCATGTACCACATTGTCCATACCATATACACTGGCATACCATACTCTTGCTCAGCCACTATGGAAAGGCCATTTTGTAACAGGCTATGAGCAATGAGGCCTCCTGTGGTTCGCTTACTGGAGTGTCTGTTAGATATGAGTGTTTCTGATTTTAATATTTTACATTTAGGTTCGAATAAATGACTTTGGATCCTCGAGAGTCCCAGATTATTTTTAGACTTGACGGGTTTTAAAAAAGATTGCACTCCTAACAATTCATTCCAGTCTCAGTTTTACAACATTTTAGATGAGCATCACGATTTTACTATGTTTTACATTGATGTTTCAAAGCAGGGGGCTCCAACGGCCGGTCTGTAGTGTTTTCCAACAGTGTCGTTAGGATTTGCCTCCCCAGTGTCTACTTTGTTTCCTCAGCAGAGCCCTTGCAATGGATCAAATGCAGCATGTTTGGGGCACACAATTTTGAAGGAAAAGAAAGTTTCATTTTGCTGGATACCAGGACATGTGGCAAGCCACGGCAACGAAATGGCTGATCGGGCTGCCAAGGAGGCATGCAGAGGCTGTGATATCGTACAGTGTGCTATTCTCTTGCAGGACGTCCTCTCTGTGGTGCAGTGGAAATTCCTTCAGTTGTAGTAAGATGCATGGCTGGCAGTGATGGGTAATAAACTGCAGTTAGTTCAACTCACTATACGACTGGCGAACCACCTGCCAGTCATTGAGGCGGCATGAAGTGACCCTGACACACTTTCGAATTGGGTACTGCCCTTTGATATGCAGCTTTCTATGCTATTGGAAGGATCCCCTACTTTGTAATTCCTGTGGCATGTAAATCACTGAACGCCAACAGTGCATCTCTATGGTGCTCTGCATTATGTCTTAGCTGATGACAAGGCGAGGGTGAGCAGAGTTTTAAAATTTTGTGAATTGTCTGGACTTGGGCTAAGATTTTAGGCTGGAGGTTTTAGTGTTTTGCCCAGAAGCTGGCTCACCCATTTTATTCTGATGATAGCCAGCCACAATTTTTTAGTATTGTGTTTTAACCATTTGTACAGCTGTCAACTTTTGTAGACAATCTTATACTGTCGACATGGAATATTTTTGAGCTTTCCTTCAACTGTGCCTAGTTTGACTTTTTTCCCCCTGTTGCCCATTTTTAATTGTTTTGCATATAGTGAAATCACACTTGTCTCCTATTAGGTCTGTAAGGGCACTAAAGACCTAGTTGGTGTGCTCCCACAACATCCTATCCTATCCATCTACTGCATTCCATAGCCACATCTCTTTCTACCCATCAGATACCAGAATGCTCTGTAAGGCAGCACTATATCCATTCTCACCCTTCCTTTGCATCCTTTCTGTCCCCCCTCCCCCCCTTCCACCAATCCAAGCCCTGAAATGTGCTTATCACGGAGCATTACCATGTTTGTCTGTTGGGTCTGTGTGACTGTGTGAATGAGTGGTGTTTATCCTTTTTCTGGTCTGCGGTTCGACAATCATCTTTGCGGTGATTAGCTAGCTGTCCTCATTGTATTGTAGAATGATTTTCCACGAATTATTTATCAGTTCTGAACATCAATATTGTTTGCAGTTCATCAATTTTACTACTCCTTCATACTTCTGTAGTTTGATCCAATTTCTGGCAGATTGCGAGGGTCCACACGAAATAGTTGTTTCTAATAATTATTTTTCAAAGTACATAGCTTCTTGCTGCACTATACCTATGCCCCCATACAGACACTCACTTAGTTATCAAATAATACTGACTCATTAACACAGTTAATCTTCAGTCATTTAACTTATTTATTATAATTCTTAAGATAATAGTTACATGTCTGTCTTATACGAAGACAATATCAAGACTGCCTAATCGTCCCTATTTACAAAGTTTTTCTATATTTATAGATATTCTCTTTCTCGTACTCGATGCTCCTAGGAACCTAGTACAACAAAATCTCTTTGATGCACCAATAATAATGTCAGGCCATCCCAAAATCGTGCAGCCGCACTGAGTTCAGAACAACGCCTTGAACAAAAAAAAAAAAAAAAAATAAATAAATAAATAAACATAGAGGCAACAGAATATATTTAAAAAATAAAATTATCTATTAAATATACCTATTTTCAACAAATACATTTAATCTTTTATTACTGAATTATTGTTATTTCATGGGTTTAATAATCCATTCCCTTACAAGATGTCACTAACTCAAGATGAAGTGCCTCTTGACCAAAGAACTGATGACCTTACTGATTAGTACCTTAATGCATATTCATCCAACACTGTTGTGAAAAACATGAATGAATTCTCCTATTCAGATATCAAGATTACTTACACTGTGAGACATTGTAGAAGTAGACTGGCACAGGTTGTAACGGGTTTGCAGACTGTATTGATGGTTTTGACACCAAATGATGAATGTTCTACACACAGATTTCGTCTTTTTCAGGATAGTGACAATTAGTTCCCTTCCATGTGGGCTGTGAGTATAACAAAACATTTTATAGACACTAGTGCTTACAGTACAGCCGGAGGCGAGTGGACTGTGTGTGCGCGCCGTAACGCGCTGAGTAGGTGTCCAGCTGACGCGACGAGTCCTAAAGTGGCTGACGCTGCGCTCTTGCTGGTGCGGCTGTCTGCTGGCCACCACCACCTCAGTGTTGTGTAAGGCGAGGTGTTGCCCCCGAACCCACTGCTGTCGCTGCGATGAACGTACAGAGCTGGATGCAGCCCGGGAATTGAACCCGGGTCCTTTGCCCACTGCTGCCGCTTTGCCCTCCAGACGGTCATAGGAGTGCTTTAGGTGTGGCTGCGATCTTTCATCCATACCACGCGCCTGGATGAGTAGCTAGCCTCTTGCTGCAGCCATAAAGTGTGGTTTGATACCCTGTTGCGCTGTTGTCGAGACCAGAACCCCGCTGCCCACTACGTCAGGCAGTGCCGCTGTTATTCCGCAGGCTGCATCTCCCATTAGGAATGCTGTGTTAAATACTTTTATCCCCTCTCATATTGTAATGAAATTTTCATTCACAGCTTCTCCCTTTCACTGCCGCTGTCAATATATTTCTCTCTCTCTCTCTCTCTCTCTCTCTCTCTCTCTCTCTCTCTCTCTGCCATGGCTGACCAACTACCGAACCTATCTTTCCCGCCTGTATTTATACGATGAAGTTCACCCCATTGGCCTGTGTTTCACAAGTATCGCATAGCTGATCGTTGCTATGTGTGACCGGTTTCCTACTTCTGGTCGTGTACGTCCCAGTTACTTGTTCCTGTAAGCAATACAGCTGTCTGGCTATTACGCAGTAAGGCGCCCTCGCCGACCCACTGGAGTCACCCGAATCTTTACTGAGCTGCTCCACTTTATTTGCTGAAATCATAAACGTGCTTGTCCCACTCTACTTTAAGTCACATGCCTGCTTTCAACACAGCACCGCTTCCATGTTCAACTTCTGCGTCAAGGTTCACTCGCCACTTGCCAACTTTTTCATATTAATTCTCTATATTCTTCCTACCTCCTACAAGGTAAAGCAAGTATTCTTCATTAAAAGAGCTCTGCTGGGAAGTGAAGCAACACTATCAGAAATCTGGTGAAGATGAAATGCAAACATATAAAAAGTGATAGTATTGATGAATACTAAAAATTAAGAGTACAGAAGTAAAATATCAGTAAAAAAAATGGAGTGGGCGAGGAAAGTAGTCTTGGCACATCATTACCAGATAAAAGTACGCAGTAGCTCTAAATGAGCATGGCATGCTTGGATAATTACCTTTACAATGAAAGGAGCAGTAGAGGGATAAAATAGTAAGGGCAGTTAAAGACTATAGTATCCACCACATGTTGTCTAGTAATTTTGTAGGTGTGAAGAGATAAACACAAAATATGAAAGGACTCAGGACAGCATTAACCATATAAGAGACTAAGCATACAAACAATAATTTATATTTTTCTATTTTATTTAATTTGTTCTAGAAATTGATTCTTTTCCCTCCCTTTCTTTCAGTAATTGGTGCAGTTCGTGGTCATCAAATGGAATGCCTAATACACTCTGGTAAGTCACTTAATATATTGTAACAGTAAAATTACTCCCACAATTATGTTGCGCAAAAAAAAAAAAAAAAAGTTGTATTTATTTTGGACCAGGCGAGTTAAATGAAAATTCTTTTTACTGCATTTAACACTAAAGTAGAGCCGAAATATGATGATCCCTGGTGGTTGCGCTAATCGACTTTGAGCGCTGGCTGCAGCTTCAGACCATTGGAGAAAGTCCCACGTGAGCTTTGCTCTGTGCATGCGCGCGTTTGACTGCGCTTTTCCCAGCTCTGTCAGACAACAGTGGCCGGTAGCTATACTGTCCAGCAGTGAACTAACTACTTGGCAACACGGTTGTATTCAGTTTCCGTGGCAGTGAAGGTCTCCCAGCCCAGTAGGCGGAGCCAGGGATCATCGTATTTCGGCCCGACTATAGAACTGAACTGAATTTTTCATTACCTACTCCACTCGGTGGTAATTTCCCTGTCTAGTATTTCATCATAAGAAGTTTCAAACAAATCTGTAGCCACTCTATAATACAGAACCCATTTTAGTCAGTCATTGTTATACTCAGTTTTCTAGCCTTGACTTCTACACTCTTCTGCAAGCATATGATTGATATTGACATTCTTTTTCATTTTGTAAATCTAACCTCTGTTTGTACATAAACTCTCCATATGGACTCAACCATACAGGCATATCAAACTGAGAAATATAGAGTAACGGGTTGGTCAGTGCAGTCAACCCTTTATTAGCAAAGACTACAGTAATCTATTGTAGTACACACAAATGTTTTGGAATGTGGAGGTCTTAAATGATGAAATTTATGAGATTGTTTCAAGCCTGTATAAAACATTTAACAATCCTTAAGGTGTGCTGTACACTAACTGGATAGCTGGCTTTAGAGGCATAAGGTTGTTTAGCAAGTATTCTCTGCTAGTGCACCTCAGTTGTTTAAGGCTTAAAAAATCAAGAAGCTTTGTGGGGAAAATTAATAGTTCTCCATCTGTTTGTGGGAGCTACATTGAACTTCATAAAAAACAAATCTCTCAGTAGTATAGGTTCTGCTTTAGGTGTTGGCATTGTCAACTGCCAGAAGAGGCTCTCTTAGATCTGCATTGGGAAAATCCAACATTGATTGGAAGGTCATTGTTATAAGGGGGGAAAAGTGAGTCTCCCAAGAAAGTAGCCCTCTTTCAAATCAACAATATGTTAGAATGTATTAATGAAAATGTAATATCTATCAAACAATTTCACAGCAGAACACTTAGGCTTGCCAAACCAAGTGAAAGCACTCTGTTCCTTGAGAATTCTAGCAAGTGTGCAGAAGCAATAGGAAAATATGATACTCACAGCATCAGTACAGGTATCTTAAGTTGTAGGGAAATTACAGGCATGCAAGCCACTAACCTGTACAAAATATGGGAAATGTAAGATATATCAGAAGTATACTCATGTTCATAAAAAACATAACAGCCCCGAACCCGGTTTCGGAGTGCGGCAGCTGGCGATAATTGTTGTGTGACTGTGATGTGTGCCTGGTTTGATTGCATGAATGTTCTTTATTCTGAAGTAGGCCATAGCCGATAGCTTAAGTGCAACATGTGCGTGTCTTTTTTTCATGTGCCTGTTGCAGCTCATCGTTATGCCTTGGCAGCGAGTTGTAAACTGTCCTTATTATATTTCTAAATAACACCTTGGAAGATAAGACGTTCATAGTCACAGGACATGTCCTGCAGAAATGATTAGTATTTGAACCCCATCGGTCTGCAGGTCAAAGGTCAACAAAGATATTGCAGAACAGCACCACTTAATGGTAAAATGTGTCTGATGCTCTTGTCACTAAAAAGCAAAGATAATGGATCAATGTGACTTGAGCAGATGTGCAGGATGCCTTGCAAACACACACATGCACTGTACTGTCAAATGGTAAGTTTGAAAGAGGGTGCATTATTGACATTGGAGAATGTGAAGCATCAATCCGGGAAATTGTTGGTCATGTGGGATGAGGGGTTTTGGCAGTGCAATGGATAATTGCAGACCAGTATGTGGAAAACCATAGAACACAAGATAGGTCATCCGAATGGCATCATAGGACACATCTGCATCATCTTTAACTATGACGCAGCAGTGTAACACATCATACACTATCAGGTGTTACAGTCCATTGCAATTCAGTACGGTCACCTTTGACTTATAGGTATGCAGAAAAATATAAGAAGACAATGGTGTGTACAGACTCCATATACACCGTAGAAAATGCTTATTTGCGAAGAGGTTTCCAAGAAGTGACTTTACATGGACAAAATACGCCATAGAAACAAACAAAAAACTGCGAGACCTTATACAAGTGTTCAATTTCTTTCACTATATTGTTACTGTAAAAGAAGTGCAATGCTCTTTAGAATTGTGATGCCAGAATTGTGGTTCGTGGCAGACAGGAAATGGCATTACAGTTGACTGTATTCATACGAGGCAAACACCAGCTCAAGGCATTTGGTGCAAATCACTGTTGGTGCATGTCCAGGGCACTGTGACCAGTTTGACCTATGTGAGTGACATCCTCTGACCCATAGCCAGACCCTTTCTGCACAATACCCCAAACACCATTTTTCAGTAACGCCACATGTTGCTGCGCAAATGTGCACTTTTATAGTGTTACAGGACGTCAGTGTTTTATTTGGCTTGTCAGACCGCCAGTTGGACGCCAATCGAAAATGTATGGGACATGGTAAAATGACCGGTGCAGTCCTGTGACCCAATGCCAACCACCAGAGGTTAACTTTGGATACAGGTGAACGCAGCATGGGATCAAATACAGAGGATGCCATTTTCATCTTACATGTGCCATTTTTAGCATAGTTGTTGTTGTGGTTGTTGTGGTCTTCAGTCCGGATACCGGTTTGATGCAGCTCTCCATAATACCCTATCCTGAGCAAGCCTACATCTGTCTGAATGTGGTTACTGTATCCATCTCTTGGTCTTCCTCTGCGGTTTTTACCCCACACACTTCCCTCCAACACTAAATTCACAATTCCTTGATGTCTAAAAATGTGTCCTACCAATCGATCCCTTCTTTTAGTCAAGGTATGCCAGAAATTCCTTTTCTCCACAATTCTGTTCAGTACCTCCTCATTAGTTACGCGATCCACTCACCTAATCTTCAGCATTCTTCTGTAGCACCACATTTCAAAAGCCTTTATCCTCTTCCTGTCCGCGCTGTTTATCGTCCATGTTTCACTCCCATACAAGGCAACACTCCACACAAATGTCTTCAGAAAGGACTTCCTTAGGCTTAAATCAATATTCGATGTTAACAAATTTCTCTTTTTCAAGAATGCTTTTCTACCCATTACCATTCTGCATTTTATATCCTCTGTAATGCGACCATCATTTGTTGTTTTTCTGCCCAAGTAACAAAACTCATCTACCTCTTTTATTGTTTCGCTACCTAATCTAATTTCTTCAGCATCACCTGATTTTCTTAGACTGCACTCCATTACCCTAGTTTTGCTCTTGTTAGTGTTCATCTTATATGCATCTTTCAGCACACTGTTCATTCCGTTCAACTGCTCTTCCAAGTCCTTTGCTGTCTCTGACAGAATTACTATGTCGTCGGCAAAACACAATGTTTTTATTTCTTCACCCTGAACTTTAATTTTTGCATAGTGTTCGCTTTACCTACCGTTCAAGAGCATCAAACCTAGTTTTAATCATCTTTAAGTGTACCAGTTATACACAGTGTTGTGAGCACTAGGGTTATAGTCACACCACTGTTGGATTAGTGGCAAGGTAACATGTAGAAAATGTGTTGTGGTGTCATCATATTCGACACCAGATTTATACATAAAATGTTCTGGCAATTATTCTGTTTAGAGTAGGAGTTGCCCTGTTTTTTAGAAAATAAGGAAATTCAAGGAATAAAAGTGACTTAAGAGAATTTCACGTATAAAGAAGGGGCACCTTGTAGTCTTGATTTTTTACTCGTTTTGCTGCTAGTTTGAGAAAATTTGTAGTAAGTCAGTTATCATGAAGTGAAAGTCAGAGAGAGTAGGTATTTGCACAATCATGTGTACATGCAAATGTACATTCAGTAAAACCCCTGTTAAGAAGCCTTAGTTACTTCTAAACTCAAAGGGGTGTTCAAATGAAAAGGTATGAAATGTCTTCACAACCAAACTGGTTGAAATTTGAATATGCCACTTAGGGATAATGTAGTGCAAGATCTAGGGTCGTGAAGCACGCATCGTCACCTATCCATAAAAAATTTGAGGCTGTGCGTGACTTCTGAGGACCGATACTCATCAAATTCCTCAGACACGGAAAAAACCATTAACTGTGACATGTAGTGTGAGACACTCGGTAGCCTACGCAAGTCCATCCACAGCAAATGGCCTGGGCTGCTCATGGAGGGACTGACTCTGCTCCATGATAATGTATCTCCGCATGTCTCCAATGTCACCCAAAGTGTACTGGCCAAGTTCAAGTGGGACCATCTTGAGCATCTGCCCTGCAGCCTGGACATGTTGCCCTGTGACTTCCATCTGTTTGTCCCGCTAAAAAACATTTCGAAGGATAGTGATTTAACTCGAACGATGAACTGAAGGGCACAGAATAGGACTAGCTCTTGTCACAGCCACAGTAATTTTAGGAACAGGTAATCCTTTGGCTAATTAAACAGTGAGATAGCTGTGCTCAGGCCTCTGGTGATTACTTTGCATAAAGACTTATATTATACCCCATGTCCTTTCATATCTTGTCATTTGAACACCCCTTATAGTTTCCGCTGGTGTCTCTAACAAATGGCAGACCTTTCCCTCAGTCATAAGACTAGGTACACAATATTTCTCAAATGGCCTACATCACAACAATGTGGGTAAAATCCATGACCAAAAAGTCAGAATCCAAAAAACCTTGACACAGAGCTATTTGATTAAAGACTGTTAGTATTAACTGAAGAAGATAGCTCTGAACTGCAACAGGATCATTTTCAAGAAAGTGGGAAATTGTTTTCCCTTCTCCCCTCACAGTCCATGTACCACAGGCAAAGAAAACTTCTGATTAAAGGTTCTTAGGATGCAGTATGGAGTCAATGGTGTATGAAAATATGTAGAAGTATAGCTTAAGGCCTTATGCCTCTGTATACAAAAGGCACAGTTAAAGTTTTCAGAGAGTTGTGTGTTTAAAGACTGTTAACTGGATACAGGTGGTGATACTGTTGTGAAATTCCCAGGAATTTAAAATCAAGGAAATATTTCCAGGGAATATTGCCGTCAATATTCCCAAAATTCATAAATTCCCAGGAATTTATGATTATAGTCAGATAGCTCAATAAAACATAATTACTAGGTTTTAAGCAGTAATTATATAGTTAAATGCTGGCCGCGGTGGCCGAGGAGACTGAGGCGCTTCAGTCACGGTCTGCAAGGCCACTACGGTCGGGGGTTCGAATCCCCCTCGGGCATGGATATTTGTGCCGTCCTTAGTTGTAGGTAGTTCATAAGTAGTTTGTAAGTTTAGGGACTGATGACCCCGTAGTTAAGTCCCATAAGCTTAACAAACATTTTATTTATTTATATAGTTAAATCATACACAAAAAATTGAAATATATTTTAAGAAAAAAATAGAAATAAATAAATTTCTTGGGAATTTATAATTTTAAAAACAAAATCCCTCAAATTAATAGGTCAATGTGGTAATTGTGTTATGGAAACAAACACGAACACTTATATGTTGAAAAAATATTATAATTGAACAAAAAGTGCAGAAAAATAGCCATAATGCAAAATATTATAAAAATCAAAGCTACTAAAAGGCAAAATGTTTAATACAGCAACTTTTCATATTCAGTCTTTTTTAAGTCCACTAGTCATTATCACTCTCAATGTCCATTAAATCCTGAACTTCTACATTTCCAACTCCAAAAAAGTAATCTTCATCATTACAGTTGAACTTATCGTCTTCAGTCTCAAGAACTTCTTCTTCCTGTCCTGCTTCCTCTGGGTTGGTAGCTGTTTGCTTTCTTGTTTATTTCATGTTCTATTTTGGAGATGGAACCTTATAAGTTTCCAGTTGTATGAAAGAAATGTCAGTTTTGTTGCTTGCTCAGGAGAAAGACGGTATCTTTTCTTGGAATGCAACCAATAAAACATACTAAGTGTACGCTTTTTTGTCTTGTAAGAACTAAACTTCCTGTAAGAAATAAATTTCCCCATTACAGCTCACTGTAAAATTACTCTTAAGAACTAAAACTCTTAGAGCAATTTAAGCAGCTTTTTTATTTTCATACTTTTTGTATTTGAGCACTCCTACTTTCTATTTTAAAATATAAATAAAATATTTGATACGGGTATTATAGAGGAAAATTTCCTAGCAGGAAAAATATATATAAAAATAGATGAAGATTACTTACCAGGTGAAGGAGCACAAGTAGTGATAGTAACACAAATAAATAACACACACACACACACACACACACACACACACACACACACACACAAACACAAACACACACACACAAACACTAGCTTTCGCAGCATAGCTACTTCTTCAGGCAGCTTCTACATGATAAATAAAACACACACACACACAAAACACTAGATTTTGCAGCCTAGCTGCTTCTTCAGGCAGCTTCTGCCTACCTGTGCTCCTTCGCCTTGTAAGTAATCTTCATCTATTTTTTTATATAAATAAAATATTTGGATAGGTTTAGGTTAACAAACACATTTTTCTGTTTTCAATATTTTTAATATTAAAGAATTAGCCCTAGAACTACCAAGCATCGAAATTTATGATTCTTACGTCTCTTAGAACTGCCAATCTCGAAATAATCAACCATTAGAAAAAATGAATTTGTAATATTGATGTGCCATCTAGTGGGTAGCTACTCAATAGTAAAATACACAGGGAGATTTGTTTATTCAATTTGTTAGTGATATTTTAGACTATAAAGTTTATTTTGAACTGGGTGCGAAATTTTGAAACATTAGTCAATGAGAATGGCATTTCAGGGAAAAATAATGCAAATAAACTGGCTGAGATTTATGATTTACTTGAAAATACAAATGATTTTATTAACATAAAACATTATAAAACATTAATTAAAAGATTCTAAAACTGAAATTAATAGTGTTATTTGTAAAATTGATTATAAATCATAATTCATCGCAGGAATTGAGGATTATGAAACATCTCTAAGTCATTCATTGGGAAAAATTAAGAAATACTACATTTGACATCCGGTTGAGAAATATGCCTCTAGAGGAATATTTTGTATGTTTGTTTCATTCAGAGAAGTGTAGGGTTTCAACTTGCCAAAACATTGTAGCCCTAACTAATATTTTAATTAGTTTTACCGCCAGGCTTAAAGTAAATGATGTTTTGCATGGAATTAGTGAGGAAATTAATGCAGAGAATGATAAATTTTGGATTAAACTGTATGAATTTACTTAGTTAACCTAGTTATATGGTTCTTTAACTGTTAATAAGTGTTAAAAGTTTCAAAATCAAATTTTTTTGTAAATTCCCATTTTTTTTGCTATCTTCCCGAGCCAAAGAAATATTCCCGGCAATATTCCCATTTTATAAGTTCCTTCCCACAGGGAATATTCCCAGCCTACATCACTAGGTGGTGAGGAGACCATTAATGCAGCAGCAGCAGCAGCAGCAGCAGCATTTGTCCCTGTACATGCTATTGTGTTCTTGTTATTCTCCCTACCATGTTTCAAGCAGTAACTGTTCAGTTTTACAAACCACTAAGAATAACTACGTCCTTTCTTTTTACTCATTAAGTTCCCCCCACCCCCACTCCCCATCTGGTCTGTTGCTGTTTCTTGTGCCTCACATTACTACATAACTGTAATGAGTGTGCTCGGTTTCTGTGATTTTTCATTATGGAGGCTAGTGTCAAGGTTTTCATCAAACAACAGCAGGCTCTCGCAACAGCTATCACTAAGATGGTGAATATGTTTTCTCAATAAATTTTACACCTTACAGATTTCTGGCACCATTTTCACTGTTTGACGGGGCAGTTGTAGACTGAGAAACCTGTGAAGAGCATCTTTGGTAATATTTTCTTGCTTTCCATGTCACAAATACAAACTTCTCTCCTGGATGTCTCTGAGAATGTATCAGCTTGCATCAGTTCATGCATCAGTTCGTTATGCTTCAGGAGTCAGTGTGGCTACCTGTCAAGGAAACGGTTTAAATTGTTGTCAAATTATCACAGTCTGCTTAGAGTTCTATCATGTCAGAAAAAATTACACCTGTTTTCAGTGCTTGGGCAGCTGATTATATGTTTCATGACACTGATTTGGTTAGCTTCAGACAAAGAAGTCTGCCAAAGAGCACTCCAATATGAAAATCCTTCATTGACGGTGATACTGAACATTGTTCTGTCCTTTAAAGTTTAAGGTGCTGCAGATACATAGTGTGACATTAAGTTGTTGGCTGCAGGACTTCAGTTCAGTAGGAGAAGATGACATCGCATCTGTACAAGCATGACCCTTAGCCACATAAGGAAAAGGCACTATTCAGCATCATACATCAAACCCGTGCTATAAAAGATGATGTATCCCACCACCCAACATAGTTTACATGATTTTTTTTATGTCTGTGCCTATTTCATAACAATTCCTGAAGATGGCATGAAAGGTGGGCTTTAGTGTCTGTCGGTACTCTTGTGTGTAAGAAAAGTTTGAAGTTCTTCACTTACATTAAACGCTTGTATCTGCAATGCTTCAGAACAGATTCTCACTTTAAAGAGGTTCTCATTTTTTTTTTTTAAAAAAAGGAAACCACTTAATGCCTGAATTAATTTCTACTGCAAGAAGAAAATAAAAAATCATATATTGTGCTCAATATTGGGGTCTTAGACCATTTATAACATCAATATAAGAAATGTTATATATAGTTGGTATAATTAGGTATGTGTCAGATTTGCAACAGGCATTTGAGAAATAAAACGCTTACAACTCTTCATTGAGGGAAATTTTTTTTTATTGTTCTCATAAGATTTAATGAAAAAAATGAACATGTGTTTGAATTACAATTATGGTTACTTATAAATCTAATGCAGAGCATCAACATTTACCGTGGTGGAGTAGCCGAGCGGTCTAAAGCGTCTCGCTGCGGAGCGCGTGGTTGCTCGCCGTGGAGGTTCGAGTCCTCCCTGGGGCATGTGTGTGTGTTTGTTGTTCTTTCATTGGACCCCTACGCTTCTTACGTTGAATTTCCGTTTCCATACTTAGTGAGGGCCTACCTCTCTTTTTTCGTGTCATGTCTTTTCCTTGCTTACAGAGAGCATCTGCTATTCTGGATTTGAATTCCAGAAGATTGTTTTGTTTGCAATGGGGAATTTCCAAAGCATCACAATCCCTTCGATACAGCAACCACGAATTCACTATCACAAGATCAACTAGCTGGAAAAACAATCTATGGTATTTCCTTGACTTTACGAAAATCCTATAATAGGAAGCAGTGAATCAATTACTGGACGTATTTTTAACAGTCTATCCCTGTTTGGATCATCAGTGTTCAGCATTTGGTCATTATCGTTGAAATGCAGATTTCTCTTGATGTCTTTCCACAAATCACGTGACATAACATCGGCAACATGGGGCAGTCAAATCGCCATTGCCCAGTACATATGGGTGCGAGGGAGACGATAAATTGACATATATAAAACTGTGCCCAGAAACTGCTAAAGTTCGTCTTTTGTAAGTCGTAGTGGCTTATTTACGTTCTTCTGAACAGAAAATGTATTACTCTGTTCAACTATATGCTCTAAAAGTGAGGCGTCAAAAAAGCTGTGAAAATAATCTTTGGGAGCTTTTACACCATCTGCTTCTGGCAAGAAATTATTCCAAACAGGTGTAACACTTTCGCTACTAGTAGCTGGTACTGTCTTCCATAGGAGATGTCTCTTCACAGTACTGTTGGCACTTTCAGTTCTGGGAACAGATCTCGGATCTTGAAAAATGTTACCAGTCTCATTTTCAGCATCAGCATCTGAAACAACAAAAGAGTAAGAAATATAGGGAAACTTACATAAAAAGCAATTCAAGGTTTACAGCTTTACAATTTACCAGAAACGTCTGAATTCTCATCTGTGGATGACGTGTCTTCTACGCAGGTTGGATTATATTCATCGGCACTTTCTTTAGTGTCTCTTAGGCAACTATCATCACTTTTGGCTGCAGGTGGCACATGTGTTTTCAAATGTGTGTTTACTTTCTTTGTGGCATAAAAGGACTTCGGATCCATTGCTAAAAAAAGCTGTAGAGTGACAATAATTCCACGCCAGTAGTGAAGTGTAAACAAAGTAAATTGCATTGAAAGATTTCTTTTGCCTCATAAATCCATTGATAGTTGTTATAAATAAAGGTGCAAAAACGCAAAAAAATCTGTCAGTGAAGGAAGTTAGCACTAAAGACGAATGGAAATTATCGTCCTTTCTTCGTTTTATTTTATCGCTTGCATTTGCCCATAGAGGTGCCCAAGTGCCTGATGATGCATATTTTACACAAACTATATTTACGTGTTCACTGAAAGTTTTACCTGCTTTATCACATCTAAATATGGTATAAAATACTTAAAAGATATTAGAAAAACAAAATATAATTTTCAAAATGAAACTTATCTCTGTATTTAGCTGTATTTCATGGAACAATGAACACAAACTCAGGTCTTGGTTAGGAACATGCACACAATACACAAATGTTGTCATAGAAAGGCAGTCAATGCTCGGTAGTTGGTAGCACATGTCACACGCACTGCGCCAGTCCCTGTAGAATCTGATACAACCGGCGCTGGGGTCTGAAAACACTTATTCTTCCATATATATGGGGTCACAATGGTATGAGGCGAATTTGCGACAACCGGCATTAAGTGGTTAATAAGTTATTTGAACTTGGATGTAAATACTGACATCTAATCAAAAGCATTGTGTTACATTATTTTAATTGTGGTCTGCATCAATGGTTCCGTTTTTTAGAGTACAGAAACCCTCCCCCCCTTTTGTTTTTTTGTCTTTGCTTGTTATTCTGTACACAGTTGTCCCTTTGCCTGGCAAGTGGTCGGCCAACTTTCTGCAGTGTAACTTCTGTTGCTAAGTTTTACAAATGACAACTTGCTCTGTGAACTAATCTTATTAATGAAATAAAAACTCCATTAGCAGTGGTACGCACCACAATCATAGATTGATAACTATCAAAAAAATTTCAGCATTGGTTATAAATTAACATTTATTTGTTATTGCAAATCGATGTCGACTATGGAAGAGTCATCCTCAGTGCAACGTGCACAATCGAATCAAAATATTTCAGGTTTTACATATCAAACCGCAAGGCGCAGCTGCAATATGTTTCACAATGGTGTTTTCCAGAGATTAGAATCACACTCTGCACTCTGGAAAACACCATTGTGAAACATCTTGTAGCTGTGCCTTGTGGCTTGATATGTAAAACCTGAAAAGTTTAAATTAGATTGTGTATGTTGCACTGAGGAGGACTTTTCCGTAGTTGAAATCGATTTGAAATTACAAGTAAATGTTAATTTATAATCAGTACTGAAATTTCTTTTGATAGTAATCTTTTTAGTTTTGTTTAGCTCAGAATTGGCTTGTCTTACAGATGTAACATTTTGACATTTACACACATTTTACTACGTAAGTTTTATGCCTTCAATAGTGTGGATTTACTCTTAACATGTTAATTGTGCTAAACAAAACATTGTAAAAATGTTAAGTGGATACGATAAAATGGTGATTGTAATAGTAAATCCATGAATATGTAGAACAACTATGTACCATCCTGGATTGACACAGGTTTGAAGTAAGGACTGCAGAAAATTACCACTGGGAATGTTTCAGAAATAAGAGTATGGAAACAGTGGATTCATTAGATATCAGAAGACTAGAGATACTGTGATACCTGTGTTGACAACTATATTTTTTGTGATTAGCATCTGATTTGAAGTATGCAGTAACATGCTTTTTAAAAGCTGCATTATTTGTATAATTATTATTATTGCACTGTGATTTATGTTATTAACTAGCATCTAAAATTATTGATAACAATGTAATATACTGTGTTGTGTGTTCCAGACTGGTAGTGGAATTATGTCATGATTCAAGTTTCCATTCGTTGTTATCGCCTTGTGGATGAGCCACCTGAGAAACCATACTACGTTTATGTAATAGAGACACTACTGGCTGGAAAATACTACTCTGTAGAGAGAAGATACAGTGAATTTTTGAGATTGCACAAAGAGGTATGATACTTGATTTAGAATGTCTGTTGCTGTAGATTCATAATGGGCTCAGTTATTACTTGTTTCCTGTAAATTATATTTCTTGCAAATAAGACCTGCCCTTTTTACTTTTTATGGCAGTAGGTCCTAATTCAAAGAATTTCTTGATATATATCTTCAGTCCTTTGTGATTTTTTTTTTTTTTTTTTTTACTGATGTCAAACATCAGATTACAGATATGCATTATAAGCCGTAAAGTGAGTATTGCCTCCTGTGTTCGTACGTTTCTCCTAAACCCAAACATGCCTTCCCTGAGGTTGGGCTCTACCGTTCCCTTCAAAACGAATGCATGCGTAGCACGCGCGTACCCACCCACCCACCCACACACACACACACACACACACACACACACACACACAACCACACCACTCAAAATAGGAGAGGTTTAGGATAGTGATGTGGGGAACCGACGAGTGTGGGAAAAAAGGGAGGTTATTGTAAGTTGAGGCCTGGATAATTTTGGGATCAGAGAATGTACTGTAAGGATAACTCCCATCTGTGCAGTTCAGAAAAGCTGGTGGTGGATGGGAGGATCCAGATGGCCTGGTTTGTGAAGCAGCCATTGAAATCAAGCATATGTTCTGCTGCATGCTGTGCCACAGGGTGGTCAACCCTGGTTTTGGCCACAGTTTGGCAGTGGCCATTCATTCTGTTGGACAGCTGGTTAGTCGTCATGCCAATATAAAAGCTGCACAGTGATTACTGCATAGCTGGTAAATTACATGGCTGCTCTCACAGCTGCACTGGTCTCTGATAGGGTAGGATAAGCCTGTGACAGGACTGGAATATGAAGTGCTGGGTGGGTGGATTGGTGGATTGGACAGGTCTTGCAGCAGGGACTTCCACAGCAGTGGGCTGGGTTTCAGGGTGGCTTAGGGGTGGACTAGGATGTTAAGGAGGTTGGGAGGGTGCCACAACACTACTTTATGAGGTATGGGAAGGATCTTGGGCAGCATGTCTCTCATTTTGGGGCATAAGGACAGAAAATCAAAACCCTGGCGAAGGATGGAGTGTGTGTGTGTGGGGGGGGGGGGGGGGGCTGCGCGCGTGCTACGCATGCATTTGTTTTATTTGATTTTCCTCCATTCACCTGCCTCCTCATTCCATCCCTAAGCTGCATCTCGTTCCTCCCATCTAATGTGTACATACTCTGATAGGGAAGGCTAGAAGCCGACCTCAGGTAAGGTCAGTTTGGGTTTAGGAGAAATGTAGGAACACGGGAGGCACTACTCACTTGTACGGCTTATTTTAGAAGATAGATAAAGGAAAGACAAACCTACATTTCTAGCTTTTGCAGATTTGGAGTAAGCTTTGACAGTGATCATTGGAATAAACTATTTTAAGTTCTAAAGCAAGCAGGAGTAAAATATAGGAAACTGAAGGTTATTTACAACTTGTACAAAAACGAGACGGCAGTTGTCAGAGTTGAAGGGCATGAAAGGGATGCAGTGGTTGAAAAGGGAGTAAGACACTGTTGCAGACTTTCTCCAATGTTATTGAATTTGTACATTGAGCAAGCTGTGAAAGAAAGCAGGGAGAAATTTGGAGAAGGAATTTAAGGTCAGGGTGAAGAATTGAAAACATTGCATTTTGTCGATGACATAGTAATTCTGTCAAAGACAGCAAAGGACCTTGAAGAGCAGTTGAATGGAATGGACAGTGTGCTGAAAGGTGCATATAAGATGAACATTAACAAGAGCAAAACTAGGGTAATAGAGTTCAATCTAAGAAAAACAGGTGATGCTAAAGGAATTATAATAGGTAACAAAACAATAAAGGCGATAGATGAGTTTTGTTACTTGGGCAGTAAAATAACATGTGATGGCCTCAGTACACGGGATATAAAATGCAGAATGGCAATGGGAAGAAAAGCGTTTTTGAAAAAGAGAAATTTGTTAACATTCCCAAAATTGATTTAAGTGTAAGAAAGTCCTTTCTGAAGGCATTTTTGTGGAGCGTTGCCATGTATGGGAGTGAAACATGGACAATAAACAGTGGGGACAGGAAGAGGATAGAGGCTTTTGAAATGTGGTTCTACAGAAGAATACTGAAGATTAGGTGGGTGGATCGCATAATTAATGAGGTGGTTATATTTTTTAGAAACACAGTCTCGATCTAAGACAACAGCAACAAAATTATTAATAAATACATGATTGACTCTCAATAATGTAATGCCACATTTGGGGCATTTCCACACCACAGAGTGTGTTTGAAGTGCGGCAGCCGGAGATGACGGTTGTGTGACTGTGTTGTGTGATTGTTCCTTTTTCTGAAGGAGGTCATGGTCGATAGCTGAAAGTGTTGTATGTGTGTGTCTTTTTTGTGTGCTTGTCGCAGCTCCTCATCACATCTTTGTGGTGAGATTTTTAACTGCACTATAACTAGATTATATTTTTGATAATTTGGGCAAACTGACCGATTTCAATACTCAAATGCATCATCTCTTGGTTTCTGGGAGGAGTGTACAAAATGTGTAATTACCCAAAACAATTGCCAGAGAGTACATATTTGTAGTTACATAAAACAAATATAATAATTATTTCAAATATCAAATACTGATCACATAACTGCCACACCTGACATTTATCTGGTTGCACAGAAAGGGTTGCCGCTTCTTTCACACAGTTCGTCGCAGGTGGTGCTACAAAAACGAATGTAGTAATACTGTGCATTGACAGTCTGCTGTGGAGGAACATCACATGACTATCACCATACTGGGGATCTGACGCAATTTTGACTTTAGCGACAACACATAATGATGCCATTCGTTTGATTGGAATTTCAGTTTTGGCCCATACATTGTGGCCCAATCCCCCATCCAGTGTTACGATACAGCATAAGAAAGCCTCTCCTTCACACTCATAGTGCTCCAAGTGCACCTGAGCAGTGTCAAAACCCATCAATTTCTGCATTTCTGTCACCAACATGATGTAATTTTTCTCTTGCCCAGGCATTCCTTCACAATGTAATGCACAGTCATATGTGCTAATCTGGTTTCATGGGTGAGCTTAAGAATTGTCTACTGTCGATCACTGTCCGCTAATGCGGCAAAAGTATGCACTACTTCTTCAGAGACACTAGGATGACCTGCCCGATGCATGTCTGCCATAATTTGCCGACCTTTGTTGAGGCATTGACCCAATGTACCACTGTTCTCTATGGCAATGCCAATTCCCTGCATGCCTCTTGAAGTATTTTAATGACACTGTTGTGCTGTACAACCTCTGGCACATTCAATCTTGATCCAACTCCGCTGTTCCTGTTTGAAAAATATAGTGACACCGTTATGTTAGATGGCTCGCTCACAAGTGACTGTGTTTTCCTTGATAGTGTGCATGCTGGCGACATGAGGCAGGTGAGTCCATTTCGTCTGAGGTGAGGTAGGTATGTTGACAATGTGTGATATCAGCAAAAATCGTAGATTCCATTGCGTAGTATCTACACAGCAGTGTTTCCACTATTTAAGTTTCAACCCTCAAATTATTTGCATCTTGATGAGTATCTTATTTCTTAAACATTTTCCCCTAAATATAACATGTTTTTGTTTTTATGTAACTACACATTTTGTACATTGTCCATAGAGACACCAGTCGTCTTTGATAAGTACAAAAATATTGCTACTGTGGCATATTGTTCATCATATACTGAAATAAGATCACACCCTACAATGAGGAAATTAAGTGGTTGTTATTAGGTCGTAATAATTTCATTGCACTGAGAGGAATAGTTCATCAGTTATTAACACATTCGCTGCGGTCACCAGTGCAGGCCGTTAATGCTCGAGGCGGGCGCCTGTAAGCCCATGTGCGCTGAGAGCTGAAATCAGACCCCTTGGAAACCTGTAATATTGAAAGTGATTATAACGTCTGCACAAGAGGTGGTGCTAGATATAGAAATAAAAGTACACTTTAGCTGCTTGCCAATTATGTGATAAATGCTGCAAGCTGTCTGGTGCTTATAAGCATCATATGTGTTACTGTACGTGATATTTTTTTGTGACTTGCACTAACACGAATGCACAGCCAAACAAACTTAACTGAGTAGTCAGCTAGCGAACGTGTCACTTATAAGCATTACCTACACTAGCATGTTGATCGCGGAAACACTTACAAGCGTCGGCAGCACTGGCGTGTTGATCATGGAAACGCTTATAAGTGTCATTCGCAGTGAATGTGTTAAGCCCTGAAGTTGACTCTGGAGATTGTCAAATGTACAGTGCATTTTCTGGACCGCGCCATTTTCTTTTGTAAACTATAATTCTGAAACCAATTCTCAGGGGAACATAATACTTTGTATATTAGAGTTCCACACATGATAGCAATGTGTGATGTTACTTAGTAAATTTTAGACATTTCCTTAAAAAAAAAAAAAAAAAAAAAAAAAAAAAAAAAAAAAAAAAAAAAAAAAAAAGTAAGTTCTGTAGTGGTAGTTTTAAGAAAGATATATTTGTAATGTTTATGTAATAATTATTTCCTTACAAAAGAAAGGATTGATATATACCTTGTAAAGGTTTAGCAAAGAAAGCTTCACTTTCATCTGTTAACTTCACTCATATCTTGTCTTGATTTGTGAAATGAGCAAGGGTTTGCCACTTCTGTTATATATGCGACTTGTTACACAGTTTAAAATTAATAAAAATTCTCAATGATGTACAAGAATCTAATAATTTAAGAGCATTCAATTCTCATTTTTCTTTCTGAAGTATATAAAATGTTGTCGGTGTTGCTGTACGATAGGAAGACTGTCTCGCTGCTACAGCTTTGAAGACATTTCAAGATAATCTAATTTGTACTCACAAGAATAATTTATTCACTTGGATCAATACCTTTATGACAGATTTTTCATTAAAAAACTCCATCTAAGACTACAGTAGCAAGAGCATCAACTTTTTCAATAAAGGTTAAAGAAATCTGTTTGTAAAAGATTAGACAGTAACTTTGAGCAGTCCTATCAACGAGTAAGCTGTGTTCTTCAGGAACTATTTCAAAATGTAATCTCAGATCTAAACAATTTTTTCTCATAGTGGAGAATAAAATATTTCAGTTTATTTATTTAATTACTGTGTTACAATTGTTGTGCTAAAAATTAGTCAGATTTAGGGTTATGAGTTGGAAAATTTTCTGAAACTTGTTGAATTGACTTTGAATGACCCCATTATAATGATTCAGTGTAACAATCTGAACCATAACAGAGTAAAATAACCTATTTACACTTGTATGAAGTAGCTGTTAGGTTTGATTTGTGTTGTAATTTTTTCTGGGTAGTAAACTTACAAGGAGAGGACGCCTACTCGTCATTGCTGAATTTGTTCAAATTTATGGTACATGTAGATATGGTAAGATATGAAAGTGCACCAAGTGGGAACTCCAGATGGCTAAGTGTTTAGGAAATAAAAGGAATTTTGATACGTATCTATCTCCATATGCACAATGTTTTTGCTCCTTGGCAATGCATACAGCATACACTACTGACTTCACAATTAACCACATCATCATATATGTTATTTTGTATTTATATGTGCACATCATCATTGTGGGGACATCATTATTTAAAACAAGCATATTGTCTGCTGGACTGTGCGATGAAAGAAGCTGTTCTCAGAATGTCAATCAAATTTGTTTTTCTATGGAGACATTAAAAAAGCCTTGTAACTGCAAAAGGGCGGTGTTCATAATGTGCACAAGATGTGATCAAAATTATTGCTTTCCCTGTTTCTTCAATGAATTTCACCCCAGTACATGTAAATAATCAGTTGCAAAATAATGGAGGTATCGATTTACATACACAACGTCCACAAGTACGTGGTACTGCAGACCTTTTTAAAAAGTTTGTAGTCCTGAATTTCATCCAATGCCCTTTCTTTTTTTGCTTATATAAATCAATAATATAACCTATATGATGTGGTTAATTGTGACGTCAGTCTACATCTACATCAATACTCTGCAAAGCACTGTGAAGTGCATTGCAGAGGGTACGACCCACTGTGTCAGTTATTAAAGTTTTTTCCATTCCATTCACGTATTGAATGTTGGAAGAATGATTATTTAAAAACCTCTGTGCATGCTGTAATTAATCTAATCTTGTTCTCATGATCCCTATGGGAACAATATGTAGGTGCATGCATTGCCAAGGAGGAGAAAAAAATTTGCCGCCAGGTGGAGTTGAACCCGCGACCTTCTCAATATGAATCCGATCTTTTACCGCTGAGACAAACACTGCTTCTTAAACACGCTGTCACAGGGACAGTTGATAAGATGCATATGGTAATAGATCTGTATCAAACTTCCTTTTATTTCCTTAAAGCTTGGCCATCTGGAGTTCCCACTTGGGGAACTTTTGTGTCTCACCACACCCTACATGTACCATAAATTTGGTCAAATTCTGCGATGAGGAGTAGGCGTTCTCTCCTTGTTAGTGCACAAGATTATGCATTCAATTATCATTTATATCATAGCTTTCATCCCTAGTTTAGTTGGAATGGAGCAAAGCTTTTGACGTGAAAAATTTATGACTTAAATTTTCAGCAAGGTTTCATACTCATGACCTAGGTTGTGAATTTCTGTCCCATTCTGTTCCCATTCCATTTTACTTCCTTTCTCTCCTACCTGATGAAGGAACCATGGTCCAAAAGCTTGTCCTATTTTTATGTTCTTGTTCTTCCTTGTGTGACTATCGGCTGTACAGCATAAAGGTAAGTACTGGCCAGCCAATCTATCTCTTTTGAAGAATAATTTATCAACAAGGTTTCAGAGCTTTTGTAAAGTATTTTGGTAAGAATTTTCTTACTGTTGCAGAAAATTCTGTGAAACAATTTGTGCATACTACTAATGGAATTTTAATTTTTGCCAACAGTTACGAAAACACTACAGTACACCAGAGTTTCCACCAAAACGTGTACGCAGCTCACATTCAAAGGTACTGCAACGGCGGCAACAGTCACTGGAGCGGTACCTCCGTGCCATGCTGGCTGCAGATCAATCCAGTCGCCTTCAGGTTCTTACATTTTTGGGTGTACCACAAGAAGAGCAGTTTGGGTGAGTTCCACAAGGCAAATTTATTGAGACATTCTACATCTACATCTACAACCATATTCCGCAAGCCACCCGACGGTGTGTGTCGGAGGGTACCTTGAGTACCACTATCGATTTCCCCTCCTATTCCAGTCATGTATTGTTCGCGGAAAGCAGGATCTTTGGTTTGCCTCTGTGTGGGCTCTAATCTCTCTGATTTTATCCTCACAATTTCTTCGCAAGATATACATAGGAGGGAGCAATATACTGCTAGACTCCTCAGTAAAGGTAACTCTCGAAACTTCGACAAAAGCCCATACCGAGCAACAGTGCGTCTCTCCTGCGGAGTCTTCCACTAGAGTTTAGTGATCATCTCCATAACGCTTTCACGATTACCAAATGATCCTGTAACGAAGCGCGCTGCTCTCCGTTGGATCTTCTCCACTTCCTCTATCAATCCCACCTGGTACGGATCCCACTCCGGTGAGCAGTATTCAAGCTGTAGGCGAACTTCCTTTGTTTTCGGACTGCATTTCCTTAGAATTCTCCCAATGAATATAAGTCTGGTATCTGATTTACCAATGATTGATTTTATATGGCCGTTCCATTTTAAATCCCTCCTAATGACTACTCCCAGATAATTTATGGAATTAACTGCTTCCAGTTGCTGACCTGCTATAGTGTAGCTAAATGATAAAGGATCTTTCTTTCTGTGCATTCGTAGCACATTACACTTGTCTACATTGAGCTTTAATTGCCATTCCCTGCACCATGCGTCAATTCGATGCAGATCCTCCTGCATCTCAATACAATTTTCCATTGTTACAACCTCTCTATATACTACAGCATCATCCGCAAAAAGCCTCAGTAAACTTCTGATGTTACCCGCAAGGTCATTTATATATATCGTGAACAGCAACGGACCCACGACACTCCCCTGTGGCACGCCTGACATAATTCCTACTTCGGAAGACTTCTCTCCATTGAGAATGACCTGCTGCTTTCTGTTATCTAGGACTTCCTCAATCCAATCACACAATTGGTCTGATAGACCATATGCTCTTACTTTGTTCATTAAACGATTGTGGGAACTGTGTCAAATGCCTTGCGGAAGTCGAGAAACACAGCATGTACCTGAGAACCCGTGTCTATGGCCCTCTGAGTCTCGTGGACGAATAGCGCGTCCTGGATTTCACATGAACGCCTTTTTTGAAACCCATGCTGATTCCTACAGAGCAGATTTCTAGTCTCGAGAAATGTCATTATATTCGAACATAATACATGTTCCAAAATTCTACAACTGACTGACATTAGAGATATAGGCCTATAGTTCTGCACATCTGTTCGAGGACCCTTCTTGAAAATGGGGATGATCTGCGCCATTTTCCAATCTTTCGGAACGCTATGCTCTTTCTAGAGACCCACGATACACCACTGCGAGAAGGGGGGGCGGCAGTTTTTCACGTACTCTGTGTAAAAACGAACTGGTATCCCATCAGGTCCTGCGGCCTTTCCTCTTTTGAGTGATTTTAATTGTTTTTCTATCCCTCTGTCAATTATTTTGATATCTGCCATTTTGTAATCTGTGCGGCAATCCAGGGAAGGAACTACAGTGCAATCTTTCTCTGTGAAACAGCTTTGGAAGAAGACATTGTTTTTTTCTTTCCTGTAACTCCCCGTCTGCTTTGCATATAGCAAACAGTATAATTTTCACTCACAAAAAAGTGTTTTTAAATTTATACTTAATAAAGTTTTCTTGCTTATATTAAAAAGTCTATTAGACTATTCCATAAATTTTATTTCTTGTGGCATCACCTTTAATGGTTATCATATTATGAAACTGTACAGAAATCGTGGTAATTATTTCTGTTGTGTCCTTGAATTGTCTTTATTTGGATTATTTCCTTAGTTAAAAAACAAAGCTGGAATTTGCTAGTTACTTCACCATTTGTTGTAGACCTAGTTTGTTAACCAATTTCCCATACAATATCTCCATACGCTCCCTAGTCCTTCATCCATCTCAATAACTAGGCACAAAGAAGTTACTAGTCATGTCATCTAATACTGCCCTGGCCTGGAACAACTGAATCACATTGTATGCTAGGTATTGATTATGGTTCATCATGCTCTTAAAAGAGAGCATCCTACCCAAATCTTTCCCATCCCCCTCTACTAAATTTGTGTTCTTTTGCCCACCCGGCCTCAACACCTAATCCTTCCCCATGCCACTCCCAGTGTTAATCGCTTGCCACAGAAGACACAGGTTCAAGACGTATTAAATCCACCATCTCATCGCTTCCTGTAAAATTAACAAAGATCTTTACCAGATCTGCAGAAATAACTGCACACGGTTTTTATATATTGGTATGATTACCAACCAGCTGTCAATCAGAATGAATATCCAATGCCAAACTGAAGCTAAGAGCAAGGTGGACACACCCTGTAGATCAATATGCAGCTGAGCGGAACATGCTTTTTTTATGGCTGCTTCACAACCTGAGCCATGGTTGACACAACACTTGAAGTGCGCAGTGACGTGATTTTGTGTTTAGGAATGTGTGGGTTATGATTTTTGTGAATGTATGTATTCCTTTTCTGATTAAGGCTATGACCGAAAGCATTAGTTGAATTATCTCTCTATGTTTCTCTGCATATCACTGATTGTTCTACTGCATTTCAGTCTATTCTTTTCATAGTATTGTTGATGTTGACCACCTTCATATCTGAATGTTCTCAACTAGTGATTGGTTAAAATCTTAAAGGGAAAAGTAATCAACCTGTAATTTTACAATAAATAAATTCTCACGCGCATTTAGAAATGGCTATCAAATATTTGGTCCTACTTTATTAGAGTTATTTGATACTAGTGTTTGTGTACCAGAATTGCTTTAAAGAAAAAAAGAAAGTAAAGAGAAGTAACTAAAAGAAGTCAGGTTGTGAGGCTTCATCGTGAGTCGTGTCGGGATAGCACAGTCGGTAGTGCGCTTGCCCGCGAAAGGCAAAGGTCCCAGGTTCGAGTCCTGGTTCCGGCACACAATTTTAATCTGCCAGGAAGTTTCAAGAAAGTTTGATATTGGAGACAACTAATTTTTTCGAATTGCAGTTGTGTACACCCAGATCTAAAAATGATTATATTTAACTGTAACTACTCATCAGTAATGTGTCAGCAGCTGAGACTGGATATTTCCTTTGTTTGTTGAATTAAACCTCTAAACATGCAACTATGTCATCTCACAGAGAACATTCCTCACAATTCAAAAATATGGAGTGCATTGTTTGGAGGGGACACACTGAAGCCAATCCAAAATATGGAATTCATCAATGTTACCATGGTGATGGTACTAACTTGTAACTCTTAGTCTAGTAACAGAGTACTTTTTGTGTGTCAAATAACCCTGAAGTGGTTTTAAAGAGCCATGTTGTTAATTTTCAGGCATATGTAATACACCATCATCCTGTAATTGCAGGGCAGTAGGCAGGGTTGATACATTATAGAGCTTGTCTTACAAGTTAATTCATAATGAACAATGCTATTTTGAGGGAGAAAGGGATAAAAGTGATCCTTATATCTTTGCTGAATGAGTAGCTTCAGGTCTGAAAATTGAAATAGCTTTGAAGGAAATGATGATGATGAAGAAGTGATCTGGAGATCTACAGGAATGAACTGATGCTCCTTTGAGTCCAAGAAAAAAATGATGGAAATCAGTAATTTTCAAGGGGACATAATTTGGCCATGTGTGTGTGACTATTCTGCATGGTAATAATATTGTACCTGGAAGAAACCGCATTTCTACAAGATAGTGAGTGTTTTCCTGAAGGAAAATTGACCTTTTATTAATAATAAATGATGTGGTTTTGATTAAAAAAATGTTTGCTTGAAATGGATGATACTGCTTCAAGATACTGTTTTGAACTGGCTATTCATTATGGCATAATCTTTTGGGGAAATTCAGTAAATGTCACAAGAGTCCTAGTATTACAAAAGAAAAATATGTGTGTTGTCAGAAAACAGGTGTCTTGTTAACCACTGTTAAAAAAAAATACCACCTGTCCCCTCCCTCATACTTGACAATTTCCATTTCCACAACAACTCCAGTACTCATCACAAATATAATTTTTAAATTTTCTACACACCACCTGAAACTCTATGCCTGAACACCAGAGTAAATGGGATTAAAAATTGGCAAAACACAGAAGGTAGTAAATGTATTTAATATGGAATTTGCTTCACCGAAGTGACTGCTCCTCAGTATCCTAGTTCAAAAGTGCTACTAATACAACGTCAATTTTTAAAGAAAATTTCACTATTTTAACAAGAGAATTAGATGTTTAAATTTGTTGTATTAACAACCTAATGAATAATTTGGAATTGCAACTTAGATATGTATATTAAAATGTATTATATGTTAGTCTTAACTGCTTGCATTATGTAACTTGACATGTCTCCTATCCCAAATCAAATGATTTGAAAATTGTGCATAACAAGATGAATAAAACACATTTCATGTTATAGAGACTATAATATTGCCTGTATCATAAATATAAACAAAAGCTGAACCCTATACACTGATAAAAACATTAATGAACTCTTACTTGAACTTGGAATTTGTTTTGGGAAACTACTCTTTTTTTTTACATCCCCCATGAACCACAGACTTTACCGAGGTGGGGCGGCTTGCATGTCTCAACGATGCAGATAGCCGTATCATAGGTGCAACCACAGTGGAGGGGTATCTGTGTAGAGGCCAGACAAACATGTGGTTCCTGAAGAGGGGCAGCAGCCTTTTCAGTAGTTACAGGGGCAACAGTCTTGATGATTGACTGAGTTGGCCTTGTAACATCAGCTAACATGGCTTTGCCGTGCAGTTACTGCGAACGGCTGAAAGCAAGGGGAAACTACAGTCATTAATTCTCCCGAGGACATGCAGCTCTACTGTATGACTATATGATGATGGCGTCTTCTTGGGGAACATATTCTGGAGGTAAAATAGTTCCCCATTCGGATCTCTGGGCGGGGACTACTCAGGAGGATGTCGTCATCAAGAAAAACAAAACAGGCATTCTACGGGTCGGAGCGTGGAATATTCTAACCCTTAATCGCATAGGTAAGGTAGAAAATTTGAAAAGAGAAATGGATAGGTTAAAGTTAGATATGGTAGGGATTAGTGAAGTTCGGTGGCAGGATGAACAGGATTTCTGGTCAGGTGAGTACAGGGTTATCAATACAAAATCAGTTGGTGGTAGTGCAGGAGTAGGTCTGATAATGAATAAGAAAATAGGAATGCGGGTAAGTTACTATAAACGGCATAGTGAACGCATTATCATAGTTAAGATAGACATGAAGCCAACACCGACCACAGTAGTGCAAGTTAATATGCCAACTAGCACGGCCGATGATGAGGACATTGAAAAAATGTATGAGGAGATAAAATAAATCATTCAGAAATTTAAGGGAGGGAAAACTTGATTGTGATGGGGGACTGGAACTTGGTAGTAGGAAAGGGAAGAGAAGGTAATGTAGGTGAATATGCAGAGGACCATATAGGCAGAAGGACAAGGCTTAATCGAAATTCCAGGATAACACAGGATATACTAAACTTAATAGATAAGAGGAGAAAATATAAAAAAAGGGAAAAATGGGAGTACAAACATCTGAAAAATGAAATTGACAGGAAGTGCAGACTGGCTAAGCAGGAGTGGCTAGAGGACAAATGCAGAACCATAGAAGAATGCAGAACCATAGAAGAATGCATAACTAGAGGAAAGATAGATATTGCCTACAGGAAAATAAAAGAGATATTTGGAGACAAGAAATGCAGTTGTATGAATATCAAGAACTCAGATGGAGAACCGGTACTAAGCAAAGAGGCGAAAGCTTGAACTGTCGAAAGAATATATGGACCGTGTTATGCATCACAAGACCAAGTGCCGTTACTTTATATTTTTAGGGTCCAAAAAAGAGGACATGTCCGGGTAAAAGAGGATGTCTGGTAACCCTAGACATGTGGCACTTGGACTAATGATGCATAACACCATCCATATAGAGGGCTTATACAAAGGAAATAAACTTGAAGGCAGTATTCTAGAAATGTCAGACGAAGTGGAGGAAGATGAGATAAGAGATATGATGCTGCGAGAATAATTTGGCAGAACGCTGAAGGACTTTAGTCAAAACAAGGCCCCCGGAGTAGATGATATTCCGTCTGAACTGCTGATATTGTTAGGGGAACCAGTCGTGAAAAAATTGTATCACCTGGTATGCAAGATGTACAAGACAGGGGAAATGCCCTCTGACTTCAAGAAGAATATCGCAATTCCAATTCCAAAGAAAGCAAGTGCAGACAAGTGTGAAAATTACAGAACTATCATTTTAAAAAATCATGGTTGCAAAATACTAAAATGAATTATTTACAGACGAATGGAAAAACTTGTGGAATCCAATCTCGGGGAAGATCAGCTTTGATTTAGGAAAAATGTAGGAACACGGTAGGCAATACTCACATTACGACTTATCTTAGAAGATAGCTAAGGAAAGGGAAACCTACGTTTTTAGCATTTCTCGATTTGGAGAAAGCTTTTGACAATGTCGACTGGAATACACTCTTCCAAATTCTGAAGGTAGCAGGGGTAAAATATAGGGAGCGGAGAGTTATATTCAACCTAAACAAAGACCAGACAGCGGTTATTAGAGTCAAAGGGCAAGAAAGGGATGCAGAGGTCGGGAAGGGAGTAAGACAGGGGTGTAGCCTTTACCCAGTGTTGTTCAATCTGTACATTGAGCAGGCAGTAAAGGAATGGAAGGAGAAATTTGGAAAGGGCATTAAAGTGCAGGGAGAAGAAATAACAATATTGCGGTTTGCCGATGACATAGTAATTCTGTCAGAGACTGCAAAAGATCTGGAAGTGCAGTTGAATGGAATGGTCACGTCTTGAAAGGAAGATATAAGATGAACATTAACAAGAGTAAAACGAAGGTAATGGAATGCAATGACAGAAAATCTGGCGATGCTGAAGGAATTAGATTAGGTAATGAGACAATAATAGTAGTAGATGAATTTTGTTATTTGGGTAGCAAGATAACTTCTGATGGGCGAAGTAAAGAAGATATAAAATGCAGAATGGATATGGGGAAAAAGCGTTTCTAAAGAAGCGAAATTTAACATCCAATATTGATTTAAATGTTATGAAGTCCTTTCTGAAAGTATTTGTCTGGAGTGTAGCATTGTATGGGAGTGAAACGTAGACGATAAGGAGTTCAGATAAAAAGATGATAGAATCTTTTGAAATGTGGTGCTACAGATGAATAATGAGAATTAGATGGGTAGATCATGTAACTAACTGAATAGGGAAGAATAGAAGTTTCTGGCATATCCTGACCAAGAGAAAGGGATAGATTGGTTGGACACATTCTGAGACATCAAGGAATTGTCAACTTAGCATTAGAAGGAAGCGTGTGGGGTAAAAATCATAGAGGGAGACCGAGGAACGAATATAGTAAGCAGATTCAAAAGGATGTAGGTTGCCAAACGTATTGTCAGATGAAAAGACTTGCACAAGACAGGGTAGTGTGGAGAGCTGCATCAAACCAATCTGCGGACTGAAGACTACCACAACAACAACAACAACAACTCTTTTTTAAATCATAGGATAATTTACTATTTATTACTATAGCCACCTGACACAGGATATGCAACCTGTCTATAATTTGATGTTCTCATATAATTACTGCCTGGGACGATATCCTCTGCAATATGACTGTAATTATTTACAGTCAGAGATCTGAAGATAGAGAGTTAAGTGACTTCCTTTTAATAAGACATTGTTACAGAAGTGAATTTTACTTACTTTGATTAAATATAGCCATTGGCTGATTGTGAACAGATAACCTTATTATTCTTACAATTGTTTTTATATCAGCTTATATTTCACATAAAGGAAGGCGTTGTGAAGACCAGTTACTAGCAGATCTATTTTTCTTGTGTCATTGTCCTCTGTGTTCCCCATAAATTACGGAAGTAACACTCTAATGTCTAATTCAGTGAAAATTAATGGTTTTTTCATAGGTCTTCAGATAACATCAGAGATAAGAGCATTGATCACCAACCAGTCTTCTATTTCAAGGCAGACCCTTTTTTGGAACATGTTGGAGATGATGTATCATCGGATATTATAATTCAAGGTGTTTTTCAAGCACTATATGGGAAAAAGGAGTAGGTGGACTACCCATTTGAGATAATTATCCAGCCATATACAGAAAAAAAATGTCCTTTATTAGACGCATGCAGTGGCTGGTGTTTGGAGGTGTATGGCTTGTTTATGCGTCAACATATTTGTTGCGCAAACCTTTAGGTGTGATAAAGGTAAGACATATATATTTTGTCTTGAACTCTTTCATTTTGGTATTGCTTACACACATGTCTTTCATGTAATGTGGATGCTTATGTCATTATTTTAATTGTATTTGTATCAACTTAACATAGTACATAATTATTTATTTATTTTTTAGGTTTTTGTTGCAAGCGACCTTCATTAGTCAAATGTCTGTAAGAATTACTCTTAGGTTTCATTTTGATTGATAGCCTTTTGCAAAAGGTTTTCTTGTAACTTATACATCTCGTCCTTTGTTGACAATATATTGCACTAAGCTTGTCTGGAACAGTATCTGACCTGCCAAGCATGATGTGCAAACTACATATGACGACTGTATGGTTTGTCATCCTTTCTGCATCCAGCACATGAGTTACATAGCTTATGTACTGCAGTATGAATTTTTACTCGCTGCTCTCTCTATTTCTCTTGGGTGTAGCTAACATGTACCAATTTGTAATGTAAACTTATTTTCTGAAAGTAACATGTATTTTCACTTTGAGTTGTGCCATTATTGTGATATATCTTGAGCAAAGAAATTCAGTGTTTCAGTAATAGAGAATAGATAACAACTCACAGTAAAGATTATCACTGAGCCACTGACAGGCATGTAAAATAGACAATCACATTCACACAAATTAAATTTTCGGCCATTGCCTTCATCAGAAAAAGAAACATGCATTCACACAATCACTCAGACATAACTAAGCACCACTATTGGAGCGGTGAAAGATGGTGATTGTTTGTGTATTTCTTTTTCTGATGAAGGCTAAGACTGAAAATTTAAGTTGTATGAATGTGATTATCTATTTTATGTGCCTGTCAGTGGCTCAGCAATCATCTTCATATAGAGTTGTTATCGATCCTCTATTATTGACATTCCAATCCAATTTTCTATTTGATGTTTCAGGATGGTAAAAATTCATATTTTTAGGACAAATAAATGAAGGGCTTATTATTACACAGAGAGCAAGCCATACTGAGAAAGCATAGTGGACTGTATAGTAGGTTGCATGAGTGATAAACTTGCAGGCTGTTTAGTTGTGTCATCCTAAATGGTTTAGGCTGAATTCACTGTGAAAGCATGAGCAGTAGAATAGCCATATTGCACTGAATCGTGTTCAGAATCTTAAAAAAGAGTTAATGGATTAATGAATTAAGAATATTATAACAGGCGTGACTTTGCTTTTTCCATTATAATGGATGTAGACATGCATGTTTCAGTTTTCCCAGTTCAAATCTTGTTATGGAGGATGTTGTGTACTTAAATTAACAAACTGCAGCAACACTTATTTTAATATACACTATATTTATTTCAGTGATGCTGTTATTCTTCATTTGTTGTAGTGTCATCATAAATTCTTTCATTTAAAGGTATATCTGAAGCACAGCTCAGATTATTTCATAACTTTTCAAAGTAGATTTGAATGTGTTCCCCTTACACGTAGGCCCTATCACTAAATACACTTACTGTAAAATGAAATACTCTTTAATACAAGGGCTAGTGAATGGATCACACGATAAAACATTTGTAATGAGGAAGGTAATTAGACAATGAATAAAAAACAATTTGGGAAAGGTATTTATAGGCTAAAAGAAGAAATAAAAGTGCTTAATGTCTGAAATTCTCTGTACAGATTGTAATAAGGCATGTTGGGATGTATTCCCATCTGCCTGCATTGCTGTACCTCCCGATACAAGTGTTGCATAATAGTAGGTATGAATGTAATTGATCTATTATCACCAAGTGGATGTCGTCCAGTACACACCTGTCCAGCGCTAGCACATTTTCAGTTGTAAGGGTAACCGGCTTCTCTCTAGAAACTACATATTTTGACTTTTCATTGCACTTTTCCTTCAGTTAATTAAAGTTATTGTGTACTCGCGTTTTTATTTGATTCATATTCATGTTAAATATCTGGTTAGTATATTATTCCGCCGTATGCATCACGTCGCGACAATCGTCTGTCTTTATTTTCTGATTAGAAGCGACACATAGTATTTTGATTTTCGTCTGTGTGTTCTCATTTTAATTTGTAAATTTATACTGTGCTCTCGTGCATATTAGATTCAAATCCGCGTTTAGTTTTCCTTTGAATGCATCGCGACTGTAGTTTTTGTTTTTGTCGGCACTGTAATCATGAATAGGGACTGTGCATGCTGTGTGCAGATGCAGTCTGAGCTGGTGAGACTTCGCTCCCAGCTTCAAGCTGTGTTAACCTCGCTTGCACAGTTGTAAGCTGCAATCGAGGGGCGTTGTTATTGTTGGCAGGTAGTGGGGACCAAACGGACACCTATCGTCTCCGCCGATCGGCCTGCGTCATCAACATGCCCTGATACTGCTAGCAGTGAGGCAGACACCCCACCCGTGGTTGCATGGGAGGTTGCTCCAGTGCATGGCAGGAGGCACAAGACATTCCGGGGCACCAATCATGAGGCCTCCCCAGTTCGTCCTGCGAACAGGTGTGAGGAGCTATCTATTCAGGACAATGTTCCTGAGTCAGATGGTGTCTGTCATTCTGAGGTCACCACCCAGCCTGCAAGATCCGGGCTTTCACAGAGGGTGGGTTTGCTTGTAGTTGGGAGCTTCAACAGTAGGTGGGTGATGTAGCCCCTTAGAGAGATGGCTGCCAAGGAGGAGGAGGCCAACGTGCACTCTGTGTGCATACCGGGTGGAGTCATTCCAGATGTGGAACGAGTCCTTCCGGATGCCTTGAAGGGTACGGGGTGCAGCCAACTGAAGGTGGTGGCTCATGTCATACCAATGATGTTTCACTTCGGATCTGAAAAGATCATCTCACGTTTTGAGCGACTATCTGAAGTGGTAAAGATGCCAGTTGCTTGCAAGATGAAAGCAGAGCTCACCATCTGCAGCATAGTTGACAGAACCGACTGTGCACCTCTGGGTACAGAGCCGAGTGGAGGGTTTGAATCAGAGGCTCAGATGGTTCTGTGACAGTGTAGGCTGCAGATGCCTTGAGTTACGCCATCGGGTGGTGGGTTTCCGGGTTCCGCTGAATAGGTCAGGAGTCCACTATATGCAGGAAACGGCTACGCAGCTACACGGTGTTGCATGGACTGGGTGGTTTTTTAGGATAAGGGGCTTTGGGGAAAAATAAAATGGCCAATTTCAAAGGGTGCAGGTGGATCACAGGAGAAATTTAGATCTGGGAACTATCAGTATAACAGTTGTAAATTGTTGTAGCTGTGTCAGGAAAGTACCAGAACTCCAAGCGTTAATAGAAAGCACCGAAGCACACATCATTGTAGGCAGTGAAAGTTGGCTCAAGCCGGAAATAAGTTCAACAGAAGTATTTGTAAAAGATCTAACAGTGTTGAGGAAGGACAGATTAAATGAAATAGGTGGAAGCGTGTTTTTCGCCGTCAAAAGTAGTATTTTGTGTAGCGAAGTTGAAGTTGATAGTTCCTGTGAGCTATTATGGCTAGAGATTGTACCTGAAAATCGTAAGATGTTAATAATTGGTGCCTTTTACCGACATCCCGACTTTGACGATACAGTAGCAGGAAGATTCAAAGAAAACCTAATTACAAAACTGTACCCGACTCACTCGATAATAGTAGGTGGTGATTTTAATTTACCCTCAATCTGTTGGCGAAATTATACTTACAAATCAGGAGGTACCAATAAAACGTTGTGCGAAACTGTACTCGACGCATTCTCTGAGAATTACTTCAAACAATTAGTGCACGATCCAGCTAGAATTGTAAATGGATGTGAAAACACACTTGATCTCTTAGCAATAAATAATCCTGTGCTCATAACGAGCATCAAAACGAATACAGGTTTGGTGAACACAGAGCTGTCATAGCGATATTGAATATTGAAAGTCCCCAAGTTACCAAAAATAAACGAAAAGTATATTTGTTCCAGAAAGCAGATAGAAATAAAATACATTGCTTCTTGAAAGAGAGCTTCCACTCATTTCTAACAATACGTAGATGTAGCCCAGATGTGGCTCTAATTCAAAGAAGTGGTATCAACAGCAATTGACAGTTTTATACCAAATAAATTAATAAAAGAAGGTGGTGGTCCCCCTTGGTACACAAAACAGATCAGGACACTGATGCAAAAGCAAAGGAATAGGCATGCTAAATTTAAACAAACACAAAATCCCCAGTATTGGTGATCCTACACAGAAGCTCGAAATTTAGAAAAGATCTCAATGAGAGATGCCTACAACACTTATCACAACACTACTCTTTTTCGAAATTTGACAGAAAACCCAAAGAGATTTTGGTCATATGTTAAATATACTAGGGACAAAACACAAACAACACCCTCACTATGTGATAGTAATGGCGATCCTGCCGATGACAGCACTACTAAAGCAGAGTTACTAAACATAGCTTTTAGAAACTCATTCACCAAAGAAGACGAAACCAATATTCCAGATTTCGAATTATGAACAGAGGCCGTAATGAGTTACGTAGAAGTAGATATCATCGGAGTAGTGCAGCAACTAAAATCACTTAACAAGAACAAGTCTTCTGGTCCAGACTGTATACCCAATAGATTTCTATCTGATTATGCCGAAGACATAGTCCCTTACTTAACAGCCATATACAACTGCTCTCTCAAAGAAGGATCTGTACCAAAAGATTGGAAAGTTGCACAGGTCACACCTATATTCAAGAAAGGCAGTAGGAGTAACCCACTAAACTACAGGCCTATTTCATTGACGTCAATTTGCAGCAGGGTTTTGGAACATATCCTGTATTCAAATATTACGAATTACTTTGAACAGAATGATCTATTGACCCAAGGTCAACACGGATTTAGAAAATATTGTTCATGCGAAACACAACTAGCTGTTTATTCACATGAAGTGATGGGCTATCCAAATTTCTTGATTTCCAGAAGGCTTTTGACACCCTACCTCACAAACGGCTTTTAATCACATTGCGTGGTTATGGTATATCGCCCCAAATTTACGATCGGATAGGGGATTTCCTGTCACAGAGGACACAGTTTGTAGTAATCGATGGTAACGCATCGACTAAAACAGAAGTGATATCGTGCGTTCCACAGGGTAGTGTTATTGGTCCCCTGCTGTTCCTTATTTACATAAATGATTTAGGGGAAAATCTAAGTAGCTCTCTTTGGTTGTTTGCAGATGACGTTGTCATTTACCGTCTAGTAAAATCATTTGAAGATCAAAACCAACTGCAGAATGATCTGAATAAGATATCACTATGGTGTAAAAATTGGCAATTGACTCTTAATAATGCGAAGTGTGAAGTCGTCCACATGAGTACGAAAAGAAATCTGTTAAACTTTGTTTACAAGATAAATCAATCAAAAGTGAAGGCCGTAAACTCCACAAAATACCTAGGAATTACTATTACTTCAGACTTCAACTGGAAAGAACATGTAGATAATGTCATGGGATAGGTGAACCAGAGACTGCATTTTATTGGCAGAACCCTTAAAAGATGTAACAGAACTACAAAAGAAACTGCATACACTACGCTTGTCCATCCATTTTTGGAGTACTGCTGCCCAGTGTGGGATCCTTATCAGGTGAGTTTGACGGAGGACATTGAAAGAGTCTAGAGAAGGGCAGCTCGTTTCGTATTGTCACGATATATATGAGACAGCATTACGGAAATGATACAGGATCTGGGATGGGAATCATTACAACAACAGCGCTTATCGCTGCAGTGTGGCTACTTACGAAACTCCAATCGCCAACATTCTCCTCCAAATGCAAAAATATATTGTTGACTCCCACTTACTTAGGTAGAAATGACCATCAAAATAAAATACGAGAAATCAGAGCTCGAAAGGCGAGATTAAGGTGTTCTTTCTTCCCGCGCGCTATTTGAGAATGAAATGGGAGGTAAATAGTATAATGGTGGTTCGATGAACCCTCTGCCAGGCACTTAAATGTGATTTGCAGAGTATCCCATGTAGATGTAGATTTTCTTTTCCAAAACTTTTGTTATTCTTTTTTCTTATGTGACCAGCTGACATTACTTTCTTTTATTTGGTGTTGCAGAGATTTGTCTAAATAGCAAATGTTAGTTTATGCTAGACACATATTGTTATAGTTCAGATAGCATACTAATTAGTACACTCCTGGCCATTAAAATTGCTACACCATGAATATGACGTGCTACAGAAGTGAAATTTAACCAACAGGAAGAAGATGCTGTGATATGCAAATGATTAGCTTTTCAGAGCATTCACACAAGGTTGGCCCCAGTGACAACACCTACAACGTGTTAACATGAGGAAAGTTTCCAACTGATTTCTCATTCACAAACAGCAGTTGGCCGGCATTGCCTGGTGAAACGTTGTTGTGATGCTTCATCTAAGGAGAAGAAATGCGTACCCTCATATTTCCAACTTTGATAAAGGTTGAATTGTAGCCTAGCGCAATCGCAGTTTATCGTATCGCGACATTGCTGCTTGCGTTGGTCACGATCCGATGACTGTTGGCAGAATATAGAATCAGTGGGTTCAGGAGGGCAATACGGAATGCCATGCTGGATCCTAACGGCCTCGTATCACTAGCAGTCGACATGACAGGCATCTTATCCGCATGGCTGTAACGGATCGTGCAGCCACGTCTCGATCCCTGAGTCAACAGATGGGGTAGTTTGCAAGACAACGACCATCTGCACAAACAGTTAGACAACGACCATCTGCACAAACAGTTAGACAACATTTGCAGCAGCATGGACTATCAGCTTGGAGACCATGGCTGCAGTTACCTTTGACAGTGCATCACAGACAGGAGCGCCTGCAATGGTGTATGCAATGATGAACCTGGGTGCACAAATGGCAAAAGTCATGTTTTTTGGTTAATCCAGGTTCTTTTTACAGCATCATGATAGTTGCATCTGTGTTTGGTGGCATCACAGTGAACACAAATTGGAAGCGTGTATTCATCGCCATACTGTCTTATCACCCGGCGTGATGGTATGGGGTGTCATTGGTTACACATCTCAGTCACCTCTTATTTGCATCGACGGCACTTTGAACAGTGGCCATCACATTTCAGATGTGTTACGACCAGTGGCTCTACCTGTCATTCGATCCCTGCAAAACCTTACATTTCAGCAGGATAATACACAACCGCATGTTGCAGATCCTGTATGGGCCTTTCTGGATACAGAAATGTTCAACTGCTGCCCTGGTCAGCACATTCTCCAGATCTCTCACCAACTGAAAACGTCTGGTCAATGGTGGCCTAGCAACTGGCTCTTCACAATACGCCAGTCACTACTCTTGATGAACTGTGATATTGTGTTGAAGCTGCATGGGCAGCTGAACCTGTACACGTCATCCAAGCTCAGTTTGACCCAATGCCCAGGCGTATCAAGTCTGTTATTACGGCCAGAGGTGGTTGTTCTGGGTACTGATTTCTCAGGATCTATGCACCCAAATTGCGTGAAAATGTAATCACATGTCAGTTCTAGTATAATATATTATACTAGATCGTAGACATTTGTTAATGCAATACTTGTTCCTGCATGGTGTTTATTGTCCTCTGAATTCTGTTGGTGCACTTGTTTATAGTTTTCTAATGTGTGATGCATGATGTTTATCCCCGTCCCTCCCACCTCCCAGGCCTGACGAAGGAACATTGTTCCAAAATCTTGTTCTTCGCTTTTTTCGTAATTTTTCTTTCTTTCTTTCTTTCTTTGTGTCATCTTTCCAGCATCTTGAAGGTCTGCCATGCTTTCTTTTTTGATGTGGAGTCCATTGCCATATTCTTTTTGGCCATCTTGTGTGTGGCGTACATTGCAAATGACCATACCATGTACTTATTCCATATGCAGTCTAGGATCGTACTTTCCACTCCCATGATATCTCTGATCCTGTCATTTCTAACATGATCAAGCCTGGAATATCCACAACTCCATTTTCAGAAATCCGTTTCAACTACTAGTAATCAATCTTTGTGCCTTTTAGTTGGTTTACACTAACCAGCTGTCCATTAGGCTGAATGGCCACCGCCAAACTTTTGTCAAAATATAGCCAAGGTCAGGCGATAACAGACAGTAAACAGCTGAGTCAACAGTTACGTAATCACGCGACTTGGCGCGTGTTGCTTATGCGGCCAGCGTACACTGCCAGGCGCATTCAATATACACAAAAATACATCATCATTATTGAGAACAAAGAACCCCCCTTCAAAACCCCCCACAAATTATTACAATTTATATCAAATTGTTGGATCCTTGAGCAGTGGTTCTAGACGTACAGGACAGCGGTTCTCGGCTGACGCTACTGATCATTATTATCTATAAAATCATTGCATTTTCATGATATAAAGAGGGGGGGTTACAAATAATACACACATATAGTCTTCAAACACATTTATTCAATTGGTGTAATAGTGTGCTACATCACCAATTATTTTTACACTGGAACAACACCCAAATCCTTTATACCATATATCAACAGACTCCATCTCATTGATTCTGCATGGATTCCTGGTCCTTATAACAAATGACATATTAGATGACAAATAACTCTTGCCAGAGTCTTTGTTAACATCACAATACACACTCCACATACGATATGCAATTACATCTCGTGTATTTGCACTCTCAAGTTCAGCCAATGCTTTCACTGTAGCTCCATTACAACACAGCACAGCCACAGTCGGCTATAAGGTAGACCACCCTGTGGTGGAACATATGCTTGATCTCATTGCCTGCTTTGCAACCTGGGCCATTTTGATCCTCCCATCCACCACCAGATTTTCTGAAGTATAGTGAGGGGAGTTATCCTTACAGTACATTCTCCAATTTTGAAATTATCCAGGCTTACAAGAACACCCTTTTCATACAATGTAAACTTTCACAGTCGGCATTGTCTTCAGGTAAAACTTCCAGGCTGAGAGGCCATGGTCCAGGTGTAAAACTACCTCCCGAAGTTTCGTATCCTACTGCAGGAGGAAGTTTTACACCTGTACCATGGCCTCTCAGCTCGGAAGCTTTACCTGAAGAATAACACCCTTTTTCTTTACACCCACATCAGTTCTTACCCCCTCTAACCTACACCTCTCTCATTTTGTGTGTGTGTGTGTGTGTGTGTGTGTGTGTGTGTGTGTTTTTCCTTCCTCCCCTTCCCAGCTGCCCTACTCTATTCCTACACCATGTCTCATTCCACCCACCCATTATGTATATGCTCCATAAGGCTGTGCTGTATACATCTCCACCAATATGGCAGAACCTCTCCCCCCCCCCCCCCCCCCCCCGCTCGTTCCCACTCTTTCCTCCCCCACCCCTTCCACTCTTCTCCTATTTTCTCACCGCAAATCGTGATTCGGAGTGAGGCATCCTTAGTATCAAGAATGTGAGTTTCCAGAATACCTAATTTGGAACCTTCATATGTAGTAACAGATCTGTTAAAATCACACAAAGGTGGACCATCAAGTAACTTGTAAGAATTGAAAATCAGCAAAGTTGATAATGCTCCTGTGTGTCATTGAAATTCTATTTTCTGCTGAAGAATTGTCAGAGAAATGAAAAATCTTTGTCACTGTCAAACAGTTACAGACTGGTTTTGTATTAATAACGGAAGAAAAAGTGGTGCTTTGGGACGATTGCATAAACATGATTTCTGTGAATTATTCAGGACATCAGTTTCCGTGCACTGCAGCTTCTGCTTGATAATAGAAGGTTTTCTTGGAATGTAACTACTAAGAACATACTTGCTGAACATGGAACATGACCAGGCTTGTTGAAAACGAAACACATAGCAGATTTGTGCAGACAGCATTTGCTCTTATGGCAGACAAAACATTGTTGGCAAAACTTTAATTTAGTTGAGCATTGCCAGAAAGATTGCTTGTACTTCGATTGACCATGTGAAAGTTGTTTACCAGGGGGCCTTTACTGGTTGTGTGGATGCAGATATATTGCATTTGCTGCATGGTGTGTTATTTCTCGATGGCCACACCCGCAAAAGACACAATAATATTTGTGCAGTCAAAGGTTTTCTAAGGCTCAGTGATTTGCAATACATGTGACAGGTTTAGATTCTTGTGCTGTAGAATCTTCCGATGTGGTCTTCTGCAACAGTGTGTGCGATTCCTTCAAGAAAAATCTCATCTGAAAGGGGTTTGCCACAAATACAATAAAATTTACAATGTCTAGTGAGACGTGGGATTAAAAATTTACAGTAAAGTAGAGGACAGTTATATATTTAATATGGAGCTATAAAAAATGTTTTGAAATTGCAATGAATATATGTATATAAAAATGTGTATTATAAAATGCTTGCATTGTATAACTTGACATGTCTTCTGCATGCAAATCAAATGATTTGAAAATTGTATGTAACAAAATAAATAAATCACATTACACGCGCGCACTCTCTCTCTCTCTCTCTCTCTCTCTCTCTCTCTCTCTCTCTCTCTCTCTCTCTCTCTTTCACCTCGACATTTCATCAGTTAGTCTTTGTACAATTGTTGTTGTTACTTTGAAAAGTGAAAGAACTTGAATCTAGCAGCAGCGACATAAACCATAAACTTGGGCGCCATTATATTCTGTAAACACCAAAATCAAATCATGGTAGCTGACTGCATCAGGCTGGGTATGAAGAAATAATTTTGAAGTAACGTATAGATAGCAAGTCCTGACAAAAAGAGAGATAATGCACAATGAATGCTGTAAAGTGCTGCTGCAGTTGTTTCATATAGTCCTTCTGATCTTCCATTTATGCATCAAACACGTAAAATGGAGGCACACCCAATTGTGGCAGTGTCTGGGCGGTAGTCATTGTTTTTTGATTTTGTGTCAGTTGTGATAGGGCAATCATTAGCTCCATTGTAACAGAGCCATGTAAGTTCAGTTTCTCCTTATCCATCATGAACACTTTTCAAAATTAAATTCATAAATCTGTAAAGAAAGGCACAAAATTCTCTGCAGAAAACAGGGCCACACAATGTTTACATATTGGGCATATGAGAACTGCAATCATTACAGACAAATGTAGTTAAAGTCTAGCATCTCAGTCAATATGTAAACGTTCCCTTGACAATATGTGATAATTTCAAAATCTTGATTCATGAACAAGTCCTGAGGCACTGCAAAACACTGTATCTGGGTGAGGACAATATTCTACAAAGTGTACCCTCTCAGGGGAAACTCCGTTCTGATTTCATGAACACTCTCGTGACTCAAAGAATACTGTATCCTGATTTGAACAACACTCGGTCTAGTGTTTATACATATATTTTAAATATCTGTCCAGAGTTTCGAAGTGTATGGGATGATTTTGGACATAAATTGCCTTTTTTAAAATTAATTTTATTTTGGTGATGGTGACTTTTATTGATTCTTCTCCCAACTTTTTTGGATGTGGTTTTGCAGTTTATTTTGTAAAGTCGATCTTCGAATGTCATACTAATCACTCACTTTTCTGTATGTTAATTTGCCACACAGAATTTTATTAACTGCTTTAACAGTTCCGGGTCATAACTGCCCCAAACTTGAACATTTCTTGCTTTTATATGGTTTTGGCATTGTCTGAAATCGTCCCACATACTACACAATTTTGTAAAAACCTCCATTTTTTTGTAACTTCAAACAAAACTCTCAACAAACTTGTACAGAACTTTACAGTGCTGCAGCCTACTGGAAAGTGATACTGCAATACTTCTCTGTCAGTCTCAACAATGGAAAATTTCCATTCTTATTACTCAGTGTGAAGTTTTGACATTGAGACTATTCATTAGATTATTCTGTCAGTAAACAATCAATCCAAAATGCAAGTCACTGAACACATTAAGTACAGTTTCGTACATAAAATAAGTAGTGTGTAGATGTGGAAATTAACAGTAATACATTACTACACAGTGGGATGGTTGTGCAGTTTGTTATTCAGACTTTAATAATTTGTAATAACATTTTTTCCCTCTTTCCACATTTTTGTTAATAGCTCTTTACTGATGATTGAGAGACATAACAAAAATAATTCTGACAGTCTTTGACACTGTTTGACTCATCACCATGAACACTGGTATATTCATATGCATATTTTCATGGAGAATGTCTTATACTCCAGCATCCACTGTATAGCATATGTCAGATGGTACATTACAATTAGGTGTCTGATGAAACACAGAGAATGATGGGAGGTACTGATAGACAGTGGGGTGTGGAGTAGGAACGGGAACAGGGGGGGTAGATAGGGGATGAGGTGCTGGGCAGAGAGAGAGAGAGGTGGGAGGGGAGGAAGAGATGAACTAAGAGAGGAGGAAGAGGAGGGTAATTCACACACAGTGGAATACTTGGCCAACACCAGTTACTAAGACTAATAAAAGATGAAAGTTTAAATGCATCTCCGGTTGCTGTTCCCATAATCCATCATTCCATGACTATTCAACCAGTTTGAGAAAATGATCCAGCTCATAGTCTCAAATCTGACTGGAATTTGGCACAGCAATGGTACCATGCATGGATCACTTATATGTTGAATATTTGGTTCCCCTAAGACTTCCTTTCTCCTTTCAGTCTGACTAACTTTAAGTTGTGCAAATGTTGTATTACAATAGTACATTCAACTTACCACCACCATTATATCTATGCTCATTAATGGTGGTGCCTTCAGCCATGTGTTTTGAAATTCTTTATTCATTGGCTTCCAGTTTCGGTGCCACATTGATTTCTAATGAAGCCATCACGTGTCAAAAATTGGATCTATCACCAACATTTTTTACTGCCATGATAAGGTATTAAAATAAAAAGTGGTGTCTCCAGATGCTAGCTCCTCACATAACCCTTGCATGAAGAGATCATCTGTGGAGCAAGCCATTCCTGCATGAGAAGATATGTAGTAACAGTTATCATTTTGATCCCTTGTTATGACAACATGGAATGTTAGAGTGAGATCCATTTTTTTGCTAAGTGAGGGTCTGATGTTGGTGCAGTGTGGCACAGAAACTCGTAGCCATAGAATAAAGAGTTTTAAAACACACTGCTTAAGGCAGTACCATTAACCCTTGTATACAAACCAGCTGTGGTCTCTATCTGAAATAGGAGACAGATATAAGATTTTATCTGTTGTTTGTATCAGTTATTCACAAGTCGCTTCCTGTTGTTACAAAATTCAATTGTCACTGGAAAGAGATGTAAGAAAATTGATTTATGTGTTTAAATAAAAAATACATACATTCCAAAAAGGTGAAAGCCAATTTCTGAGCAATTAAATATTATTTGAGGACATCAAAAAATTGCTTTCCTTTGTAACGTTCCTGCTACAAACTGATAACTTCCATAAGCTGATGCTAAATAAATGTCACTTCCACGTATCATGATTACAATTACAAAATTATTAAGTTCAACACATTACCAGATTGTCGTAGGTTGGGTGTATCTCGTAGAATCTGCTTCGCTTGTAAAGTTCTCCACCTACCTGAAATTCGGGTTAAGTTGGTGTGCTGGGTGATATCTTACAGGCCTACATCACTTAATGTGAACTCAAAACACTAGTCGCACTTTTCATAAAACTATATTCAATAATACATTACATTGTTGATCTGCATACTGACATACATAGTGACTGCCCAAAGACAGCCGTAATAATGACGCCCTGAGTCTCTCTGCTCAGATCCTTATATACTATTTTGACATGTGACAACAATACATATTATTGTTAGAACCAGGAAGTTATACATTTACCATTAACAACAAATTTGTTACAAGATATACTTAATATTGGTAAGTAGAGCATTAAAAGTTTATTCTTTTAAATATGATCACTTTGATAAGAATTACCACATTATATGTATTCGAACAATGGAATTCATAAAGACATTAATAACGTGAGAATTATGTTATGAATGTAATTCCTAACATGTACAGATTTACGTTTTTGCAAGCTTAACTATTGACAGTTTCTTTTAGTTATATAAATATCATAGTTTCCAAGTAATGCTTAAAAGCTGACCATGTGGGCATATTGGTTTCAGATTAAGTCTTCAGAATTCACGCCAGTATTACATTAATGCATCAGATGGCATTTTAAGTCCATGTACTGAGTTTTATGAGAATCTAATATCATTTAATATCTTTTCTGTTACTATCTGTTAATTCTATATGTGCTTACTTTATATTCTGGAATACAGCTTTAATATGCAATAACTCTGCTTCCTACCAATGGATGAATATTAACTGAGTAGTTATTAGTTTCTGTGGTGTGTTTACAATCTGGTAACATTCTTAAACCAAAGTTATGTTATATCTGTAGATCAGCATATGGCTAATACACAGGGATTTTCTTACAAGAGTTATAAATTGTATTGGTGTTGCTTACATGCAGTAAGTCTTTAGGTGTTTTCCTAAGTGGTCTGTTACGTCTCACCTTTTAGTATCATTATTGTGTTTCTTTAATTGTTGACTAAGAATAAATTTTTTTGTTCACGCAGGTGAGATAATACTATTGCTGTATCGTACTTTGCAGGTTGGGATGGCCAAGGAACTGGGACTATCTAGATCCCGTCTTGGCTTGCTGGACACTGCATTACTATTGCCCTACGCCTTGGCACAGGCACTCGGTGGTGCCACTGCCGATCGTATGGGTCCGCGTCTTACAGCCGCAGCGTCTCTGGCAGTAGCAGGCACCGTAGCGACAGCTATTGGTGCTTGGAATGGATTTGCAGGCCCAATGTTGTTGCTGGCACTTTGTGGTGCAGCTCAGGGTCCTGCCTGGCCAGCCTGCTGCAAATGTCTGGCTGCATGGTATAATGAACCACTGGAATTTGTTATGTCAATATATACATGATGCTACTAAAACTGCTTTCAGTCTGATCATATGTAATGAAACTTAATGTTTGACAACTTTCTCAAGTTGAACTGACATTAAAAAAAACTCAGGCTTTATCACAAAATTGATAACAGCAAAGGAATTTTTACAAGACATCTAGCTTCATATTTCATTTAATAATTAGTGTATTTTTTTATTCTGGAAACATCCCTTAGGCTGCGGCTAAGCCATGTCTCCAAGATATCCTTTCTTCCAGGAGTGCTAGTCTTGCATGGTTCGCAGGAGAACGTCTGTGAAGTTTGGAAAGTAGGAGGCGAGGTAAAGTTGTGAGGCGGCATCGTGAGTCGTGTCAGGATAGCACAGTCGGTAGTGCACTTGCCCGTGAAAGGCAAAGGTCCCACGTTCGAGTCCTGGTTCCGGCACACAATTTTAATCTGCCAGGAAGTTTCAGTGTTTTTTAGTATCATTAAGTGTTTTGCATTGACAGTGCATACTATATTTTCTGTGATTCTGACATGCCTAAAATAAATTATTAAATATCAAAATCTTAAAAAGTCATAAAGGTAACTGTAGCAATTGAAACTTAATGAAAAAGTAAATACAACGAATCAGTCACAACTAAAAGTTTTATTAAGACCCTTTGACTTAGGTCTCAATGTCTGTAAAAAACACCTGCCTTAGAAGGATTAGTAGCCTTCTGTTACATGGTGCAAGAGAAATACAATAATTGTATAACTTTATCACTGACAAATGCCTATATGGCTATAGTCATTATACTTTTCTAGCATTGCGTAACAAATTGTTGCTAATCCTTCTGAAGATGATGTCCTTACTTATAGACATTGAAAGCTAAGTGAAGGCATTTGAATAAACTTTTTACTATGCAACTGATTATTGTAATAAATAAATAAATAAATAAAAAATGTAACGACTAATAACTTGAGGATAGAAGTAAGTTTCGAGAACTTTAAAGTATGCCATTACTTTTCTCCTCCCCCCACCCCATGCCTATAATATTTGATTCAATCAGATAATTATACAATGACAGGATGAAACTCTTCAAAAAAATGTGAGGAAGTTGCTGCTACCTGTGTGGATCACCAGACAGCTTGCGCTGAATATACTGTAAATCTGTCTTAGTACCTTCATTTCATTCGGTTACGAGAAGCGTGGCTGCTTACAGTAATATACGAGGGGCATTTGAAAAATCTATGCAAAACTAATAATAACTAACGTGTTTGGAGAAATCATTTTTTATTTTTCAACATAGTCTCCTTTTAGACTTATATACTTTGTCCCAACACTGTTCTAATTTGTTGATCCCTTCTGAATAATAAGAATTGTCCAAGCCTGCAAAATAGGTAGTAGTTTCTGAAATTACCTCCTCATTTGCTTCAAATTGAGAAACAAATATAAGTCTGAGGGAGCCAAGTGTGGAGAATAGGGGGGATGTGAAATGAGTTGGAATCCTATTTCCAATAATTGTGCAACCACAATTACTGATATTTGTGCTGATGCATTGTCGTGATGGAAAAGTACTTTTTTGTGCACCAACCGCTGGCGTTTTTCTTGCAGCTTGGTGTTCAAACTGTGCAATAACAATGAATAATATGCACCTGCAATAGTTTTACACTGTTCCATATAGTCGATGAGGATTATCCCTTGCAAATCCCAAAAGATCATCGCCATAATCTTTCCGGCCAAAGGACTAGTCTTCGCCTTTTTTGGTGCAATTTCTCCTTTAGTAACCCATTGTTTAGATTTAGATTAGGAGTATAGTAATGTATCCATGTTTCATCCACAGTGACAAAACGATGCTTAAAGTCCTGCGGGTTCTTCCTGAACAGCTACAAACCTTTCTTGTAACACTTCACACGATTCTGTTTTTGGGCAAGCGTGAGCAATCGTGACACCCATCTTGTGGATAGATTTCTCATGTCCAAATATTTATGCAAAATATTATGTACCTGTTCATTCAAGATGCCCACAGTACTAGCATTCTCACGCACATTAATTTTTGACATAATTTCATTCATTATAATTGAGGATGCCGCTGCTGGGCTATGTAACACATCTTGAAAATTACTGCCTTTTACCGGCATTAATTATTTACGTAGTAAAACGCTTAAAGTTCCATTCTTTTAGTATTTTTTGATGTTTCACACGACGATATTAGAGAATTTATCCCCATTCTCGAGTGCAAATATTTGCATAAGTATTTCTGTGACGTTTGCATAGGATCGGCATCTCACACTATTATCACTTTTTTGATTGAGTATACGCTAGCCGCTCTGGCAAAGAAGCTGGCGGAAAGAGGAGCTACACCGCCACAAATCGATGCATCGTAATTCAACTAGACACGTACTGCCAACAACGAAACACAAAATATACATTTGAATAAATGCAATGTGTCAAGAAACTCGACTGCGAATAATTTTTAAGCGCTATACTTTAAGGTGAAAGCCATACCAGCGTCAATATAGATTACATCATTATTTCTTCACGAACATGCTTTTAAAAAGTGTAAAATGGAGGCGAATTAACATTGTGAACATAGGAAATTTGACGGGACCAACAAAAAATTGTGTAAATGGCGGGAAAACATAAAAACTGAAAACGTAAAAATGAGGTTTTACTGTATTTGCCTTTTTGTGCTCAGACATGAGAGTTTTCAGCTGGTTCCCTTCTTTTCCTTGTTACTGCATGGTATGCAGCGTATACTGTAGAAGACAAATCCTATAGACCTGTAAAAATTAATTTTTATTTATTATTTATTTATTTGACTTATTTATATGTGGGGTATAGTGAATAACAAAAATAAATACTATTTTTAGTAGGAAGATTTTTTGAAAAATATTTATTAGCAAAGATTGCAATATTATTTATAAAATGTTATTACTAGTTCTGGCTTGTTTGCAAGCCATCTTCAACTTTTGTCTGGCCTATTATTTCCTGGAGAGTTGTGCCTTGTCTTTGGTGTCTGGCATTGTAATCTCCCACAAAAAAAGTCTGTAGGATAATAAATTTTATGAAAACATTGTACCTCCCCCTTTAAAACCATATAAAATGAATCAGCTCTGTATAGTAGCATCACATCACAGCAAAAGTAACATGTGGGCCATCGAGGCCATGAGCAAATTCTGAGGGTGGTTTCCAAATAAACTGAAACTACTAATTCAGGGGGTGGGGGCATTTAACCTGGAAAACAGAAAATATCAGGAAATTGTAAAGTTCTTGTCAGTGATATCTGTTTAATATGTAGATGTTTCTAAGGGTGTAATAAATAATGACCACACCTTAGTCAGGTGCGGACAGGTAATGAAAATGTCAGCTTTTAGTTTTTCTGTGTGTACAAAAATCTGGGTTTTCGTTGTACTTACACTGTGCTATTATGTTTTGTTTAAGTGGAAACTCAGAAATCGTGAAATATTTGTAGAAATATTTCTGACAAGCTGTATGTAAAAACATCAGCTGTTTCTCCTATGTACAAAATAAGACACTTGGAGACAGTTCCTGTGGAGCACCACGAAATGTGGCTAGGCCTCGTCAGGTCTGAGGGCGCAATCCACATCCATTGCAATATCCCAAATATTTTTAAGAAAATTTTTATATGTGCAGGCATGAATGTTTACTGAAAGTCACAGTTTTTCCACTAACCGTTGTTATTGAAATAATTTTTTTTTTTTTTCCATATTGGTATATTTCCTTCACTTGACTTCAGAGAATAGCCAAGTTAATTTAAAGGCACCATGTCATGAAACCAAATCAAAGTCACTCACTCAAAATGATCAAAGTGCGTACTGAAAAGCGTTGCAAAAAAAAAAAAAAACCACAACAAAAATTCAAAGTCCAGTGCCTGTTCAGAGTTAGTCCTAAAAGTGAGGAAAATGTTTCTAAGTATAATGCTGGCTATCCAACATTAACATTTCATTAATACTGCACTGAAAATTTCTAAGTCCAACTCTGTAACTTTGCTGAAAAAATGCAAGCCCTGCACAACTGCCTCATTGCCCATCAAACAAATGTCCTCCACTCTGAATGACAAAAACTAAGGCCGGTAACGCACTAGGCAGCCAGGCTGCGGCAGCCAATGAAACAGTGGTGGTATACGGCAAGCCACGCACTGGGCAGCCAGGAATTGGTGGCTGCGGCAGCCATCAAAATGCGGCCGACTGCACGGCAGCCAGCTGGCTGCGGGCAGCCAGTGCGAACAGCAAGCCTCGCAGTGAACGCGTGTGGCTGCCAGCAATCTCCGCGCACTTGACCAAGCAGCCAGACCTTGTTTCCAAGTTGTCATGACGTTCGACACAGAGAAATGTATTCATGAAATTCAAAGACGAAGAGAAATCTGGGATGTGTCTTGTGAGCAGTATAGTGATCGTGATGTGAAGAGAAGGAGGTGGAAGGAAATCACAAATGTAATTGCCATGTTACCCCCTGCCCAATTATTTTCAAATATTATTAACAAAGAATTATAATATTTGTTTCCGACTCACCTGAGAGTAATCAACAGTTTCTCTTCCGGCGTTATACAAGCTTGCATACAAGTATCAGTACCCGTAATGGAATTTCTTATATTTTCCAGAAGGTTATCAAAGGATTCGACTGACATCCTTGTATAGTTAAAAAAGCGATCTGGATAATATCGAAGATCCTTGAAGTAATTTTTAAATAAACTCTTCAAGTGCCGCTCAGCAAGCAGAGGATGAATCCAGTATCTGTTTTCTGCTTTGCGTTTCCTTTGAGGCAACAGGTGGACGATTATCGCATCTCCCACGTCCATGTCGCTCGACCGATTGGGTACAACTGGCCGTAGCTGGCTGCCAACGCTGGCTGCTCAATATTTTGGCTGCCACAGCCTGGCTGCCTAGTGCGTTACCGGCCTTACTGTCCCCATCAGCAAAAATGGCCACCCTTAATACCCTCACAGTAAGACTCCGAAGTCAAATCAAGGTTCTTTCAACCTAATAATACTTCTCTTAACACTTAATACAAGTAAGAAAAATACATGTTTACATCATTTAACACATTGGCTGCCGTGTGGCCACTGGTGGCCACAGCAGGCAGCTCTGGCGCGCCTCTTATGTCACTGTGGCAGTCAACGTGTTAAACAAAAATTTTCCACTGAATGCAGGCTGGTCATCAGATTTTTTGTTCAGGATCCTGTTTTTATATTATTAGAAAAATTTAAAAAATTCAAGTACATTTTACATAATTTAAATTGATTTCACTGCCTGAACCATTTATATTATTGCTTTATGTATTTCCTTACTTCTAATTTTTCATACTGCCACTAAATATTTAGTTATTATATTTTAATCATTTCAGATTCAGTTGTTTAGGCATGAAAACCACATTTCAGCTTCTTATTTAATTTTTCTGGACTTGACAAACAAGTGACATACACATCTAAATAGTATTCACTATACATTTGACATCTCATTTCTAATAATTGCTCAAATGTTGCCAAAACTATACATTTTCTGTTAGTTTGTTTATCGCAATATTTATTATAGTTAAAAACATATTGAGGTGACTGGAAGCATATTTATACGGACGCAACCGGCTAGTCTTCAGCTTTAAAAAGAGCCTATAAGCTCCTTTCTGCCATATCAGCATCAGTTTTGTTTTTATATAATTTTGCTCCACTCTAAAGTGTCTATCAGCCCCTTGGCTGTCATAACACAAGCTAACAGCTGTAATTTCCAAGAACATGAGGCACACCAAACCAATGGCAGACATCTAAGGTGCTGCCATCTGTTGACGAGTGCTTGAACTCCATCGATTGACAGACTGCTACTTTGTCTGTAAACATGTCAAAACACACATCAGCCATGTGGTCTTAATTTTGCTACAGAATTACGGTCCACACGTCTCCCTACAAGGATTGTCCTCTCACAAGTGACAGGCATTCATTATGATATTAATAAAAAAAAAAAAAAAATTTAAAAAAAAAAGGTCAATTGCAGGATTTATGTTAATGGAGTCACACATTACTGACCTTTTGCCTTGGTGACCATATCATATTTGATACCAGCTTAAAATTTGTTCAGGGATTTAACACATTCTATTGGAGATGCTATATTTTTCCTTTGTACCATGACAATTTTAGTATATTAAATTACTTTGTTGTATGTGTGATTTCAGGTTTCCAGATAGGACTCTAAACACTATATTTGGCCTCATGTCAACTTCAGCATATGCTGGTGGTGCAGCAGCTACGGGTCTGGCTGTATGGTTGCAAGCAGCATATGGTTGGCGTCTTGTGTACTTACCAATGGGCGCAGCAGTACTTGCTCTATCACTTCTTGCTTGGATGTCAATGCGTTTACCAACTGATTTTGGAATAGTTGTGCCTGGCAAGGAGCACCCATCTGTCCAGACTGGCCCATCATCACGACCACGATCATCACTGTTTGAACTATGGAGACTTCCACTTGTTGCAGAGATGGCTGTTGCAGTGCTTTGTTTGAAGTTGGTGCGCTATACCGTGTATCTCTGGCTGCCTACTTACTTGATCCAAGCTCTAGGATTAAATGCTGCCACGGTATGAAAAAGTATTTATGTGTACGATTTCTGTAGTTTTAAAGAATAATCACACTCCAGTTTGGAAAATGATAGAGTGTAGTTTAAAGGCACAACATTTAACAAAAGTAAAATAATTGTACAGAATTTACAGCTTAAACATATAACTATGTTTTAGTCCTGCATGATCTCAGTGGCTGTTTCATAATGTGTCGATTCTTTCTGACACCAGGTGCACGGAACCCATTCAGCGGGAACTGGTATTAGCCTGTAACATGTGCTTGGTTCTTGTCGCCCACTATGCCTAAATTTGTACACAGGGACTCATACCCAACTTTGATGAAATACCAGCTAAATCAGTTATGTTAATGGGAACTGTTTGATCCACAGTAATCATTTTTAAATGGTAAAAAGAAGAATTAGTTTATTCAGTACACTATAATCTCACTAATCAGTTCTCTGTGAAACGGGGGTGTGATCACAATGACTGTAACACCACAGTGCAATACAGTGAACTTCAATTTTAAACTGGAAACATTGTCTCATGTTTAAACAGTAACAAAAAAAAAAGTCACCAGAATAAAAAAGTTTTCCAAAAGTGTAGAGTCCAGTAGTCCTTGTACTGTAAAATATGTCTGTATTGTATGCTAAGACATTGTTACAGAGAAAGTTAACAACTCTGCATACATTATACCTGTTACAGCACTGGCTTGAAACAAAACTGATACGCAATTATCAGTTTAAAGTATGAGAAATCACCGGTAAAAAGTATTATGTAGTTAAGTAGGGAAAAAAGCCTATTCTGTTCTTTAGATTAGCAGATGACAACCTTAATTTTGCTGTGATGTCACCATTTTCTAATTCGCAAAAGTCTATCAGGGGCGACATAGAGCCTTTTGAAGTTCTGGAATTTACTGAGGGCAGTGGAGTCCAATGACCACACACTAGATGGAACAATAACTTTATCGATGCTGTTGTTACAGAGCACAAACACCAACTAGTTTAAACATGGCAGATAAGAACAAGGAAACACACCAAAGATTGTCATAAAGATATGTCAATCGGTTCTTGACTATGCCCACAGCGTGTGCATCTTCCTCCCCCCCCCCTCACTGTACGCAGTACTCCTGAGAGCCATGGGGGTGGGAGGGGGAAGTGGGGGGGGGGAGGAAGAGGCACACACTGTGGGCATCTCACACACAGTGAGTTCTGTGGTCCCATCCGGTAGGACAAGAGGGGGAGGCAATCGACGTGCAGTAGGACCTCAAAAGATGTAGTACAATGCTCGATGGGAGCAGGAAGGCCCGAGCCTCTGAAGGAACGGCGAGCTGGAAACATTTAATGAGCTTGCGTGACTTGGCACGGCAGCGCGCAGGCCTTATCTTCAGACAGTGTTGGTGTGGCATGCCACGCAAGTGTGTCAGCAGCCTGCAGCAGTGAGGAGGTAGCTGCAGTGGCCACAGGTGGCACGTTTGTGGCCGGGCAACTCGAAGTAGTTGCCGCCTGGCTGTGATAGAAGGCAGTGGCGCTGGCGAATCAACAGCAGACAAAACAGGAGCTATAGGTGATGAGGTGGCCGCTGGGAGGCACACGTGTCGGCACAGATGGCACCAACGCGGCGGCAGTGGCTACAGTTGACGTAGCAGCTGCAGAACAGTTGAAATATGACTGCGAGTGCTTGGTGCACGTGTTGGCCACAGGTAACACACAGGCGGGTGTATGTGGCACCCAGGAGATGGAAGCGACAAGTGTTGGAGTCGGAGAAACTTCAGCCGGAGCGCTGGGGTGGGGAGGCGATGTGCACACAGCTGAGTGAATGGCAGGCGAGGCAAAGAGAACTGGTGGGGAGACAGCATTGCCAACATCACAGCCAGGGCCATTGAGCCGGTTGGTGCAATTAAGCTCTTTATGGCAGCGCGAGCATGACTGTTTGACAGAGGATTTCCGGGAAGCTGACAGGCACACACTGAGACACTTCAATAGAGTTTGTTGCGACAGGGACAGTGAACACAGTGGGCTTGTTCAGGAAAGTAACTAGCGGCGCACTCGAATGAATGTGCGACCATCTATTTTGTGCAGAGTTTGATGGCGTAACATTTTGTGGAGCACCCAAAGGAGGTGGGAGCTTGCTATTGTGTCTGCAGACCTCCGTGTACGAGCTGGGAGGAGCAGGAGAAATACTCAGAGAAAGCAAAAGTTCCGAAGTAGAAAGAGGTTCACTGGGAACATGAGGCAATGCAGCACAGTGACTAACCTGCAATTTGTGCGGCATGGGGCCGGACAGCTACTCAAGGACTTGTTTTGCATAGTTGAGTGCGGATTGACTTTCAGCTAGTCATTGGGACAGGTAGTGCCGTTCGTGTCATAACTGTTCCACTTGCACATGTTCAGAGTTAAACATATCAATGGCACTTTGTAGTTTGGCCGCAGTGTCTGAGCCCACATGAAGTACATTGAAGCGTTCACGGCGTAATTGCACAACTTGCACATGTTCCGCATGTAACTTGTCAATGGTTCTACCAAGGTCGGTGACAGTACTTAAACACTCACGAAAAACACTAAGATCAGCACATCTCAACAGAGCACACTCGATAAAAGTATTTGAGGAGGAGTGAACGACTGCATGTTGAACATCAGGACATAGTCCATGTCCATGAAACAAGAGAAAGTCAATTCCAAGAAAAGGCTTGAGAACATAGGCCACCAAAAAATCCCACTCGAAGATGTGCGAAGGTGAGAGCTTGATTTGGAGAGTAGTGGAGCCCAAGCAGCAAAGTTGCGAGGTGTTGACAGCTCAAAGAAGCATGTTGTTCGGTTGCACGGGGTTCGGAGACAGTTCAGGAGACAGAAGTGAGACATCAGCACCAGTGTCGATGAGGAAGTTTATGCCAGAGTTTAGATCCATAATGTATAGACGAAAGCCTGCAGTGGTGGCTGTGCGCACAGAGTGGAGAGTAGGTAGGTGCCTGCAATCTTCAGGGCATTCGGCGGCACCTAAACCAGCCTGCCCACATTGTTTGGGTAGCTGCAAGGGGATCTACACTTCCTTGCAGCACTGCCGAAATGGGCGTGAAAAAAACAATACGGATAATGAGGGGAAGGGGGCATGTCCTCCTCACCAGAGCTGATTCCCTCCGTTGCAGGTAGTGGTGCAGTGGCGATGCAGCACGGAATGCAAGGCGAACCCATGATCTTCTTCGGGAAGCGGGAGCGGCTCCGCGCAAAGGCGGGTGGGCGTGGTGCGGGACTTGGCATGGCGGGTTGTGCAAGATGAGATTCTTGAAAATGAGCTTCATGTACTTGGTTTACAATACGAATGCGCTCACTGGGGACTCAAGCACACTGTACATTAACGCTGTTTGCACGGCCAGAGATAGTTTGCTTGTCTAGATTTCCATGAGCGAGCGGTCAGGCATGACCTGCTCGCTAATCAAGAGCTGAAAGCATCGCCTAAGTTCAGATGGATGTTTGTTAGCTAGGTTCTCCTCTTGAATTATGTGTCGAACAGTCTCCTCCACAGACTGGGTGACACGCTCCAGGATTGTCTTTTTGGCACTGTCATAGCCGTCCCGACTGGGGGGGGGGGGGGGGGGAGCGAGCGGGAAGGTAACCAGGTCACAAAATAGATCAACATAGTCGTGCAGTGAAGTAATTAAGCAGAGGTATCGAGCAGAGTCGTCCAAATTGTAATGCTCGAATATGTGCTCGATGAGAGTGAACCAGGTGGCCAGAGAGTTGAATGAGAATTGAGGCAGCTTCAGCAGGTGGCCTGGCAGCAGAGAAGGAGGCGAGCCAGGAAATGGCAGAGGTGCTGTGGCGTCGGTGATCGACAAAGGTGCAGAAGCATCATACGACACGCCAGAGGCGCCTGGCATCGCTAGAGCAACGGTCGAAAGTCCGGCAAAGTGCGAGTGTGGAAAGGGATCACTTCACTTTATCGAAGGCACACACGTTTGCAGAGTTAGCACAGGGGATGAAACTGGGGGAGGGGGGGGGTCATAGAAAGGCTTTTAGTGCGGAATGTTCACATCATGCACTGAAGAAGGCTGCTGAACTGGCACAGAGGTGGGGGTGCGAGCTGCTGGAGACGAACCCACATGTGGAGGTGCACTCCAAAGTTAGCACAATGTTCAGCACAAACCTATGTACTGTGACTGAGTTGGCGAAGTTCAAACAGTACAATGAGATGCACAGCACTCAAAGAAGCAAAAGTTCGTAGCCCACCTGGTCCTTGGAGGCTGGGCACGTGACCGCTGGAGTGATACATTGGTGCATCCGGTGTGGTGGCAGGCGGTTGCACATTTGAATTTAGCTCAAAGTCCATGTTGTAACTGGCATTGTCCGAAGCACGGAAGAGCTGAGAGTGCTCGTACGGTGGAGTGGCATAAAAAGGAGCACTCAAAAACGTTTGTGGAGTGACAAAGTGTGGCAGTCTGGCGTTATGGAACCACTAACACTTTTGACAGTGCTGAAAACCACAGGTTGCTGAGGAAGTGTGAGTTCGGACGGCGGTTGCACAGGCGTCGACATGTTGCACTTAGGCGCGGGATTGTTGGCATACTGAGTGCGAGCGAATTGCGACGAAAAAACACACACAAAATTGCGGGACAACACTATACCTAATCGTTTTTAGTACTGGGTCACCACTGTGGAGGTTACTAAGGGCAGTGGAGCCCAATGACCACACACTGTATGGAACAATAACTTTATTGATGTTGTTGTTACAGAGCACAAACACTAACTAGTTTTAACATGGCGGATAAGAACAAGGAAACACACCAAAGATTGTCATAAAGATGTGCCACTCGGTTCTTGACTATGGTCGATAAACACACACACTCGAATTGGTGGCTAGCGCTGCCACAAAGTGATACATCAAATGCACTTTAAGTATTTTCCTGAGACACTCAAATCTTATGTTCATTATCTTCATTGCCGTCATCATTCTCATTCTTCTCAATTGTTGAAGTTAACAGCAGTGGTGATTTGGTTGTCATTTCTTCCTCTGTTGTGCATGCAAATACCTCAGAATTGATGGCTTGTCAGTGGCTTGAGTTTCAGCACTTGTTAGATTGCCTGTTTAATTTTGATTCTCTTCTTTTGATGTTTTGTATTAATTTTTATTCATTTTTGACTTTCTCTTGTGCTGAGACCATATCTACAGAGCAATGTCAAGAATTTAAGTTTCCCCTTTCTTTGCGGTCTTGCATATTTTCAGTCCTTTCTCATAATTTGTAATATTCTGAAGAGACAACTACTTCTAAACCTTTCAAGCAATTTCATTTATTCTGATAAGGAGAGAGTCACTTGTATACAATTATACAAACTTTAATATGTAAGAAAACTGCTACTATTTCACAAAAACAAGTGTGTGCACAATATGACAAACTGCCTATTGTTCCATATCGCTGATGATGAGTCAGTTTTGAGTCTCTAAGATGACTGTAATGGTAGCATGGGTACATAAACAAACACCAGAAAGGGGATGGTCTAAGTAAGCAGAGAGTCGGACTATCGGAGGTTGAATTAATGCGTTTCTAGTGTACATAATTAAATGTGTTCCTTTTAATTATGGTACACTTCCTGAAGAGTCATCACTTATGCCTCTGGGTATGGTTGCTGTGTGATATGGTGTGTTCCCCTGTAGTATACCACTCATCTAATGAAATATTAACACTGGTTTCACTCAGAAGAATGAGTGGATACCTCAATGAGCTAAAGAATGGTTCCAGTTCAAAAAATTAATACCGTGTTTAACTGATTGAAACAATAGATACTAGTTTCACCCATAAAAGGCAGGGAAACCTGTGAAAGCAATCGTGTGACTGCAAACTGATGTGCAACCACAGTGCAGCTTTCTACATGGGCATGACCAATAACAAGCTGTCTAAATTATTTATATGGTGTCTGAAAGAACACACACCATTTGTTGACATTAACAGAACAGACACCATTTGTTGACAATTAACGGCTGAAATTTTATGATTTAAATATTTAAACACTTCAACCATTTTACGGCATTGAAATAAATCCAGTGGCTATAGATTGATTGGTTAAGGCGACTGCTAGTCCAAAGTGGGAAATCAGAGTTTGAATCCCAGTCCAGCACAAATTTTCATCTTTTCCATTGGATTGATTCAGTGCCCTGAAACAGTCGAAATGTTTAAAAAATTCGAATTCATGAACAAGCTGTATGTCCACATGAATAGCCATCCAATCTGCCAGAAGACAACTGGACCATCCAATTGTAGAGCATGCAGCCCTGCATGATGTGGTGTGCTTCAATGACCGCTACACAGCCATTGCCATATGGAGCCTCCCAACAAACATCAACCTTTCCCTACAATATATCCTATGCTCCCGCAATCCCCTAGGCCCAAACCTTCACTGCTTCCTGCCCCCCTACAACTCTCCCCTTCCTTTCCCTGCTTGCAATTTAGCCTCGTGTATGTCTTCCATTCTGCCACACACCCCAGTGTTTCCCCTTGCCTTTCTCCTTGTCTAACAAACAGCATTGGCATATTCCCACCACCCCTGCTGTGCCTCTCTTCTCTCCTTTCCTGCTTCCCTCTCCATGCTGCCTCCTCACCTAAATCGCTACTTGCTTTCACCCCGGATGTTCTGGTTCTGCAGTTTGGCCTCAAAAGCTGGAGTGAGTGAGTGACACACACACACACACACACACACACACACACACACACACACACACTGATCTTTCGCAACCTTAAGTTGCTTCTTCAGAAAAAGAGCAGGGAAGAAGAGGGAAAATGGAAGGATGCAGGTTTTTAGGGAGTGGGTAAGGAGTCATTGCAATTCCCTGGGAGAGGAAAGACTTACCTTGGGGAAAAAGGATAGGTAAAGAAACACACACATATACACGTGCACACATCAAGGCAGACATATGCAAAATGCAAAGAAGTTGGACAGAGTTGTCAGTCGAGGCAGAGCCTTTGTCCAGAGATTGGAGGCAAATATCTTGTAGAATAGTGGGCAGGCATTTAAAACTAACAAAGGTTGAGACCTGGTGGGCAGTGGGGAGAGAGAATATGTTGAAGGGCAAGTTACCATCTCCGGAGTTCTGAAAGGTTGGTGTCAGTGGAAAGTATCCATATAACCTGGATGATGTTACACTGTGCCAAGATGTGCTGGCCATGCACCAAGGCATGCTTAGCCACAGGGTGATCCTCATTACCAACAAACACTGTCTGCCTGTGTCCATTCATGCGAATGGACAGTTTGTTGCTGGTCATTCCCACATAGAAGGCTTCACAGTGCAGACATTTTATTATCTACATAGCAATTTATTTCAGACATAACGATAACGTATAAAGACCGAACAGCACAGATCATACCTATATGCAAAGAGTAGACGCTACTTAAAGCAAGAAACTTTCTAATATTCATCCATTACTTCAGCTTTTAATTGTAAACCATATTTTCAGACAAAAGAGAATTAGGTTCCATTGTAAAGATGTGTTGTTATGTAAAGGGTTTTTTTTTTGTAATTTATTTTTTATGCCTAAGCACAGTGGTTCTTAAACATTTTCATCCTATTACCAGATAACAGATATTTAGCAGTGTCAAACTCCACCTTATTAAAATGAAATAAAGTGAAATACAAAAATAATAGACAATAAATGTCTTACTGGTACGTACAAATAACTGATTTTCATGCGAAGGGTTTAAAATTGTTAATGGTTTGAATAGTTTATGCTTCAATGTTTTCATATCAAAAGAGCAGACACGGGCTTTTTCATAATGGGGAGGTGAAGTATACAATATTAAAGTATTTTACACCTGTCTGTTAACCTACAAGTTTTTGTTATGGGAGGCTAAATGTTTTTGTGGAATTCAGTGAGAAGGTTCTTCCTGATGTGCTTGGCTCATAAATTTTAAGTCTGGATTCCCAGACGTTCAAGCAAGTCTCAGGTTACTTTCAATGAGAACTGTGTTTCTGTATTTATTTTGAATCTAAGTGTTAGAAGTGAAAGTCTTTTCGCACAGATATGTGGACGAGGCATGTAATAATCTGTTACCTCTTAGCAATGCCAAAGATTTATGTGACTTAAAGATACTGGACGTTTCCAGAAGCTACTTGGTATTAATTTGCAGTTATGTTGATTCTAAAACTATTGCTCCTTCCAAGAGATTGCGAATCCCATTGCTATTACTAGACAAGGAAGGGAAATACTCTTTGAAAGTTTTTCAAGCCCCTTGAAAAGTTCTTCAATTTTCTTCTAAAGTAAGACGATTTCCACCAGCAAGTCATCGAGGCTATTGAAACAGATTTTGACTGAAATTGTAACTCATGACACAAACTACTGTTTATTTTGAATGATTTTCTGTTTATCTTGGCTGAATTTTAGCTAGACAATTAGGACAACCTTGAATAAAATTAAATATTATCACACCAGTGTAGGGCATATAATTTTTCTTCACACACATGACAATATGTAGATTTACCAGCAACAAGGAACTGAAGAGATTTAAGGAATCATCTTCTTCTTTATGTTAGAGCCATCACTTGGTTCAATACAAAGTGATAGTGAAACACTGTGTAAGTAAATACTGAGCAAAGTATGAAACTCCCTACAAACATGCCGGAACCGGCTAACGCGAGCAGATGTGGCTACTGTTTTGTTTTTGCAGCAAAAAAAATGGACGTCTCCTGTCTGCTTTTACCAGATGTGTTTCTGCGCACGCCCCCCCCCCCCCCCTTTTTTCCCAGCTGATAGTGGACTGATAATTCAGTCAGTGAGGAAAAATTACAAGTCTTTTCAAGATACGTGCAATCTGTCCAGCGATACAAAACTGATGATTGCGACCTCGAATGTCACCTCTCGAATAGTGGTGATTCCCTCAGGGTATCAACTACCCCCAGCCAAAGAAAAAAAAGAGGAAAATATAAAACAAAATAACAATGGCCCAGACGCCTGTATTGATAGACAGAAATTAGTCCACTTCCCTTTGAGTGGTTGAGCGTAAGCTGAACGTTCCAAGATTCTACCAGTTAATTGTTTCTATTGACCTCGATTGCAAATGAATGTAACAACCTAATCTTTCTTTTTTCTTCCAGCAAGGATACATCAAGCAATTCAGTGAAATGTCCACAGAAACCCTGTTCGAACACATGCTAAATACACATACTTGCTATCGCGGCACTGGTGCTGCTGATTAACTCACAATTACTCATGAAATGAGACAACTCTATTTCACTTGTGGTAATATACGGTGTAAAATGCATAGCTCAGTAAGCTGCCCACTATCTAACTTTTTCAATACACAATTTGTAAATGATGTGCACATACTTCACTAATAGCGTCTTTTTAAAACGATAGTTACAAATTATGAAAAGTTGAATGCTTCGTTAGAAAGCTAAGATGCTGTACCATCAGATGTCCAAAAATAAGATTTTTTAACCTCAAAGATTCTTCAGAATTGAATGAGAAGCATTATGAAACGAAAAACTCATGTGGAAAGAAAAGGTAGGCATTTCATTTTTCCACATAAGTAAAGCTTGTAAGGAAAACCAAAATTCATATACCGAAGTGGGATGGTTGTGTGTACCGTGAACAGTTTTACAGCATGAAAATCGGAATAGTGGATTTCCTGCTAAGAGCGTAGCAGCAGAGACTAGCAGCAGAGCAGCACAGGCGGTCGGGCGGACTGGGGCTCGGCCCACCACTTATTTCAGTCCTGTAACCCGGAAGATGTACACAATTAAGGGCAGAGCCACTTGTGATGGCTCCTACGTGATTTACCGGCTGATATGTCTGCACTGCAACAAACTGTCCATTCGCATGAATGGACACAGGCAGACAGTGTTTGTTGGTAATGAGGATCACCCTGTGGCTAATCATACCTTGGTGCACGGCCAGCACATCTTGGCACAGTGTTACATCGTCCGGGTTATATAAATACTTCCCACTGACACCAACCTTTCAGAACTCCAGAGATGGAAACTTGCCCTTCAACATATTCTCTCTTCCTGTTGCCCACCAGGTCTCAACCTTCGTTAGTTTTAAATTCCCACCTATGACATCTTTGCCTCCAATCTCTGGACAAAGCCTCTGCCTCGACTGGCAACTCTGTCCAATGTCTTTGCATTTTCCATACGTCTGCCTTTGTGTGTGTGTGTGTGTGTGTGTGTGTGTGTGTGTGTGTGTGTGTGTTTGTTTGTTTGTTTACCTATCCTTCCCCCCCCCCCCCCCCCCCAAGGTAAGTCTTTCCTCTCCCAGTACTGGAATGACTCCTTACCCACTCCCTTAAAACGCCGGCTGTGGTGGCCGAGGGGACTAAGGCGCTCCAGTCACGGTCTGCACAGCCACTACGGTCGGGGGTTCGAATCCCCCCTCGGGCATGGATATTTGTGCCGTCCTAGTTCGTAAGTAGTTCGGAAGTTTAGGGACTGATGACCCCATAGTTGAGTCCCATAGACTATACAATATAAAATATAGTCCCTTAAAACCCACATCCTTTCCTTTTCCCTCTCCTTTCCTTGCTCTTTTTCAGAAGAAGCAACCCAAGGTTATGAAAGCTCAGTTTTTGTGTGTGTATATATGTGTGTCTTTTTATTTATGTGTGTGTCAACTTACCGGTGCTTTTTCACCTGGTAAGTCAATGGAATCTACTACTGTTGCTGGTAGCACATGTTGTTGACATACCTGCCGTACCTCCAAGCAAATGGATTTGCCCAGCCCATGTCACCAGCATGCGCACAGTTGAGGAAAGACAGTCACTTGTAAGAGAGCAGTCTTATTTAATGGTGTCACTTTGTTTTCGAAACAAGAACAATAGAGTTGGATCAGGATTGAATGTACTAGAGGTCGTACAGTAGGACAGTGTCATCAAGGTCTTCAAGAGGCAATCACGGAATCGACATTGCCGTACAGAACAGTGGCATGTTGGGTAAAAGCTTTCAACGTGGGTCAGAAAACTGTGAAATGCATTGGGGAAGTTATCCCAGCATCTCAGAAGAAGAAGAAGTCATGCATACTGTTGACTTTGATTTGATTCCAAAAACGAAGGAAACACTTTGTGGTATTTGCTTCAGAAATGTTCCAGAGATCCAACAGGCAGTACACCGCTCCATTTGCATCATCTACAGAATGCTCTGCTAATGGTATACTACGCCTTCCACATTAGTGGCAATGGATTCTACACAAAGCTGGTCACTACTTAAAACAGTGACAGGTGCAAACATGTAACGCTTTTTTATCGGTTGTGAATAAGTAGTTATCACTATTTAAGCTACAACCCTGGTCTATATTGCAGAATTACTTTGTTTTGAAAATTATCCAGTTCTGTCATTTTGGCTGCATGTGCTCTGGTTTTTCCTGTAATCGAAAGAGGAGCAGTTACTTCATGTGGATCTCCAGCACACTTTTCCTTTGTTGTTTTCTTCAAAAAACTTGCTCCAATTTCCAGGGCCACAGCTACTCATTCAATAACTTTTGACAATGGTAAAAGAGACCCAGTGCAGTCACTCTTCTCTTCAAAATAATATTATGCATTATATATAAATATATACAGGACTGGCTCTTTTAATGTATCACCCATGCTTACTTTCCTACAGTTTTAGGAAGAATCCGTAACATCCATGTCAGAAATTAACACCGCACAAACAAAATCAGTAACTCACTATACAAGGCAAACTGTGAACATGCAATGGATGCTTTGTAGTGCCCAAGAAAGCATGGCACTATGCACACAACCTTGAGTGTGAGAGGTGGCAATGCCGCACTGTCACCATAGTAATGTTTACAATTTCCAGAGCTCAGGTTGGTGCTCGAGTGGCCCCTCCACCTAATGATGTGCGCTGTCAGGGTCATTCTTTTGGTGGTTCAACTATAGTTGGGTAAAGGGTCAACTTTGTACATTGAGACCTCTCAGAAAATAAGGTTGACGTTAAACTTATGCTTATGTGAGAATGCCAAAATTGTGATCTTCCATTGTGATTTGAAGTCATATTTCTACGACCTATGCAGTATTTTAAATGTAATTGCTTGAGGCTATAACTTCCATTGTATGAACAACCCAATTTGTGGAGACTAGTTGTCCAGTCATAAGTCATCATGTGAATTACCACATTTATGTGTCAACTGCAGAAACTACAACCATCCAAAAAACTGGTCCCCTAATTAAGAAATACAAAAATCAAGGAACTTAATGGCCCAGCTTGCCTGTCATATTTTGAAGCTCAAAAAAGTATAAATGCTAGCATCCTGTTTTAGTGTCATTAATGTAGTTGTTTCCATAGCCAGGCCATCAGCAATATCAAGAGAGTGCACTCAAGTGTCCTCGAGATTCCAACTCTTCTCTCTCTCTCTCTCTCTCTCTCTCTCTCTCTCTCTCTGTGTGTGTGTGTGTGTGTGTGTGTGTGTGTGTGTGTGTGTGTGTGTGTGTGTAAATGCCATTGGACTCCAAACTATCTAGTGTTCCACCTTTTCTGCTAGCACATTGAATCTAGGCATGACCTGTTTTCTTGTCAGTCCCCTTTATGGTGTTTGTATACATCTAGAGTCAGCTTAGGGATTCAATAATGACTCATCATCTGCAATAAGGATCAATAGGTAGTTGATCTGTAGTAGTAGTAGTAGTAATTGTTGTTGTTGTTTTCTTCAGTCCACAGACTGTGTTGATGCAGCTCTCCATGCTACCCTGTCGTGTGCGAGTCTCTTCATCTGAAAGTACGTTCGGCAACCTACATTCTTTTGAATCTGCTTACTGTATTCGTCCCTCGGTCTCCCTATAGAGTTTTTACCCAACACACTTCCCTCTAATGCTAAGTTGACGATTCCTTAATGTCTCGGAATGTGTCCCACCAATCTATCCTTTCTCTTACCCAGGATATTGCAGGAACTCCTTTTCTCCCCAATTCGGTTAAGCATCTCCTCATTAGTTACCCATCTAATTTTCATAATTCGACTGTAGCACCACATTTCAAAAGCTTCTATCATCTTTTTGTCTGAAGTCCTTATCGGCCACATTTCACTCCTATACAATGCTACACTCCAGACAAATGCTTTCAGAAAGGACTCCTTAAAATTTTAAATTAATATTGGATGTCAACAAATTTTGCTTCTTCAGAAACGCTTTTCTTCCCATAGCCATTCTGCATTTTATATCTTCTTTACTTTAGCCATTAGAAGTTATTTTGCTACCCAGATAACAGAACTCATCTACTACTTTTTACCTCATTACCTAATCTAATTCCTTCAGCATTGCCAGACTTTCTGACTCTACATTCCATTATCCTTGTTTTACTCTTGTTGATGTTCATCTTATACCCTCTTTTCAAGACACTGTCCATTCTATTCAATTGCTTTTCCAAATCCTTTGTAGTCTCTTACAGAATTACTATGTCATCGGCAAACCGCAATGTTTTTATTTCTTCTCCCGGTACTTTAATGCCCTCTCCAAATTTCTCATTCCATTCCTTCACTGCCTGCTCAGTGTACAGATTGAACAACATTGGGGAAAGGCTACAACCTTGTCTTACTCCTTTATCAACCTCTGCGTCTCTTTCATGCCCTTCGACTCTAATAACCGCTGTCTGGTTTTTGTATAAGTTGAATATAGCTCTTCGCTTCCTACATTTTACCCATGTTGCCTTCAGAATTTGAAAGAGTTTATTTCAGTCAACATTGTCAAAAGTTTTCTCCAAAACTACAAATACTAAAAACATAGGTTTGCCTTCCCTTAGCCTATTTCCTAAGATAAATTGTGATATGAGTATGCCTCTTGTAACCATGACTTATTAAACTCACACTTGTTTGCACTTGCTTTCTTTGGAATTGGAATTACTATATTCTTCTTGAAGTCAGCTGGGGGAAGGGGGGGTGTATTTCCCCTGTCTCATACATCTTGCACACCAGGTGAAATAGTTTCTTCAAGACTGGCTCTCCTAACGATAACAGTAGTTCAGATGGAATATCATCAATTGGGGTCTTGTTTCGACTTAAATCTTTCAGTGCTCTGTCAAATTCTTCTCACAGTATCGTATCTCTTCTTCCTCCACTTTGTCTTCCATTTCTAGAATACTACCTTGAAGTTTACTTCCTTTCTACAGGTCCTCTATATATTCTTCCACATTTCAGCTTCCCCCTCTTTGCTTAGTACTGGTTTTCTGTCTGACTTCTTGATATTCATACAGCTGCTTTTCTTGTCTCCAAATATCTCTTTTATTTTCCTGTAGGTGGTATGTATATTTCCCCTGGTTATACATTCTTTTATGGTTCTACATTTCTCCTCTTAGCCAGTCTCTACTTCCTGTCAATCTCATTTTTCAGACGTTTGTAGTCCCTTTCACCTGCTTCACTTGAAGCATTTTTATATTTTCTCCTCTCATCAATTAATTCCAGTATATTCTGTGTTATCCAGGGATTTCTATTAGGCCTTGTCCTTCTGCCTTTATGATCCTCTGCTGCTTTCACTATTTTTTCTCTAAGAGCTATCCATTCTTCTTTTACTGTATTACTTTCCCTCGTTTCAGCCAATCCTTGCCTAATGCTCCCTCTGCAACCCTCAACCTCCTCTGGTTCTATTAGTTTGTCCAGGTTCCTTCTTCTAACTTTTCTACCTTCCTGCAGTCTCTTAAGTTTTAATCTGCAGTTCATTACCAATAAGTTATGGTCAGTGTCAATATCTGCCCCTGGGTATGTCTTACAGTTTAAAACCTGGTTCCTAAATCTATTCCTTACTATTATAAAGTCAATCTGGTACCGTCCAGTGTCTCTTGGTCTCTTTCATGTATACAGCCTTCTTTTATGATGTTTAAACGGAGTGTTAGTGATCATTGCACAGAATTCTACAAACTGATCTTCTCTTTCATTTCTTTTCCCCAGGCCATATTCATCTACGTTATTTCCGTTTCTTCCTTTTCCTACTACTGAGTTCCAGTCCCCCATCACAATCAAGATTTCATCACCCTTAATTTTCTGAATAATTTCTTTTATCTCCTCATACGTTCCTTTGATTTCCTCATCATTAGCAGACCACTACTGTGGTCGGTGTTGGTTTTGTGCCTATCGTTGCTATGATAATGTTTTCACTAAGCTGTTCATAGTAACTTACCCGCACTCCTATTTTCTTATTCATTATGAGACTTACTCCTGCGTTACCACCAACTGGTTTCATGTTTATAACCCTGTACTCACCTAACCAGAAATCCTGTTCATCCTGCCACTGAACTTCACTAATCCCTACCATATCTAACTTTAACCTATTCATTTCTCTTTTCAAATTTTCTAACTTACCTACGTGATTCCACACTCTGATTCGTAGAATGTCTGTTTTGTTTTTCTTGATGACGACATCCTCCTGAGTAGTCCCCGCTCGGAGATCCGAATGGGGGACTATTTTACCTCCGGAATATTTCACCCAAGAAGAGGCCCTCATCATATAATCATAAGGTAGATCTGTGTGTTCTTGGAAAAAGTAATGACTGTAGTTTCCCCTTGCTTTTCAGCAGTTCGCAGTAACTGCATGGCAAAGCCATGTTAGCTGATGTTACAAGGCCAGCTCAGTCAATCATCCAGACTGTTGCCCCTGTAACTACTGAAAATGCTGCTACTCCTCTAGAGGGACCACACGTTTTTCTGGCGTCTCCACAGATACCCCTCCACTGTGGTTGCACCTATGGTATGGCTATCTGTATCATTGAGTCACACAATCCACCCCCACCTCGGGAATGTCTGTGGTTCATGGGGGTGGTATGAAGTTCCATTGTATATAATTAATTGTAATGTATCGCATTACTTACTTCCGTATGCCTTTGCCATATGTTCATGCCCATGAAAGTCAGTTTTTAATATCTGTTGTCGTTCCAGAGATATTTGGAGTAAAAAAATTAAGTTACTTCTTTGCTTTCTACAGTTCTACAGTATGTCTGCCTAAGTGTACTTGTGTCTGTGTAAATGTGTGGGTGTGTGTGCATTTATTTACCCTCCATTTTTTCCCCCAAGGTAAGTCTTTCCTGTTCCGGGATTGGAATGGCTCCTTACCCCCTTCCTTAAAACCCTCATCATTTCCTCTTCCCTCTCCTTCCCTTCTGCCTGATGAAGCAGCTAGGCTGCGAAAGCTAGCATTGTGTGTGTGTGTGTGTGTGTGTGTGTGTGTGTGTGTGTGTGTCTGTGTGTGTATTTGTTGCTATTACTGCCTGTGCCCCTTCACCTGGTAAGTGTACTTCATCTATTTTTTACGTATATTTTTCCTGTTAGGAATTTTTCCCGAATATTGTAGACGAAAAATTCCTAGCAGGAAAGAATATATGTATAAAATAGACAAAGATTACTCAACAGGCGAAGGAGCACAGGTGTGACAGCAGCACAAATGAACAGAACACACTCTCATACACACAAACGCAAGCTTTCGCAGCCTAGCTGCTTCGTCAGGCAGAAGGGAAGGAGAGGGAAAAAGGAAATGATGAGGGTTTTAAGGGAGTGGATAAGGAGTCATTCCAATCCCGGGACAGGAAAGACTTACCTTGGGGGGAAAAAAGGAGGGTAAACAAATACACACACACCCACACATTTACACAGACGCAAGTACACTTAGGCAGACATACTGTAGAACACACACAGTATGTCCTTCCCTTATGCCTGACAAAGCAGCTAGGCTGCGAAAGCTTGCGTTTGTGTGTGTGTGTGTGTGTTTATTTGTTGCTGTTTGTGCCCCTTCGCCTGGAAAGTGTACTTCATATTATAAAGGAAAAATTCCTAACAGGAAAAATATACGTAAAAAATAGATGAAGTACACTTACCAGGCGAAGGGGCACAGGCAGTGATAGCAACAAACTGTGTGTTTATTTGTTGCTATCACTGCCTGTGCCACTTCGCCTGGTAAGTGTACTTCATCTATATATATTTGAAGACCCCTTTCTATAGAGACAAAGAAAACTACTAGTGGTTTCCTTGGTCTTATGTCATCCAGCACATTATCATATAGACCATTGCTCATTTTTAAAATTTATTTTTAAGAAAGTGGAGCATGGACACATTCTATCTATTCTGCCACCATTGCTACACAATTGATCACAAATTTAGAAATTACACCAAGCTACTGATTCTGGTAGGAAGCACTAAAAAGAAACAAATTACTGTGTGTTTATGTTTTATTCATTACAAATACCTTGAGACTTTTCAATTACTTTTTTCAGTCAATGCTAATATATTGCTAATCAAATGACTTGTTCAAACTTTTTCAGGTAGGAATCTTGTCAGCAGTGTTTGATGCTGGTGGTGTTGTTGGAAGTGCTTTGCTGGGACTGGCTGCAGATCGCCACAGCTCTCTCTTTCACACATGGCTAGCAGTGGTAGTTAGTGCACTGGCATTCATCCTGTTTCTTGTAACTGCAGCGTGGGGTCCTCTGTACAATGCGATGCTGTTGCTGCTAGCAGGGGCTTGCATCTGTGGACCTGATGCTCTTTTGGGAGGATCACTAGCAGTAGCTGCAGGCGAACGTGATGGCAGAGGAGCTGGTGCTGCAGTGGCTGGCCTTGTAAATGGCTTTGGAAGCCTGGGAGCAGTACTGGAAGGTCCTCTGGTTGGCTGTGTCACCGATGCTTATGGATGGGAAGCTATGCTGCTGCTGGTTGTAGCTCTGCTTTCTATTGGTTCCTTCTGTGTACTGAAAGCACTCTTGCTCCAAAGAAGGCAGTCAGTTTTGGTCACAGGGTCTCTGTTAGCCAACATGGACTAATTATTTTTTTAAGTATGTAAATGAAACCACAGTGTGATATGCAAAGTGAATATATGCTGTTTCCTGTTATTTAATGCAACACTTTTGAGAGGAACAGTAAATTATAATTTTATGAATAGTCATTTCTTTAGTTCATATCACTGTTTCCAGAGATTGTTATCTTGTGTAACTATTGGTACAAAATAGGTTTTTATGTTGTAAATGCATAGTGTCCTATTATTTAATTAATTTTCTTATATCCCCTTTGTGATTTGTATGAGGCTATAAACCATTACATTATAAATGAATTATGCCCTTCACATTAATAGATCAATGAACTGTTACCCTTTTTTTGTTAAGGAAAAAAGGAAAGAAAAAGAAAAAAAAAGCTGATTGTGAAATAATTGTTCCAGAAAAATTGTTATTAATGTTGTGGGAAAAAACTTTGGTGCTGCTGAACTAAATTCATTGTGTCAAATCAAAACCATACTAGGGATCTTAAGTCATCCTTGTTCCAAGACTGTAGTAACCCAAGTATATATAACATGTACTATTTGGAATGCTATCAGTAAGCATTGTTAGTTGTGTGTGGTATACTTCTTAATTCACTAGTTATGTACTCATTCAAGATTGCACTGAATTTTATGAAAATAAAATATAATTTGATATATTTAAAAAATATATTCACTAAGCAGGGGAAAACACTCAAAAAAGGCAAAATTATACACAAAGATCCTCTATCTATCCATTATGTACATTACCTTGTTTGTTTGCCAGAATTCCTGGGAACTCCATGTATGACGTTGCGGCATTCATGCTGTACCTGTGTAATATCATGTCACACACCTCAGGCTCTGTTGCCACGTGAAGCATAAAATAAATACATCTGACAAGAAATGTCATGGAGTTCGTCACCTTTCATGCCTCCCAAAAAAGTCAATTGACAAATTCCAATAAAAAGATTATGATGTTTACGACGGAGTTTTGAAATGGCTGCTGCAATGCATCTAGCGGGTTCAGTCAGAACTTTACCAGAATGGCTACTGGAATTTCCTGCATGACAATGCACATCCGCATACTGCAATCCACATGCTCAACTTTCTCTCTAGATGCAAAGTTACTGTGCATCCACACGCTCCTTATTCTCCAGATTTGTCATGACAGACTTCTTCCTTTTTCCCCACATTAAATTAGTTCTGAAAGGCTTATGCTTTGCAATGATTGGAGAGATCCAACGACGTGTAAAATCAGTGCTTCAAGTGATTCCACAACAAGTGTTTGCTGACAGTTTCCAACAGCTGTGCAACTGATGTCAGAAGTGTATTGTATCCAATGGCGATTACTTTGAAAGCCAGTAAAGGTATTTTGTTTGTATCCCTTGTTTTCTATATTTCCTGAGACCATCCATCAAAATTCACACACACACACATACACACAAAAGAGAGAGAGAGAGAGAGAGAGAGAGAGAGAAGATAATTTTTCTAGGAACCGTCTTATTATTCAGAAAAAATTAATTACGACTGAAATCTTTGTGAAATAGTAATATACTTTAAATGATAATTTTTTCCACGTTGGTTGTTAGAATCTTACAACTGGTCCAGAGATTTTGAATTTTCATTGTTGGTCAGTCACTGGCTGTAATTGTATGCTTCAGCACATGGAGCAGTTTTGATGGCTTCATGGTTCTTAACCAGGAATGTCTGAACAATCTTGTAATAATTTAGAAGGGGATTAGACTTTGCAATCTTCCTTGAAACTGTGCATGTCACACAGGCTCCCAACTTCACAATTCTTCACTGCTTCATTCAAAATTCTTCTAAAGTCATTTACTGGAGAAGAAACTCCAATAGATACTATACTTATTATATTGGCTGTCCAACTAATGAAACTACAACATTAGATACATTCATTCTCAGTCTTGTTATGCAGTGTTTCCAAATCAAAGTTATGTACAAAGATCCTCTATCTATCCATTATGTACATTATCTTATATGTTCGCCGGAATTCCTGGGAACTCCATATGACGTGCCGTACTTTGCTGTGCCTGTGTAATGTCAAATCACACAACTCAAGCTCTGTTGCCACATGAAGCTTAAAATAAATACCTCTGACAAGAAAACTAAAAAATAACAACAAAATGTATCACAAAAAACTAATTATTAAAAACTTCTTCCCACTTAATCTTTCCTTGCAGCATGCTGGTTTGTTTATTAGTTATATAGATGTAATGGCATTGATGTGGCTGCAGTCTAATGTTTTTGGCATTAATAATACCCAAATTATTAATTACAAACAGACAAAGACTACATATCAATGATATATTGTGCACTGGTTTACGTTCTAGGAGACGATCCAATTATGATATTGTAAAATGATATAAAAAAGCCAAGATCGCTGATCATCAATTTTTATTTACAACGACCGGTTTCGCGGAACTATGTCAGCATCATCTGGTCAAATAAAATATTTTACAAAGCCATAATCTTGTAATGTCAATCAGTTGTTATATAACAATTTACAGTGCATAGGTGCACTATGTCGTCATAATAAAACGTAATTATCACTGTGTAAATAGAAATTGATGATCAGCGATCTTGGCTTTTTTATATAATTTTACAATATATTGTGCACTGTTTGAGACGAAGTTGCACAAAGGCAAAGGCTGCATGTCAGTGTCTGCACTGTAACCAACGAAATTGACGACTTGCTTGATGAAATAGGATGCTTGATCCCCAATTCCACAAGCTGGTCTAACTCTCCCTTCACCTGCACATGAATTGCCACAGCAGCTGAATGTCCCCCTCCTCCCCCCCCCCCCCCCCCCCAAAAAAAAGAAGAAAGAAAAACAGAGGCTGTACCATAGGTGTCATAGGGTAATACTAGTGTGGAAATCATTTGCACAACCCAGTTTGGGTAAAAACAAAGTAGTAAACTCAGTACACAATGTCTCAATATGTGCTAAGGATCTTTATCAGATATCAAGTGGACTTCATCCGAGAGAGTGAAGTCATAGATCCTGATTGCATCTAAGCCCAAAAGATTTCCAATATGCGCATTATCAAGGGTTGTGGATTGTCTTGTTTCTTGTAACAGAACCAAGACACCAGTGATGGGGGAAGGGATGGGAGAACTTAGGTACATATATCCTTACAAACTGACCAGAGTGACTACTTCCCCTGTGTATACTTCCTGGAGTAGCACCTTAGGAAAATGCAGGACATAATAAAAAGTTTGTGCAAAGACACTAAATAAGTCAAACACTTAATGTGCATTTTCCACCCAGGCTTTGTTGCTGACATTTGATATAATGCCAGTGGGAGGAAATGAGACACTGGGGTAGCAGAGAGAGAGAGAGAGAGAGAGAGAGAGAGAGAGAGAGAGAGAGAGAGAGAGAGAGAGAGAGAGAGAGAGAGAGAGAGGGAGGGAGAGGGAGGGAGAGGGAGGGAGGGAGGGAGGGACCCATGACCTAACAGTACCTTAATTACAGTCACCAGCAATTTTTCCACTCCTAGTTGTTTTCATTTGTTTACCTGGCATATGTATTGTAAAAGTTTTTTTTGTTCACCCCTAAAAGGATGTACCTTTACTCATGCCTCACCCTGTATATGCAGCACACAGAGATGACAGTTGTGTGTCTAAAGTGTGACTGTGTGATTGTATGAATGAATGTGTGTGTGTGTGTGTGTGTGTGTGTGTGTGTGTGTGTCATTCTAATGAAGGCTATGGGTGAAAGCTTTAAGTTATGTATGTTGGGATGTCTCTTATTTGTCTGTCACAGCTCAACAAACATATTTGTGGTGAGTTGCAAACTTTTCTCATGATATTGTTCAATTCCAACCTAGACTTTCCAAGGCTACCTTGCCTAACTGGTACATTCTTCACCATGCATCTGAATAAGACATATCACCAAAGACTAGTTGTGAAAATACATTTTGTCGGTACAAATAAAGGAACATCTTGCTCAAATCTCTGAATTTATTTCAGGACGAATCTCACCATAAAAGGTTAAAAATGTTTAGCAACTCATAAATAGATAAAGGTCCATGTCATCACACAGTGTGTGCTGTACCTGTTCATAGCTCAATGTTCTCAATGATAGTTCCTCTTGGTAGTGGCTGGCTGAAATCTCATGGGGCGAAAACCAGTTCACTACAAATGACTAATGCAACACACAGAATTGCAGTTCTTTGACACTTTTAATAATTTATAAATGCCCAATTGTCCCCATTTATGGCCAGCTTACAAGTCTCGGTAATTACAACAATTAATAGCAGGCACGCACATTCCACACATCAATATTACTAATTTACACTGTCCGTTTGTGGAATAGAACAGTTCAAGGTGTACATAGTAATGTGGCACAAATATTAATTAATCACAGTAGATGCACCTTCCACACTAACAACACTGACTAACTTATGCATAATTGTTCAAATTTAAAGTCCGAACTGACGGGGCTTGTGCCTCAGATCACGGCCGAAGCAATAAACAAACTCGGAACTGACATAGATTGACCATCAGATGGCTGAGAAAACAATACTCTGATACTGCTGCGAGAGCATCCTATTTATGTGTTTCAAACATGGTCACTGAAAATTATGTATTGTTAATTGAATTCATTACATTAATTATAATGGAAAAGCAAACAATTACATGCATCTGGCAATAGTAAAAGATATTGTATTATTTAATACTGATCGAATTAATATACAAATCTCGATTAAATGAATAGTATTTTCTTTACATATCTAACAAAGATCCATCAACAATGTTTTCAGAATTAATGATAATTACACAGAAACTAAAGAGAACGAAACTTTCCTAACTTTACTTGCAAAACACAGTAACTCCCACTTAATATTATGAGAAAAGAATTTAATGAATAATGGAAATTCTCCACATAGATGATAAATTATTTTTCAAACGAGATAGATTGGCTGGCCAGTACTTACCTTTTTGCTGTACTGCTGATAGTTACAACCAGAGAAAAAGGACAAAAATAGAACAAGCTTTCGGAACTGTGTTCCTTCTTCAGGTGGAAAGAAGGGAGAAATAGAAGAAAAAAGAATGGGAAAGCAAGGGGAAGGTAATTCTCTACCTAGGTCATGAGATACTGTGTATCTCTGACTTCCATAATCCTCTAACACCATCCTCATGACCTAGGTCGTGTATTACCTTCCCCTTTCTTTCCCATTCCTTTTTTCTTTTTCTCCCTTCTTTCCACCTGCAGAAGGAACACAGTTCCCAAAGCTTGTTCTATTTTCATCCTTTTTTCTGTGTGAAACTATCGGCGATACAGCAAAAAGTTAAGTACTGGCCAACCAATCTCTCTCTTTTGAAAAATAATTTATGAGAAAAGAATTCACTAAGTTTTAACAGAAATACTAACTAGCATACTATCTGAACTTAAACAATATACCTCTGGCACGAATTAATTAATATTTGCTAATTAAACAAATTTCTCTGGCATCAAATAATAGAAAAAGACTTCATCTAGTTACATTATAAAAAAGAATAACAAAAGTTTTGGAAAAAAAAAATCAGATTAATTACATTCATATATATTATTATGCAACAGTGGTATCGGGAGGTTCAGTAATGCTAGCAGATGGGGATAAATCCCAACATGCTTCGTTAGAAGTGTGTACCATGATGAGAGGAATCTTTTTAAGCAAAATAATGTTTTTATAAACAAAGGACTAGTTAATACAACACACTGCAGATAACTTACATTACTCTATAAGAAAACCTTCACCAATCTGGCAAGTTATCTTCCTAAATAAGTTATTCATACAGAAAAGTTGTAACGTTTGCATCTGACAGCACTCAGGAGCACTGAAGTGATTTTTACTTACATTATCAGGCATATTCATTTGGTTTTCCTTCAATGTAGAAGTACTGCATGCCCTTCAGATGCTTTCTACTCCAATTTGTGGTGGTTCTTTCTATTTGATGAACTGTTCTATACTGAGTTCAGTAAATGAAGTACAATTCAACTGCTTACATCTATTGCTACCAAAATTAATTTCTAAGTAACATTTTGAATAATTAGAAAAAGTAGACCAGCTCAAATTAAATATGATTATAATCTACAAATAAAGGGTATTTGTTTTTACTCGGAATAACTGAATATCTATAAAATATGCATAATATGAAACATGTTCCAGACAAAGTTAACACTCCCAAAGGAGATATATATGCTAAAATTGGCCACTTACTAATCTCCCCCCTCCCACTGTGGGAGATCAACTTATGATTTTTAAACAAAAATCCCATCTTCCTTGCATAATAAAATTCTACATCAATTTTATCGCTTAATTTTTGGTAGATTTTGCAACTAAAAACCGTCTCATTCAAGTCTAAATCACGTTTACATTACAAATGTATACTTTTTTATTCCAAACAGTAGGTACTTTCTTCAAAATCTATTTTAGTTGCACACATTTGATATTGCAGTTCATCTTATATAGTTGTTCTCTTGCAGTGACTTGCGACTGAACACCCAGCAACTTTCACACCTAAAGGACAAGATTCTTTGAACTCTTGTGAACCGTGCAGCATGGTTTTTCTTAGTTCTCTTGCTATCATCCTTGTATGTGCATCACAAGGGGTAATTAATAGATTCATTCAGTCAAATGTTGTTTGTTTGGTTATGATCATTTCTGGTAACTGTACTACCATAGTGGTTTGAACACATTGTACATTTTTGGGTGTTTTCATTTGTTTTTATTGGGTTACATTGTTTGACAACTATATAACTTATGACATTAAGGATTCCAATTTCATCCACCGGTGTGAGACTTCGACAGCTTTTGCATTAGCTATGACTCCTTATTACAATCTGATGATTCACATATCTAAACAAATGGAACTGTGCAGTTTCCAACACCCACAGAAGCAGTGTTACTGGAAATGACTACAGTGACTATTTTGTATGTGTTCAGCAAGAACAGTTAACTGATTTCACTCTGGTTCTGGTAGAACAGTATGTTTCAATGTGAGAGCCATGGTTTCTGATCACCAGACATGATTATTCAGCACAATCTTCTCTGTGATGCACATCCTGCAATTTTTACCCCTGCCCCCCCCCCCCCAATTATTGCATCTACAATGCCCATGTACACTGCCCACACTTCGCAGTTTTGTCTGTCTGCACTATCCACGCACCTGCACCCCGATGACGCAAGTGCCTGCCACATTCACGCCGCTTAACAGGATATTCCACTCTATCTAACACTATTACATACATTCTTCCATCTTCTGTCCTGGTCACTTCATCAAGTTTCCAAAGGTGAACCATGATAGCCCAATAGCTTGGTTCACAGTGGAGGACTCAAATCTTTAAACATCAGTGGCATTACAGTTAATGATGCACTTCCTAGTAGCTACTGGCACAGACACCAGCATAATTTCACACAACTTCACTCCCCTGAACTTACTTCCTCAGCCAGGTGCACTTGGCCCCACTAACAACTCAGGCATCATGGTAAATGGCACAACAAACATTCATCTCTGACTTTTGCTGAACTGCTATTTCTCCTATACTTTCCACATAGTAGACACGGATTCTCCCATCCTGGGCATTGACTTCCTCAAACACTACAGCAGCCTGACTTTTGTGACTAACTATAATTACTGGAACCCCATCCACACTTCCACAGCCTGTCAAAAACCTTGTCACAACCTCAGCAAAAGTGCACATGCCTCACTCCAACCTAGTCAATATCTTTCTAGATGTCTCTTTCGTGTGATGAAAATCTGACAAATTTCACAACAAGTTGATCACACACACACACACACACACACACACACACACACACACACTCACCACATAACCTGGCACATGCACTTCAGATCAATATGTGCACATCTGACATGTCCTCACCCATGGTACCAATACTTCGAACTCTGGCATCAGTGCCTCCTACATCTGGTACAAATATTGGTGGCAATGTGTTCTGCCACATGACATTCACAAATCATGGGTTCTTGCAATTTCTAACACAACAGGTTGAACACAACAGAATGCCCACCTGTATGTCAGGCTTGGCATTTGACAGTTCACAAACTACGATATGCAGAGACTGCTATCCAGCAACTGCTAAACACGGATATTGTACACTGCTCCAATAGTAAATGATCTATCCATTTAGTACACAAGAAAGATGGTGCTTACAGACTGTGTGGAAACTACTACAAACTTAAAGCATGCACTATTATGGATAACTATTTTGTTTCGCACATTTAGGACTTCACAACAGTGAATCTACGACTCTCAGATTTTCAGTGTAGTCACCTGTCATAAGGCCAACCACCAAAACCTCATATCAAAGACAATATCCACAAAATGGCCATCATCACACCCTTCAGCCTCTTCAAGTACTTTTTATGCCTTTCAGTGTTAAAACACCACACAGTCAGGTCAATGCTTCATCGACTCGGTGCTCTTTCCCTTCACCTTTTGATACGCCTACCTAGACAATATATTTATTTTCATTCAAACAGGATGACCACCTGTTACACATGCTGCAAGCACTGGCACACAATGGCATAAAAATTAACCACGTGAAGTCCAACTGTACTGTTCAGCCATCACTGTCCTCAGTCATGAGGTCACCATGTCTGTGTTCACCCCACATCTGACAGTGTTGCATTCATTAATGACCTGCATCTCCCCAAAATGCACAGTGATTTATCAAGTTCCTTAGAATGTTGAATTTCTTCCACTAGCATATTCCTCATGCAGCTTTTCTGAAGGCCCTTTTAACAGACAAGCTAGCCAGTAAAAATACTTCGGGATCATGTAAGGTCCTGTAGTCAAACACAATGGTTAACGCTTTCAGAACAAGCTTACAGCAGCACTAGTTAAAGCTGTTATCCTTGTTGACCCAACAGTAGATCCTCGCATCTGTATCACCATAGACAAGACTGACACTTGTCTTCGTGTAATGCTCCAACAAGAAGTCAGCAGTTCATATCCCATATGACTTTTCTCTAAAAGACTATCACCTTCACAATGCAAATGCTCCATGTTCAACACACAGCTTTTTGCCATTTAGGAAGCCCTAAAATATTTTATTGAGGTCATGAAGGGTATACTAGTCACTATCTATACTGTTCTATGCCCCCTCACAGATGGCATTTGCAAGTATTCCACAGACCTTTCACTGCACCACATTCGCCAAATTAATCATTTGACTATATACTACTGATGTCCACTATATTAACTCTCCCTCACTCACACAGTAGTTCCTGACACTGTTGCTCGTGTGGATGACAGGCATCATCCAGAATATCATCATTTATTTTGATATCTTCAACAGGTTATGTTAATGAATGTATGATTATATACTATATCTAAATGTAACATATTTAATACACATGCACAATTTCTATCAATTTGTGGTAGAATTTAATAAGTTAACATCCAGGTAACAAAGTTACTTCTACTTTACGACTAAAGATTGTATACTGATCTAATCAACATAAAAGAAAAAGGTCTAGCTAATTAGCATGAACAGTAATTTAGGTGAAAGGTGCGAACAAAATTAATAAACTGCACATTATTTGACAACAAAGTTTATGTTTGGAATGTTCCACATACATTCATTTATTTCATGCAGTACAGCATCTAAGAGTTGTTTCTTGTCACGTTCAGCCACAAAAGTCACCACCGATTTCACTGATGTTAGTATTACTACATTTTACGATAATGCATATTGTTTTATAATTCCAGAGTAAATCCAAAATATCTACTTCTGTCTTTGTTATATGAACTTCAATTATGGGTCAAGGTAAATGGGTAATAGTATTACAAGACCCAGTTTTAACATGGGGAGGATATCTACTTTTTCTCCATGTAGTTGTTCCATCTTTCCCTTAAAACAGTAAGGAGAAAAAACTTCTTCCTCGAATTACCACTTCCTGTGATTCCAGTTCACCTTTTTTCAGACGTTTTTAAATGTTTCGTTTTCCTCTGGGACAGAGAGAGATTTCATGTATACAATCCTTGTTCTCCGAGTCAGCAGTATCAATCACAATCTTCACAATGCAGCTCATGTAACCATTCCAGCCATACATTATGGTCTGTAATAAACTCCGTGAGAGATTTTATCCACTTTGAAATCACTCCCATAAAGTAAAAATAAAGAGAATACTATGTAAATACGAGATGAACTGTGATCAGTTTCAGTATGCCTATAATTACGCAAATGAAATGTGGATTGATACTAGGAAAGCTATACGGTCTTGACAACTTACTTCCGTTGAGATTGTAACAGCATTGCTCGTGTGGATAACCAAGCTTCAAAAATATTAAATAAACACTGTAAATTGAGCAAGAGAAAGTCAGGGATGGCTGAGGATGACAGATGAAGTAGTAATGGATAGGTACTGAAAGCTGCATGATCACATTGCAGCCCAGTCAGACCAAATAGAGTGGAAAAATCACATGTATGACAGGTGTCATCCATGCAAGCAACGGAGGGTTAAAGGTGCCGACAACTTGGTAGCTGACTACATGCCAACTGCGAATTCAAATTCTTACCCAATTAATGGATGAACGCCACACTTCAGGACCAGGAGGTGCAAGATTTATGAAACAATAGCAACACTTGAATTTGAATAGAACCATGCCTACGGCCGGTTCCTGTATACCAACTCTGTGTCAAGCTTCCATGTCCAGTTGTTCCCACTGCCATGCATTACACTATTTTTCAGTCCCTTTTGTGATCTTGCCAACACAGGGATCAAAGTTAGCAACTGCCTCTAAAAGAGCATTCAAGCTAGCCTGACAAGAAACACAACTGTTGTGAATAGTGTCTCATATGGTCCCCTTGCCAACATAGCAAGACAGGCACCTCCTATGGGTCTCTTTGATATACCAAAAGAGTCATTTCACTATGTCCACCTCGGGTGGTCAGCCCCCTCCTTCCAATATGAGAGTTTTTTATGTATGCTTTCAATTATCGACTGCACTACCCAGTGGGTCAAGAAGACCACTCACTGACATATCTGCAGACATATTAGCATGTGCCTTCAGCAACACCTGGATACTCCACTTTAGTCACCCATCATCTATTTTTGATCAAGATCGGCAATTTGAAACTCTCATTTTATCAAATTTAGGTAAAATATGTGGAGACACCGAATTCCGCAATTACAACATCATCCATGATGGATTTAAACACATGGAAAACTTTTCCACATAGATGTTCTTGATGTAAAGAGGCCAAATATTGTCAAAATTGGCGGAAGCCCAGGTATGTGTACTTTTTCTTTTTCAAAACCAACCCCTTCCAACAACATTTTAGGGCACCCATCAGTTTCAATACTGTACAGGCCCTCGAATATCAGCTGAATTTTGTTCAAAACCACCTCTACCGTTAGCAAAATATCTTCCCACAGTTACGGTTTTCAAAGAAAATATATAGTTCCACAAATATACAGTTCCACAATAACAGTGAAATCTCTGACAGCCCTTATGAAAATTATGATACAATTTTCAGTGCTCTTGTGGAGGGCAATTTAATACCAAGTTTTGCCATTTATTGAGCAACTGCTCCTGTAATTCTGCTCCAATTTATTTCACTTGTTGAGAAATTGTATGTTCAGATAAACTTAATACCTCTAAATGGGCCTCTACAGACAGGCATATTGCCTCCAAACACTCTACCAAAAATGTACGTTTGTGTGGCCATCTTCCGCAGCAAGTAAAGTAATATCTGTATTTTGAAATGAAACAACCTCATCTTGATGCAATCCTTTTATGTCTTCCATAGGCATTTCACTATCTATGTTAGAGCATAATCAGTGGGTTCTATATCTGTAAATTACATTTTTTCTTAATGATGAAGCCTCAACAGCAGTGGCGGCTCATGACTGTGGAGTTAGATGAAGAGCTAGCAGAAATTAAAAATACGCCTATGCCTACAGAAGCTTCTCATATTAAGTTTACTTACCAATTTCTTGTACACCAAATCAACCCGTCGGTACTTTAAGGCTGCAAATGTGTCAATGATGTCTTCATAGAATGGTTGTGTTGTTATTAACTGTCCTAGAAGTTCTTTCTGAATTGAAATATTCGCTAAAGAAGAAAGTCTTTCTTTTGAATTAGTGTTTCTCAGGTATGTTTTTATACACTTTAGGCAGAAAATCTTTCAACAGACACTGTTGTAAAAGAGATGGACAGAATAACAGAAACAGTTTAGAAGTATCTGTAAAAATGTCCTTATCCTCATTAAACATTTCTAACATCTTCCAGGGGGAAATATTTCAGACTTCTCATCAACATACAAAATAGAGAGTTCGTTTCTTAAGCCTTGTGTCGGAGAATACAGGCTTAAAGACTGTTTGCAGGTTTTCAAGTGCACCTGAAGGAAAACACGTCTGGTATTATTCAAATTTTGTGGTATCAATAAGGCACACAAACTGAAATTTTTCAGTCACGAAATCTCTCATCCATTTCCATCAAAATGTGATCCAAAATTTCATAATACAGGGCTCAATACATGTGAACACTTCCATCCTGAGAGAGAGAACTGTATTCTCTTCAGAGACGCATATCTGTCATTTTACTGATGAAGATGACTGAAAAATACTGTTCATTCCTCTTGTTTCTTAGCATATCACATGTAGTCCTTTCTTTAGATACATTGAAGTTACCATTTAATGATCTCTTCTGCAAGACATTGAACAGTATACCTGTCAAGCAAAATATGTCATGAAATACTACTGCCAGAAATGCAAATCCAAATTGTTCATGTCATTTAGAAACTCTCTGGCAAGTTGAATGGAATTCTCATCAGACTGTTCACAGCAAACTATGATTTCAAAAACCTTTTTCAGCTTTTCCCAGTCATCCATAATCGAAAGCAATAATTTTGAGTTAGAGTTGCAATGAACAGGTGTTACAGTTGGAATTCTTGGTCCGATAGCAAAATAATGGTGTATATACTCTTTGCTGAGTGATGGAAAAAGGTAGGAATTCCAGTAATAGAAGAAAACAAGATATGACACATTTGTATTTTCTTGCAACTCAGTTGCAAGACTAGATTTAGTTGGTGTCCCAAACAGTGTAAAAATACTGCAAAAGGTGCTTTGTCCTTAATTTTTTTCTGGAGCCCATTTAAATGACCAGACAGCTCACTTCCACCATCATAACACTGCCCTACTAATTTGTTCCTGTACTCAAATGGTCCCAAGATGTTGTCCAATAAAGCAAACAAAGTTTCTGATGATCTGTTGGAACTTACATTATAGAGACCTAAGAAACACCCCATTACAAATCCTTTAGCATTGACGACTTGACTATTACAGAACACTATGATACCTGTCTAATGTCTGTTGTATCGCTCACCTGTACAGAAAAAAATTCAGAACTTTCCAACAAAGTTTTTATATAATCATGTATATAGTCTATGTAAAAAAAATAGATGAAGTCTACTTACCAGAGGTTTTAGGTCAAAGACACCAACCACTTCCTTGATCGCCTGAAATCCTTACCCAGCCTTTACCTCCTGAAACCATCCTTGTAACCATCGATGCCACTTCCTTATACACAAATATCCCCCATGTCCAGGGCCTCGCTGCGATGGAATATTTCCTTTCACGCCGACCACCCACTTTCCTACCTAAAACCTCTTTCCTTAATACCCTAGCCAGCTACATCCTAACCCACAACTTCTTCACTTTTGAGGGCCAGACATACCAACAACTAAAGGGAACAGCCATGGGGACCAGGATGGCCCCCTCGTACACAAACTTATTTATGGGATGCTTGGAGGAAGCCTTCCTGGACACCCAAACCTGTCAACCCAAAGTTTGGTATAGATTCATTGATGACATCTTTATGATCTGGACTCACAGTGAAGAAGAACTACAGAATTTCCTCTCCAACCTCAACTCCTTTGGTCCCATGAAATTCACCTGGTCCTATTCCAAATCCCATGCCACTTTCCTCGATGTCGACCTCCATCTATCCAACGGCCAACTACACACATCCGTCTACATCAAACCTACCAATAAACAACAGTACCTGAATTATGACAGCTGCCATCCATTCCACATCAAACCATTCCACATCAAACGTTACCTTCCTTACAGCTTAGGTCTTCGTGGCAAACGAGTCTGCTCCAGTCCTGAATCCTTGAACCAAAACACCAATAACCTGATAACAGTTTTAACATCCCGCAGCTATCCTCCTGATCTGGTACAGAAGCAAATTGCCAGAGCCACTTCCTCATCCCCCCAAATTCAGAACCTTCAACAGAACCCCAGAAGTGCCCCTCTTGTCACTGGATACTTTCCGGGACTGGAGCGGACTCTGAATGTGGCTCTCCAGCAAGGATACGACTTCCTTAAATCCTGCCCCGAAATGAAATCCATCCTTCATGACATCCTCCCCACTCCTCCGAGAGTGTCTTTCCGCCATCCACCTAACCTCCGTAACCTCCTAGTCCATCCCTATGAAATCCCCAAATCACCTTCCCTACCTTCTGGCTCCTACCCTTGTAACCACCCCCATTGTAAAACCTGCCCTATGCACCCTTCCACCACCACTTACTCCAGTCCCGTAACCCGGAGGGTGTACACAATCAAGGGCAGAGCCACTTGCGACAGCACCCACGTGATTTACCAACTGACATGCCTGCACTGTGAAGCGTTCTATGTGGGAATGACCAGCAACAAACTGTCCATTCGCATGAATGGTCACAGTCAGACAGTGTTTGTTGGTAATGAGGATCACCCTGTGGCTAAACATGCCTTGGGGCTCGACCAGCACATCTTGGCACAGTGTTACACCGCCCGGGTTATCTGGATACTTCCCACCGACACCAATCCTTCAGAACTCCGGAGATGGGAACTAGTCCTTCAGCATATTCTCTCTTCCCATTGCCCACCTGGTCTCAACCTCCACTAAATTCGAATTCCCACCCACCATCTTAACATCTTTGCCTCGGTTCTCTGGACAGAGCCTCCGCCTCAAGTGGCATCTCTGTCTAACTTCTTAACTTCTTTGCTTTCTACATTATGTCTGCCTAAGTGTACTTGTGTCTGTGTAATTGTGTGGGTGTGGGTGTATTTGTTTACCCTCCTTTTCCCCCCCCAAGGTAAGTCTTTCCTGTCCCGGGATTGGAATGACTCCTTACCCACTCCCTTAAAACCATCATCATTTCTTTTTCCCTCTCCTTCCCTTCTGCCTGACGAAGCAGCTAGGCTGCGCTAGCGTTTGTGTGTGTGTGTGTGTGTGTGTGTGTGTGTGTGTGTGTGTGTGTTTATTTGTTACTATCACTGCCTGTGCTCCTTTGCCTGGTAAGAGACTTCATCTATTTTTTTACATATATTTTTCCTGTTAGGAATTTTTTCCTCTATAATATACTTATGTAGTCTGATATACAGTCGATTATTTCATTCTGTATACTTTTTGATTCACCACTGAACACATTTTAATTTTGGTATATTGGTCCTGTATTTCTACAGTGCTTCTTGATACCAGTAACATCAATAGTTCCTTAAAGTTCCTCAATTTATAGAGTCTAGTGATTCATTATGACTGAGAAATGCTAATTCTTGTTTACTTAAATAAAGTACTGTATATATCACTAAATGTAGTCAAAGCCTGTTCAAATGCACGTTTTCACTGAACTGCACGGTATACAGTCTAGTATTTTCCTTTAGTGCATATGAAATTATATTTCCATTTCTTTCTACACTTTTCAAATTGACCTGGCACTTTAAATGCTCTGCTGAATATGAGTGTTTGTGTAATGATCTTGTGATATTTAACAAAGAATTGCTTTTATTGCTAAGAAGCAACCATGAGCAACAAAATAGTTTTTGCAGAGTTGAAGAAGAGCACAAGCATGGGAATTCCATAAACCATGAACGTTTGAAAATAAGCCTGTAGGCTTTACCAGAATGTTTCGCTTTTTTTCTGCCACATATTTGAAGTGAATCAGTAGGGCACCCACAAAGGCATTTCTAATAAAACACACACTGCATCGTAAACTGGATTCATATTTAAAACACAGTAATAAATGCACTACAGAAGAAAGCCTACTACATGCTGTGCACTACAATGAACACCACTTTACAATCCAGCGACAGCCGTGGAAGACTGGAGAGTGGAGGTGGAGGACGCCCCGAATGGAAGTTCAGCCTACTTCACCACTTGCCCCCTCCACCCACCAGCTCAGGTATGAAAAGTCACGGTTTCTATAGGCCTCTTCACCCCTCGTCCCCTTCAGAGGAGGGTCAGACACAGTGTGCTTGTGACAACGGCAGCATTGTGTGAGTTATGAACAAGGAAGTACATTTTGAGTGAAAACTTTTTTTTTTAAATGTTGGAAGATAAAATATTGCTAAATTGCACTTCACCTACTTCCCCTGAATAGCCACCCCTGCTCAACAGATGCAATGTAACACCTGTGATGGGAGATATATATGGCAAATAAGCAGAATATCTGATATCAGATGAAAGAACACATTAGAGCCTGGAAGTATGGAACGAACCACTCCATATTTGCTGAACACTTATGATTGACCGGAGAACTTCGGAAATTAATTTTGAAATTGTGGTGGCTGGTAAGTGAAATAATAATGCTAGAGAATGAAAATTGCTATTTGCTAAATACTATAGCACACTCTCTAGTTTCTGTTTAGGAGTTATTGCATTTCTCATAACCATATCTCTTGGCTACCTGTGGCTCACTAATACTACCACTATTGGCCTTATGTACAGAAGCCTTAAGCTATATTTGGTCTCTTGCGAGAAATTCACAGCCCTCTTACTTGAAATTGTTTTCATGTGTCAATACGTAAAATATTAATTCTTAACTAATTCATGCCATCTGGGATATTTGTTTAACTAACTTTTGATTATTATTCCATTACAGAACTATCAGTTTAATAAGTCATAGCTGCAAAATACTAACATGAATTATTTACAGATGAATGGATAAACTTGTGGAATCCAACCTTGAGGAAGATCAGTTTGGATTTAGGAAAAAAGTAGGAACACAGGAGGAAATACCTTATGATTTATCTTAGAAAATAGACTAAGGAAAGGCAAATCTACGTTTTTAGCATTTGTAGATTTGGAGAAAGCTTTTGACAATGCTGACTAGAATAATCTCTTTCAAATTCTGAAGGTAACAGGCATAGGAAGCAAAGAGTTATATTCAACTTATACAAAAACCAGACAGCGGTTATTCGAGTCGAAGGGCATGAAAGGGACACAGAGTTTGGGAGGGGAGTAAGGCAGGGTTGTAGTCTTTCCCCAATGTTGTTCAAACTGTACATTGAGTAAGCAGTGAAGGAATGCAAGGAGAAATTTGGAGAGGGAATTAAAGTTCAAGGAGAAGAAATAAAAACTTTACGGTTTGCCGATGACATAGTAATCTGTAGAGAGGGCAAGGATCTGGAAGAACAATTGAATGGAATGGACAGCATCTTGAAAAGAGGGTATAAGATGAACATCAACAAGTATAAAACAAAGATAATGGAATGTAACATCAGAAAGTCAGGTGATGCTGAAGGAATTAGATTAAATAATGAGACAACAGAAGTAGTAGATGAGTTCTGTTATTTGGGTAGAAAGATAACTTCTGATGGCCGAAGTAAAGAAGATATAAAATGTAGAATGGCTATGGGAAGAAAAGTGTTTCTGAAGAAGTGAAATTTATTGACCTCCAATATTAATTTAAATATTAGGAAGTCCTTTCTGAAAGCATTTGTCTGGAGTGTAGCATTGTATGGGAGTGAAACGTGGACGATAAGGAGTTCAAACAAAAAAATGATAAAAGCTTTTGAAATTTGTTGCTATAGACAAATGATGAAAATTAGATGGGAAGATCACGTAACTAATGAGGAGGTGCTTAACCGAATTGGGGAGAAAAGGAGTTTCTGGCATATCCTGACAAAGAGAAGGGATAGATTGGTGGGCCACATTCTGAGACATCAAGGAATCATCAACTTAGCATTAGAGGAAAGTGTGTGGGATAAAAAATGTAGAGGGAGACTGAGGGACGAATACAGTAAGCAGATTCAAAAGGATGTAGTTTGACGAACTTATTCTCAAATGAAGAGACTTTCACAGGACAGGGTAGCATGGACAGCTGCATCAAACCAGTCTGCAGACTGAAACCACAACAACAAAAACATTGAGTTGCGTACCTTATTAACCCTCCTATCCTTAAGAATTCTCATAGGAAAATCTACAATTTAAAGAAATAAAAATCATGCAGTTTCCTTGAGATTCGTACCCATGTTCTCCACTTCCCAGCGAGTAACCTTTGCAGTTGTGCTATTGGCAAAGAGCATTCACCATGTGAGTACATAAGTGGCAGTTGTAAAAGTCTCTTTTCTCGATTTCTGGAAAAGTACCTATACATTTTCGGAACCCAAAGAATGATGATTACAAATGCTCTAACTACAATCATGTATTGATTCCATCAGTTTTGAGTCAGTTGCTCATCACAACCTTTCAGGGTGATTTTCTCAAAATGGGGGAGGGGGGGTTGTTGAGCAAAAATATCTTGGAGTTCTATGTTTTAGGTTGTATAAAAGCAACCTGCAAAATTTGAGTTGAATTGGTTGACCATGTCTGAGGCCCTCCCCTTGCAAGTAAAAACTGGCTGCATTGTTCAGAAGAGTAGAAAGAACCTCATGCAGGTAGATGTGACCGTTGACAGGGGTTCCAATAACACACACCCCTCCCTGATCACCATCCGTCATTGCAGTACGGAGCACGGTTTAAGTGAAAGATGAGGTAACACCTTAGGCGGCAACGATGGTTCGAGGTGGAAGCTGTGCAGAATGGTATTAGGATGGTTATGTGGGAGATAGCATTTGGGGAGGGCGGTGGGAAATGGTTGGAAAGGGCATTGTTTAGAATGCCAGAATCGTTGAGGAAGGAGCAGTCCATGACATGGTGATGTGGGAGGAAGGAGGTTCCTCCATTGGTAATGTCCATAGAACTTAGTTGCTGGATGCCCCAGTAGAGCACTAATAGCCCCCCTCCCCCCTTTTCTCTCACTTTCCCATGTGTTACAGAACACTGAGTCTTGTCGAGTAGGACACTTCATCTGTCTTGCAACTGTTCAACATGAGTAGGTTGTCAGAGTGCTTCTTCACAGCATGGAAACCCCACAAATACATCAAAATGGCAAACTGTCAAAAATATACAAAGAAGTATTGTGAGATAGAGAATCACAAATACAACGACATGTGGTATTAAGATTCTATACAATAAATATCCCACTGATGATGCTGCAATGCCAGTGAAACATGTTTGGGAAAAACTATAAACAATTGTTTGCTCAAGGCTGATCTTACCTAAAAAGCAAATTTAGGAGCAGGAAAGTTTTATATTTAAGTGTGCCATTTTTAATGTACAGTGGGAAGATTGGACCGTTTGTTTTAAGTGATGGGAAAGCTCTGTGCCTAATACAATACTATATGTAAATATCAAACTAAGAAAATAAGCATTGCAAAACACACAATGGGGTTGTTGGACTGGACAGCAGTGAATGATTCCTGAATTAAAATCAGAATTGCCACAATTTAAAGAGGTTCGTTGTAAAAGAATAATATTTATGGACAGAATTTGTAAAAGTGTTTTGTAGAGTAATATTAATTTTTGGAAATAAAACAACCATTTTCTTACTGCAATCCTTTTATTTCCTGCATAAGTGATTCACCCTCTATTTTGAGACATAATCAGCGGGTTCTATATCTGGAAATTATGGTTTCGGTTACTGATGTAGCCTCAAAAAATTATAAACACTTCTCTTTGTTTTGATAGAAAGTAAACATTGAAAAATGGTAAAATGAAGAAGGAAATTCACAAATTGTGGCGAATCTGTGTAAATTCAACCAATGACCAGATGGGAAGAACCACAAAAACTGCAAGACTATAAAACCTGAGTAGCCTACATTTATTTAGATCAAAACAAAGTGAAGTGTTTATAATTTGTTGAGGCTACATCAGTGAGCAAAATTGTAATTTCCAGATTTAGAACCCGCTGATTATGTCTCAAAGTAGAGGGTGAATCACATATGGAGGAAATAAAAGGACTGCAGCAAGAAAATGGTGGTTTTATTTCCAAAATCGAATATTACTCTATAAAACACTTTTACAAATTGTCAGTCCATAAAATATTTTTCTTTTACAAAGAACATTATAAACAGTCCTAACCTCTTCACATTGCAGCAATTCTGATTTTAATTTAGGAATTGGTCACTGCTGTCCAGTCCAACAATCCCATTGTGTATTATGGAATGCTTATTTTCTTAGTTTGATATTTGCATATAGTAGCATGTTAAGCACAGATCTTTCCCATCACATTTTACAAACATAGACCAATCTTCCCATTGAGCATTAAAAATGGTGCACTTTAATATAAAACTTTCCTGCTCATGTTGAACAGTTGCAAGACAGATGAAGTGTCCCATTCAACAAGATTCAGAGCAGGTACTTAAGTGCACCAAAGGCTCTGTGACAGCGAGTGTTCTTTCACACATGTCACTACATGGGGAAGTGAGAGAAAGGGGGGGGGGGGTAAGGGGGGTTATCAGCGCACTACTGAGGCATCCAGAAACTAAGTACTATGGGCATTAGTTCCATACATGGAAACGTCTCAAACTCCCACATTGCCGCCCCCCCTCCTCGGCATGGATCTCTAGAGGAACTTCCTTCATCCCCCATCACCATGTCAGGGACTGCTTCTTTGTCAATGATTCTGGCATTCTAATAAACACAATGCCCTTTCCAACCATTTTGCCCCCCTCCCACATCACCCGTCAACAGTAACATCCACATGGATGAAGTTCTTTGTACTCTTCTGACCAATGCAGCCAGTTTTCACTCACAGGGGGGAGGGTCTCAGACATGGCCAACCAATTCAACTCAAATTTGGCAGGTTGCCTGTATACAACAAAGGACTCTACATCTACATACACACTCCGCAATCCACGGTAAAGTGTGTGTGGAGGGTACACTATACCACTACTAAGCATTTCCTTTCTTATTCCACTCCCAAATAGAATGAGGAAAAAAAGAATGCCTATATGCCTTCGCATGAGCCCTAATTTTCTTATCTTATCTTTGTAATCATTAAGCAAAATGTAACTAGGCGGGAGGAAAATCATTCTACAGTCAGCTTCAAATTCCGGCCCTCTAAATTTCCTCAATAGAATTTCCCAAAAAGAATGTCATTGTTCCTCCAGTGATCCCCATTTGAGTTCCAGTTGCAAATTACAAGTTACTCTGTCCATTAAATCATTTATATAGATAGAAGATAATAGCGCTTCCCTGCCTAACAATACACTCATCTCCGACGAACACATGCCGTTCCAGAACAACATACTGCCTTCTATTACTTGGGAAGTCTTCCTGCCAGTCACAAATCTGTGAACCTATTCTGTATGCTCGTATCTTCGTTAGTAGTCTGACGTCAAACGCCTTTTTGAAGTCAAGAAAAAGACAATCTGCCTGTTGCCCTTCATCCATAGCTCGAAAGATGTCATATGAGAAAAGGGAAAGCTGAGTTTCACATGAACAATGTTTCCTAAACTCGTGCTCATTCATAGAAAGAAGCTTTTCCGTCTCAAGGAAATTTAGTATATTCAAATTGAGAATATGCTCCAAAATTTTACAGGAAACTGATGTCAACGATATTGGCCTGTAATTATGTGGGTCATCTCCCTTTCCTTTCTTATAAATGGGAGTCACCTGCGCTTTTTTCCAATCACTTGGGACTTTGCACTGAATTAAAAGATTCATGATATATGCAAGCTAAGTAAGAGGCCAATGCCACAGAATTCTCTTTGTCAAACCGAACTGGTATTCCATCTGGACCAGGAGACCTTTTTGTATTTAGCTATCTTACTAGTTCTCCACACTGGAAATACCTATTACTATGTCCTCCATTTCGGAGTTAGTACATTGATTATATGATGGTACATTTGAGTGATCCTTAAAAGTCAAATTTAGAACTTCAGCTTTCTGTTTGCTTTCTTCTATTACTGCCTCGGAATGATCAATGAGTGACTGGATAGTGGGCTTTGACCCGCTTAACGATTTTACATAGGACCAGTGTGTGGTGTCGCACAAGTATAAAGTGCGCGCCACCTACTTTCGCCACACGCCGCCATGCACGCACGACGCAGCGTTCTTACAACGACAGCCATGAGCGCCCTCTGCTGCAACTCCGCTCGTGGCCATGACTGCTGCATCGGCCACTTGGGACTGAGATAGGAAACAGTTAACACTTGGGATTCAGATAGGCACCAGTTAAGACTTGGCTATCGGATAGGCACTAGAAATCATCAGTAGGCAGGCCTCTATCTAATCTATGTATCAGCATTCTGCAGTCAAGAACTATGTAAAAGTTAAGTATTACTAAGTCTCTATGAAATATATATCTCGTTCTAATTTACTCTAGTGTTTTTAGTTTCTGCTGTCCCACTGGCTGGTCACATCCATACCACACAAGCGTGCATCCTTTATTCCTGTGTCGGTCTCTTTCTACTCGGCCACCGACACCTACAACCGGCAGAAATGAGACACAAAAGTGGTGACAAGGAGTGATAGAAGAACCGTGGACCAACCCGCTTGCAGCAGCCAGACAGCAGCAGTTGGAGCACGCAGAAATTGCTCCTGCCCACCCACCCTTATACGAATTTTGGGGGAAGATATTTTGTTACGTGTTTTGTGGACTTTTTTGTTGCAGAGTGTCATCTTTCACATTGCATTTGTGTATTGTTATAAGTTACTTGTATGTGCGGTGCCTAATCGGTCAGCATGGCCACTACCCCGAACCCGAACTTGATGGAAATTGTTCAGTTACAGACAGCGCAAATCACGCAACTACTCCAAGCGGTGTCGCAGTTGACGGCACAGGCTCACCAACAACAAAACCAGCCGTCGCTTCAGCCGCCCACATCTGCAGCCGCACCGCTTCCTACATTCCGCCAGTACAACGAACGTGAGGAAGAATGGAGTGACTACTTCGCGCAGTTTCAAGAACTCGTCGCGGCTCATCAACTTACAGGTCAGACAGTGAAGCACCTTTTATTAGCTGTTGTGGGCTACTGCAGAAACTTTTTCCCCACACATCTCCTCGTGATCTAGAATTTGATCAAATTGTAGATGCCTTGAATGCTCATTATGAAAGAAAAGTTCTCGTAGCTGTGGCGCAGTACTGATTTTTCAGACAAAAAAAAAAAATCATCCGAGCAGACACACCAGCAGTGGATTACGGAACTGAAGGGCTTAACCCGCAAATGTAAATTTACTTGCTCTTGTGAACTCTCTTATAGTGACGTTATGTTGAGGGATGCAATTACGCAGAACATTCAGGACCCCAGAATTAGGGCAGCAATTCTAAAACAATCTGACCATTCATTAGACAGTGTACTGCAGCTTATTGAAGCGCATGGTACCTTTGACTTAGCAGATGTAGAAATGCAAAGCAACAGTGTAAATTCCGTGCGCCGCAACGGACGCTTTCCTAGCCATAGTTCTCAGTATAGCACTAGTGATTCTTATTTTTCTACCGGCCGTGCTGAACTGACAGTGAACTGTAGCCAGTGTAAAAGTGTAACACAAAAGTCGCCCCGTCGTGTTAGACAAAATAATTTGGCAAACGGGCGCCTATGTTCTTTTCAGAAAAATGTTCGTAAGTCTTGCCCCCAGTGTGTATCTCACCACAGGCGTGCACAATGCCCTAGTCGCAACGCTACCTGTTATCAATGTGACAAAGCAGGACATGTACAAACAGTGTGTATGCAAAACAAAATTTCAAAGACCGGTGCCGTTAGGAATAGTGCTTCGCAAAGTGCGAGAACAGTTCACACTGTGAGTGTCATACATGCTGTGAACTTGGACTGTGCTTCTCTTGATTCTAAAATGCAAGGTAGTTCTGTACCTACGGCAAAACTATGTAGTGCAACACGTAGCAAGCGTTGTCAAGCGCGTAAAACTGTGCAACGGAAAAGGGTTCGAGACAAGCATAATGACTATGTACAGTGCAATCCTGTAGTTAACCTAGTGCCTTCTGCAACTTCTCATTGTAATAGTGCCCAGTATGGTGTAGCTAGTGACAGTAGACTTGATGTAGCTACTTAAAGTAATTTTAGTGCAGTAGGCTCGCATTGCGCGGACACCAATCCGGCGGTAGTGCCATCTAGAGACAGTGATATTAATCTATATGCCGCTTCTGCGCCGCTTCCTACCACACGCAGTCCATGCATGCGCAAACACATCAAACAAACTGTAGCAGACGTTGCCCACATTCGCGCACCTGTCGAGCGCCACAAGCAAAAACTTTTTGTAACTCTTTCCATAGAAAATAAGACTGTGCAATTTCAGCTCGACACTGGTTCCGCTGTTACATTAATAATACATAGACCAGTGCCTATCGCAATTCGTGATAATGTTGCTGCAGAACTTAAACGTTGGCAAGATAGTGGGGTGATTTCTCCTGTTTCTGCGAGTCAGTGGGCCTCGCCTTTAGTAATTATAACCAAGCTGTCAGGAAAACTTCGTCTCTGTGCGGACTTCAAATCAACAGTGAACAGTCAAACAATTGTAGGCACTTACCCCGTGCCCAGACCTGACGAACTGATGGACAAATTAGGACAGTCTCGCTTCTTTTCTAAGATTGATTTAGCCGAGGCATACTTACAGATTCCGCTTGATGACGAATCAAAGAAGTTTTTCGTCATTAATACTCACATGGGCCGTTTTCAATTTCAATGCCTACTCTTTGGCAGTTCTTCCGCCCCCGCTATTTTTCAGCGTTTTTTGGGACAACTGACAGTTTCTGCACCGTGCTGTTCGAACTATTTAGATGATATTGTGGTCTCAGGGCGCACAGTTGAATAACATTAATCAAACCGGGAGTGCCTTTTCAAAGTGTTGACTGCAGCAGGTCTACGTTGCAATAAAGCAAAGAGTTCGTTTTTTCAAACTGAAATAGAGTACCTAGGCTATGTGATTAATGCCCAAGGAATCCATCCCTTACAGTCACATCTTCGAGCAATCAAAGACATGCCTCCTCCTAAGAATGTGCATGAATTGCAAGCAGCAATGGAAAAGCTTAACTATTATTTCAGATTTATTTCCAATGCCTCTCAGATTGCAGCTCCACTGCATCGCTTACGTAGGTAGAATGTTCCTTTTGTATGGTCTAAAGATTGTCAGGTTGCCTTTGACAAACTAAAGTCTGCACTACTCAGTGATGCATGTTTGATTCCCTTTGACCCACAGAAGCCTGTAGTGTTAGCAGTTGACGCCTCGTCGTACGGTCTGGGCGCTGTAATCTCACATCGTATTGGATGTCACGATCGTCCTATTGCCTTTGCATCCAAGCTACTGACGCCGACGCAACAGAATTACAGTCAGATAGAAAAGGAGGCCTTAGCAATCATTTACGGCGTCACAAAGTTTCATCATTGTCTCTATGGCAGGAAATTCTATTTGTTGACAGACCACAAGCCTCTCACGTCATTGTTCTCACGCACAAAGCCAATTCCACCAAGAACGGCACAAAAGCTTCAGAGATGGTCCTTGATACTGTCAAATTATCAGTATGATATTTTGTACCGACCTACCACTAAACCCGCCAACGCGGACATACTTTCCCGACTTCCGGTTGGCCAGGATGTGTAGTTTGATTCTTCAGAAATGGCATGTTGTCAGATAGACTCCAGAGGTGCTTCCGCTGTCGCAGACTTCCCTTTGAACTCTCATCGGGTTGCACAGGAAACAGCTGCGGATGCAGACCTAAGTGTGGTAGCACGTTTTGTTCGCTCTGGGTGGTCTGCCACAGCCAAAGACATTGATCGGCCTCTGGTTCGACGTTATTTTGCACAACGTCATGCATTGTCTTTAAGACAGGGTGTTCTGTTGTTACATACCGACAACGACCAAGCAAGGGTGATTGTTCCTCGTTCCCTGCAACAAGAAGTATTACGCCTTCTGCATCAAGGACATTGGGGTATTGTTAGGACGAAGCAACTTGCCAGACGTCATTGTACCTGGGTAGGTATGGATACGCAGATAGAGAGCATGACGTCACAGTGTACTGTTTGTGCGGAGCATCAGGTGGCTCCTCCGCAACGTTTCTCAGACTGGCCACGCCCCAAGGGACCATGGCAACGTTTACATATTGTCTTTGCCGGACCTTTCTGGAATACGTGCTGGTTAATTGTTGTAGACGCTTTCAGCAAGTTTCCTTTTGTGATTGCCATGAACTCAACGACGGCTTCTAGCCTAAACATCAGTGTTTTGCATTGAAGGTTTGCCTGAAACTATCGTCAGTGACAATGGACCTCAGTTTGTTAGTGCGGGATTTCAAAAATTTTGTCATGTGAATGGCATTCAGCATATCACCACCGCACATTTTCACCCTAAGTCCAATGGTGAAGCAGAACATTTCGTTCGAACATTCAAGTCTCACATGGAGAAGATCAAAGGTCAGCACTCCAGGCAGCAAGCTCTTCAAATTTTTCTGTCTACGTATCGGTGCATGTCACGTGACGGCCCGTCTCCTGCCGAACTGCTACACGGCCGCCGTCACCGCACTCAACTTCACCTGCTGCAGCCTCCCACACACCTAGTTGGTTCGTATGGCGCTTCGCGTTTTTAGGTTTCTACGCCGGTGCTGTACAGGGTATTTGCTGAAAACAGGCACCATTCAGCGCGTGCTTGGTCGCAATATGTTTGTTGTACGTTCTTCCACAAGGTCGGAGCTGCGGCGCCACGCAAACCAATTGTGCCTGCACAGGCCGTGCGATCCTGTCTTGGGTTTCTTCATTCCAGACCCAGTTCGTCGCCAGGAAGCACAGCCACATCACTCGGCGCCGGGTCCAGCGTCCCTGAACTACGAGATCGTCCTGATGGATGTCGACGGGCCTCCTACGCAGTCGGCCCCTCTGTCTCCGCCGCCGCCTCAGCTGCCGGCGTCAACGAGAGGGACTCCGGGACCATGCGTGCCCCCACTGCCTGGGCCACGCACCTCAGAAGAAGTGTGTGGTGTCGCACAAGTATAAAGTGCGCGCCACCTACTTTCGCCACACGCCGCCATGCACGCACGACGCAGCGTTCTTACAACGACAGCCATGAGCGCCCTCTGCTGCAACTCCGCTCGTGGCCATGACTGCTGCATCGGCCACTTGGGACTGAGATAGGAAACAGTTAACACTTGGGATTCAGATAGGCACCAGTTAAGACTTGGCTATCGGATAGGCACTAGAAATCATCAGTAGGCAGGCCTCTATCTAATCTATGTATCAGCATTCTGCAGTCAAGAACTATGTAAAAGTTAAGTATTACTAAGTCTCTATGAAATATATATCTCGTTCTAATTTATTCTATTGTTTTTAGTTTCTGCTGTCCCACTGGCTGGTCACTTCCATACCGCACAAGCGTGCATCCTTTATTCCTGTGTCGGTCTCTTTCTACTTGGCCACCGACACCTACAACCGGCAGAAATGAGACACAAAAGTGGCGACGAGGCTGGGACACAAAACAGTGTTTTTTTGGGTTCTCAGAAAGATCTTTTGCTAAGGTATGGCTGTGGTAATTATTTTAGCTTCACGCCTCAATCTTTTTACAGACGTACGAATTTCTACTAACTTTTACCTGTCATCATTTGCGTGTTCTTTTTTTAACTGAGAGTGCAACAGCCTTTGCTTTCTCAGTAGCTTTCTATCATTATTATTATACCATGGTGGATCTTTTCCATCCTTAATCGACTTTACAGGCACATATTTCTCTAATCCTTTATTTACAATGCATTTAAATTTAGTCCACAATTCCTCTGCAACCATTGTACCGGAACTAAACGATGTCCATTCATTTTCTAAGTGTGATCCTAACAAAAACAGACTCCTAGCCTTCTTGATTGGTTTATGAACTTTGGTCACCATTGATACTATGAAAATATCATGATCACTAACTTCTGTCTCTACAAAGACATCGATAATAAGATCAGGCCTGTTTGTAGCTATAAGCTCTAAAATATTTTCATTGTGTGTGGGTCGCCAGTTTAACTGCTCAAACCAGTTTTCGGAGAATGTGTCCAAAAGTAACTCACAAGACTGCTTGTCTGTAGCACCTGAAATGAAACCAGAGAGGTTCCAATCTATACTCTTTATGCACTACCTGGCATAGCTATGCACTACCTGGCATAGACTAACTTTGAATGTCTCTAAAACTGCTACAGCAGCATTTGGGGGCCTGTAAAAATACCCAAATATTAACTATACTTCTCTTAGACCTGTTATACACACCCAGATAACTTCACAGTTACTTCCAACGTTGACCTCAGTAGTTGGCAATGAACACTTCACCCTCCAATCTGTCCTTTTGATATACATTCCACGGCTCACTAAATATTTCTGATCTTGCCACATCATGTTTAAGCCAGCTTTTGGTGGCTAAAACTATCTGAGCACAATAATTTCCATATGGTGTGGTAAATTTGGAAACTTTGTTTTTAACAATTTGATAGTTCACGGCAAATAGTTTGATAGTCGAATTTTTGTGCTGAATTCAGTCTGAATTCACTGTCTGAATGTTGACAAGCAAATGCTCATCAGAGCTAGTGCCTAGCTTTAAAAAAAACCATGTGCTCTCAATAAGTACTCTGTTACCCAAGTAGCCACTTCCTTAGTGTAGTGCACCCCTAATCTATGAATGGGTGTCCTACAATTCCCCACCTGATAACGCAGATCTAGAAATCTGCAGCCATGACTATCACAGAGTCGGCAAAGCCTTTGGTTCAGACTCTCCACTCAGCTTCAAACCAAAGAACCCCGATCAACCCTGGGAACAATGCTACAAATTGACAGCTCTGCTTGCAACCCGTGTACAAGGGCAGCAGCCTTCACCAATTCCACCAGCCAACTGTACGCACTAAGGATGTCCTTAGAACCCAAGTGACAAGTGTCATTGGTGCTGTCGCGAGCCATGACTTGCAGTCGACCACACCCCACATTCGACTTCTTTCCACATCTCAATGCTATCTGCTTAAGGGGCTCCATGACATGTCAAACAATGGAACTCCCAATAACTAATAATCCCCTCCCCACATGCACTTGCTCAGACCCTGCTGAAGGAGTGGCCACACATCCACTCACACGATGAACAGGCATGGCCAGACTGCCATCCTCCACATTGGCCTTTCGTCTCGAGAAACGCAAACTCTGTTCAACCTGCCACACTCCCTTCGCAGAGAGGGCGGCTCAACCACGTCCAGGATACCTGAAGGTGCCTCAACAGCAGGGACAGAGGGCAAAGCATGTGACACTGCAGCCAACAGCACCCTCAGCTGTTCCTGAACTGTGGCCAACACCTCCTGCGTTTGCACACAGCAGGCACACATCCTATCCATCCTATCATTTCAACTGACTGTAGAGAGTAGAAAACTAATCAACTTTTAACTTGTCTGGATCCTTAATAAAGGCAGCTGGCAGCTGACTGGACTGTGGTCAGTGGTAACAATACTGTCAAAATAATGAGACTGTCTCTGGTGGTTTTCAAAATAAACAAAAATCTATGGAATACGTCATTATCAAACACGCAGGATTAAAAGCTTTCTGAAAGCAAAACATGAAATAAAAAAGTGAAAAGTTGATAAATTACATAGCTTGCAGCACAAATGAAATCTGCCAAGTACATGAGAATAAACCTCTTAAAAAAAATAATTGGCTCAACAACCCTCCATTTTTGAGAAAATCAGCCCTTAAAGTTGTGACTAACAACTGACTCAAAACTGATGGGATCAATAGATGATTGTAAATAGAGAATTTTTAATCATCATATATCGGATCCACAAATGCATACTTTTCCAGAAATCGAGGAAAGAGACTTTTACAATTGCCACTTATGTACCCACATGGTAAATGCTCTTCACCAATAGAACAACAGCAAATGTTTCTGGCTGGGAAGTGGAGAATGCGGGTTCGAATCTCAAGGAAACAGCAAATTTTTTATTTCTTTAAATTATAGTTTTCATTATCAGAACTCTTAGTGATATGAGGATTAATAAGGTACACAACTCAGTATGGAATAATAATAATAAGGTAGGCAAACAAATGTCCCGAATGGCATGAAGTAGTAGATAATTATGAAGTAGTAGATAATTAAGCCTTGTAACATGAAACAATTTCAAGTAAGAGTGCTGTGAATTTCTCACAAGGGACCAAATATAGTTTAAGGTTTCTGTACACAGGACCAGGAGTGGTCGTATTAGTGAGCCACAGATAATGTTTGATTAAAGTTATCTAGACACACATTCTATTAGTTATAAAATTATTTTAACAGATTATTTTATTGCTATTATATAAAAACAAAAAATCTTTGTTCATAACCTACTATTATGAAACTGACAAGGCAAATTAAAAGTTCATCAGTTCCTTTTTTTTCCCTTCAGGTATTATAATTGATCCAAAGTTTTCTAGAAGCAAAATATTACTTTATACATACATCAACTCAGTCTTTATTTATGTAGAATTTACAGAAGATTATTGTATATGATATCACCAACTGTGAACAGGTCTGAGTTCAAACTGGTAAGGTCTTCCTCTTCATCTTGCACATGAGAAGATGTACTTCCATACAGAGATGCAGAAGAAAATGGTGAATCTGGTGGCAAGTATTTTAGCTTTTCTTTGGTGATAAGGCTCCAGAATTTTTCTAGCAAGACTGCAGAGCTTCTGGAAGGAAGTTTCATCAATAGGCCATCAATATGTTGTTCAAACAGGTCGTACTTGTCAACTAGTTGTTTTGATGCTGATGATCGATCCATAGCAATTTTTTGTAATTTATTAATTGCACTTCCAACTTTGGAAAGTTTTGAACTGAGTATTTTCCGTACAATTGGTGTCACTAATTGGATTATTTTGTGCTAACATTCCTGTTGCTTTTACTGTGCTCTTAGCACTGCTATCATCATCCATGTCTTGACTATTTTCTACTTCATTTTCTTGACATTCAGTAAGGATGCTAATGGCTTCCTGTAGTCGATTTTCATATTCTTCTGTGGGATTTTTCTGAAAAATACAAATGTGCCATTATAAAATTTATTCAATTATTTGCAGATTTAAATAGTATATTTTCCAGATTTTATATAGACTAACAAATTATATTTTAATGTTTATTTATTTATTGTTGAAGGTACTCTGAATTTTGATGAGTGGAAACAAATACAAAATTTTTAACATCATATGTAATTTTCCATCCTGTTGTGCATTGGGTGATAAATATACAGGCATCAAGTGTCCTCCTGGAAGTTGTGCAGATTCTTATAATATAAAGGGGGTTACAGCATAATATGTTGGCTTTGGTTGGTGCAGATTATAAATTCACTGATGCAGATGTGGGCACAAATGAAAGGTTCACTGATGTAGATGTATACTTTGAAAACAGCCATTGTAAAAACAAAATAAAAATAGCCTGAATTTGCCCCAGATATACGTTATTGTACCAGATGATACATTTCCCTTGTATAAAAATTTGATGAAACTATGCCCAAGAAGAAACTTGCCCTTAGAAGAATGGATATTCAACTACTGGTTATCAAAAGCATGGAAAATTGTTGGTAACTCTTTCGGCATATTAGCAGCTATATTTAGAGTATTTCTGAAGTTAATTTATCCACAGTTGATCTAACTGTGCAAGCTGCATGTATGATTCCCAACTGCTTATGTACAGTATCGCCAAGTTCATACTCTGAAAGGGATTGGCTGATTATGAAGACACAGAAACAGGAACACTGCAACCAAGGCAATTGTGCACACCTGTAACCAAGCTACCATCTATAGTGTTTGTACAGCAAACACTTACTCAAAGCAGGAATCAAAAAGGAGGAATAAAGTGGCTGTTACTTCAAATAAGAAGGCCAAATTCCTTGGCAAATGAAGGCCATCAGAATGAAAATCTGATGGAAGATGATTAGTAATTCAAACTTTTTATTTTATCTATTTTTGTAGAACAATTTAGCTCTGTTACAAAATTAGTGTGGGGGTACTAGCAAGCAATGTGAGTGTTTATGACTCTTGTTGTTGACCATGGTCACGAACCAGGGGTTATATCTAAATGACAATTTTTTGTTTTTGGTTTTCTTGTATCATCCGCCATGTTTTTAAGTCAGTCTGTGTTTGTTTGCTCTGTTGACAACACAGAATAAAGCATTTGCATTGTAAAGTGTGTGGTTATTGGGATCCACTGCCCCTAGTAACCTCAACAGTGGCAACCCCATACTAAAACGGTTCTACGCGTCCAGTTCAGTGTTCTCCCATGGTTTTTGGCGTGTTTCTTTGGCCGTAATTCACTCGCACTCAGTACACCAATGTTCCTGCACCCAAGTTCAGCATGTCGACGTCTGTGCAACCGCTGCCCAGACTTGCACTTCCTCAGCAATCTGTTGCTTCCAGCATTTTCACGATTGTCAGCAGTTCGCATGATGCCAGGCTACCGCACTTGTCTGGACATTCCCAAAGAACATCTTCACATCGCCGCATTTCAACTATGCCGTGTCTCAACGATGTGATTCTGGCTTTGTCACTCCACAGATGCTTTTGAGTGCTCCTTTTTATGTCACTCCACCATTAGAGCGCTTTCAGCTCTTCCATGCATTGGACAATGCCAGCTGCAACATGGACTTTGTGCAAAATTCAAATGTGCAACCCCCTTCTGCCATGCTGGGTGCAACAGAGTCACACGCCCAGCCTCCAATGGCCAGGTGGGCTTCGAACTTTTGCCTCCTTGAGTGCTGTGCATCAAAGTGTAACTTTTGAACTTGGCGAGCCTAGTTACTGTACCCATGTTTGTGCTGAACATTGTGCTAACTTTGCCAGTGCATTTTCTTGTGCAAGTTCGTCTCTGGCAGCTCGCCCCCCACCCCCCTCCTCTGTATTGGTTCAGCTGCCTCATTCAGTGCAACCTGTGAACACTCCATTCAACGATCCATCCTACGATGCCCACAGTTTCATCCACTGTGCTAACTCTGCAAACATGCTAATGTACACCATGCCTTCTGGTGTGCCTTCTGCGATGTGAAGCGGTCCCCTTCCACACCTGAACTTTCCCAGACTTTCAACTGTTGGTCCAATACTGCCTGGCACCTCTGCCACACCGTGTGATACTTCCGCGCCTTCACCGATTGATGACGCCATCTCTGCAGTGCCTCCGCCCCTTCCTGGCTCACCTCCTTCGCCGCCTGCTGAAGTTGCTCAATTTTCTTTCTACTCTCTGACCACCTGGTTTGCTCTCATCCAGCGTATATTCAAGCATTACAGTTTGGTCGACTCCGTTCGCTACCTCTGATCCTCTGTTTAATCACTTCGCTGCATGACTACGTGGATCTGATTTGCAACCTGGTCACCTCCCCCCCCCCCTTCCAGTTGGGACCACTATGACAGTGCTAAAAAGACAATATTGCAATCTGTCACCCTATCTATGGAGGAGACTGTTCAACACATAATTGAAGAGGAGAACCTTGGTGACAAACGTCCATCTGAACTATGGCGAGTCTTCAGGTCTGGGTTAACGAGCAGGTCATGCCTGACCCCTTGCTCATGGCAATCTGCAACACCCACCTCTGTCCGTTGTCATGCCATCACGCCCGACACGTCCTCTGCACCTAGTGCCATGCCCTCGCTTGCCTTGCAAGTAACTGTTGTCATGAATGGCACTGTTCACAGACTGCACCTCACTGACAATGTCCCTGTGTTTTCTAAATCGCGCCCTGTGTCCCAAAAAGTTAGCCACAGTCGACGTGCAATTATCTGAACTACTGTCAACCGGTGTGATCGAGCGATCTTGTAATAGTTGGGCCTCTCCAACTCACATAGTAAAGAAACATGACGGCACCTGGCGCATGTGTGGCGACTATCGCATGCTCAATGTTAAGACTATTATGGACCACTTCCCAATTCCGAACATCACCAATTTTTCCAAATTACTTGCCGGATTTAAAGTTTTCTCGGTTGACGACTGTAAGCGTGCTTACCATCCAATTCCCATGGCCCCTGAGGACATTGAAAAAACAGCCATCACCATCCTGCTCAGCTTTTTCCAGTATCGTTTCATGCCTTTTGGACTTAAGAACGCTACACAGACGTGGCAATGGTTTATCAGTGAGGTTTTACAGGACTTAAAATTTTGCTTCGTGTACTCAGACTAAATTTTTATTTTCAGCTCTCCGGTCAAGGAAAACAAAAGACATTTGCAAATCATTCTTGACAGGCTGGACGAAGCAAGGATCGAGTTGAATGATGACAAACGCCAACTGCATCTCCCCTCGGTACAGTTCCTCAGGTATACAGTCTCGTTGGAGGGCTTTGTGCCCCCCTCCCCCCCTGCCATTGACAAGATTAACTTGGTGCAGAACATCACGTGCCCCTACACTTTTACACTTACAAAGAGCTTCGCAGGTTCCTCAGCACCATTAACTACTACAGGTAGCACCTGCCCAAGACAGCTGAGTTTCAAGCCCCCTTACAGACGTGTTGGCTAGCAAGCACACATCAGGTGCCCTGGACGGACCAAATGAACGAATCATTCAATGCACTCAAGGAATTACTTGCTCGATCAGTTGCTCATCCACATCCTAATGCAGAAGTTTTTCTCACTACTCAACGTGAGTGCCACCAGTATTGGTGCAGTTCTCAGCCAATCTAACGACAGTGTAATCTCTCCTCTGCAGTTTTTTTCCAAAAAATTAAACAGCACACAAGTACTCGGTCTTTGCTAGGGAACTTCTTGCCATCTACGAGGCCATTAAGCATTTCCATGCAGAACTTGAAGGTCACGCCTTTCACGTTCTTTCTGATCACAAACCGCTAGCTGCTGCCATCAAAAATCCCCCAGCTGACCCGCCCCCTAGGCACTTCTGCTACCTCGACTACACCTTGCAATTCACAATGGACGTGCATTACATCATGGATGCCGATAATGTGGTGGTGGATTTCTTCTCCCAGATCAATGCTGTCTCCAACGTCATCAATCTCTCTTACCTAGGGCTGTCCACAATGAGGCCCGCAGCACCTTGAAATCCGGCCCACCATAGCTTGACAAAATTGTGAGGGTTTTATTTTTATTTTTTATTTTTAGTTTTTTCAGCTACAGTGTTAAGAGATGACAATGATTTGAAATTACCCTGCCTCATCATTGCACTCAAGCGTAAATAAACATGCATGTGTGGCGAGAGGGTTGTTGCCTACCACCTAACCTGCTAGCTGCCCTCTCCTACAACTGCCTCACGGTTCTCCACTAAAGCAGCCCATTCGCTCTTCCTCGGCAGCCATATGCCACCGAGGTCTAATAGAACGCAGCCTCCTGGGAACAGGCTGACACTGCCACAACATGGGTTGGCTGCCGCGCCATTCTCATGGTGACCAGTGGCGTTATGGGAGATTCGTAAACAAGTGTCACACGCATGCACATTGGCTACATGGGAGACAAGCCACAGTATCCTCTTGGGTAAAAGTGCAGTTTATGAGTCCGTGAGTCGTGGTTCACGCGTAGATGTTGGTAATGGCGCGACGAATGACGCATGTGAAGGCGGCCGATCAGATTCCGCATTTCATGTGTTGTGAATTTGGCCTTTCTTCACATGCTTTTTCGTCCAGATTTAATAATTTCTTGCAGTGTAAATTCAATTAAGTGTTTCTCTCTCAAGTAATACGACTGACAATTTTTTCAGTGAATTGCAATACGTGAATAATGAACGTTATTAAAATTAGGGTTCACTTTCCTAAAAAAAAAAAAAAAAAAACAGATGTTGGTTAATTTGGAAGAATACATGTATCTCGAAGTTCCGGTCCTGAACCAGAGATTAGGGCGCTACGCGCCCTCACGTTCTAAAAAAAAAATTCTTGTTTAACCTATACCTAACCACCTGAAGGCTACGCTACAGATCACTTTTTTAAATGAAAGGATGTTTCCAACACACTTTCAGACTACTCTTTAACACACTATTGATAACTTCAAAAACAACAGGCCAGCACAGCCTTAAGGTTAGGTACATAGGTTACACAATAAGTTTTGTCTCGTAGTAGCGCCTCAATTTCCGGTTCAGAATCGCTCAGTATGTAATTGCGCTCGTAAAGGCTGTGAAAGTCATGCAACCACCACTACTAAAATCACTGGTGAAAATAATTTTGACTACATAGTACAGCCAGTACACTCAATCTCCATTACAGAACGTAATATAAATCCCACATTTATTGCAATGCAATATGTTGATCTAAGGATCTTTACATCCACTACGCCGATTTGTTTACAAACCATAAAGAGAAAGCTATTTGTTATTGGCTGCTTGAATGCGACTGCAGATTGACTCCAGCACCGTTGCCAACGTCTGAACTTGAAACACCACTCGCAGACTCATAAACTGCACTTCAGCCTCCTCTTGCCACAGTCACTTGCTTAGTTTCAGTGTCAGTGAGATGTACGGTAGACTCTCTGCTGTTGCAGTGGCTGGGCGTTAGCTCTGCTGTTTGCGAGCGGTTTATTCAAGATACATAACTGTACATTATTTGCCTTAATAAATTTAGGAACAATGTTCAGTTAGTCAACATCCTAGTTCCAAAGGCAAGGCGTGCGTGTGGTACAGTGTGTGGGCAAGTGGATAGTAGCATGGGTCGAATTTATTTATTTTATTTTTACAGGAGGTTTTTGTACAGAACATTTGTCTGTTGTCATTATAAGAATGACATATGACAAAGACGCCATTAACAAGAGCGGGTGTCATGGAAACAAAGACACTCCTGGCATTGTTGTTTTCAATAAAAGAATTCCTTTTGTATTAATAATAGAAAAGTTAACAGTTACAGGTACAAGCTCCATAAAATGCAGGAGTCATATACTCTACTGTAGCGGGTGTCCTACATGATTTTCTAGCCTGTGAATGACACCTTTCTTCCATCCAATGTTTGTTATAGTGCCATTTTGGACCACACCACAATTCAATTTTCTTCAAACCAGCTCACAGCAATTCAATCAATTTCAAGTAGGTTTGGATCTTTTGTTCTACAAAAACAGGTGAAGAGTTGCACAGAAAAATATGGTACATATGGTTAAATTTCTGTTTCAACCTAGTGTAATGTGTATCCACTTCCAATGGGGTCATACAAGAGCTGAATTGCTAGGCTTATGTTACCAATATTTCCGGGTTGGCTCGTAGTGTTAGGAAAGAAGGCAGTTTTATTATAATTCAAGTTTCTTAGATACTGACTATGCCTTTCAACTACTAATTTACCGTTTAGCTGTTGGGAAAGTGCTGATGTTTCAGATACAACCCAGCTGGCTGTCTTTGTGAGAGGAGTGACAGAGAACTACACTGTAATAGAGGAACTGCTGGTCTTGCGTTCAATGAAAGGTAAAATAACAGGACAAGACGTATAGGAAGAAGTAAGAAGTTATATAGGAAAGTTTTAGCTTTAAGACGAAAATCTTTTCTGCTTAACCCAGACAGGGCTGATGTCCTTCCAGTAGGACGGGAATGGCAACTTAACTTTTTCATTCTTGTATTGAAGAATTCATGTACAGTCTCGTATTTTATTTCTCTGAGTAGCCTACTCCCATTGCTGATCAATTTTAGCTTCATTGCTGATTTCAAAGTGGCTGTATACGGCTTCGAAGTTGAGATTCATACAGAAGATATTGAAGACTTCCTCACAGTTATGTTTGTTTTTCTTGAACATTGTATTTTATTTTGTGACATTTATATGTATATGTTTCATTTTAAATGATATATTAATAATAATGATTCACCAGATTAAAATTATAAAACATTTATTTTGACGCCATTCCAGAAAGAGGGGCAGCATGGCAAAAGTAATAATGCGATTATGAACAAAATGACCTATAAGGATCGTGTACAGTCATATGAAGGTAAATAATACTTTCTGAAATAAAATTTATACCAAAAATAATTCCGCTCTATCTGGGTTAACTACAGATGGTGCACCAGCAATGACAGGGAGAAGAAACGGTCTTGTAACTTTGATGAATAATAGTATGACACACAATTGTACAACAACACTGCATTGATCACCAAGAACAGCTGCTGTGTGCCTAAGTTTTTGATTTGTAGCATGTGATGGAAAAGGTAATATGGACTGTCAATTTTATTTGCACCAGAGGACTAAATCATAGGCAATTTCAGAACTTCCTGTCTGAAGTAGGCACTTTGCATGATGATATCATATATTACAGCCGACTTCACTGACTCATCAGATCAGCAACAGTCTCATGATTTTATTCTCTGTTGGGAGAAATAAAAAACTTTATGACTGGCAAATGATATGTCAAAGTTTTGGAGAATGAGCAATGTTTGAATGACCTGGATTTTCTGGTTGACATAACTAAATATCTCTCTGATCTGAATCTAAAACTCCAGGGTAAAAACCAACTGTGAGTGGAAATGTAAGAACCCAATCAAGCATTTATTAAAAAAACTCATCTTGTTTGAGAAACAGTTAGGGGAAAGACAGCTGGGTCACTGGAAGACCTTGGAGATGCTGGGAAACAATGGATTTCAACAAGTGCATATCTTTGCTGCGAAAAGTAAGGAATGAGTTTGATGAAAGATTCAAAGATTTTAAAAATCAAGAGTCCTATATGAAAGTGATTGAAAATTTGTTTGAAGTTAAGATTGAAAATGCCATGTTACACCTGCAGATGGAGTTTACTGAATTTCAAACCAATGAAAGCCTGAAAACAGGCTACCATAGCAGCCTGCAGAATGGACTGATGGAGTTATATGAAATTTATTTCAAACCCAATCAGTATACCAACCTATACAAATTGTCACTTCAACATATGTCCTTGTTCAGAAACATGTATATCTCTGAACAGATTTTTTCACTAATGAAAAATGTAAAAACTAAAACGAGATCTTCGCTAACAGATGACCATCTGACCGGAAAGAGAGAGAAAAGAAAAAAAAAAAAAAAAAAAAAAAACCCTATTGCTTTTCTCATTAACTTTCCTTTTTATTTTTTTCATTAATATTATTTTTCTTTGAAGTATTTTTTTCATTAATATTATTTTTCTTTGAAGTTTATAATGTTCTGTTATAAATACATCCTACCTGCCTACCTAGAAAAACAGTGTTTTATTTCCACTGGTTTAGTAATTCATTACTTTGGAATTTTCTTTTATCTGACCCACCACAGCGATAAAAGTTGGTAATTTGGCCCGTGTCGAAATTTAGTTGGACATCCCTGCTCTAACCTATCCGCCATGCAATCCAACAACGATCTCCTTGCTCTCATTCCTCTTCCCTACATCCCATCCGCACCACCTTTCCAGGCATCACCAGTGAGGTATGGTGCGATGACTCGATGGGCAAACTCCATCCCTTCATTCCCTGCTCTCTTCAACGTCCTATTTTCCAAAAGATCACGAGATCACGCACATGGGTGTCAAAGCCTCGACACACCTGGTGTGTGACCGTTTCATTTGGTGCAACATGAGGCGGGATTGCCAGGCCTGGGCCTGCTCTTGTGCCTCATATCAGCGGAACAACGTCTCATCTCACACCTTCCCTTCGCTTGGTTCATTCCCTCCTCCACACGGCAGATTCCATCATGCCCACTTGGATCTTGTTGGTCCTCTTCTGCCAGTCGACAGTTACCGGTACATACATTCCATGATCAATCACACCATGAGGTGGATGGAGGCCACACGTCTGCTCAACATCACTGCCGAGTCTGTCACTCGTGCTATTATATCTATCTGGATTGCTTGCTTTGGCTGCCCCTTGGTCACCACAACTGACCACAGATGCCAATTAGACAGTCACTTCTGTGGCATTCGCCAGATCCACACAATGGCCTCTCATCCATAGAGCAATGGGCTGGTGGAGTGGTGGCGCCGGACCCTAAAAACAGCCTTTCAGTGCCACAAGTCACTTTCACTCAATGCCCTTCCTCTGGTCTTCCTTGGCCTGCATTCTACCTACAAGGAGGACCTCCATGGCACCATTGTGGAATTCATATATGGGCAACAACTCACCTTACAGAGTGAGCTTGTTGCCCCGTCCCCTCAGTTGAGGATCTCCCTTCCTGGTCAACAGAGTCTGCCTCATATGAGCTGTGGCCTCCACTTCCCCTCCTGCCAGCCACTCTCGTCCGTCTGTAAGAGTACCTTCATACCTGCAGACTTGCGAGTTCATGTTCTTGCGTGCTAACACCATCTGCCGTCCTTACCACTTTCTTACTCCAGTCCTTATCCTGTCCTTCGTGCAGCATACACCTACAACATCGCTCTCAATGGCAAACCTTCTGCCACCTCCATTAATCACCTGAAACCTGCACGCCTCGATCCTGCTTTCCCCCGAGGTCGAGGCTCTTTCCTCTTCCTTCTCCTCGTTCGAGGCTACCCCTCCCTCTTCCATCCTGCACTCCCCCCTCCTCTCCTTCACCTTCAGGGTCACTCACTGCCTTCAGTCATTAACTCCTCTTCCTCCTATCACTTTGAGGATTCTCTCGTCCACTTTCCCCCTCTGATTCCTGCTATCAATTCTCTGTCCCTGTTCCCCGCCAATCACAACAGAGCTGTCCATTGTGGTGTGCGACTATAACCTATCCATTATGTGCACGTTGTTCACTAAATGCGAGCTTATTAAATGTTTACAGCTGGCCCGTGATTCCGTTCCTTCCGAGGCTCGGGCCTTCCTGCTCCCGTCGAACACTGTACTAGTCGTAGTTTCGGTCTCTGGCTCCCACTCCAGCCAGAGACACCCGCGACAAGTTACGCTTCCTCCTAGATTGCAGAATTTCATTGTTCAAGGCCCTACCACACATTGCCTACCTCCCCCTCCTGTACAACCGGATGGGACAATATAAATTAGCATGTGCGCAATGCCCTCTGCGCGTGCATCTACTAGTGCTTCTGACTCTTTCTCCCCCCCCCCCCCCCTCATGGCTCTCAGGAGTACTCCGTGTGTCTGGTTTCGACCATAGTCATGAACCAAGTGTTATATCTACATGGCAATCTTTGGTTTTTGCTTTTCTTGTATCATCCATCATGTTTAAGTCAGTATGTGTTTGTTTGCTCTGCTGATAACATAGAATAAAGTATTTGTGTTGTAAAGCATGTGGTCATTGGACTCCACTGCCCCTAGTAACCTCTATATTAGAATTTTAACAATTTCTAATAAACATTTAAACCTTGGGATACAGAAGCTCGTAAATACTTTTAAGTAAATAATAAATAAAAATTAGTTATCAAATTCTTTTAAATGTTTTTGGTCCATTGGCAAATACAATTAAACATTTTCATGTATTAACAGTTTGAAAATTCGAAAAATCCAATCTTTAGCCATTTTCATATTTAATCATTTTCAGACCATGTACTTAGAATAGACTATGTTAACTTACCAAATATGATTGAGAGTCAAGTTACAATGGCACTGTTTAGAGACGTGTCAGCCATTTTGAACCAAGGTAGCTTCGGCATGTAATCATCATCAGCCCCAGCTTTGCTTCTTTCTGATGAGTAAGTCACTTCTGTATGTTGTCTTGATAGTCTTTTTATAGCTATCAAAATAGCAATATCAGGAACAACTAAATCATGACTCCAAGGTCTTCTATCAGTTTCAAAATATTACTTTGTTTTGTTGAAGTAATCTTCAGGGCATATATTCCACAGTAGTCCATTGATTTTGGAAAGTTTCTAAAAATGTTTCAATATTCTAAAAATGTTCCAATATTATCTGGCCCCCACTTCACGTTGTACTTAGTATCAGTATCTTTGTTTGCTTCTGAACAAGACATATCAAATCACTACACGAAACACTTCATCTGGACTCAAAAACAACAGCACATCTCTTCACATGACAGTTGAATCAGCTCTAATGGCGGCTGCTGCACTTAACCCAGATAGCGCTGACATTCTTCCGCAAGGATGAGTACGGTAGCTTACTTTTTCATTTTTATATTTAAGAATTCATGCACAGTGTCATATTTTATTTGTTTTGATAGCCTACTGCCAATGCAGATTATTTTTAGCTTGTATTGTTGATTGCAAAGTAGTTGGATACGGCTGCAAAGTTGAGGTTCATGCAGAAGATATTGAATACTTCCTCATTGTTGGGTTTGAATTTCTTGAATATTCTTTAATGTTTGTGACATTTATATGTATATCTTTAATTTTAAACGTTATTTTAATAATAATACTAATAATTCATGAGATTACAATTCTAAAACATTCATTTTGACTGTCTTCCAGAAAGATCAGTACTGCAAAACTAAAGGCATGATTGTGAAAAAATCACTTAGAAAGTTCTTACGCAGTCATAGGAAGGTAATTAATGGCTGTGGTTCTTCAATTTCTCCAGGTGTATTTCATGATGAAATTGATCTCGGATGAACAGCCTGGTGTCAGTGTGCATAGGACACAATATTTCGGTAATCGACCATGTTGCCATCATAAGGTATGCTGATGATGGCAACATGGTTGATTGCTGAAATATTGTGTCCTATGCACAAACACAACAGGCTGTTCATCTGAGATCTATTTCATAACTAATACCTTCTGGTGAAAATAAATAAATAAATAAATAATAACACCAAAAGCAATTCTGCACTATTTGGCTTAAGAACCCCATCCAATAATGGCCTCCAGTAGGTCATGTAACCTAATACTAGCTGCCTCAGTGGTCATAAACTGAAACAATTTGACTTTTGTAATCACCACTCGCTAACGGCCATAGAAGGCGCCAATGGCAAGATAATTGGCAGCAGCCAGTACTGGCCAGTTATAATGGATGTGCAGCAGACTTTAAATGTAAACCAAGTTTGTTTTTTGCCAACTCTTCATGAAGATCTGTTAAAATATTGCATTGGTTAGGTGTTTTTGGTGCTGTGTAATATTTGTTTGGAATGTTTATAAGACAATGCCATCCACCTAATTGTTCAAAGAAAAATGAGGGCTCTTAACAGTGAGTAGAAGAGCCATTGCAAATTGACCTAGTTAGAATAACATTTTAGTTTGAGAAATTTATTTGCCTATCTTGTTATCATTCCTTATTGATTTACTTACCTTATTAATCCTTCAACCCCTATCAACTGAGGGTTAAAGTGCAATTTATGCATACACGACTGGGGCTTGATGTGTAGATGTTGGCAACGACATGATGAATGAAGTGAGTTGAAGGCAGCCAATAAGGAGTTGTGTTTGGCTGTTGAGATTGCGCATTTGATGTCTAGTAAATTTGAGGTCAGTTTTAAAATTTGTTCTGGTATTTATGTGCAGGGTTTTTGGCAATGTAATTGATATTTCATTTATAATCTGACTAAATGTGGTTTTTTTTTACAGGTTTTTATGAGATATCTATGGAAGGTGGAATTGTGACAGAGTGATACACCAAACAAACCAAACAATCGACCACTGACATGTAGTATTTACAAGGTTAAGTAATTTACTTATTGGATAAGGGTACATCAACAACCTGTCAACCACAGAGCATGAACAGCATTAATTATTTATTTCATGGTGAACAAAAAAGTTGCATGCTCTTTGAAAACCCATTGACAAATTATAAGAGGAATAATCTTTTGGGTCCACCAAGAAATAAATAAATAATGCTGTTCCTGCTCTATGGTTGACAGGTTCTTGATGTATCCTTGTTCTGTGAGTATATTAATTATCCTCATAAGTACTACAAGTTTACAAACCATAAAGACTAAAGCTATTTCTTATTGGCCACCTGAACACAACTCCTGATTGGCTGCCTTCGCATCCAGGCAGTCATCATGCTGTTGTCAATGTCTACTTGTGAAGCACTAATCTTTTACACACCAAGTGCACTTGCACCCAATGGAGATATGCAAAAGTATGAATGAGAATAATTACATTCGCTAGGTTTCCTCGAGAGTCGATCATATGTTTTCTGCTTCCCAGCCAGTTAGCTGGGCCACTGAGATATCGGCGAAATGCGTTTACCATGTGGGTACATAAGTGTCAGTTTCTTTCCTAGATTTCTGAAAAAGTATGCATTTGTGGACCCCATGATGATTAAAAATTATCTATTTACAATTATCTATTGATCCTGACCATTTTTAGTTGATTGCTCGTCATGGCCTTTAGGAGTGATTTTCTCAAATTCAGGGGTTTTTGAGCCAAAATATCTTACAGTCCATTGTTTTAGGTTGTATACAAGCGACCTGCCAAATTTGAGCCATATCAGTTGGCCATATCTGAGGCCTTCCATTTTTACTTCTGTTGCTATGACGTTGAAAGTGAGATGATAAGATTCAGTTCATCAGATACTATGTTTTTGGTTATTACATTCATTTTTGATAACCAGGCTCTCACATACTGAAGTATCTAGTTAATAAACTTTTTTTTTTTTTTTTACCAATGTAAGAATGGTGAAATAGCTGTAATAGTTTTCAGTTTCCATCAGGGAACTTTAATTCAGCCAGGCCCTTGTCACTCACCATTATCATAACTGACTTTAATTAATTTATTTATTAATTGAGGCTTTGAATTCCTGTACCAACTTGAAAGAAAACCTAGTGTAATTTTTGCTTAAGCATTTTTGATATGTTCTGTCATGTAGTTGATACTTTTGTGTATACTCCATCTCTAAGTAAACCCAACAATAAAGAAATATGGTGATGTAAGGTTAAGGTAATCACTTTATCAGACCACAGCCACCACCACCAACCCAGTGAACACTGAAATCATAGTTAATTGTTTCTTGGCTGAGTAATGCCTTGGGTCAGTTGTCATGTTGAAACCACATGTTCTGTCACACAATAAGATATCATGTTCCAATATAATCAGAGGTTCATCTTGTAAAAATTTGACGTCTTTCTTCATTTGATGTGCCTTCAAAATATAAGGGGCCAATTAGTTTGTCACGTATGATACCACATTAAAATTCACAGACTGATACCGAAAATCAATTTCATGCAACTGGTGCACTTTTACACACACCAATAATGTTTGTTATGATGATTAACTTTGCCATGCATTGTAAAAGTTGAATCATCTGATAATATTACTTGAAAAACTGTAGGCCTCCTTGATACTGTGAGTGGCCAGATTTTGTACTGGTACTTGTACCTCCATGCCTTTCTTCACGGAATGGCTCCATGCAGCAAGTGTACACAAAAAGTTGCCTAGGTGTAACTGCACCTTAAAAATATGTACTTTTATTGTTCTGAAGTTGATGCCACTGCTAATGGAAGGCAATTGTCTGTAGAGTTTGACATTTCCATATTATGTTGCACAACTGTAAGATCATCAATAAGTTTCTTAATTGTTTCATCGTTACAAATATATGTCAGACTTATTAAATTCTCACATATATCTCTTGCCTGTTGACGCAGTGCTAAATCATAGAGTGCTGTTTCAACTTCTAAACAAGATTGGAAATCAATGTTGTCACAGGTAGGTTCGTCTTCTCCGTCACTGATTTGATAATCCAGAATATCATCATCAATTATATTTTTCTTTGTCTTAAGAAGTGCTTGATATATATGAGTATAAATTACTTTGTTTGTGGGGTAAAACATTGTGTTATCATGATCTGGCATAGTAGCTGCATTGAAGTGCATGTTCACAAACTTTTCAAGGTGTAATTTAATTACTTTTACGGATGTTATTCCCTTTCTGACAATGTTCGTTATCTCGTTTGATAGCAAAGGATGTATATCTCCACTAGCTTTGACACTTTCTGTATCATGCGTATGATGGCTTGGTGGCGAAGCAACCACATTAAAGCGAAGAAAACTTGTTGGTTTGTTTGGTGACACCAAATCTTTCTTCAACCTTGCAACAACCTGCAACACATATTAAATTAAGAAAGAGGAAAGGAAAGAGTTTGCTAAGTAGAATATGGTCAATGGATGATTTAAAAAGCTCTTCATGTATGTTTCAGTGATATTTTAGGACTCACCTCTTTTTTAATCTCAGGATGAGCACTCCCTGACTCAACACAGTAATCAGGATACACCCTGATACATTTCACTGAAAATGTAGCTGGGCAACCAGTCTTCCTTGTGGCCTTAAAGTAAAACACATTAAATTCATATAAAAACATTTTACCCGTACCTTTCAATGTAGGCTGATTGTTTCTTTTTTTATGGTGTGGACAAAACGTCTGTCCAAAATAAAACTAGTTTACCATTTAAAAGTGACTTATCTGAGACAATAGTACATAGGCTCAAGCAATGTGAACCTAAACAATGAAGAAGCCATCATCTCAACAAAAATATTTAAGGTCTCAAATGGTACAATCCTGACTCTCTCAAGCATACCAAATATGAATGAACTTATAATTGACTGAGATGAACAACATTATGGAAAACATTAAAACAGAAATCAAAGAGAGCCAATGAAAATTATATCTTGAAACACATTTGCTTGCACAAAACAGAGAGTCCATCGAATGTAGTTTAAACCTACCTCATGCTGCAACCAACATATGTGGAGAGTTGACCCACATGGGATGTTGTTTAGATCTTTTCCCACATCCAAAATACAAATATTTTGCTGGTACCCTATCTCAACATCAGTTAATGTACAGACATTTACATTTTTTTCTACACAGCAACACAAAATTACATGGTTAGCCAAGAAATGGGATTCACACAATTTTCTTGACTGAGGAGGCGAGGAAAGCAGTAGGAAAGACATATGCCATGTCTATCTACAAATGTCAAATGCAAATAAGATTTTGACCTCAAATTACACAAAGCTAAGGATAAAAGGAATGTCTGCCTAGGTTAATTAAAGTACCGAGCCATATTATGAGAATATAATGAAAATATGCACCTCTTAACTGTTTAGAACCACCAAACACATGACTAATACGTGATATAGCCAAGCCCCCCCCCTCTCTCTCTCTCTCTCACACACACACACACACACACACACAAACATACTCACACAAGCTGTATTAAAAGCAGCAGCATCATTAACTAATGTGTAAATATTACAGGTAATTCCAAGCCCTGCATACTCTTTTATGACACATAGTTAATGGCTATAAGAGCATGGATACAAAAATACTATTGCTGTACTTCAAGATTCCAATTAGCTGGTTCAACAGTGGCACCCTAATTCTGAGTAGAAGTGGTAACCATTCCAGCATCAGAGGCATCAAAATACATAGCAACACTAGTAATGGTATCTCATTAGTCATATGTGGCACTCCAGCAAGGATATGATTCCCTAAATCCTGCCCCGAAATGAGATCCATCCTTCGTGACATCCTTCCCACTCCACTAAGAGTGTCTTTCCGCCACCCAACTAACCTTTGTAACCTCCTAGTCCATCTCTATGAAATCCCCAAACCACTTTCCCTACCCTCCGGTTCCTACCCATGTAACCACCACCGTTGTAAAGGGCCGATCAAGGGCAGAGCCACTTGCAATAGTACCCACATGATTTGCCAACTGACATGCCTGCACTGTGAAGTGTTCTATGTGAGAATGACCAGCAACAAACTGTCCATTCGCATGAACAGTCACAGGCAGTGTTTCTTGGTAATGATGATCACCCTGTGGGTAAACATGCCTTGGTGCAAGGCTAGCACATCTTGGCACAGTGTTCCACCGTCCAGGTTATCTGGATATTTCCCACCGATACCAATCTGAGCTCCGGAGATGGGAACTTGCTCATCAACATATTCTCTCTTCCTGTTGCCCACCTGGTCTCAACCTCTGCTAAATTAGAATTCCTGCCCATCATTCTATAACATCGTTGCTTCGGTTCTCTGGACACAGCCTCTGCCTCAACTGGTATCTCTGTCCAACTTATTTGCTTTCTACAAATATCTACCTTGGTTTTTTTGCGTGTGTGTGTGTATGTGTGTGTGAGTGTGTGTGTGTGTGTGTGTGTGTGTGTGCTTGTTTACCATTCCTTTTTCCTGTAAGGTAAGTCCTTCCACTCCTGGGATTGGAATGACTCCCCACCCCCTCCCTTAAAACCTGCATCCTTTCCTTTTTCCCCTCCTTCCTTCCTCTTTTCCTGATGAAGTGGCCAGTGGTTGCGAAAGCTTGTTTGTTTGTTTATTTGTTTGTGTGTGTGTGTGTGTTTTAATTTGTGTTTTTGTGTCTATCAACAAGCCTATGCTTTGGGTAACTTATGCGATCTCTATTTTTTATACATATTTATCCCATCAGGAAAGTTTCCTTCTATATTAGATATATATTAATTTATATATAAAAAGTATATGAGGTTTACTTACCAGGTGAAGGAGCACAGGTATGTGACACTAACATAAATAAAACACAGACACAATGCATCTTTCGCAACCATTTGTTGCTTCTTCAGGCAAAGAGCAGGGAAAGAGAGGGAATGGGAAAGGATGTGGGATTAAAGGAGTGGGTGAGGAGTTATTCCAATCCCGGGAGAGGAAAGATTTACCTTTGGGGAAAAAGGATCTCTCCCAGGATTGGAATGACCCCTCACCCACTCCTTTAAACCCACATCCTTCCCTTTTCCCTCTCTTTCCCCGCTCTTTACCTGAATAAGCCACAAATGGTTGCAAAAGCTTGCATTTGTGTACGTGGTTTATTTTTTTTACTGTCACATAACTGTGCTCCTTCACCTGCTAAGTAAAACTCATCTACTTTTTATATGTATTTTTCCTACTAGAAATTTTTCCTCTATAATCTCTGTATATATTAATTTAATGAAAGACAGCACAAAAATTGTTTACTGCAGATTATAGATTTCAGCTGTTACACAGTTATCATCCATACAATTTAGAGCGGGTGGCAGGTAACCACAAAGTCTTTACAATGTTCTATTTCATACAACAGTATGAAAGTGATCTATGTCTTTCAAAACTAGAGAAACTGCAACATTTTATTATTTATTCAATACCGTAAGACTACAGTATTTAAGAACAGAACCTTTACATCTTCACTATTTGTTCAAAACATAAAAATTTTATTTCATGACACTTTACAGATTGAATGTGAAACTGGAGTAGATGTTCTTCTGTTAATAATGTCCTTGATATTTGGTGTATAACTTATTACACTTATTTGAATATGGAGGCCTGGTGCTCATAAGTCAATCTTGCTCTGTTTTTATTTCTAATAAAATTCATGTTTGTAAACAATGATTCACAAAAGTATGTAGAAGCAAGAGAAACTACGAAAAACTCTTGTTCACACTCCATACAAAAATTATAAACTTTTTTCTCCTAAATAAGCTACTTATTACATGTAAAATCATTACACTATGCATGCCATTATTTTCTAGGGTCAAGACACATTTGAATATCTAAGTCACAAAATATTCCATCCACATGCTATAAAAACACAGTAGTTCATATTTAATCATGATTGTTAATAAATAAAACAAAATTGTGTCAAACCTACATGCATTGCATTTCATCCGACAGTTTTGCTTCTGTACTCTCACTCAATACTCACATGATCTACCAAATCAGCACTTTCAATCTACAGGTAAATCATGATTGATTTAGAGCATAAATTAAATAGTTTGACTGCTAATACACACATGAATGTAAGCAATGCACTATGATAATCTGTAGTACAACAGTATTTTTGTGACTGACTACTGTCTTAAGAAAATAGGCTCTCCAGTCCAATCTAATTGGTATACATTTTCTCCCATTAGCCAACACCAGTATAGCAAATACACTGAGTGAAGAAATAAACTGCAACATGGGAGATATTTATGTGTAAGTCAGGTTAATTGTTTTTGTTGCATGCCCATGATTTACTTAGGTGAGGAACATTTTTTGGTTTTAAATTTAAAAGTTTGATTGGCATATAGTGAAAAATGTTTTTGTTTTGTAATCCAATGTGGGCTCCAACATACATATTCTACTGACAGTTGAATTTCAAGTGACATGGTTTTCTTATGGTCTTCCAATTCTATGGTAAGCAATTTGCTTTGTGGGAGGAATCTTATCAGCTAGAGGATTAAGCTGAGGTTCTTCGGATCCATAGACTGGAGGCAGTACAGAAAGAAACTAGTCTTGGCCTTTTTCCATCATTTCCCTTAACTTTATATGCATTTTATACATACTTAGCTGTTTGTTCTTATTTTTACGTACCCTTGCTTGTCTCTATGTGACATGTTTGATTTTACGTGTATCTGCACACCATGGAGTGAAATTCTGTGCACCAGTATGCATGTTACATGCATTTTTATATCTGTACACATTTTCAGCTTTTCAGCTATCCAGCTCCCCTTCCAACTTTGTAACATCTTCATCTGTATTTTTCTCCATTTCCCATTTTCCTAATGCCATCCCTGCTCCATCTTTCTGCGCCAGTTCAGAAACATTTCCTTGTCCTTGGCTAAGACCCAGTCTCACATTACGTTCTTTAAATGATGCCTAAACCTAGGAATTACCTCCCAATGGTCTAACCATTAAAATTCCCTTCTTTGGAGCCCATCCCTCCTTTCACAGTCACTTTCATCTTTCTGATTCCATCAGTCCTTATCCTTACAAACCTAGTATTACAAAATTACATCTCTATGGCACAGGCATCCCAGATTCACCTCTAATACCTCCGCAATATACTACTAATGTGTAACCTCTGCTACATACATCCCATATTTCAAATTGAATCCCTTGCATTCCAGCAGCTGGAGGAGCTTTCCAGCCTGTTGACATCCTTCTGCCACCTTGGTCCATCACTTGCCAACACCATCCTACCAAAAGCAGTCCTCTTTGTGAACCCGTCATAGCACCTACTACTTGTCTTGCTGACCTTTTCCACTTGCCACATCCCCCAAAACTTCCTACTAACACTCCATTATGTCAATGTCCTAAAACACCTCAACCTCACGAAAGCTTCATGCCAGTCCTCTCCAGAGGTCTCCCATAACATACATACCCAAATTTAACTATGTCAAAGACCACCTTTACTTCTGCCAGTCACTACAGTGGAAACACTACTTTGTCTCCAACAAAACCCAACCTAATTCCAACATTAAATCCTGCCTCTCCTAATTCATACCACCATCCAAACTTGACCCTTCCTGAACCCCATCTTCCAGAAATTCCTCACCTCTAACTTGGCATCAATATCCTTCCTCAAGTCCCTTTCTAAGAATAACAACTTATCGGCAATGGGACTGCTCTACACAACTTGAAAACAGATCCCAACATTTTCGACCGAGCGAGGTTGTAACACACTGGACTTGCATTTGGGAGGAAGGTGGTTCAAATCCACCTCCGGCCATCCAGATTTAGGATTTTTGTAATTTTCCTAAATCACTTCAGGCAAATGCCAGGATGGTTCCTTTCAAAGGGCATGGCCGATTCCCTTCCCCCATCCTTACCCAAACAGTCTGAGTGTAAGCTCCACCTCTAATTACCACGCTGTCGATGAGGCGTTCTACATCTACATCTACATAGATACTCTGCAACTCACATTTAAGTGCCTGGCAGAGGGTTCATTAACCACTTTCATAACTTTTCTATACTGTTCCATTCTCTAATAGTGCACGGGAAGAAAGAACACCTGAATCGTTCCGTTTTCGATATGATTTCTCTTATTTTATTGGGATGGTCATGTCTCCCTAAGTAGGTGGGCGCTAGCAAAATATTTTCACATTCAGAAGTAAAAGTTGGTGATTGATACTTCGAAAACGAATCATGTCGCAATGAATAACGTCTTTCTTTTAATGATGTCCACCCCAATTCGTGCAACATTTCCATGATGGTTTTCCCCTGCTAACATGATAAAACAAAACGAGCTGCCCTTCTCTGAACCTTCTCAATATCTTCCATCAGTCCCATCTGGTGAGGGTCCCACAATGGGCAACAGTACTCCAGGAGAGGACACATAAGTATGATGTAGGCAGTCTCTTTGGTGGAGCTGGTGCATCTTCAAAGCATTCTGCCAATGAAAAATAATCTTTGGTTCGCCTTCCCTACAATATTTTCTGTGTGTTCTCTCCAGTCTAAGTTGTTTGTAATTGTAACTCCTAGGTATTTGGTAGAATTTATGACTGGGGTTTGACTGATTTATTGCGTAATTGAAGTTCAGCGGATTTCTTTTAGTAGTCATGTGTATTACTTCACACTTTTCTTTATTTAGTGTCAATTGCCAATTTTCGCACCATGTAGAAATTTTGTCTAAATCACTTTGCAGTTGCTTTTGATCCTCTGTTGACTTCACTAGCTGATAAATGACAGGATCATCCATGAACAGCCTAAGGGAGCTATTCAGATTGTCTCCTAAATCTTTTATAAACACAAGGAAGAATAGGGGACCTATAACGCTTCCCTGGGGAACACCAGATATCACTTCTGTTTTACTTGATGACTTACCATCAATTACAATGAACTGTGTCCTTTCTGATTGGAAATCATGAATCCAATTGCTCAATTGGGGAGATATTCCATAAGCACGCAATTTCATTAGAAGCTGTTTGTGGGATACAGTGTTAAAAGACTTTCAGAAATCCAGGAATATGGAATCGATTTGAGATCCCTTGTCGATGACACTTATCACTTCATGTGAATAAAGGGTGAGCTGTGTTTCGCAAGAGCGATGCTTCCTGAATCTGTGTTGACTATTGGTTAATAGGTCGTTCTCTTTGAGGTAGTTCATAGTGTTCAAACAAAGTATATGTTCCAAAATCCTACTGCAAATTGACATCAATGAGATTGGCCTGTAATTTTGGGGAACACTCCTATTTCCTTTCTTGAATATTGGTGTAACTTGGGCAACTTTCCAGTCTTTGGGTACAGATCTTTCACTGAGTGATCGGTTGTAAATGATAGCTAAGTACAGAGCTATTACATCAGCATACTCTGAGAGGAATCTAATTGGTATACAATCTGGCCCAGAATATTTATTTTTGTTTAGTGACTTAAGTTGTTTTACTACACCATGAACAACTACTTCTAAGTTTCACATGTTGGCAGCTGTTCTTGGATTGAATTCTGGAGTGTTCACTTCATCTTCTTTGGTGAATGAATTTTGGAAAGCTGTGTTTAGTAATTCTGCCTTAGCAGTGCTGTCATCGATAGTATTACCATTGCTATCGCGTAGTGAAGGTATTGTTTGTGTTTTGCTGCTAATGTACTTCACATATGACCAGAATTTCTTCGGATTTTCTGCAAGATTATGAGACAGGATTTCATTGTGGTAACTACTACAGGCTTCTCGCATTGACGTTCATGCTAGGTTGTGAGTTTCAGTAAAAGATTGCCATTCTTATGGATTCTGTGTCTTTTTAAATTTTGCATGTGTTTTTCTTTGCTTCTGCAACAGTGATCTGACCTGTTTTGTGTACCATGGGGGGGTCATCCCCCTCTCTTTTATTAATTTATTTGGTATAAATCTCTCGATTGCTACTGATATTATGTCTTTGAAAGTAAGCCACAACTGATCTACATCCGCATTTTTAGTTTTGAAAGACTGGAGACTATCACTCAGGAAAGCGTGAAGCGAATTTTTATCTGCTTTATTGAATAAGATATATTTTTTGTTTATTTTTGGTGCTTTTGGGAATTTCAACATTCAATCTCACTACTACAACTCTATGTTCGCTAATCCCTGTATCTGTTTTGAAGCTCTTTACTAGCTCAGGATTATTTGTTGCTAGGAGATCAAGGGTATTTTCACAACCATTTACTATTATAGAGGGTTCATGAACTAACTGTTCGAAGTAGTTTTCAGAAAAAGCATTCAGAACTAGTTCAGACGATGTTTTATATTTACCGCTGGTTTTGAATACGTAATTATGCCAACATATCAAGGGTAAATTAGAGTCGCCACCAATTATAACAGTATGCTTCAGATACCTATTTGCAATGTGATTCAAGCTTTCTTTGAACATTTCGGAAACGCATTGTCTGAGTCAGGGGGCTGATAAAAAGGTCCAATTATTAATTTATTCCAGTTGTCAGGTATAACCTCTACCCATACCAACTCACAGGAAGTATATGCCTCAATTTCACTGCAGGATAAACCATTTGTAACAGCAATAAACATGCCACCCCCTTTCTTATGTATTCTATCCTTTCTGAATACCATTTGGCCCTTTGAAAAAATTACAGCCAAAATTATCTCTGGTGTCAGCCAGCTTTCAGAACCTACAACGATTTGTGCCTCTTTCTATCAGCGCTTGGAGCTCTGGAACTTTCCCAATGCAGCTACGACAATTTACAACTGTTACACCAATGGTTCCTAGATCTGCTTTCTTCCTGTGTCGGATCTGCCCCCTTTGAGATTGAAACCCATTTTTCTGTATTCCAGAGGCCCTCTAACTTAAAAAACCACCCAGTCCATGCCATACAGCCCTCGCTACCCGTGTAGCCACTTCCTGAGTATAGTGGACTCCTGACCTATTTAGCTGAACCCGAAAACCCACCACCCTTTGGTGCAAGTCGAGGAATCTGCAGCCCACATGGTCGCAGGACCATCTGAGCCTCTGATTCAGGCCCTCCACTCGGCTCTGAACCAGAGGTCCAAAGTCAGTCCTGTCAACAATGCTGCAGATGGTGAGCTCTGCTTTCATCTTGCAAGTAAGACTGGCAGTCTTTACCACTTCTGATAGCAGCTCAAAACCAGAGAGAATCTCTTCCGATCCAAAGCGACACATATCATTGGTCTCAACATGAGCCACCACCTGCAGCTGGCTGCACCCTGTGCTCTTCATGGCATCTGGAAGGACCCATTCCACATCTGGAATGACTTCCCCCGGTATGCACACGGAGTGCACACTGGACTTCTTCCCCTCCCTAGCAGTCGTTTTCCTAAGGCGCACCATCACCTGCCTAAAGTTGGAGCTCCCAACTGATAACAAACCCATCTTCTGTGAGTGCCCGGATCTTGCAAGCAGAGGGACGAGTACAGGACAAGTGGCACCATCTGCATCAGGAGCATCCTCTGCCACAGAGAGCGCCTCAAAACTGTTCGTAAGACTAACCGGGGAGGCCTCCTCTTCGGTCCCCCAGGAAGTCTTACGCTGCCTGACAGCCACTGAGGAGACCTCCCAATCCACCATGGATTGGGGGGTGACCCTCTCGCGGGCAGTGAGCGGGCCACAGCCGCAGGCCGATCGGAGGGCACAACAGACGCACAGGGTGTCTGCTGCACCCCCACGAGTGGCACACAACAGCAGCGTCCACCCACCACAGTCTCAAGCATTGCCAGTAAAGCCATCGCTGCCTGAGGCCATGAGAGAAGAGTCATCAATTCTGCCTGCATCCGTTTGCAGCAGTCACAGTTCCTAGCCATTCTAAAAACCTATGTATGTTCCAAATAAGTACGACTGAGGACACAGAAGTGTGATAAACAGTGAGGTAACACTAAGCTGTTTATTAATGGCGAATCTGAAAAATATATACCCGAACTAATAAATCAAAGTATCAACAACTGAACTGACAACTAAACGTGATTCTCAATAAATAAACATGCGAGCACACTAAAGTTAGAAGAACTGTAAAAGAAAGCACACACAAAATTAAAATAAGTTGCTTCTATTAAGAAGCCCGTTACCATACAATGTAGAACTGCTGCTGTCCACGTGTGCACTGGCCGGCGGTCACTGAGCAACTGAAGAGTAGGATTACCAACCATGAGTACAATCAAAACAAAATAAAAGCAGTGAGTGGCGGATTTACACTGCAGATGAATACACTGAACTGATTAGTTGAACGCGAATCTAAGTAAATATACACAGGAGCACGAAAAGTTTGAAAAACAGTGAGCTTCAAAAATATGTACCTAAACACCAATCTTCCTTCCTTCCCAACATAATCATCCTCCCTGCACAGAAAACTTCCACCACAGTTGTGATGAATCACAGTGACTGTGAGGTGTGGCAGAAGGCCTCTGTTATTTATTCAATTCCTCCATCTAGAAGTTGAGCCCAGATGACTCCAGCCCAAAAGTCCAACATGGCCCACTAAAATACTGTGGCCCAAAACCTCTAACCTGGATCCATCTCCCTCCTCACCCCATCATCACCTCACACACCTACCTTCTACGTGCACCCAAATATCCATAAACCCAATAATCCTTGACACCCTATTGTGGCTGGTTACTGTGCTCCCACAGAAAATTTTTTTGTCCTTTTTGACAAGCATCTCCAAAAATTGTTCCAAATCTAACCTCCCACATCCAATATACCAATCACTTCCTTCACTGTATTTCTACCATCCCCACCGTTTTACTCCTGGATCTTTACTCATCACTGTTCTTGATGGCACTTCCCTATTACCAATATCCTATATGCGCATGGTCCTGCTGCTCTTTCACACAACCTTTCTCAGCATCCAAGCTCAATACCTTATTCCGCATAACCCTTAGCAATTACATTCTGACGATCAATATTTTTTCATTTGAAGAGATAGTACACAATCAAATCCACAGCACAGGCGTGGGCAACCATACGGCATCCTTCTATGCCAATCTATTTATGATCCAGCTAGAGAAAGCCTACCCAGCCTCCCAAAACCCCAAATCCCTGGTCTGGTTCAGGTTCATTGACATTTTTATGATTTGGATTCAGGGCCAGGACACCCTATTTCCATTCCTTCGCAACTACAACTACTACTCTTCCATCAGGTTCACTTAGTCTCCTTTACCTGGCATTCCACCTTCCAAGATGTTAACCTCTATCTGATGGCTCCATCCACACCTCTGTCCATGTTAAACCTTCTAATTACCAACAGTACCTGCACTTTGTCAACTGCCAAACATGCCACATTGAAAAACCCCTCCCATGCAGCCTTACACCCTTGGACAGTGAATTTGCTGTGATAAGTCCCTTAATACTTGTAAGGCCTCACAAAGGCATTCACAAAAGGACATTATCCTCCTGACACAACACACACAGATTTCCGATGCCATGTCCCCACAATTCTGCCAATCATCCCACCAACCCCAATAACCAGCCACAGAGGAATGTCCCTCTTTGTAACCCATACCACCGTGAACTGGAACAACAAAATCTAATTATTCGTCAGGGCATTGATTGTCATCGCATCATGAAATGAGAGACATCCTATCCAAGATCCTTCTGACCCCTCCTGAATGGTGTTTCATCACCCACCCAACCTCCACAACACCCTAGTCCATCCCTATGTCATCCCCAACCCCAATTCCTTACTGTAGGGATCATATTCTTGTGGAAGACCTCAACTGGCCATGAGGATGAATGGCCACCATCAAATTGTGGTGAAAAGCAAGATGGACTACCATGTGGCACAGCATGCAGCTGAACACAACACACTTTATTTCAATGGCTGCTTTACAACTTAGGCCATCTGGACTCCTCTCTACCAACAGCTCATCTGAACTGTGGAGATGGGCGTTGTCCCTACAACACATTCTATAGTCCCACAATCATCCTGCCCTGAACCTACGATAAGGTACAGCCAAACACCCCATGCCTAACAGTCCTGCCTCCCTCCCCAATTACAATCATACATCGCCTTCATGTCTTTTTTAATCTGGGAAAAAATGGAGTGGATATATAAATATTGAAGAAAAATGAATAAAGTGGAAGTACACACACACATATACACGAACTTATATTATCCGTTATTCAATAATTTTTTCTCCATCGCACATGTGGGGACTGAATCCACATTCTGTTTTATAGTAATTGGATGAACAATTTTAGTATTATTGATAGTATATTTAATTTACTTGAACTTGAAAAATATGAAAACACTGATGTGATAAGTATTTTGTTTCTGAGCATCAATGGTGTAAATATCTGTCATAACAGAATTGTTGCAATCTTTTGGCACACCTGACTGTCTCACTACATAACAGTATATATAAAGTTATTCTTACTTTCCTATTTTGATTTGGAGGTGGGTGACATCATTATGTAGCATCTTTTCCACTATGTATGTCAAATTTGTTGATAGACGATTAACAATGAAAATTCTCCTCAGAGATGATAAATATTGTTAAAAACGAGATAGAATGGCTGGCCAGTACTTACCATTGTGCTGTACTGCCGATAGTAACACAAATGAAGAAACAGAAAAAAGGGGACAAAAAGGACAAGCTTTCGGAACACAGTTCCTTCATCAGGTGGGAGAGAAGGGAAGAAGAAAGGATGGGAACAGAAGGGAAAGGTAGTTCACGACATAGGTCATGAAGGTGGTGTTTCAGGAGTGTGGATGTCAGAGATACTGCATGTATGTACTGAGCCAAGCCAGAGAGGATAAATATAACCAAAGAGGAAAGATCAAGTAGTAAAGAGAAGAGAAGATGAGTGAAATGAATGATGCTGAGGGGTGTAGGAGGGTAGGAGGATCGGGGGGGGGGGGGGGGGTCTAAAACGTTTTCCATTAACAGGGAAATATGGATGGACACACACACAAAGGAACGGATAATAAATAGGTGAGCTGAGGATGGAGGAAGGGGAGGGGTTAGCGTAGATTTAGGCCAGGGGGGTGGCGGGAGGAGATGATATGTTGGAGTAACATATCTCCAACATATCCTCTCCTCCCGCCACACCCCTGGCCTAAATCTACGCTAACCCCTCCCCTTCCTCTATCCTCAGCTCACCTATTCATTATCCGTTCCTTACCCCCCCCCCCTCTCTCTCTCTCTCCCCCACCCCTTCCGCCCTCTCTGTCATTCTCTCTATCTCTCTCCGTGTGTGTGTGTGTGTGTCCATCCATATTTTCCTGTTAATGGAAAACGTTTTAGACCCCCCCCCCCCCCCCGATCCTCCTACACACCTCAGCATCATTCATTTCACTCATCTTTTCTTCTCTTTACTACTTGATCTTTCCTCTTTGGTTATATTTATCCTCTCTGGCTTGTCTCAGTACATACATGCAGTATCTCTGACATCCACACTCCTGAAACACCAACTTCGTGACCTAGGTCGTGAACTACCTTTCCCTTCTGTTCCCATCCTTTCTTCTTCCCTTCTCTCCCACCTGACGAAGGAACTGTGTCCCGAAAGCTTGTTCTTTTTGTCCCCTTTTTACTGTTTCTTCATTTGTGTTACTATCGGCAGTACAGCACAATGGTAAGTACTGGCCAGCCATTCTATCTCGTTTTTAACAAAATTTGTTGATAGTATCACTTTTGTTCAAACGAGTGCGGAATTTAAGAATTGTTACCACTTTTGAAGAGTGACTTTAGACCACTACAATCTAAATTAGCAGGCTCCTCATCTAACTCATTTCACTACTGCTCGTTATCCCCAATTTTTCAAAAAAAATTCTTTCCATAGTTAATATGTGTCAACAAAGATGTACAAAAATGTTATGATGATTATGATAAATGATCCAAATAAAGGAATAACCAAACAATTCTTTAAAAATTATTAATTATTATTTATCTGTTTATTAAACTGCCTTATCTGCAATATATTAGAAATGAACTGATGATAGAACTGCATCACAAGAATGCACATTAGTGGCTAACAATCCACACCTCACCATTTTGGTGCTTCAGTGAGTGTCTCCAAGTATTGCCAGTGATTCATTAAGTATGAAAAGGAGGTAGAGAAAGTCACTAAAGGAAATCTTGCATTTCTAATTAATTGTTGACTAAGTTAAAACTATGGACATTTATCTGCGGTACAGGACTTGAAGGTTAATGGGGAACCTGCATTTTTCCAAACAATAATAAAGGTCAAGAAATTTGTATCTGAGAGCACCACAGTATCATCGAGCCTCTGGGTTGGCCTCCATTTACCTCCAAAGCAGAGGACAGTGATCAGTTCTGGAAACTATGCTACAAATTGATAGCTGTGCTTCCACTCCATAAGCAAGACTAGCTTTCTTCACCAAATCCATCAGCTGTATATAGTAACCATGGATGACCTCTGAATCCAGAAAGAAATAATTACTGGTGCCGACATGAGCCACGATTTGCAGCTAGGTGCAACCAGTGTTCATAAGCACTGCCGGCAGAACCTGCACCACTTCTCTGATGAGACCTGCCCACCCCCATCCCCACAAAAAACAAAGTGGACTCTGACTTTCTTTCCCGAACAACCACCTATTCCCCTGAGGAGCTCTGTCACCCGCCCAAAAACGGTGATCCCACTGACAAGCAATTTCATTTCCTGCACGTGTCCAAACATCTGCACTGAAATCATTCAACATTGTTGGAAGCACTATCAATCTTAGTTATCAAAACTAAAACTAAACATACCATCAATAACAACCTCAGCCGACATTTCCAGCAACAGCAAGCATAAGAAAAATGAAATTTACATGACTAACAAGTAAAATTAGGCAGTAATTAAAGTTCATTATGCAGCATTAATATTACAGGAAAGTGACAACACCACAATAAAGATAAGACCAGAGAGATAAGGGCTCTTAAGATGCATACATGCATTCATTTTTCCCTCATTCAAAATGGGAGTGGAATGGGAAAGCAAGTAACTAGTAGTAGTACTAGGTACCATCCGCCACGCACCTTTGGATAGATTGCGGAGCATGTATGTAGATGTAAGAAGCAACACACAATTCAACAAAATTGTTCTCAGTTATAATTTTGTAACTATAAATGAAACGTCCACTCCCATGAACCACAGACATTGCCGAGGTGGGGTGGCTTACGTGCCTCAACGATACAGATAGCCGTACCGTAGGTGCAACCACAGCGGAGGGGTATCTGTGGAGAGGCCAGACAAACGTGTGGTTCCTGAAGAGGGGCAGCAGCCTTTTCAGTAGTTACAGGGGCAACAGTCTGGATGATTGACTGAGCTGGCCTTGTAACATCAGCTAATGTGGCTTTGCCACACAGTTACTGCGAACGGCTGAAAGCAAGGGGAAACTACAGCCGTTACCTTTCCCGAGGACATGCAGCTCTACTGTATGAACATATGATGATGGCATCCTCTCGGGTACAATATTCCGGAGGTAATATAGTCCCCCATTCGGATCTCCGGGCGGGGACTACTCAGGAGGATGTGATCATCAGGAAAGACAATACTGGCATTCTACGGGTCGGAGCGTGGAATGTTAGATCCCTTAATCGAGTAGGAAAATTAGAAAATTTAAAAAGGGAAATGGATAGGTTGAAGTTAGATATAGTGGGGATTAGTGAAGTTCGGTGGCAGGATGAACAGGATTTCTGGTCAGGTGAGTTCAGGATTATAAATACAAAATCAATTGGGGGTATCACAGGACTAGGATTGATAATGAATAAGAAAATAGGAATGCGGGTAAACTACTATGACCAGCACAGTGATCGCATTATCATTGTCAAGATAGATACGAAGCCAACACTGACAACAGTAGTACAGGTTTATATGCCAACTAGCTCTGCCAATGATGAGGAAATCGAAGAAATATACGAGGACCTAAAGGAAATTATTCAGACAGTTAAGGGAGAGGAAAACTTAATTGTTATGGGAGACTGGAATACGGTAGTAGGACAAGGAAGGGAAGGGAAGATAGTAGGTGAATATGGTCTGGGCAAAAGGAATGAAAGAGGAAGCCGCCTGGTAGAATTTTGCACAGAACATAATTTGGTTATAACAAACACCTGATTCATGAATCACAAAAGAAGGTTGTATACGTGGAAAAGACCAGGAGACACCGGGAGATACCAGATAGATTTTATAATGGTAAGACATAGATTTCGGAACCAGGTTTTACAGTGTAAGACATACCCAGGGGCAGATATAGACTCTGACCATAACTTGTTGGTTATGAACTGTAGGCTGAAACTGAAGAAACTACAAAAAAAGTAGGAAAATAAGGAGATGGGACTTGGATAAATTAAAGGAACCTGAGGTTCTTAAGAATTTCAGAGGGAGCTTTAGGCAACAATTGACAGAAACAGGGGAAAATAAAACAGTAGAGGAGGAATGGGTAAAACTGAGAGATGAAATAGTGAAGGTAGCAGAGGACAAAATAGGTAGGAAGGCAAGACCTACAAAGAATCCTTGGATATCACAGGAGATACTAAATTTAATCGATGAAAGGATAAAATATAAAAATGCAGTAAATGAAACAGGCAAAATGGAGTACAGACGACTAAGAAATGAGATTGACAGGAAGTGCAAAATGGCTAAGCAGGAGTGGCTAGAAGGCAAATGCAAGGAAGTAGAAGTATGTATAAATAGGGGAAAAATGGATACAGCCTACAGGAAAATAAAAGAAACATTTGGAGATAAGAAAAACAGCTCTATGAATATCAAGGACACTGATGGAAAGCCGGTTCTCAGCAAAGAGGGGAAGGCTGAAAGGTGGAAAGAGTATATAGAGGGGCTCTACAAGGGAAATGAACTTCGAGACAATATTGTATGAAGGGAAGAGGATGTAGATGAAGATGAAATAGGAGATACTGTACTGAGAGAAGAATGTGACAGAGCCCTGAAAGACCTAAGTCGAAGCAAGGCCCTTGGAGTAGATGATATTCCCTCAGAACTACTGAAGTCTCTGGGAGAACCAGCCATGACAAACCTGTTTCACCTGGTGTGTAAGATGTATGAGACAGGTGAAGTACCCTCAGACTTTAAGAAAAATGTAATAATCCCCATTCCAAAGAAAGCAGGTGCAGACAGGTGTGAAAACTACAGAATCATCAGTTTAATAAGTCATGGTTGCAAAATATTAACACGAATTATATACAGAAGAATGGAAAAGCTGGTAGAAGCCGACCTCGGGGAAGATCAGTTTGGGTTCAGGAGAAATGTAGGAACACGGGAGGCAATACTCACTTTACGGCTTATCCTAGAAGATAGATTAAGGAAAGGCAAACCAACATTTCTATCTTTTGTAGATTTGGAGAAGGCTTTTGACAATGTTGATTGGAATAAACTCTTTCAAGTTCTGAAGCAAGCAGGAGTAAACTATAGGAAGCGTAAGGTTATTTACAACTTGTACAAAAACCAGACAGCGGTTGTCAGAGTTGAAGGGCATGAAAGGGATGCAGTGGTTGGAAAGGGAGTAATCTTTCTCCAATGTTATTCAATTTGTACATTGAACAAGCTATAAAGGAAAGCAAGGAGAAATTTGGAGAAGGAATTAAAGTTCAGGGTGAAGAATTAAAAACATTGCGTTTTGCCGACGACATAGTAATTCTGTCAGATAGAGCAAAGGACCTGGAAGAGCAATTGAACGGAATGGACAGTGTGCTGAAAGGTGCATATAAGATGAACATTAACAAGAGCAAAACTAGGGTAATGGAGTGCAGTGTAAGAAAATCAGGTGATGCTGAAGGAATTAGATTGGGAAACGAAGCAATAAAGGAAGTAGATGAGTTTTGTTACTTGGGCAGTAAAATAACAAATGATGGTCGCAGTACAGAGGATATAAAATGCAGAATGGCAATGGGTAGAAAAGCGTTTTTGAAAAAGATAAATTTGTTAACACTGAATATTGATTTAAGCCTACAGAAGTCCTTTCTGAAGGCATTTTTATGGAATGTTGCCTTGTATGGGAGTGAGACATGGACGATAAACAGTGTGGACAGGAAGAGGATTGAAGCTTTTGAAATATGGTGCTAAAGAAGAATGTTGAAGATTAGGTGGGTGGATCACATAACTAATGAGGAAGTACTGAACAGAATTGGGGAGAAAAGAAATTTCTGGCATACCTTGTTTAAAAGAAGGGATAGAGTGGTAGGACACATTCTTAGACATCAAGTAATTGTGAATTTAGCATTGGAGGGGAGTGTGTGGGGTAAAAATCGCAGAGGAAGACCAAGAGATGGATACAGTAAGCAGATTCAGACAGATGTAGGTTGCCGTTCTTATGTGGCGATGAAGAGGCTTGCTCAGGATAAGGTATTGTGGAGAGCTGCATCAAACCAGTCTCCGGACTGAAGACCACAACAACAACACAACAAATGAAACGTATTTATCTGTAGATAGCTAGATGATTGCCATCGTACTAAAATAGGCCTGTTGCTACTGCATAATCTAATGCATCAATTATAACAACATTCTAGTCTAGTACTATTATTAAAATGTCATTAGATGACATCTAACGAACTGTGGGTTGAAAGGAAAGCAAACTTTAACAGAAGTTAAGGCTGCAGACACATTACTCAATATGTTTCTCAGCTCAATGTTAGCCGCACTTGTATGTTGCGTACTGTGAACTCTCAATTTTGCATGCAAAGTTACCCCCAATTTCACATTATTCATTTATATATTTTCACAATATTACACTATTATTTTTATTCCTTCACAGTCATTTTTGACACACTTTTACATTATAAAGACCAACAAATAGTCTCAAAAGTTTTTGTGTATGGTGTGATTGTTGGTTTGTTGCAGGCATGCAAACCACAATTATTATTATGGACTGTAGTTACAGTATATGTGGCAGGACTGTCGTACTTGTGGCAGGCAGTTTCTATGAATAACTTGTTGGAGCATTGCTCCCAATAGCAGCTTTCACCCAGTGGTGCTGCTGACCAGCTATGCAGTAGATAGCTGCTTATAAACAGTTGGCATGAGACATAGGAGGAAACAGCAGAAGTAGCAGCAGCATCATGTTTCTCTCAGAAACAGCTACAACTGCTGACAGTTACAGCCAGTAGCCAGACTGCAGGACTTACAATAACTGAGGGGAAAACAGTCAGAGGTGGGTGTCAGGAGACAACTTGTAGAGGAAAGTAGGAAAGGAGGGGAAGGAAGCACGGCGGTGATAGGGGATTACCCCAGTGCTGTTTGATGGACAGGGAGTGACTGATGACCTATGTTGATAATTAACCTGTAATGGTTAAGAGAACATATAGTTATGTACAATATAGAACAGTCGTGCAAGCAATGTAAAAATCTAATTTCATTTTGTAATATCTATAAGGAATACTACTACTACAACAATGCACACTTACAAGAGTTTGAAGTTATCAAATACAATTAGAGGTTTTTATACAGATGGATAAAAAGTACAAAAAACTTGAATTACAAACCGAGTTATCAACTTCTTTTTTCTCTCGGTACTTGGGGCCAAATAAGCACTCACGATGGCTTGCAGATTCTACTGAGAATGCAGATCCAAAGAATCTGATTGTTACATTCCCTTTCATTAGGCTAAAGAAGAATCTTTGACAACCTGCAACAGTAGAAATAGAAAGTTTCTAACATTGTAAAATAGGAATATCAATGAAGCCAAGACAATAATTGTTCACACAAATTAGGTTTGATTGTTCAAGCAAATCACCTGAAATATCACACAAAATACTATGAAGAGCCAAAGAAATTGGTTTAGACATGCACATACAAACACAGGTATATTTTAACACTCAGAGGATGGTGCTGTAGCCGCCATCAGCTATATAAGATAAATGTCTGGCAGAGATGGTTGATTGGGTACTACTGCTACAATGGCAGGTATAATGATTTAACCAGCGAGAGCTCGCGCCTTTAAGAGTTACGTGATCGATCAAGTGTATGGCATTTTTCTGATAGTCAAAGAACGGTTTGTAATGTACTTAATATGTCTACATATGTATTTCTAGTTGCGTTTATAAGAAAGCACATATTTGACTATTTAAAATTGTTTTAAAATTGCTGTGAGTAAAATGCTCAAAGCGCGAGTGCTCGTGGGTTAAGTGAGACTGAACGTAGTGTTACTCTCGGCACACGAGAGATGGAACTCAGCATCTCCAAGGTAATGTTGACAGGATTTTCTCAAAAGACCATTTTACGAGTGAACCCTGAATAGCAGGAATCCAGTAAAACACATCGCTGTGGCCGAAAAAAGATACTGCATGAACAAGACCAACGATGAGTGAAGAGGATCATTCATCAGAAGTAAAACCCTTCTGAAAATTGCTGTGGATTCTACTGCTGCACCATAAACAAATGTTATCATACAAACCATCCAACCGAACATCATTTGTATGGGCGTTCAGAGGTTAAGGATCGTCATTGTGCACATGCCAACTGCACAGCACAAAGCTTTACAACCCACCTAGGCCTGTCAACACTGATATTGGACTGTTGATGTCTGGAAACATGTTGCCTGATCTGACAAGACTCATTTCCAGTTGTGTCAAGTGGATGGACATGTAAAGGTGTAGAGACAACCTCGCAAATCCATGGATTTTGCACGTCAGCAATGGACTGTTCAAGCCAGTGAATGCTCTGTAATGATGTGGGGCATGTCGGGAGTGATATTGGACACCTCATACATCTTGATATGACTGACAGGTGACACTACACCACATCCTGGCTGATCACCTGCATCCATTCATGTCCGTTGTGCATTCCAATGTTCCGATGGACAATGTGAGACCCCACAAGCGCATAATTGCTACAAAGTGGCTCCAGCAACATCTTCTATATTTAAACACCTCCACTGGCACCAAACGCCCCAGACATTAACATATTAAAATTATTGAGCACATCTGGAATGCCTTGTAATGTACTGTTCACAAGAGATCTCCACCCACTCATATTCTTACAAAAACTAAGTGTGTGAAGTGTACTGCTTTCAAATTAAGACAGAGCACAAGCTACGAAGAATTATAACCATGTGGAAAACACAAACTACAAACTGCAGGGCAATGAAGAACCTGTTGAAGTTACAGGTACGTCTTCCACTCGTGATTCAGCTTTTGGTAAAACTGGTGCTTATATAAATCATAGAATTCTTGATCGTGAATTGATGATGAGGCTTGTTACTGAGCACTGGATGCCACCTAAAGACTTTGTTTTTCCCATTAATGGGCCTAAAAGAAAGTTGCGTTTTCAGCACCAGTAGCTAAAAAATTATATTTAGTAGATGAAATATAATAATAGAAAGTCCAGGTTGGAATTAATATAGTAAGGACAGTTTACAACTCACCGCAAAGACATGGCAACGAGCTGCGACAGGCACATACAAAAGACACACATGTGGCCGATAGATGAAAGTGTTATATGTGTGTGTCTTTTGTATGTGCCTGTCACAGCTTGTCGCCACGTCTTTGCGGTGAGTTGTAACCTGTCCTTACTATATTATTATATATTTAGTAGGTGTACTCATTAAAATTAAATGAGGCTCTGTGTAAATATTGTGTTGTGTTCGGTTAAGAACAAGCTGGAAAGACTTGTCACCAAAACCTTGGTGGTGCACCATTAAAAAAAGTGTATAGGAAGACGAACAAAATAATTACCACAAAATGAATGCCTTGGTAGCTGATAATTTTGTTGCTAACTTACCTGGCAAAGAGGAAGATGACATCATTAAAATGGACTCTGCACTACAAGACAACAGACAGAGACTTGTGCCAATAGTAGAAACAATCCTGTTTTTGGCAATAGAGGAGTCTGGACCTCTACAGCTGGACAGCACCAAACCACACTGGAATGATGGCAACTTCAGAGCATTACTGAGAATGTTTGTGAAATGTGGGGATATGACTCTCATGAAGGACACAGAAACTGCACCATTAAATGACTTAACACATTGTCCCATGCTTCTTACTCTGTCCCGCCAGTTTGAAATTGCATAGGCACACTATCATCAGTCATAAACTTCAGTAAGGATTGTTCACAACGTACAACGGAATTTTGTGGTGAACATATCAGAAGAACAAGTTTCTTTTACTCAAGTGTGAAACCAGAAGTGTTGAAAGACATAATTCACTTATATTTACATTCCAAACTTGCATACTCTGGAAGTGCTGAAAGAGCCAGGATCTGGATACATCAGCTAAAGCTAATCAGCTTCTTTGTGCATTAGAGAAGAGTGAATTACTTATCTGTCTTTTCGAACTTTATTGTTTTCATTAACTTTGCCTGTAAGTACAGCACTTCAAAGCTAATCAGCTTCTTTGTGCATTAGAGAAGAGTGAATTACTTATCTGTCTTTTCGAACTTTATTGTTTTCATTAACTTTGCCTGTAAGTACAGCACTTCAAAAGTTGACTGTGGTCTCTCACAGGTAGCTGAACACATATAACTCATATGTGATGTCTTGAGTGACATACGTGAAAATGCAGACTGCAAAGACTATTCTCTGGAATAACAGTTGTAGCAGAAGAAGCTGGAATCACTCTACTTTTTCCTCGTATTACTTCACAACGGAGACACAGATCAATGTAGGATTATCTTGTGCTGATAATACTCCAGAGGACTGTTTCAGAAGGAACATTTGCAGTACACTATTAGATAACATACAGCACAGCTTAGAGAAAGATTTGTGAATCATTTGATGTCTGCATTAACTTCACTTTTACCAAAATAATATACTGATGAACATTTTACTGACACAGAATCCATTGCTACAAATTTTTTTACTTTTCTTATTGATGAAACTGCTTTAAGGTCAGAAATGCAGTTGTAGAATTGTAAAAAGAATAAAATACCAAAGGCTTGTGGCAACTGATTGACACTGTCAATAGTGTTGAAAACCAATAAAGACATATCTTTGTAACTTGGCATCTCTGAGTGGACCACGTCTCTGCCCACTGGCCATCTTTAATCAGTTCTGTATGCTACACAACAGTGTGAACAATAAAGCGTCTATATATTTGCTTTCTTAATTTGTGGTATCATGGGGCTACCACTTCACCTCATCCCATACTGGTGTCACCAGGTTCGAAGTGCACCTTCTTACTGCGTAGATTGTGCAGTCATGCCATTATTTTATTTATTATTATTATTTTATTTATTTATTTATTTTAGTGGCATTTCACACGTGAAATACAGTAGTAATTGTCTCGTCAACCGAAACAATGACCACACCAACTCGATCTCAACCAGGGCTTCACGCTGTTCCAGATTCATCACCTCAAGCGCAGTACATTTCTACAGTATCTAGTTGGCTGTGTCAGCTAGTTCTGTGCAACCCACACTGCTGAGTGTATTCAATGATGTTCCAATTATGCTTGCCCACCATGTCAGTGCTGATTTGAACTACAACTTTTCCCAAAGTGCTGATGTCTCCCTTGTGCAACCTGCATCACGTGATGTGCCTGCCGCGCCACAATCACAACAGTCGCTCTCACCCTATCACACAGCTTACATACAGAGACAGTCTCGGTAACACTCGTTCGTGCATCTGCTCATAATTATGGCACAAACTGGTGCCTCTGCCACATTGGGTTTCCACACTGTCACACCTCTTCTTTCCGCAGCTCACCTGCTTGCATTTGAGGTTTCGCCAGGGATGTCTCCCACACCGGGTTCCTTCGCAGCACCGCAAAATGTAACTCAGTGGCTAAGTTCCAGATGAGCCACCATCTCCGCCTCCTAGACGCCTTCCTAAGCTACCAACTTTCTCCTTCGAGGCTCCTATGACTTGGTTCAGCATTGCTGATCAAACCTTCGATCATTTCTCACTTGACAACATGGCCCACTATCTACCACTAACCTTCACGAGCATGTAGATCTGACCTGCGATCTGGTGCCTTTTCTCTCTCCTGCCGATCGGTATTCCTTCGCAGAGAGCATCACTCGCACTCTGGAGGACAAAATGAGGCACATCATTCATGAAGAACACCAGGGCAAAAAGAAACCATCCCAATTATGGTGCCACCCTCATGGCAGTGTGACTGAACAATCTTCTATACACGGTTCAAACCACCCTCACCTACAACATTCTTCAGCCTTCAAGTGAACGCATCTGCATCAATGACAGGGCGTACAATGCTAATCTTCACAAGGTACGCCAACCACGTCCTTCGTTTGGTGCTCAACCCCTGCAAAACTTCTCTGCTTTTGGGAGTGGTCAACTAGCAAGCAGCCAGGTTCAAACACTTGCCTACATGGAGATAGGGTGGCATCTTCTCCGTCTCCCTCCCGGCCTCCTGCGCTGCCTGCTGACATCTCCTCTGACAATGATGACAGTCCACCTCCGCTGATCTCTTTCCACAGGAACAGGTTCACAGCTAGGAAGTGTAGCTCGACATGCCTTCACCCAAAGGCAGAGTGCAGGAGTGTTTAGTCACCACCTCCTGCCCTGAAGAGAATGGGCACTAATGTGTGCTGTATTCTGTTCTGAATGCCTCTCCATCGGGCGGTCGCCTGTGCTTAGTTGACTGTGTTTCCAATGTGGGCTTCCTCGTTGACACTGGTGCTGATGTACCTCTTCATCCGACATCAACAGCCACTGGCCCCCTCCATCCTCACAGTGCTACTATTCGTGCGGTTAACAGCACCCAACTACCTTGTGCAGGTTCTATGACTTTCACTGACAATTTGTCACTGAAGTTAAAACTTAGGTGGAACTTTTTGGTGGCTGACGTACCGGAACTCATTGTTGGTATGGATTTTTTATTGCACCATAAACTCTCCTCTGCTGTTGTACGATGCTCAGTGTTCCATCATCCGTCCAACACTTATTTTTCTTGTGCTCTGAATCTTCTTCAGTGTGTTCAAAGACAATCTGTGAGTGTTTCAAAATGATTAGCAAGTTCGACGCTCTTTTGTCAAAGTGGTCCCGTGAGCATGAACAAGTACTCCAACTGTGCCATGATATGGAAAACATGGTCCAAGAGTGGTTTAATAGGATCAAATAGTCGGAATCGCTTCTGTCAAAGCAGTCGAATGAACATGAACAGGTGCTTCATTTATGGCATGAGAATGAAGACATCACTTGCCGCCTTGCAGCCGCTGAGACGCAGCTGACATCTGCTATGAACCATCTATCATCTCTTCATTCACTTCAGAAAGGCTACCATTCTAAGGTTAGTAGTCATTTTTCCCATGGAAGTGTTCCCAGTGATGTTGCACCCATGCACAAAGTGTTCAGTGCTTGTTACAGTTCAGTGTCCCCATGCCACTTGTAAGTGGACGTTTGTGAGCAAAAATTGATGTTCATGCCAATGCCTAGATCGGGCACTCTGCCACTGCCGTGTCCTACTCCAATGGACACCTCTCGAGTTACCATTTCATCATATGTGGCCCGATCCTCTTGTTTCACGCCCTCCTGCTCCATTGGCTGAGCATTCGGCCGCTATGACATGCACTCTGCCACCCATGCGCAGCTGCCCCAGGAACTCTTTGAAAGACTTGAATGTCCTGCCATCTTGTGGAACTGTAACTACCCCTGTGAGTCGGCCTACTATCACTCCATGTGACTCACGCCACGCAATGCCTGCCCTCCCGACACTACCTCGCCCCATCACAACAAACAACGAGCGAAAATGTAAACATATGCTTCCCACCATGCCCACTGGTGTCTTGGTTGTCACAAATGGCACGGTTCACAAAATCCGTCTTGTGGATGCGCCTTCTACCCCCCGCAAACCCTGCCGTCTTTGCCGGGAGAGCTCGCAGCCGTTAAGGAACAGATTACAGAACTTTTAGAATCAGGTGTCATTGAGCCCTCATCCAGTAGCTGGTCGTCACCCATTCATTTATTATCCAAGCAGGATGGCTCATGGCACATGTATGGGAATTACTGCAGGCTCAATGCACAGACTATCTTGAACAATTATCCCTTTCCGAACATTGCTGAATTTACTCAAACCTTGGTGAGTGAGAAAGTGTTTTCAGTGATGGATTGCAAGTGTGCTTATCCCATGGCCCCTGAGGACATTGAGAAGACTGCTATCACTGCTCCAACAGGCCTGCTTCATTACCATTTCATGCCTTTTGGTCTACAAAACACAACTCAAACCTGGCAACACTTCATCAGCAAAATAGTTTTTTTGCAATTTTGCTTTGCCTACATCAACGATATATTACTGTTCAGTGATTGTGTCAAGGGAAACAAGAAAACATGTACAGTCCCTCCTCGAAACCCTATCTGCAGCCAGCATCGAACTCAATAGCAGTAAAAAAACAACTGTACCAACACTCATACTTTTCCTTGGCTTCACGGTTTTTGCTGATGAAATTACCCCCCTCCTGAGAGGGTCGATTGTGTCAGGAACTTACCCCATCCTTCAACATTAAAAGAATTGTACAGTTTCCTTGGAACAGTCAACTATTATGGATGTCATTTACCTGGTGCAGCTGAGCTTCAAGCCCCACTGACAGATGCTCTAGCCAGCAAACATATCTCCGTCTGATACCTTGGAATGGCGTCATGACTTCTGCATTTTCTGCCCTCAAAGATCTCTCAGCTCAAGCTGTCACTATTGCTCATCCTCATATTGAGTCCAAACTTTTCATTGTGAACAGATGCTAGTGACACCGTCATAGGTGAAGTTCTTAGCCAAACTTTCGACTTTGTCACCTATCCTTTGTAGTTCTTTTCTAAAAAAACTAAATACCAAAAAGAAGTACTCTGCCTTCGGTCATGAGCTCTTGGCCCTCTATGAAGTCATTGAGCATTTCTGTTCTGCCATCAACTGTCGCTCTTTCTATGCCCTCACTAATCACGAGCTTCTTGTTGCTGCCAATACAACCTTTCTGCTGAACCCCCCTCCTCACTGGTTTGGTTATTTCTATTACATTTTTCAGTTCATCATTGATGTACACTACTTCAAGGTTGCTGACAATGTTGTTGCCGATGTCCCGTCACGCATTGCCTCAATCTACTCCCTCTTGGATCTCGCTAATGTTGCCACTCTTCAGGCTGCGGACAATGATACCATGCAACGTATTCATGACACTAACTCTTCTCTTCAACCCATCCGCACCACCTTCCCTGGTGTATCTGGCAAGGTTTGGTGTGACAAATTGACAGGTACGCCACACCCCTACATCCCTCGTTGCCTGAGACAAGAATTCTTCAATTAACTTCACAATCTAGTCCACCCTGACATCAAAGCTTTCTCGAGACTAGTCTGTGACTGTTTCATCTGGCGAGACACGAGTTGAGACTGCCAAGCCTGGGCTCACACCTGTGTCCCATGTCAACAATTCAAAGTTCAGACTCACAAAACCCCTCCCTTGGGCTCTTTCTCCATCCCCACTAACCGCTTCTAACATTTCACATTGAACTTGTTGGCTCCCTTCCTCCAGTCGAAGGATTTCGCTACCTGTTAACTTCCATTGATCGCACCACATGTTGGTAAGAGGCCACCCCCATTCCTAACATCATAGCAGAGATGGTCGCTCATGCCTTTTTACACACCTGGATTGTTCTCTTTGGCTGCCCTGCTCTCAGCACCACTGACCAGGGCAGATAATTTGAGTCTGCCCTCTTTCAGAATTTATGCAATCTCTTCGGCATCTGACAAATTCACACCATGGCTTATCACCCTCAAGGAGGGTAAATCGAACGTTAGCACCAAATACTCATAATTCACTTTGGATTCAGGCCCTCCACCTGGTCCTTCTCTGACTCTGCTCTACGTATAAGGATGAACTGTAGTGGAAATTGTCTATGGCCAAAAGTTGATCCTCCCCAGTGAGTTTGTCCAGCCCTCACCTCCCCCACCCCCTTCCGACCTTCTGTAACTCGTCAACAGAATCAGAATCTAGTGCTCCAAACTCTCATTCCAGTGATTATCCTCATGTCCCTCATTGTCTTGAGTCTTACTTACATGTCTTCCTACAGGATGACCCTTACTTGTTTGGTCTGGTTTTATTTTGAAAGAGGCTAAACTGCAATGGTCATCAGTCCCTTTTTCCAATTGCAGTCATTCATTAAAATTTCATAAAATAGCACAGAAATTCATGTGTTAAACTACTTCAAGGGAAGAATTTAACATGTCAAAAAATTTAAAAAAATAAAGGAAAAAAAAAAGAACAAATAAAATGAAAGAAAGGGGAGGAAGATGTAAAATGCACCAGAGTATCTAGGCTGGGTGATCACAGAAATAAAAGTAGAGCATCCAGCCACTCTGTAACACGTTAAAATCTCTTGCCTACAAGTATTAGGCAAGTGGAGAATAGACAGATAATGGACACTGCATTAAAACTCAAATGGATTGATACAACCCACTTACATGAATAAAATTTAAAACATCAGCCATAGAGGCATTGTCAGCTAAAACAAGAGGGAAGACAACAAGGAGATTAAAATTCTGCCTCTGAACAGTTAAATTGGGACATTCTAGCAAGATATGGGTGACTGTCAAACGCACACCACATCGACACTGAGGAGGTACCTCATGATAAAGAAGCTGACTGTGTGTAACCCAAGTATGGCCGATACGGAGCCAGCAGAGAACAACAGATACCCTTTGAGGGGTCCACATAGAGGACCTCCACATGTTTGTTGTCTCCTTTATAGACCTCAACTTGTTGGGTGCTTGGAAGGTGCATCATTCAGTACTCCACAAACCGAGAAATCTACGGCGTAACACTGAACAGAGATCAGTAGATGGGATACCTATATTGAGGATAGGTTTATGGATAGCCTCCTTTGCCAACCTGTCAGCCAGCACATTGCCTTCTATACCGATGTGGCCTGGAGTCCAAAGGAATTCCAATGATCACCCACATTGTTTGATGATGTATAGGACCTCTTGTATGTCAATTACCAAAGGATGGTCTGGGAAACACTTGTCAATGGCGTGTAGACTACTCAGGAAGTCGCTACAGATGAGGAAGGAGTCCCTGGGGCAGGAACAGATGTGCAAAAGACGGCTACCAGCTCTGCAGAGAATATATTGCAGCCACCAGGCAGGGAGCACAACTCATTATGTACTGCAAGCGTATAAACGAAGCCGACATGACCATCTACCTTTGAGGCATCAGTGTAGACTACCCTTTGTCCTTAGACTGAGGCTGCAGGGAGGGCTTCTCTGAAGGGTCTTCAGGGACCGATGATGATCAGGAAGCCCTTCGACCAGCAGGTTGTGTATAGGTTGTGATGACGTATAGGACCTCTTGTATGTCAATTACCAAAGGATGGTCTGGGAAACACTTGTCAATGGCATGTAGACCACTCAGGAAGTCGCTACAGATGAGGAAGGAGTCCCTGGGTCAGGAACAGATGTGCAAAAGATGGCTACCAGCTCTGCAGAGAATATATTGCAGCCACCAGGCAGGGAGCACAACTCATTATGTACTGCAAGCATATAAACGAAGCCGACATGACCATCTACCTTTGAGGCATCAGTGTAGACTACCCTTTGTCCTTAGGCTGAGGCTGCAGGGAGGGCTTCTCTGAAGGGTCTTCAGGGACCGATGATGATCAGGAAGCCCTTCGACCAGCAGGTTGTGTATCCATCAGCCACTGGCTTGAATCCTATTTTGAACTGGTAGAAGCCTCGAAGGGGGTGTCCCAAGGGACCCCTTCGTAGCGAGAGGGGCCAGAGAAGACTGATGCTTCTGTGGCTGTGGGTTTGGGTCTGGTGTCCTTGATGGCTAGGGGAGGGTGCTCCCACAAGAAGTGTTGGGGGAGCAATGGAAGAAAGGCGGTCCCCAGTCATTAAGTGGACAGGTGTAGAGTGATGGCGCTTAGGGCCCACAGATGGTGCTTTAACGTTGGTTACAGTTGGTCTCAGAGAGAATGGTGATGACGTAAGTGCTGCAGCAAATGAAGTAACCATAGTGACTAGATGGAGCCACCCATATTTTTTCCACACCTCTGTGTATGTCACTTGGTCTAATGTCTTTATTTCCACCATCTTCCATTCTTTGCATAGGATGGTGCAGTCTGACGAACAGTGTGGATAGTGCTGGCCACAGTTCACACAGATGGGAGGCGATATACATGGAATAGCTATAATTATACCTATTAAATAACTGTAGATAGTACATAAATTTACATGAACATATAGTAATTAAGTTGGAAAATTGAAGAAGAAGAAGTGGCAGAAAAATTGTAAATTTATGTTAAAAATTACCTTATAACCCATAGTGTACTGGTATCAATATGTATAACTTAGTAAAAATAATTGAACACACAAGGCTAGACATATATCAGTACACAATAGCTGAGGTATTGTAAACTACTGTATATACGCCTAGTGTAGTTGTATGAACCTATAAAAACATTGTATGAAAATTGAACATGTAAGCCTAGATAAGTGTCTGTCAAAGAATAGCTGATTATTGTAAATTAATACTGAAATCTACTGTATATACCTATGTAAAACAAAAACTGGTGTGTTATGTTAGAATAATTTATAAGAAATAAGTGTCCAAACCTTTGATGACATCTAAGGAACTGAATGGGAATTTAATCATGTGGAAGGTACTCAACAGTTTTCATTCTGGAGTTGTAAGATCCATACGTAACCCCAGAGATTTTACAAATTGATTAGCCGGCCGCGGTGGCCGAGGGGACTGAGGCGCTCCAGTCACAGTCTGCACGGTCACTACGGTTGGGGGTTCAAATCCCCCCTCTGGCATGGATATTTGAGCCGTCCTTAGTGTTAGCTAGTTAATAAGTAGTTTGTAAGTTTAGGTACTGATGATCCCTTAGTTAAGTCCCATACGCTATACAAACATTTAAACAAATTGATTAAATTTTACTTACGATGTTGGCGGCCTAGAGTGTTAATAACTTGATGTTGGGAAGGGATGGGGAAAAAAATGTTCAAATGTTTGTAAATCTAAGGAACTTAACTATGTTGGTTATCAGTCCCTAGGCTTACAAACTACTAACGCTTACATAAAGTAACTTATACTAAGGAAAACACAAACACTCATGCCCGAAGGAGGACTCAAACCCCCGACGGCGAACGGCCACACGCACCACAGGAGGGCGCCTTAATGCGCACAGCTATTCTGCCGTGGCTGGAACGGACAATATTGCCAACCTCTGAAGCTCAAAAGTCCCATCCAGGAATTCAGAATGTCCCTTTTCAGCATAAAATGTCCCACGCAAACAGAAACATAAAAGCAAAAACGTGGTCAGACGCGACCGACGAGCAAAACATGTGTAATTTCTTATTGCTTTGTGTATGGGAATTGGATATGCATCCTGCACCCTCTGCTCCCCTTATCTATATTCCTCTCTATCCCCCTCCATTCCCCCCTCTTTATCAATATCCTCCTCCCCCTATACCTTTAGGCACCAACTAAATGTCCCATATTCATCTCACTTATTGTCAATATCCTCCTTCCCCCTTTACCTTTAGGCGCCAATTAAGTGTCCCATATTCATCTCACTTTTCGCTAAAAAAATCCCTTTGTCCCTTTCTGAAAAATTATAGTCAAAATGTTCCAAGATGCCTATACCTTTAGGCACCAACTAAATGTCCCATATTCATCTCACATTTCGTCAATATCCTCCTCCCCCCTATACCTTTAGGCACCAATTAAATGTCCGATATTCATCTCACTTTTCGCTAAAAAAAAAAAAAAAAAAATAATCCCTTTGTCCCTTTCTGATGAATAATTGTCAAAATGTCCAAATATACGGGACAAATCCCACGGGTTGGCTATACTGGGAACGGATAAAAATGGCGGGAGTAGTGTGACGTTGTCATTAGCCAATCTCGTAATAGAATGAGGTATCCATATAATTTTGTTGCTTTGTTACGCGAAAAAAAAAAAAAAAAAAAAAAAAAAAAACACCACACACACATGTTGTTTGGCATTTAATATCTTGTCGAAATATGTCACGAAAACTGAAGTTGACAACGAAATGATGCTAGGGTTGCCAGATTGAACTCGAGGCAGGCCCGGAGACCAGACGTGCCCCCCTCCCCCTTGCCCCCCCCCCAACTGCGACCAACTACCCCCCCTCCCCCTTGCCCCCCCCCAACTGCGACCAACTACCCCCCCCTCCAACCAGGATTACACGTGAATTAAAAAAAAAAAAAAAAAAAACTAATCATTTCCTCCCTGCCAGCAAGTATCCCCCCGGTGGAACTTTGCTAGGGGTGACCTTCACATGCCGCAGCTGACCGGCCAGGCCGCCAGTTGCTGTCGATCAACCATCGGCACACTTCAGTCGGCGTGGCGGCAGCATCAAAGCTGCTCACATCGACAGCTGCGCCTTCCTAGAGTTGCCGCTTGCGGCTCCGCGTACTCCGAGTAAATTAATTATCCTTGTATATACTATATCTCAATGATCGGTTGTTCGGTATATCACATCACAACACAATTAGTTTCAATTATACATGAAATATCAATTACATTGCCGAAAAAAGGTTAAATTGTACGACGCTTCTCGCCGGGCTGCAGTGGTTATGTTGGCTCCAATGGTAATGATGGCAACTCAGATGACCAATAAAGGTTTTTTCGTGACAACTGCAATTAAAACGAAAATTATTTTTTTCTGAACGGACAAGGGTACATACAAGAACCTGTCGACCGTAGAGCAGGTATAGTACAAAATTTGCTGCGAATGAAACGAGCAGCAATAACATTTACTCTGTAGCTCGTGAAAAATATTATCACAATTCTACACTTCATTGTTCATCTGTTGCCAAGCCAACATAAGCACTGGAGCACGGTGAGAAGCGTCGTAAAATTCCACAAAAAAAAACTGGATATCAAACACGCAATATTATTGGCTGCCTGAACACGTGTCCAGATAGGACGACTTCCCCTCGCACCATTCATCGCGCCGTTACCCGTCGAGCGCCAGTTGCGTACCGGTACATATGTACTTCATTTTAACCCTAACTCTTTCTGTTGACCATAAAGTGCCGTCGCTGCTCCACGGTTGACAGGTTCTTGTACGTACTCTTATCCAGTCAGTAAATTAATGATCATCGTAAAAGAAACATTTCGTTGTCAACATTTGCTCACTACACAGCCTCCGCATTACAAAAAAATGAAGCAGGCCGTAACATGAAAAAGAGGGGACAGATCGAACAGTTTACGTCCTATTGTTTCTTATATTTAGTTACTTTTTCACATAACGATTAAAACCGGCTAAATTCCGATGGGCTGCATCCATTTGTTCCAATAACACTATAGGCCGCCAACGTCATAAGTAAAATTTAACCCACAAGTTCGAGTGCTAAATGCGAAAGACTACGGAGCACCTACTAACCAACGCTGAAACGATGCTAAAACTTCTAATTAAGTAACATTCTGGTGTAGATTATATAGCTTTACAGTACCTTCTTTCTTTTATTTGTGATGGTACTTAATTGTCTTGTATTTGGTGAAGTTGTCGTTGCATGAAACCATCACCTAAAACAACGACCGAATAACATCAAACGCTTTAACATGTACCGATTACTGTAGATACCCCGTCACACAATTAACAATTAACATGAACAGCAAGACTTCCTACTCAAACCCTCAACACTACAGTTTCTAAAGGAGCCTTTACGCGCCGCCATGACGTCACAAGACACTTTAAAAACAACGCTTGTAGAGCAATTTCGCTTTCACACTTCCGGAATTTTTCGTGTAATAATTGTCCGATTTTAATTGATACTGGCATATTACTAAAATTTGTTGTTCAAATGAACTATTGCGCGAAAGAGCTCGCCAAAACGTACTGTACTAGGATGTGTGATAAAAACAATTACTAACAAATGTCCCATTATCAACCATCTGCTTTGACGAACAAAGTCGTGGGAGGACGAACTGAACCGAAAAAAATGAACAAGACATGAGAAACAAATTAAAACTTATCATTACCAACACAGAAGTTTCTTTCAACACAGTATCCCAACACATTGTTGCCACCAGGAATGATCAAAGTTTCAAGCGATTAGAGTTTTTCATTACAATAATGGCGCTCAGTAGGATTATGGGTGAAAGTGAATTGACCATTCTGTAATGTAAAAAGTAATGACACTTTCCTAACAAAAGAAAAGTCGTCCACCTTAATAAGCCGACGTCAGGTGTCAATCGATTCAACTTACTTTTGGTTGCATCCGAATACTTCGGGTTGTGTGTACTAGTCCTCACAGAGTATGAATACCCGATGCACTTCAGCTGCGTCAAAAGTTCCTCGATTTCGTTTTGAGTTGCGCAGTGACCACGAAATTTGCCGTCTTTATCGACGCTGAAATCCTCCAGGTTTTCTCTCAATATGCTCTCGAATGTTGTGGACATTTTGAGTTCCTTTACAGGAGTACCGGTAATCAATGTAACGCGACGAAACAGTTAATCTAAAGCAAAATACCAATAGTTTTTTTATTTTGTATACAGACACACGTATTATACTCCCGATCGTTATAGACTATACAGATTATAGCTACCTGTCAAGGCACAGATGCAATTCACACGACTTCGTGCTTCGTTTGCGATATCGGGCAGCGAAATATCGATATATCGAAATCAGTAATTTTTGATCTCGAATGCTTACACGGCACACCAGACGCCCCGTATTGGTAATTTGAAAGAACGCTTGGGAACGATATATTGGCCAATTCACACTGGCCGTCACGTCAAGGTGTACTTCACGTCAACTGTGAAAGTGAGGTTATGAGTTACCATCCATGATGTGAAGAGTCAAGGCCAATTCACACTGTCCGTCACATCAACGTCACGTAACGGCACTGTCACGTCAAGTTATATTCACACTGTCCGTCAGTGTCCGTCACGTCAATTCGCCGATCTCAATACGCGATGTTGAAAGTGAGGTTATGAGTAGCGATCTGTTATGTAGAAAGTCATAGTTTAATACTATAATTGAAGGAACAACAACGTTAAATGTTATTGACAGCCAAATAAAACTTTACAGTGTATGTTTTTGGCCAACTTACTGGGAACTGAAACAACATTTCAAAACATCGACATCTATTTTCAAGCGAAAAAAATAAACATATGAATACATCAAACAACCCTTATAATTGCATAAATAGCGCCTCTTTACTTTATCCATTACAATTTGCCAGTTGACATTGTTAATACCTCTGTAAACAATTGAATTTTTGTCTTTCATTAGAACTGACTTTTTCATTTAAAATGTTATTTAATGACAAATGCGTTATTAAATCACAATCTTATACAAATAAACAGTTTGCTTCAGTCTTTTCTGTTACAATGTTACGTAACATAAACCATTGTTTGGTTTCAGATATCGGACCTTGATTTTAGAGGGACACTCAATACACTAAAATATTTAAGTCTCCATGAAACATTTGAGATTTACCCCTGTAACGAAGTATAACAACAAAATAAAGATGAATAAGACATATTTTCATATAAACAGTGCAGTCGTCATCTGCAACATGTAATTTGAGTGACGAAAATAGGTTAACTTCCGATGTTCCGTCAAAACATTCTTCTCGAGAAAGCTTGACGGACGTTGACGTGATGTGACGGTCCGATGACGGACAGTGTGAATGCCGCCATTACAAATACATTGCGGAATGTTCTGACAGACGGTGACCTGACGGACAGTATGAACTGGCCTTCATAGTTTGATATCGGAATTCAGGAATCAACAATGCTAAATTTTATTGACGGCCAAAACACACTTTATACAGTTTGTTTCTGGCAAAATAGTGTGTTAAAGTGCAAGAACCGATATAACATTTCAAGAAGTTCGACATCCATTTGCAAGCAAACACAGCAAACAACATATGTTGTTGTTGTGGTCTTCACTCCGGAGACTAGTTTGATGCAGCTCTCCACAATACCCTAACCTGAGCAAGCCTTTTCATCTCCACATAAAAACGGAAACCTACATCTGTCTGAATCTGCTTACTGTATCCATCTCTTGGTCTTCCTCTGCGGTTTTTACCCCCACACACTTCCCTCCAATGCTAAAGTCACAATTCCTTGATGTCTAAGAATGTGCCCTATCAGTCTATCGCTTCTTTTAGTCAAGGTATGCCAGAAATGTCTTTTCTCCCCAATTCTGTTCAGTACCTCCTCATTAGTTACGCGATCCACCCACCTAATCTTCAGCATTCTTCTTTAGCACCACGTTTCAAACCGTCTATCCTCTTCCTTTCCGCACTGTTTATCGTCCATGTTTCACTCCCATACAAGACAAAACTCCATACAAATGCCTTCAGAAAGGAATTCCTTAGGCTGAAATCAATATCCGATGTTAACAAATTTCTCTTTTTCAAGAACGCTTTTTTACCCATTGCCATTCTACATTTTGTATCCTCTGTACAGCAACCATCATTTGTTATTTTACTGCCCAAGTAACAAAATTCATCTACCTCCTTTATTGCTTCGTTACCTAATCTAATTCCTTCAGCATCACCTGATTTTCTTACACTGCACTCCATTACCCTAGTTTTGCTCTTGTTAATGTTCATCTTATATGCACCTTTCAGCACACTGTCCATTCCGTTCAAATGCTCTTCCAGGTCCTTTGCTGACTCTGACAGAATTACTATGTCATCGGCAAATCGCAATGTATTTAATTCTTCACCCTGAACTTTAATTCCTTCGCAAAATTTCTCCTTGCTTTCTTTTATAGCTTGCTCAATGTACAAATTGAATAACATTGGAGAAAGGCTACATCCCCGTCTTACTTCCTTCCCCACCACTGCATGTCTTTCATGCCCTACAACTCTGAAAACCGCTGTCTGGTTTTTGTACAAGTTGTAAATAACCTTACGCTCCCTATATTTTACTCCTGCTTGCTTCAGAAGTTGAAAGAGTTTATTCCAATCAACATTGTCAAAACCCTCCTCCAAATCTACAAAAGCTAGAAATATAGATTTGCCTTTTCTTAATCTATCTTCTAGGATAAGCCGTAAAGTGAGTATTGCCTCCTGAGTTCCTACATTTCTCCTGAACCCAAACTGCTCTTCCCCAAGGTCAGCTTCTACCAGCTTTCCATCCTTCTGTAAATAATTCGTGTTAATATTTTGCAACCATGACTTATTAAACTGATAGTTCTGTAGTTTTCACACCTGACTGCACCTGCTTTCTTTGGAATGGGGATTATTACATTTTTCTTAAAGTCTGAGGGTACTTCACCTGTCTCATACATCTTACACACCAGGTGAAACAGGTTTGTCATGGCTGGTTCTCCCAGAGACTTCAGTAGTTCTGAGGGAATATCATCTACTCCTGGGGCCTTGATCCAACCTAGGTCTTTCAGGGCTCTGTCAAATTCATCTCTCAGTATCGTATCTCCTATTTCATCTTGATCTACTACTTCTCCCCTTTCTGCAATATTGCCACTAAGTTCATTTCCTTCATAGAGCCTTTCTATATACTCTTTATACCTTTCAGCTTTCCCTTCTTTTCTGAGAACTGGTTTACCATCAGAGTCCTTGGTATTCATAGAGCTGTGTTTCTTATTTTCATGTAGGCTGTATCTATTTTTCCCCTATTTATACATTCTTCTACATCCTTGCATTTGCCTTCTAGCCACTCCTGCTTAGCCATTTTTCACTTCCTGTCAATCTCATTTCTTAGTCATCTGTACTCCATTTTGCCTGTTTCATTTACTGCATTTTTTTATTTTCTCCTTTCATCGATTAAATTTAGTATCTCCTGTGATATCCAAGGATTTTTTGTAGGTCTTGCCTTCCTACCTATTTTGTCCTCTGCTGCCTTCACTATTTCCTTTCTCAATGCTACCCATTCCTCCTCTACTGTTTTATTTCCCCCCGTTTCTGTCAATGGTTGCCTAAAGCTCGTCTGAAATTCTGAAGAACTTCAGGTGCCTCCAATTTATCCAGGTCCCATCTCCTTATTTTCCTACCTTTTTGTAATTTCTTCAGTTTCAGCCTACATTTCATAACCAACAAGTTATGGTCAGAGTCTATATCTGCCCCTGGGCATGTCTTACAGTTTAAAACCTGGTTCCGAAATCTATGTCTTACCATTATAAAATCTGTCTGGTATCTCCTGGTCTCTTCCACGTAAACGACCTTCTTTTGTGATTCTTAAACCAGGTGTTTGTTATAACTAAATTATGTTCCATGCAAAATTCTACCAGGCGGCTTCCTCTTTCATTCCTTTTGCCCAGACCATATTCACCTACTATCTTCCCTTCCTTGTCCTACTACCGATTTCCAGTCTACAATACCAATTACGTTTTCCTCTCCCTTAATTGTCTGAATAATTTCCTTTAGGTCCTCGTACATTTCTTCGATCTCCTCATCATCGTCAGAGCTAGTTGGCATTTTTTTTTTTGTTAAGTATGTTGGTTAATTTTTGTATTAGCATTTGACTCTGAATGTAGAAGCTATTGACATGTAGTTTGTACCGTCCCAAAAGCCCTGAATTCGTATGCTTCTCCCATTGGTCTTCACTTCAGGGACTCAGTAAGATGGCAGCAAGTAGAGAGTAATGTTAAGTAGTAGCCCGCCTCAAAACCTTTTTTTAGACGACAAAAAGTGTAGAAAGTGGGAAAAGTGTTGGAAACTGGTATCATGCATACATACACAATCAATCATACAATTTTTGATGTGCAAAAGTGACTCGTCAGCGAAAGAAAATAATGAATTCATGACTAGCTGGAATTGTACCCAGTACTGCCTCAAAACCTCAGGTAAAAGGACAAATACAAATAATTGTGATTGTAAGTGCGAGTTATCAGCATTAGTAAGATTATTTAATAAGTGAAATTCAATGTTTATCTGTTGAGGTATCATTACTAAATAAAAGAAGTAGCCAAAATGATCAAGAGCACCTGCTGAACTGTAGGCCTAAATTAAATACTCCGGAAATCTTCCCGGCCTTCTTCACTAACAACAAGTATCACGTTCTTGATCAAATAGTGGAAGATGTAATGCTCAAGCCTATGCAAATTGAAAGCAACCTTTCGAGCTGCAAAAAACTGCCAGTAATAAGTCGAAAAAACAAGTCATCAATTCGTGTGCCATTGTATCTGAATGTAAAGAAACTAGGCCTATGCAGCATAACAACAGTGAAATCCGTCAAATTACTTAGAAGAAACTGGCCAAAGCGATCAATAGAAAAAGCGAGAAGTGGAAGCACAAGAAGGATAGGATCCTAATATATAGAGGCAGTCACAGTCGCGGAATAGCACAAAACATAGTGAATATGCAGGACGACTTAGAAGCTGTGGCTCACATTCAACCTTGATGCACTTCTGTCTGTTGTGGCAACGCTGTGTGCGAGATAGTGAATCTTTCTCGGTTAGTGATAGCGTTGTAATCATTGTAGGAACAAATTATGTAGCCAAAATCTAGGCTAATGAGGCTATCAAGCATATGAAAACTACTCTCGGTAAGTTAATCGGCACAAAAATTGTTGTCGTCAACATACCACAGAGATGCGATTTAATGGAACAATCTGTTGTAAATTTGGAAGTGCACAAAACTATGATAGACTAAAGAAAATGTGTAGTAAATTTCACAATGTCTCTCTTGTAAATATCCGTAATCTTGATAGGGACCTGCACACAACTCATGGAAATCACTTGAATAAAAGAGGCAAAATGACTGTCAGTAAATTAATTATCGATGAAATAAGACGAAATTCTCAGTAAAGTGTTATAAATAGGTGTGTGGCCATAGGATGGCCCATTCCACCCAATCAGGACAAACCACTCTGCAAAAAACAAAAATATCACAGCTACAGCAAATAAATAATAAAAAAAAATTAAAAAACGAAATGCAAGGGCCAAAACGTGTAGCTAGTAACTAACCACACTCAGAACTGAGATGTGAGAAATAATCACCAGGGAAACTTGAAAGACATGCAGGACACCCTAGTAGTGTCAAAACTCTCACCAGTGTCCAGCAGAACAAATTGTGTTACAATTAATTCACCACAATTTTCAAAGTCTTAGCAATAAGCATAATAAGATGAGCACAGTTGCAGGGTTTGATAACCCAGATATCTTAGTTATAACTGAACACTGGTATACAGACGAGATAATTAGTGTTTGCCAGCCACTTTACATGATATTTTGTACTGCCATCAGCAGGAAAATGAAAAAAATGTGGTGGGGTAAATATCTTTGCATCTAGAAGCAGTAACTACAACATAAGTGATGTCAGTGCTTTCGGCATACAGGGGATTATAGAATTAGCAGCAATTAACTACAAATGGGGGAAAGAGAACATAAATATCACATGTGTATACAGACCCCCAAGTGGCAGCCTTGAAATTTTCTTTGACGTTCTGAATGCTCTACTTGTAGACATTAAAAACAAACACTGCAATAAAAATTGTTGGGCTAACTTAATTCTAGTGAGAAATGTAAATACTGACGTGTCTCCTGACTCCAGCATTAAAGAATGTTGATGACAATGTTGAAAACTTGAAGAGTATGCTCAAACACTTACAATGGAATGAACATAACTATATCACTATCAATGAATTTCCATCAGACTTTTATTATTGCTTCAGTGTCTCATATTGAGAAACAACCTTGCAAGTAAATGACTAAAAAAATTAAAAAGAATAACTGGATAAACACTGGAGTAAAAATAGCAAGAGAAAAACTAAGAATTTTCCAATGTGCAATGACAAAGAAAAGTGATAGTCACAGACTGAAGGAAGAATTAAACAACTATCATGATCACTACAAAAATCTCCTTTTATAAACTAGATGTAAACATGTAGCTAACATGTTAAGAGACTCTTGCAACTCTGGTAAAGCTGTCTGGAAAGTTATAAATAGCTATAGGGATTGTAAGGACAAATCAGTTAGTGACCTTAGTATCAATTTCAAAGGCGCTATCATCAAATGGCCTACCAGTTAGCAAATATTTTTAATGAGTACTTATCTTCATCCATCAATGACCAGTCCAACAACCTCCGGTAAACATATAAGGGCAATCTAGTAGGACATAGCATATACTTGACACCTACAAACAGCAGGGAAACAAAACACTTAGTGCTGTCACTAAAAAAACTCAAACTCTGCAGGCTATCCAGGATTGTCTATCTGCACACTAAAAAGGTGCATAGTCAACATATTAGATGCCTTGGTGACAGCAGTAAATGACATAATCACAACAGGTATTTTTCCAGACAGACTAAAGATATCACAAGTAAAACCGATTTACAAGTTAGGTGATGAAACTAAAATTGAAAACTACCAACCGATCTCAAACTTACCTGCATTTTCCAAGGTAATTGAGAAAGTTATTTATAATAGACTAATGACATTCCTGAGTCTACACAACCTACTATTCGAGAATCGAAATAGTTTTATAAAAACATGTCAACTTCAGTAGCTGCAGCACAGATAGTAGATGAAATAACAACTGCCATAGAGAACAACTAGCAAGTTGCTGGAGTCAATAACACCATACTACTTGACAAGATATGGAACATGGGTATTAGAGAAACAGACTTTGAGTTAATAGAGTCGTATATGAGCAACAGGAAACAATTTGTTTTGATTAAAACAAACAGTGGGTCTTTCAAATCCAAAGTAACAGATGTTAAATACAGAGTGCCTCACGGTTCCATCTTGGGACCCCTCCTGTTCCTAATTTATGTGAACGATATACAGTACTGTTGATATTCATGTTGGGTTTCCAGCCGGATCATCGAGTCATCTTGACACAATATTTCAATGGACCACCTGGCCGCCATCTTCAGGTGCTGAGTCTTGTAGGAAACTGAAGTCTTGCCGTGCCTGGCGGCCTTATATACGCCGCGAAGTACTAACACCTGGTGTTTATAAGATTCCTTGCCACTGTGGGAAAGCATATATAGGACAAACGATTCGCACCGTCAATGATCGATGCACCGAGCACCACAGACATACACGTTTGTTACAACCTGACAGGTCTGCAGTAGCGGAGCATTGTTTAACTGAAGGACACAGAATGAAGTATCAAGAAACACATATACTTGCTTCTGCGTCTCGCTACTGGGAATGCGTTTTAAAGGAATCTATTGAGATTAGTTTGGCGGACAATTTAATAAATAAAGACAAGGGGTTCCCTCTTAGCAACATGTGGAATCCAGTTTTGTCTAATTTTAAAAAACAGCGTGCTCTTTTCTCCACCTGTGACAACTAGCGCATGTAAGCGATACATCGTTCCTGCCAGTTTTCTCCACTGAGGCGCTGCACCGGCTGCTTGCAGCAGAGGACGCAGCCACGACTCTCTGGCACAAGCGCCATTAGTACTTCGCGGCGTATATATGGCCGCGGGCACGGCAAGACTTCAGTTTCCTACGAGACTCAGCACCTGAAGATGGCGGCCAGGTGGTCCGTTGAAATATTGTGTCAAGATGACTCGATGATCCGGCTGGAAACCCGACATGAATATCAACAATTTATATGCCGGGAAACTCTACGTAATCACGATATACAGTACTGTTCCCCAGATAATAATATAATATTGTATGCAGACGATACAACAATTGTGTGCAAACACAAAGACCATGACAGTCTGGAAACGCTGTGCAACACTGTTAGTAATGAAATAGTCAAGTATTTCAATTAAAACAATCTAAATGTAAGTGCCTCCAAGACCACAGTTGTTGAATTTAACCCTAGAAAGCAAAGAGACACTGATATGAAATTATCAATAGGAAATCAAACTATTAATAAGGAAAAATATACAAACTTTTTGCGTATTACAATTCAAGACAATCTCAAGTGGGACATTCACATAGATTCCCTAGCCAAAAAGCTGTCTAAAAATATCTTTGCCATAATCCAGATCAGCAAATATTGTAGAGATATGCATGTCCTAAAGACTGCATACAATGCATTATTCGCATCCAACCCTAACTATGGATTAGAGATTTGGGGTGCAACATCACAAGCCAATATTACTGCGAGATTCCAAGCTAACCAACTGCCGGTGTGGCGCAATGGATAGCATCACCAATTGCACCAATTTCTACATGTTTCTTACGTTAACTATTCTTCTAATTTCTGGCACATTCTGTCTGTGTATAAATAGCAGAGCACTCTGCCCAAGAGGCAGTTAGTGCTGCATGTATGTTAAGTTCGCAATAAACCTGCTTTCAGTATAAGTGCTGTGTTCAGTTGACAACCCTGCCTTTGAAGTCAAGCCTGCTTCCATTTCATCGTGACATTGTTTGGTGGAGGCGCCGGGTATCCTGTGCAACAGCTGCATCACTGTGGCTCCGATTAGGCAACGTAAAAACCATCACTTACACGGACTAGAAGCAGAATACAAGGGATATACCGAGTACATCCTTCCGAAAGTCCGTATTATCAGAAAAACGATGGACACGAAACCAGCGGTAAGCCAGCTGCACATCAGACACCCATCGGTGTTCACTGGAGATGCTGGACAGGACCCCAACAAATGACTAAGGGGGTTCGACCGAGTCGCCAAGTACAACAGGTGGGATCATACAGTGTACTTGGCCAACGTATATTTCTACCTGGACGGAACAGCCCAGCAATAGTTTGAAAACAACGAAGAGAAGCTGAATGACTAGGAAACGTTCCAGACGGAACTCAAGAAGACGTTTGGTGACCGCCAGAGACAAATCCGCTTGGCGGAAGAACAACTGAAGAACTGGGCCCAATGACATCGTGAGCCGACACAGTCATACATACAGAATATTTTGGTCCTGTGTAACATAGTCAATCCGAATATGACTGAGGCCAACAAAATCACGCATCTGACGAAGGGTATAGCAGAAGACATATACCAAGCCCTTCTGATAAAAGACGTCGCTACGACGGAAGAGTAATTCATCAAGTGGTGCCAGCGTATTGAAAAGATGCAACAAAGGAGGGTTGGACTCCAATGTAGTCCCTATGGCCGTTGTGGAAGACCAGCATGACTTCGCTTCCCTCGTATGACAAATTGTTGAACAAGAATAACAACAGTTTATGGCAGCTGGAACTATTTAGACCGAGCGAGCATCAGATTTAGCCACGGATGCAATCCCTGTAAGTCACAAGGGAGCCGACGTCGCTGAGGAAGAGGTATTCCAGACATTAGCTCCTCTCTGTCCCACCAATCGCACCCGACGTGAAGAATGGCGTCGCCATGCTATGTCTTAGGCTGCAGCCCATGAACCGGCCAACGCAACCACAACCAGCTCCCCCGGCAACTATGACGCCCCACAGAAGAACAGACATCTGGAGTACAGAAGACAACACACCACTGTGTTTCCACTGTGGGCACCCTGGACATGTCGCACACTACTGCAGAGAGAGAAGGCGAGTATTCAACGATTATTTTGCCACAAGACGTCAGCCATCAGAGCAGTTCTATCCCAGGCAGTCACCTGCTGATGAGTTCAGTCGTCCTATGGGAAGAAGCCCATCGATGTACCCTGGACGAGGTCGCTCCCCGACGAGCTGCTGCCGTTCGCCGTCGCCATACAGAGGTACCAGCCGCTCCCCTAGCCGCCGCGTCCAGGAAAACTAAGCGAGGCGACTATCTACGGAGGTGACGCCGCCACAAATGAAAATCCTCCATGGACGACAGTCACTAAGATAAAATCTCATCGTCGTCATAATCGATGGCCTACCTGTCCGGGTGCTTGTTGATTCAGGAGATTCTTTCTCTGTATTGTTGGGTAATTACCGCCACACACGAACAAAGCCAATGTTCTGTGATACTGGAACAACTGTGCTGAAGGTCGCAAATGGAAGGTACATCCAGCCAGCAGGAACTTATGTCGCAAGAATAACCATCAACAACAGGACCTAGCCATTTGAATCTGTCATTTTAACAGAATGTAGTCATAATGTCATCCTCGGATGGGACTTCCTTCAGGCATCCCAACCTATCATTGACTGTGGAAGATCTGAGCTGCAAACTGAGGAAATCGTCCCGACGGATACACGTAATACAGAATTTTCTGGGAAGTTATTTGTCGTTGACAATGTAACGATCCCACCGTTGACAATGAGAAGAGTTCCAATTACAAATGACCGGTTAAACTGTGAAGTGCTTGTCGATAGTAAAAAGTTAATTAGTCTTACAAAAGAAATTTACATACCAACGACTATCATTAGCATTACCGGTGGTCGAGTAGAGATTTGGATTACTAATTGTCACGAGCAGTCACTACCTATCCCCAAGGGAATGTGTTTCAGAACAGCTACATCTACATCTACATACATACTCCACAATTCACCGTAAGGTGCGTGGCGGAGGGTACACTGTACCACTACTAGGCATTTCCTTTCCTATTCCACTCCCAAATTGAACGAGGAAAAAAAGAATACCTATATGCCTCCGTATGAGCCCTAATTTCTCTTAACTTGTCTTTGTGATCTTTACGCGAAATGTAAGTAGGCGGCAGCAAGATCGTACTACACTCAGCTTCAAATTCCGGCCCTCTAAATTTACTTAACAGAAATTCACGAAAAGAACGTCGTCTTTCTTCCAGCGATCCCCAATTGAGTTGCCGGAGCATTTCCGTGACACTCGCGCATTTTTCGAACCTATTGGTAACAAATCTAGCTGCTCGTCTCTGAACCGCCTCTATGTCTTTCTTTAAACTGATCTGCTGTGGGTCCCAAACACTTGAGCAATAATCAAGACGTGGTCGTACAAACATTTTATACGCGGTCTCCTTTACAGGTGAAGTACATCTTCCCAAAATTCTCCCAATAAACCAAAGTCGGCTGTCCGCCTTACTCACAACTGTCCTTACATGCTCGTTTCATTTCATATCGCTCTGCAACGTTACGCCTAGATATTTGAACGACACGACAGCATCAAGAAGCTTACTAGTAATGCTGTATTCGAACATTATGGGATTGTTTTTTCTACTCATGCGCATCACCTTACATTTTTCTACATTGAGAGCTGGCTGCCATTCTTCGCACCAACTAGAAATTTTGTCTAAGTCATCTTGTATGCTATTATAGTCAGTTACAGACGACACCCTCCCATATACCACAGCAGCATCAGCAAACAGCCGCAAATTACAACTTACTCTCTCCATCAGATCATTTATATACAGCTGAACCAATCTAGGATGGTGAGCTGAACAGCTGAACGTCATCAACGAAGACCCGTGCTCTGCTGTTAGTACAGACAACACGCTGAAGGAAACAATCGTGGAACTGCCAATAGGGCGTGGACCAACCAAGGAACAACGCCAGCAGGTGTTAGGTATACTACGCCAATTTTTGGGTGCAGTCACACCACAGCAGGGGAAAAGTCAGACGAAACATCCTCCGATAAAGCACCGGATCAATACTGGGGATCATCCACCAATTAACCAGCGTTCGTATAAAGTGTCGCCAGCTGAAAGACGTATAATTCGGGAGGAAGTGGGGAAGATGTTGCACAATGACATTATTCAACCTTCGGAGAGTCCTTGGTCGTCTCCAGTGGTCCTCGTAAAGAAGAAGGATGTCACATGGCGATTCTGTGTCGATTATCGGCGGCTGAACAAAATCACAAAGAAAGATGTCTACCCACTACCGCTCACTGACAACACCTTAGACAGATTGAAAGGAGCTACATACTTCTCAACTATGGACCTGCAAACAGGTTACTGGCAAATCGATGTTGACGAAGCTGACAGGGAGAAGATGGCTTTTATTACACCTGATGGCCTCTATGAATTCAAAGTAATGCCATTTAGGTTATGCAATGCTCCAGCCACATTCGAACGCATGAAGGACAACTTACTTCGACACCTTAAGTGGATGACATGTCTTTGCCATTTAGATGACATTGTCGTTTTCTCGAAAACATTTGAACGACACCTGAGTCACCTGTCAACTGTGTTGAAGTGTGTTCAGACTGCAGGACTCCGTCTTAATCCAAAGAAGTGCCTCTTCGTCGCCAGAGAGATAAAAATCCTGGGGCACCTAGTCAACGGAGATGGTGTCCGTCCTGATCCAGATATAGTAAGGGCAGTCACAGAATTTCCAACTCCTCAGCACATTCGTGATGTGAGAAGTTTTCTTGGACTGTGCTCATACTACCGACGTTTCCTAAAAGGATTTTCTAACAAGACACGTCCATTGCAAGAATTTCTGCATAGAGACGCTAAGTTTTACTGGGATGAGATAACAGAAAGCGCTTTCTGGGCACTTAAGGAGGCTCTAACTTCCACACCAGGTTCTAGCCTTGTACGACGAGAATGCAGAAACTGAACTTCACACAGACGCAAGTGGTTACGGGATTGGTGCAGTGCTTGTACAAGTTCAGGAAGGTGCTGAAAAAGTGATAGCCTACGCATCAAGAGTACTCTCAAAGTCCGATATAAACTACTCTACAACTGAGAAAGAATGTCTCGCAGTTATCTGGCCTTCAACCAATTCCGACGTACTTATTCGGCAAACCATTCACTGTCGTGACAGACCATCATTCTTTGTGTTGGCTGACTGGCTTGAAGGATCCATCAGGTCGACTAGCAAGATGGGCACAAAGACTCCAAGAGTATGACATTACAGTGGTATTCAAGAACGGGCGCAAACACAAGGATGCCGACTGCCTTTCAAGGAATCCATTAGTGTGACACAAGAGCATGAATGAAATTTCAGCCCTCGCTGAATTAGGTTCAAAAAATGTTCAAATGTTTGTAGAGTCTATGGGACTTAACTACGGGGTCATCAGTCCCTAAACTTACAAACTACTTATGAACTAGCTACAACTAAGGACGGCGCAAATATCCATGCCCGAGGGGGACCCACGACCGTAGTGGCCATGCAGAATTAGGTGATGTTACAGCTGAACAATGGGAAGATACAGCACTATTAAAAAACATAGAGGCCTTGGAGAAAGGAGAACTGACAAGTGGAGAGTTCCAACTTATAAATGGGACATTGTATAAGAGCAACTACGATCCACTGGGCCCCAAATGGCTACCAGTCGTTAAAGCTCACCTCCAGCCAGCTATTCTCAAGTATTTCCACGATGCTCCAATATCCGGTCATCTGAGATTCGTGAATACCCTAGACAGAATCAGACACAGGTATTACTGGAAAGGTCAAACACTATGTGAGTCAATGTAAAGAGTGTCAGCGACGGAAGCATGTGCCGCAATTACCTCCAGGGCACCTCATACCGATTCCACCTGCAGCAGCTCCATTCCACCGAGTTGGGATCGATCTTTTAGGGAGGTTCCCGAAGTCGACAACCAGTAACTGATGGATAATAGTCTGCACTGACTACCTCACATGCTACACTATCACCAAACCTGTGCCGACTGCAAAAGCTCCAGAGATCGCAAAATTCCTTGGAGAAGACATTATTTTGAAGCATGGAGTACCACATGTCATGATATTTTATCGTGGAAAACTAATCCAGTCAAAAGTAATATCATAGGTAATGTCACGTTGCGACATTGTTCACAGAATGACAACTACACACCATCCTCAGACAAATGGTCTTACAGAACCTTTTTAACAAGACGTTAGCAGATATTGAAGTACTTTATCCATTTCAGCAACTGTTCAGGTTATAGCAGATATGCTGTCGATGTACATCAATGTTGAGAAGAAGGATTGAGATACAATACTGCCAGTCGTGACATTTGCTTATAAGACAAGACAAGACACCACAGGCTTCACGCCGTTTTTTCTGCTCCATGGCTGTGAAGCTGAGACGACAATGGATACACTGTTCCCATTCCAGCCAGACGACACTCAGGATGACTATGTGAAACAGCTCATCACCAGGGTTGAAGAAGCAAGACGCCCAGGATAAGGACCGTCAGTGGTATAACGACAAGCACCGACCTGTTGTGTACAGACCAGGAGATCTGGTATGGATATTTACCCCTATATGGAAAGTTGGACTATCAGAAAAGTTGAGGCGATACTTTGTTCCATATCGTGTCATACACTGCCTGTCAGACGTCCCATACGAAGTTGAGGAATATGAGCCGTCGTTGAAACGACAAAAACCAAGAGACTTTGTTCATGTCCTGTGCGTGAAGCCTTACTACCTGAAGATTATTTTTATCATTTAATTACCTAGTTAATTATGTTTTAATAACTATCTGGTTAATTAAATGTGGGGATGATGTAGCGAAGCATGTTGACATTTATTCCCATCTGCTTGCATTACGGAACCTCCCTATACCACTGTTGCATAACAATAGATATGAATGTAATTAGTCTATTATCATTTTCTTTTTCAAAACTTTTGTTATTCTTTTTTTATTATTAATTAGTTGAGTACAGGCTTGCCAAACCTCGGAGATTGAGCTGGGGACTGCGTCATTCCAGCACTCTTCCATACCGTAAGCTCTGTCCAGGGTCAGCGTAAGGCACGTGCGAAACGTGCGGCTGCATAGGGCGGCACTTTCCGAGGGGGCGGCAAATCTGTAGCCCCCATTTTTTTTTAAATTTTTGTAGGACAAACTCAACATTCATGCCCAAGAGGGGATTCGAACCCAAACTTCTGAAGGAGCGGCTTCGGGAACCGTGGAAAGGCGCTTCGACTACCTGCCGGCCAGCCCTGTTGAATAAGGGTAGGGAGGAGGACTGATTTCTTCCTCACCACTGTAGTAACACCGCCGTGTTTATGCCGTAGGAACACAGAGGGGGAAGCAGTCTGGCGTACACGCCAGTATTCTTATGGAGCGTTACCAGTCTGTTACACGCTTTGCATGTACTCACAACTAATATTGCAGAAAACCAAATCTATGGATCAAATTCTTCACGGGTTTCCAGCCGGATCATTCTATCATCTGAACACAATATTTCTGCTGTGCAACTGGCCGCCATCATCAGGTGAGGAAGTTAAGTTGCTCTCGCCGTGACTGAGTGAAAATGTGGAACGGCTGGCTCTATATACGCAACGAAAGTACGAAGGCGCATGGGCTAAGTACAGAGGGCGTCAGTTTACTCGTAGCTGCTGACCTCTGGCGCCAGAGAAGTTGTAGCGCCTCCAGTGTTGGATACTGCCAAATACGATAGATCGTTATAGATTGTCTTTCGTTGCTATTTGCTGCTGATGCCGATGTTTCATTAGGTCTGATTACACAGGATTCCACGATTTACTCAGAAAATAACCACAGTCACGATTAATTGTGTTATCTGTTATTCTGATTTCAATCGATTCTTTCAATACACAATCCCAGTAATGTGAGGTGTTTGCAACAACTTGTGTCTTGTCGTATAGCATTCTGTGTCACTCTGAGAGACAGTGTTCAGTCACCGCGGATTTTTCAGGCTGTATCAATCGCGTATGGCAGTGATGTTCAACACATCTGTCACTGATGGTGCGAACAGTCTGGCCAATGTATGTTTTGCCGCACTCACAAGGTATTGTATATACGCCAGGCTTTCTTAGGCCTAAATCATCTTTAACAGAGCCAAGAAGTGCTCCAGTCTTGGCTGGCGGACGAAAAATACACTTTATTTTTTGTTTCTTCAAAATCCTTCCTTTCTTGGCAGACACGTTACCAGCATAAGAAAGGAAAGCAACAGAACTGGACGTCTCTTCAGCTGGTTCATGTGGTGGTCCGAACTCAAAAGCCGGTTGAATCTGCCTGTCTGTATATCCATTTTGGTGCAACACGTTCTTGAGATGTTGCAGCTCTTGATGTAAATTTTCAGCATCCGAGATGGCATATGCTCTTTTTACTAAGGTCTGTAGGACTCCTGCACGTTGAAAAGGAGGGTGACAACTGGTCGCATGTAAATACCTATCAGTATGCGTCGGTTTCCTGTAAACTCTATGTCCAAGAGTTCCGTCATCTTTTTTATAGACCAACACATCCAAAAATGGTAACTTGCCGTCCTTTTCAATTTCCGTCGTGAATTTTTGTTAGGATGGAGACTGTTAAAATGTCTTAATAACCGGTGCAGAGAATCTATTCCATGTGGCCAAACAAGAAACATATCGTTAACATATCTAAAAAAGCAAGTTGGCTTCAAAAAAAAGATGATTTCAGTGACAGTTCCTCAAAGTCCTCCATAAAAAGGTTGGCGACTACGGGAGACAGAGGACTCTCCACAGCCACACCGTCAGTCTGTTTAAAATACTTGTCATTGAATAAGAAATAGGTGGACGTCAGTACTTGGCGGCAAGGCTTCGTCATTTCCATATCTAGATTCTCGTTAATTAAGATCATTGACTCTTCAAGATGGACACGAGTAAAAAGAGACACCACATCGAAACTCACAAGTAAATCAGAGGGACCAAGACGAAGAGACTTCAAACGCTGAATAAAATCCATGGAATTAAATATATGGTGTTCACATTTCCCCACATGAGGGCTGAGGATCGACGCGAAAAATTTTGCCAAATTGTAAGTTGGTGCACTCAAATTACTGACAATTGGTCTTAATGGAATCCCATCTTTGTGGACCTTCGGCAATCCGTATAATCTAGGTGGAACAGCTGCACCAGGTCGAAGTTTTTTGATAGTGTCTTCGGGTATACAGCTCTTCATCAGAAGTGAATTCGTCGTCCGTTTTATGTGAACCGTAGGATCTTTCTGCAATATCCGATACGATGGATCCTTAAGTAAGTCTTCCATCTTACTTACGTAATCGTCCTTTGAGATTAAAGCAGTGGCGTTGCCTTTGTCTGCTGGTAAAATCAATAACTCGGGATCTTCTCTAAGAGACCGAATTGCAGCACGTTCAGCCGAGGAAATGTTACTCGGTGGGGTCCGGGACCGACGCAAAATGTGCGAAACATCTTTTTTGATTTCTTCCGCCCGTTCCTCTGAAAGACGTGACACTCCTTGTTCAATTGAGGAAATGAATTCCATAGTGGGAATACTTCTAGGCGGGGGGTGCAAAGTTTAAACCCTTTTCCAACACTCAAATAGTAAAATCATCCAGTTCTTTACTTGTTAGATTTATCACAGTCTGTCTACAAGTATCATTCCCAGACGTCAAAGGTTGATGGCAAAGACGTTGAAATTTAGACAGCTGTCTGCTAGAAGCACACCTATGCAACCAATCTGAAAATGCCCAAGAAGAAGAATCGACCCACTCCCAAGATGTTACAGACAGCAGTTACGAAATCTCCAAATGCAGGTAAAATAAATCTCTGGATATAATATCCAATTGTTTACGACTAAAATGAATGCGTTCTCTTACCAAAGCAAAACTGGCCCGCCTCTTTATTCTGTTAGCTGATCTTGTATCAATATAGTGAACAAATCTTGCAAATCTTGGTATGATACCTTCATTCCGACATCTGAGCAGAAAGGCGAGGGCACTCATTAGCTTCCCTTTCTTCTTACGAAGTTTATCAAACTTATTGACGAGTTGAACCATCTCCTCCCTGTAGAGGCGGTTGATGTGGCTATGTAGACTTTCCCGGCGTATTAAATGATCAAATTCTTCACGGGTTTCCAGCCGGATCATTCTGTCATCTGAACACAATATTTCTGCGGTCCAGCTGGAATTCAATTTTGGAAATTCAAATGCAATGTTCGATACTGCGATTATGTGTTAAGTCTCAAGCAATTTTGCTAAGCCCTTCAATCGCAGTTTCCGAGTGATTTATTCTTCCTGCATTATGGATATAAATGGGTGAACATTACTAGTCAAACATGTCCAACACCTAAAATGGCTAGAGGTATTCCGAATGGGTAAATACGGAGCGAGTAATTACAAGGGAAAAAAACATTGGTAGTAAGCATGACATATGTTGGATTTTGACGTATTTTTCAAAATTTTTGCTATCCGTTTCTGAGTGATAGTCAAACGTTTTGGTTTTTGACCCATGAAACACCTCTCTACACCTGCATGAACAACAATTAAATTGTGATCGGCACTTTTGTTTGACAATACCTCTTGCACACTATCACTTTACCAACATTTATTTACTGTATACGGTTTTCTGTTGAATACATTATCTGTTCACAACAATTGAAAAAATGTTAATTTACGCTAATTTCGTTAGGTAATGCTGCACGAGATTAACCGAGCGTTCTAATGCGCTGCAGTCATGGACTCTGCAGCTGGTCCCGGCGGAGGTTCGAGTCCTCCCTCCAGCATGGGTGTGTGATTTGGCCTTAGGGTGATTGTCCTTAGGATAATTTGTGTGTGAGCTTAGGAACCGATGACCTTAGCAGTTAAGTCCCACAAGATTTCAAACACATTTAAACATTTTCGTAAATTAACAAGGCTTGTTAAAATTGGCTATAGTTCTTCAATCAGGTTTGACTCTATTTTTGAGTTGCTGCCCAGCGACTGTTTTGTTCAAATCTGTAGAGAATGTCACCAATCAGTCACATTTTTTTTTTTATTTTCCAGATCTACATATATTTCGGGTACAGTGTGTCTATTCTGAATGCTTTATGCTTACATCTATACCGTCATGCTGAACGTAACTGTCAACCTGGCGGTTTACATGTATCACATATTAAAAGCTTTTTAGAGTGGCCGTGGTGGAGTAGCCGAGCGGTCTACGGCGCCTCGCAGTGGAGCGCACGGTTGCTCGCCGTCGGAGGTTCGAGTTCTCCCTGGGGCGTGGGTGTGTGTATTGTCCTTAGGTTAGTTTACCTTAGTTTAAGTAGTTTGTGAACTACGGACTGATGACCATGCAGTTTGGTCCACTAGATTAACAAACATTTGAACATTTTTTAGACTAGCCACTGAGCGGCCGAAATCTAGGTAGATCTGAAAAGTAAAAACAAAAATTGCGATTGATTTCTGATATTTCCTATAGATTCCTATAAATTCCACAAACGTTTTGAAAAACAAAAACTCGTGGGGTGGGGGCGGCAATTTAGCAGCTCGCACGGGGCGGCACTTGGGCTTGCACCAGCCCTGTCTCTGTCCATGACTCGATGACCACTGTATGGCGTGATGGTGGAATGCTGAATGGTACGGAGCCTGGGTATCTTGACTTAATCGCATTAGTCATGACGACAGTAAAAAACTCAAAAAAAAAAAAAATAAAGGTCAACTGCGTGCCGAAGAGATTCATGGCAGTTCAGGCAGAACAGTCGTTAGTGGGAAACCTTTGGGGAACCTACTGCACCTTAGTTATATCAGGCTTACCTAGGCAAGTGGGGCTCTGCATGGATGGTCATATATATCCCTAGTTGCTTGTGGAAACAAGATGAAATGAGCAAGCGATAGCACTGGAGGACGCAAAACCGCTGTCTCTAAGAGTCATACAACCCTGAGTCATTCCCTTCCCTTGATTCACCATGGGAAAACGTAGACTCCGCCAAAGTTCTGAGGCACACTCACCCAAATATCTTGTGTGTGTACAGTCTGATGGGGAATCCTTCATGCCCACGAAGCCACAGTTATTTGAGGGGAACCTCAAAGTTAGCTTTATCAAGGTGGCGTTATTATCAAAAATGCGGAATGGATCGGTACTGATCCAAACTACGTCCCCTGCCCAGTTGAAGGCTTTATTTGCCTGTGAAAGGCTGGGTGATATATCTGTAAGTTTCACCCCATATAAGATGTTGAACCTTGTCCAGGGTCTCATGTATCATCGAGATCTTTTGTCACAGTGTGATGAAGAGTTGTGCGCTAATTTACAGCGACATGGTGTTCACTTTGTCCGGTGCAGGTATAGAGGACAAAAAGATCACAGGGTTGCTGTCAGTTGTTACATCCTGGCCATCAAAGGTAATACGTTGCCCAAGAAGGTCAAGATAATGATTTACCAGCGCAATGTAAAAACATGTCTCTCCCCCTAAGCTATGTTTTAGGTGCTGCAATTCGGGCATATGTCCTTCAGATGCACTTCCAGCCCCACATGCAGGGACTGCAGGCGTACATCACAACCGGATGCCCTTGTAGCCATCCTTTTGTATGTGTGAATTGTAAACAGTAACATCCACCTTTTTCGCTGGACTGTACTGTTTTCCATAAGAAGCGCAAAATCATGGAGATGATGACCCTGGACTGTTTGACTTACACAGAGGTGAGGAAGAAATATGAGCGGCTCCAACCTGTCTGTATGATGACCCTATGAGCCATCAACGTTCCACTGCTCTCTTGATGAATGGAGGGCCCCCATTTCATCAGTTGCTCACCACCCACCACCTGTGGAGTCAACTTCACCCCCACCATTTGGGACACAAGTTCCCATTACTCAGCCAGAGAAGTAGCAGGCTTTCCCAGCTCCTCTCGCCAGGAAGGGGTCCTTTGAGACATTCCATCCCAAGGCTTCCTTTTGGACTGGAGCATCCCAGCCAGCTCCTGTCTCGAAGGGCTTCATGATCTGCATCGGTCCCTGCAACCACTTCTGAAAAGTCCACCCAGCCCTTGAAACCCAAAGGGTAGCGGAAGGCTAAAAAGAACAAGAAAAAGAAGGCAAAACAACATTCAGGAGTCTAAAGCCACCTCTAGCTACAACATCTGCCTCTGAAGATGAGGTGGATATCCTGGTTTCCCCTGAGGTTCTCGCCAATACTCGAGCCTTAGATCCAATGGATCTAAAGAATGTCGACGTTGACCCTTTGGCAGCAGGTGATCGTTCGGCCTGTCAACTTTATGTTTTTCACCAAGGCTTGTCAGCATACTAAAAACGAAATTCTGCAGTGGAATTTCAGTGGCTTTTTTAACCATCTAGCCAAGGTGCAACAGTCATTGTGCCAATTCCCTGTGTTCTGATAAGTAAAACAGGATACTTGGTTCCCTGTCCAATGGATCCCAGCCATTTGTGGCTATCAGGTCTACTTTAAGAACTGTAATTTCTATAACAGGGTGTCTGGCGGTGCCTTTGTATGTGTGCTCGCCACCGTTCCCAGTGCTGCCATGGCTCTCCACATGAGACTTGAGGCTGTGGCTGTTAGATTCCATGCAACACAGGAATTTACCATTTCTTTCAACTACATTCCCATGGATTAGCCCAACTCTCTCTCACTGACATCGCTAGGTTGGTAACCTATCTTCCCCCACCATTTCTCCTTTTGGGGGATTTAAATGCTCACCATCTCCTATGGAAAGGAAGTCATGACTCGGCCTGTCGGAGGGATATTGAAACTCTTCTGATGCAGCAGGACATTTGCCACCTCAATACTGGTGCTCCCATGCATTTTAGCTTGGCAAGTGGCACATATTCAACCATAGATCTGTCTGTATGTAGCCCGAGCTTGCTACCCATTTTCTTGGCACTCCCACAGTCTCCACCTGCAGGCCGCCCGCCCCATTGACTCTCCATAGGGTAGACTGGCTGGCTTACAACACGGTTGTTAAAGTAACATCTACACTCTCAGACAATGTTGATTTGACTGTTGATCAAGTCATTAGGACCATTGTTTTCGCTGCTGAGGCCACAGTCCCGAAATCCTGTCTTTTGCTCCGTCGTGAGTCGGTGCCCTAGTGGACACTGGTAATTGCTGATGCCATCAGGGAATGTTGTCAGGTACTCCAGCATCATTGGCACCACCCTTCTTTAGAGCACATGATTGCTTTTAAACGGCTCCAGTCCCAAGCTCGTTGACTCATACAACAGAGTAAGCAGGACTATTCAGAGAGGTATGTAGCCTCCATCAGGTTTTGGGCCTCCTCATCTTGGGTGTGGTCCCAAATTCGGTGTCTTTTTGGGCAACGTGCACTGGCAGGAATCTGCAGCCTGACCATTCAGGGTCATATGCACAGACCCAGCTGTATCGCTGAGCACATGTTGGACCAATATGCTTGTCACTCTGCGACTGCAGTTTACAGTGCAGACTTCTGCAGGCTCAGAGAGTGACAGACGACCGTCTGTCGTCTTCCATATATTTTTTATAAAATCGTAATTTATTTGATGTCGCTAAATTAGCATTTTGTTAAAACTAGAACACCACTCTTTTCAAGGCATGAGGAATAGCATTTTTTTTTTTAATTTCATGTTTTAAAATATTTCTTCCTGAAATCTTAGTTAATATTGCTGGGATTTTGTTATTTTAATAATTTATTATTGTCCCTGTGAGAATGTGTACTTGTTTTACTTTTAAGTGGATGTGCGAGGATCTAATGCCTGTTTGAATGTGGGTGGTAATAGCTCGCTTTGCATGGGTCTCTCTGGTTCCTTTTGGACTGGAGCATCCCAGCCAGCTCCTGTCTCGAAGGGCTTCATGATCTGCATCGGTCCCTGCAACCACTTCTGAAAAGTCCACCCAGCCCTTGAAACCCAAAGGGTAGCGGAAGGCTAAAAAGGACAAGAAAAAGAAGGCAAAACAACATTCAGGAGTCTAAAGCCACCTCCAGCTACAACATCTGCCTCTGAAGATGAGGTGGATATCCTTGTTTCCCCTGAGGTTCTCGCCAATACTCGATCCTTAGGTCCAATGGTTCTAAAGAATGTCGACGTTGACCCTTTGGCAGCAGGTGATCGTTCGGCCTGACAACTTTATCTTTTCCACCAAGGCTTGTCAGCATACTAAAAACGAAATTCTGCAGTGGAATTTCAGTGGCTTTTTTCAACCATCTAGCCAAGGTGCAACAGTCGTTGTGCCAATTCCATGTGTTCTGATAAGTACGACAGGGTACTTGGTTCCCTGTCCAATGGATCCCAGCCGTTTGTGGCTATCAGGTCTACTTTAAGAACCGTAATGTTTATAACAGGGTGTCTGGCGGTGCCTTTGTATGTGTGCTCACCACCGTTCCCAGCGCTGCCATGGCTCCCCACATGAGACTTGAGGCTGTGGCTGTTAGATTCCTTGCAACACAGGAATTAAACATTTCTTTCAACTACCTTCCCATGGATTAGGCCAGCTCTCTATCACTGACATTGCTACGTTGGTAACCCATCTTCCCCCACCATTTCTCCTTTTGGTGGATTTAAATGCTCACCACCTTCTATGGAAAGGAACTCATGACTCGGCCTGTGGGAGGGATATTGAAACTCTTCTGATGCAGCAGGACATTTGCCACCTCAATGCTGGTGCTCCCATGCATTTTACCTTACTCTCCATCTTCTTGGCACTCCCACATTCTCCACCTGCAGGCCGCCAGCCCCATGGACTCTCCATAGGGCAGACTGGCCGGCTCCCATCTCGGCTGTTAAAGTAACATCTCCACTGTCAGACAATGTTGATTTGACTGTTGATCAAGTCACTAGGACCATTGTTTTCGCTGCTGAGGCCACAGTCCCGAAATCCTGTCTTTTGCTCCGTCGTGAGTCGGTGCCCTAGTGGACACTGGTGATTGCTGAGGCCATCAGGGAATTTCGTCAGGTACTCCAGCACCATTGGTACCACCCTTCTTTAGAGCACATGATTGCTTTTAAATGGCTCCAGGCCCAAGCTCGTCGACTGGTGCAACAGAGTAAGCAGGACTATTCAGAGAGGTATGTAGCCACCATCAGGTTTTGGGCCTTCTCATCTTGGGTGTGGTCCCAAATTAGGTGTCTTTTTGGGCAACGTGCACTGGCAGGAATCTGCAGTCTGACCATTCAGGGTACTATACGCACAGACCCAGCTGTATCGCTGAGCACATGTTGGACCAATATGCTTGTCACTCTGCGACTGCAGTTTACAGTGCAGACTTCTGCAGGCTCAGAGAGTGACAGACGACCGTCTGTCGTCTTCCATATATTTTTTATAAAATCGTAATTTATTTGATGTCGCTAGATTAGCATTTTGTTAAAACTAGAACCCCACTCTTTTCAAGGCATGAGGAATAGCTTTTTTTTAAAATTTCATGTTTTAAACTATTTCTTTCTGAAATGTTAGTTAATATTGCTGGGATTTTGTTATTTTAATAATTTATTATTGTCCCTGTTTTACTTTTAAGTGGATGTGCGAGGATCTGAATGCGAGCTGTCTGAATGTGGGTGGTAATAGCTCGCTTTGCATGGGTCTCTCTGGTTCAGAGTCGATAGTTAGTCGTTTCCAACCTCTGCTGCTTATGCGACCAAAGAGGTTTCTACACCCTTTGCTTACAAGCCAGTCGACGAGTCTTCTCCAGGGCGAGTCTCGAGTTCTTCTCTCCTCACCACCGCTGTACTCGTGGGTTTTGCCCAGTTTCCGGTAGCTTTCCCGCCTCATGGCCACTTGGTGGTTACTATGTGCTTGGACTGCGGTGAGGTAAGTTTGATTCTGCTCTTGTGCCTGCAGATATGGTAGTGATTCGTTGACTAGCATGTTTGACTTAGACTCTTGAACTTAGATTCATATTTTGGAATGTTCCTTCCGATCGTGCACAGAAATGTGTTCTAATTTTTCAATCCAGTCGTTTCCAACAAATAAACATGGTGTATGTGTTACTAGTTGCAGTCTGATAATGACCTGGTATATTCAAACATATTGTGATTATGGATCGATGTACAAACTCTGTGTAAATTTTTCTAGTTCTGTGGGGAACGATTTCTAACAGACGATATGTTCCTTTTTGTGCAGTGCATGTAAAACTTTCTTATTGTTTCCTTCCATGAGTGATATGTGTTCCACGTGGTTGGTTCTTAGAACAAAGCCTTCAGCTTCCACTATTGTTTGTTCCATGCCCATAAGGCAAGCAACTATGCGTGTATCCTTCTGATTTCCACTAACATACCGCGATATTCTCTCCCCATCTATTTTAATTTTGCTGTTTTGTCCAAACTTGTAGTTTTTATTTTTTTTATTTTTTTTTTCTATTTTTGACTTCATAGATCTCTGTAATCACTCCCTACCGTGTGTGGCTGCATTTCATTCGCTTCCTTTTATCTTAATTAAAACAAATAATAATCAAATTTTTCCAGTGGAATGCTCGTACAGCAATCTCAAACAAGGATTCCTTAGAGCATAAACTATTTTTGAAAAATGTCGAGATCGCTTCAATTAGAGAAACTTTGTTTAAACCTGATATACATATTAAGTTTAGAGGCTATCATGTACTTCGTGAAGACAGAAATAATGGAAAAGGTGGTATGGCTCTGCTAATAAGATCGTCAGTGGCTTTTTCCGCTCACTATATTGCTTTTACCAATATACATAATTTTCAAGCGGTAGCAGCGAAAGTGCGCATTTCATCACAAGTTCTAACTATAATCTCATTATACTGTCCTCTAAAAACAAAAATAAAAATGAAGGAATGGTATGCATTATTCGCTCAGTTAGATCCGCCGTTTTTAATTTGTCGGGATTTCAACGGTCATAATTCTTCATGGGGTTGCGAAGTAAATGATATCTATGGAGAAGCCATTCTAGAAGTAATGTACGAATTTAATTTATGCATATTAAACGATGGGTCTCCAACTTTGCTCACTAAACCTCACCAGAGTAAATCAACTGTTGATTTAACTATTTGTACAGCATCGTTAGTACGTTTATTCGAATGAAAAGCATACACATATCTGATAGGTTCAGATCACTTCCCAATTGAAATATCAGTAAATAGTTCACCAACAAAAATTTCATATGAACCAAAATTTAGGTGGCATACAAGGAAAGCAGATTGGACTACTTACCAGATGGTTCTAGAGGAAGAATGTATTTCATTTGAACTGACAGATGGATGCTACAATACATATAGCAGATTCATAAACATGATTAATACAGCTGTGATAGCCTCAATTCCTATGAAGAAAGTAACAAGAAATCCGAAATTTAGACCTGCTCCACGATGGAATTCCCAGTGTTCACTTGCAGTTGCCAAACGTAAAGTAGCATTCACACATTACAAGTGTAACAGCACGTGGGAAAATTTTTGCAACTTTAAGGAAGAGGATGTCAGAGCCAAACGATTTCTTTAAGCCCAAAAGAGATCTTCCTGGAAAAAATACTGCAAAAAGATTTCAAGAAATACATCTATCTCAGAAATATGGTCAATGATAAGACAGATAAACAATAAATCTTTTACACAAAAATATATAAACAACTGGGTTGAAAATTTTACAGATATTATTGCACCACCTTCAGCAGAAGGAGAAACATTACTGTTTAAAAATAGCAATCATGGAAACTCACCTCCATCTTCTGAATTATTCACAAAACCATTTACATTTTAAGAACTAGAACTGGTCCTCAATTGTTCTACTCATTCAGCTCCTGGCATTGATTAAATCAACTACCCAATGTTATCTTACTTACCTACACCAGCAAAAAACATTGCAATATGGGCAGAAACTGAAGTTCCTCACGAATGCTCAACACAAATTTTTGTTCCTGTATTAAAGCCCAGTAAACACCCTTCTATAGCGGAATCCTATCGTCCAATTGCACTGTCATCATTCTTAGCAAAGACTTTTGAACGCCTCCTCAAATTACGCCTTGAATAGTGGCTGAAACATAATAAACATTTTCCCATGCTGCAGTATGGCTTTCGGAAAGGTAGAAGCACTATGGACTATTTAAGCATTCTAACATTAGATATTGAAAAAGTTTTCACTGAAAATGGTTGTCTAACTGCTTTATTCTTGCATATATCAGGAGCATATGACTCTGTTGACATTACCTTAGATTTGCAGAAGTTAAAACGCTTAGGTATTCCATACATTTGCCTTCGATTTCTCCAAAATTACTTACGCCAAAGAACAATCTATTTTAAAAAGCAAGGCAACAGTCGAATGGACCTTTCTCAGTTTGGAAAGGAATTCCACAAGGAGTTATTCTAAGTCCTATATTATACGTGTTATATGTTGCAGATCTGGAAAATATATTCGATCCCACTATTCGGTGCTACAATACGAAGATGATGTGTGCATATATACAGCTTCAACCAGCCTGGATCGTTGTTGCTTATGGATAAACAAGGCAGCTGATACACTATCTGCATGGACCCTGAAGAATTGCTTAAACCTATTACATTCAAAATCTTCTGTAGTTTTCTTTACGCGAAAATGCCAATCATATCAGATGAATACCATAAATCTAGGCCTTTTACATTTTACATTTCAAAGGTATTGGGGCTTCTTTTGGATAGCAAACTATCCTGGGCTGAGCACATCAAGCACATTGTTACGAATGCAGAAAAAGCCTTTAATGTTTTATGAGCAGTAAGCTTATATTACGCTCTAATACGCTCTGAAATGGATTATGGATGTTTTCTATATGGAAATGCGCCACTGTATGCACTAAATGTATTGCAGTTTCGGGCCATCAGGCAGTGTCTAGGAGCAATGAAGTTGTCACCAACCAATGACCTCCTAATTGAAGCAAAAGAAATGCCTCTGGATATCCGTAGAGAACTACTTGCCAAAAGGTTTCTGCTTCAAAGATTTGTAGTGATCAATCACCCGGTCATAGTTAAAGCTAAGCAAATGTCAGTAAGAGGATACTCATTAGAAGACAAGCGAACACCTTTGTTAGTAAAAGGCTACCGATGTCTCAGCTTTACATTGCCTCTGACACAGAAGGACCCAATTTTACCTGTGTTCAGCAAGAAATATGAGACAACAGTCTACCAACATGAAGTTTTTTTATCTCCCAGACAGAAAGAGTGAAGAGGTTAAAGAAAATAAAGATGTAACAAATTATTTGGAAAGCAAATGGCCGGATTTTTTGCATATATATACAGACTGATCCAAAAACACTTCAGGGAGCTAGTTGTGCATTTTATTGTTCTAGATTACACAAATCAAAAAGTTCATGCTACCACCATTGACTAGCATCTACACTGCTGAATTAATAACAGTTAAAGGAGCAGTTAAGTTTGGAACAGAAATGGGGAATAAAACACTAATTTTGACAGATTCTAGAAGCATTCTAGAGAAATTGCAGCATAGAAACTGGAAAGCCAACAACAGTTATATTTATGAGTTGGTGGAAATAAGAATGAAAGCCAATAAAGGAAAGAAATGTGTTCATCTTATGTGGATAAAATGTCATTCAAGCATTCGGCACAATGAAGCGGTTGATGCTCTAGCAAAAGAAAGCATCAAAGATGGGGACCCACTATTTATACAGGTTCCATATTACGATTTATACAAGTCTCAAAAAAGAGGGAACAGCAGTGGCAAGTTTTGCAGGAGAAAAAAGGGCCTCTCATATGCTATACTTCAGTGTACCATTCCAGCAAAACCGTGGTTCTGGCAGAAGAATCTTCCAAGGAGATACGTAACATCAATGATTAGAATAAGGTTAGGACATACATGCTTCCCTGCACATCTCTACAGGATTGGAGTGAAAGACTCCTCCAAGCCAATGTTCATCCAGAAGAAGATGGAGATCTTGATCATATCGTCCTTGGATGCACCAAATATGCCCCATAGCAAAATAAGCTATGGCAGAAGCTCGCAAAAATGAAAATTCCCTTTCCTACAAACATAAGACTGTTAAGGAATGAGAACAAGCCAAACCTTTATGATGTTTGATTTACATTTTTACAAGAAGCGGATATATAGCTTTGACATCAAGTGTGGAATTTATAAGTTTGATGTTTGTAATATTTAAAATTTGTAATTTTGAATTTGTAATTTTTCTAACCATGTTTAAAACAGATGTATATACAAAAAGTAATTGTACACTAAATTAAAAAATGTTGTGGGTATATTGTTTCATGCAAAAAGCCAATAAAAATAACATCAATCAATCAAACTTTAAACCATGCAGATAATTTGTTGAATTCTTCATACTGCACCTTACATTATATATCATTTGAATGTGAAACAGTGAGCCACAGTATGTCTCACTATTATTTCCTCCATTTGTAAATAATGTAGCAAATTCAACCTGACAAAACCACATACAGAAATAAGGTAGATTAGGATAGTGGTGTGAAAGGAATTTTCGGTAACATACAACTTCATATGCATTTTGTCCCATTATTATGAGTTACAATAAAATTTAAAAAATGAAACATACAAAAAATACTAAAATTAGCAAGTGTGCAAGAATTATCATCGTACATGATATTCCCAGAAGTTACACATTTAATGTAGGAACGCCCACATTGGCACTAATAGATTTCTATAATAAATAACCACAAGGAGAAACAGACGGAACAGTAATTGTCAGACGGTATAGAGGCACATATAAAGCCAGATATCGGTTATAAAAATCTATCAGTACTAATGCCTGTTGTGAAGGAAATACTGCCCGACACATTATTCTTATGTGTCAATCACTCCATTTACAGATAGCACAGAAAATCTCAGTAGGACTATTTTGACTTCATTTTCAGGCGAATATATCACAATCCAAACTATAAAAACATATGCATTCATCTTTAAATTCGTATGTTATGAAAATTTCCACACCTTTCTTTTATAGTATGTATGGATGTAATAAAAAGGAGATGTACTGTATTAGAAGGCCACATACGTTGAAAGAATGCCTGTCTAATATACAAAACTCAGCCTCAATCAAGAGAAAATGGAAGACTTGGGATACAAACCTCTTCGTAAATGTGCAGGCTTGTCTTTTGGAGGAGGCTTGTTAAACGCTTTGCAGTCAGTCAGAAAACGGTTTGACGAAAATCTGCTTACTTAAATAAACGATCTCAAACTATCAGCTCCGCCACTCGAACACCTGATTGGTCAGTCAGATATTGTCAGAAAGAGTAAAAAGTACCACTCGAACGCCTCAAACCGTTCCAGATCGTGAGGAGCGCCACTCCAACGAACCTATTGCCTATGACTGGCTCTCCTGCCATTATATCGCCGCTGAATCCACTCCTGTACCCATAATCTGCTGTGGATTTTCTCCTCTCATCTTCGACAATAGCTAATAACGCCAAACAGCTAATTCAGTAGGATTTATTTTAAATACGTACTCTTCGATGTGTGTGTTTCGAGCTCCCAATGAGCTGTAGCAGACGACGATTGCGCGCTGAAAATTGTCGCTAGAGAGCTCTGAAAGCCCAAATCAAGTTACTGTAAGCAGCTTGTCCCATGTGCCGACGAAGCTGTGGTTCGTAGCGTCGTATTTCCCGTTCCCGTGCACATTAACGTTAACTGCCTCGTTCCATGTGCCAACGGCTTAAGGATAACTTCGACTTCCAGCACCCTCGGTTTCAAGGAGGTTAAAAAAAGGCAGACGCCGCTACTATGCAAAGTTTAGCTGTCGATTGAAGCCAGTCCGCCATCTTCTGGAGCTAAGGAAATATGTTTCAGATAAAAGCACTGTGTGATTCTTGCCCTGTTAACTTTCATACATTTAAATGACAGCCACTTCTGAGTACATATTTGATATAGTATACTTTTGGGGGAAAATACAGACCTTCCACATAGCTGAACTGTGATTTATTAACGCAAAGTTTCATTAGACAAGTATGACGTACTTCTTGACATAATACCCAAAAGCTTTCTAAGAACTGTAATTGCCACCAGTAGTAGTTCACATAAAGTGTAGAAAAAGTTTTTTTTGTTTGCAACAATGGCAGAATCGAGCTGTATCATTTTCGTAAGTTCAGTACTGAAGAGACGATGTCTAATGTTGAACACATCGAAAATTCTTTCTACAGGTTCCGCGTTAGCAAATATTCATACTAAATTTCTGTACCACGATGTCTGTACCAAGGGGACCTATATTTCGTAAAATTGAAAATTAAAAGTCACTGGCGGAAAAACACTGAAAAAAATACCAAGTATTATTTTAGGAAAACAGTAAAAAACCTGTGTAAAATAGCTGATAACTTTCTTGTTCTACTTGCACATCGATAGGTAACGCAAGTATTGTTTGTTTTCTTTTACATAAGTACCATATTCAACTCATGAAATCACACTCGACGCCACAAATGTTATTGGTTCCGTAAAGGCCAATTCAGACTGTCATTTACCTCGACGTCACATCACGGCAACGTCATGTCAAGTCGTATTCACACTGTCTGTCAGTGTCCATCACGTCAATTCGCCCATCTCAATACGCGATGTTGAAAGTAAGGTTATGAGTGGCAATCTGTTATGTAGAAAGTCATAGTATAATACTAGAATCGGGGGAACAACAACGCTAAATGTTATTGACGGCCAAATAAAACTTTACAGTGTATGTTGTTGGCCAACTTATTGAGAACTGAAACATTTCGAAACATCGACATCTATTTTCAAGGGAAAAAATAAGCATATGAAAACATCAAACAATACTTATAAGAACATAATTAGCGTCTTGATAGGGACGGGGAATATGATATAGGTGGTGATCTGGAAAGGCCAGCAACTCAAACTGGTGGCACGAATGTGCATTTCAGGCAGCTGTTTCAGCATCATGATAGGCCTTGTCTTAATACGGCTGTCAGCTGTGTAACATGGGGCTTGAGAAGGCACTGATGATGGAGGGCATGGATCACATTGCAGTGGTGCCAGTTGAGACTATCCAAAGGTCGGATTTTACTAGGCAGGGCCTGCACCTCAATAGGCATGGGAAGGGGACGTTGGCAAAGCTCATAGGTGACAGTGTAGTAGGGGGTGGGGGTGTCACTCATGGAAATATTCCTGTAGTAGTTGGTGTTAGGGCTGCACCTTTTTTTAGATTGAAGACAGCTGATAGGTATTCCTGCTTAAAGGAATTCCCTCTAAGAAAGGAACCACCTTTGACAAAGTCTAAGAATATAATTAATAAGGGAATTACTGTTTTTCATCAAAATATACAGGGTATCAGAGATAAAGTTAATGAACTGCTTATTGATACGGATTCTGACATTATTGGTATTTCAGAGCACTTTTCAATTGGTGTGACAATTAAGAGACTTCCTTTGCCAGGATACAGGTTAGCTGCCTTCTACTCTAGGAGTTCCTTGCAGTGTGGGGATGTGGCCATGCATGTAAAAAACGATTTTTCATCGGAGTCAGTAGATTTTTCTAAACACTGCACAGAACAGATATTTGAATGTTGTGCAGGAGTTGTTAATGGAACTAAACTAGTAATAGTTGTTATTTATAGATCCCCTGACTCAGATTTTAAAATGTTTCTGCCCAAGCAGGAATTGGTTCTGGGTTCACTGTATAGGAAGTATAAAAATTTAATTGTGTGTGGAGATTTCAACATTAATTGTGTAGGTGATAGCTCAAGGAAAAGTCAGCTGTTAGATCTATTTAATTCCTATAACATGATGCAAACAGTATTTTTTCCAACGAGAGTGCAAGGAAATAGCAGTTCTACCATTGACAATATTTTTGTTCATTCTTCATTATTAGAGAGGCACTCTGTCAGCAGAATAGTAAATGGCCTTTCAGACCACGATGCCCAACTTTTAATTCTAAAAAGTATTTGTTCTCAAACAAATCTTAAACATAAATATCAACTACTCAGAAAAGTTAATCCAGTTGCAGTTGAGACATTTTTAAGCTTAATTAAGGAACAAGAATGGCAGGATGTTTACAGTGCCGATAATGCAGATGATAAATATAATGCTTTTCTGAACACATTTCTTATGCTGTTTGAAAGTTGCTTTCCGCTGGAACAATCAAAACAGGGTACTTCCAATAACAGGCAGCCAGGGTGGCTGACAAAGGGGATAAGAGTATCATGTAGAACTAAGCGGGAGTTGTATCAAAACGTTAGAAGCAGTCAGAATGAAGATGCAGTAGCTCATTACAAACATTACTGTAAGGTTCTGAAAAATGTCATTAAGAATGCAAAAAGTATGTGGTATGCAAAAAGAATAGCAAACTCTTGGGATAAAATTAAAACTATTTGGTCAGTCGTAAAGAAAGTGTCAGGTCAGCAGCAACAGGTAGAAGATATAACGTCAGTGCGTAGTAGGAATGTTTCTGTTACTGACAAGTTAGATATATGTGCAATATTCAATAATCACTTTCTGAATATAGTAGGGGAACTAAACAAAACTCTAGTTTCTACAGGTAATCATATAACGTTTTTAGAAAATGCCTTTCCGAAGCTGTTACCTGAAATGGTCCTTCATGATACTTCCATAGGTGAGATTGAGTCAATAATTAAATCACTAAAGACTAAGGACTCTTGTGGATATGTTGGGGTATCTAGCAGAATTCTAAAGTACTGTTCTCCATATGTTAGCCCAGTACTAAGCCATATTTGTAATTTTTCCTTTCACAATGGTCAGTTTCCTAACAGATTAAAGTACTCAGTAGTGAAACCACTTTATAAAAAAGGAGAAAGGGATAATGTAGACAACTATAGACCTATTTCTATGCCATCGGTTTTTTCTAAAGTTATTGAAAAGGCTGTATTTTTAAGATTAATTGATCATTTCAGTTCACATAATTTATTGTCAAACGTGCAGTTTGGTTTTAGAAGTGGTTTAACGACTGAAAATGCTATATTTTCGTTTCTCTGTGAGGCACTTGATGGGTTAAATAAGAGGCTACGGACAGTAGGCGTCTTCTTTGATTTAACAAAAGTGTTTGATTGTGTTGATCACAAAATATTGTTGCAGAAGTTGGAACATTATGGAATACGGGGAATAGCCCACAACAGAAGGTAATTCTCCGCAGTGTAGGAAGTAGCTATGAGTTGCAATCCCAATGGGGCACAATTAAGTATGGGGTGCCCCAGGGATCTGTTTTGGGACCATTGCTGTTTCTTATTTATACAAATGATATGCCTTCGAGTATAACAGGTGACTGTAAAATATTTTTGTTTGCTGATGATACCAGCTTGGTAGTGAAGGATGTTGCTCATAATATTGTCACAATATCAAATAATGTAGTTCAAGAGATAAGTTCATGGCTTGTAGAAAACAAGTTGATGTTAAATCACAGTAAAACTCAGTTTTTACAATTTCTAACACATAATTTGACGAAAGCTGACATTCTGATTACACATAATGGGCATGTGATAAGTGAGACTGAACAGTTCAAATTTCTAGGTGTTCATATAGACAGTAAGCTATCATGAAAAGCCCATGTTCAGAATCTTGTTCCAAAACTAAATTCTGCTATATTTACCATTAGAACAATATCTGAGATAAGTGATTTTTGAACACGAAAAGTAGTCTATTACGCTTACTTCCAATCACTTATGATGTGCGGCATTGTTTTTTGGGGTAACTCGCCTGATGCAAAAAGAATATTTCTGGCTCAAAAACGGGCAGTTCGAGCAATATGTGGTGTAAGTTCGCGAACGTCATGTCGACCCCTTTTCAGTAGTCTGGCGTCACAATACGTTTTTTTCGTTAATGTCGTTTGTTGTTAATAATATCAGCTTATTCCCACGAGTTAGTGGCTTTCACTCGGTGAATACTAGACAGAAGTCGAATCTGCACACCACCTTAACACTTGTGCAGAATGGGGTTCAATATTCTGCGGCATCCATTTTCAATAAGCTGCCACAAGAACTAAAGAATCTTATCACTAATCCACATGCTTTCAAATCTAAATTGAAGAGTTACCTCATGGCTCACTCCTTTTATTCTGTCGAGGAACTCCTAGAAAAGTTGAACAATTAAGCTAATTCATTTTTTTCTTTATTGATTCTTTTCAGTTTGTCTTAACATTGTCGTGTGCAAAGGACTACTTAAAAATTTTCTATTACCATTCTTGTGTAAAAATTAATGAATTGACTTGTTCCATGACCATGGAGTCTCACTCCTCAATTGGGTCCTATGGAACAGAAAAAGCAATAAATAAATAAATTACTTTATCCATTAGGATTTGCCCGCTGACATTGTTGATACCATTGTAAACAACTGAATTTATGTCTTTCATTAGAGCTGACATTTTCATTTAAAAAGTTATTTAATGAGAAATGCATAATCAAATTACAATCTTATTCAAATAAATAGTTTGCTTCAGTCTTTTCTGTTACAATGTTAAGTACATTAACCATTATTTTATTTCAGATATCCGACCTCGATTTTAGGGGAACACTAAATTGACAAAAATATTTAAGTCATCATGAAACATTTGAGATTTACACCTTAAAGAAAGTATAACAAAAAACTAAAGATGAATAAGACTTATTTGCATATAAACACTGCAATCTTCGACTGCAACATTTTATTTGCATTAGCAGACGGCCGTTCCGTCAAAACATTCTTCTCGAGAAAGCTTGACGTGACGTTGACGTGACGTGACGGTCCGGTGACGGACAATGTGAATGCTGCCATTAGAAATACATTGCGGAATGTTCTGACGGACGGTGACGCGACGTGACGGACAGTGTGAATTGGTCATAATTTTTACATAGATCTCATACTTATTCAATATCAGAATTTAATATTTATACGGAAAAAAGGGCATCTCCCCTTAAGGACAATTCACACTGTCCATCACGTCAACGTCACGTCACGGAACCGTCACGTCAAGTTGTATTCACACTATCCGTCCGTGTCCATCACGTCAATTTGTCCATCTAAATACGTGATGTTGAAAGTGAGGTTATGAGTGGCGATCAGTTATGTAGAAAGTCATAGTTTAATACTAGAAAGGGGGAACAACAATGCTAAATGTTATTAACGGCCAAAGAATACTTTACAGTGTATGTTTTTGGCCAACTTACGGGGAACTGAAACAACATTTCAAAACATCGACATCTATTTTCAAGCGAAAAAATAAAAAATATGAAGACATCAAACCATACTTGTAAGAGCATAAATAGCGCCTGTATACTTTAACCATTACGATTTGCTTGCTGACATTGTTAATACCGTCGAAAACAACTGAATTTTTGTCTTTCATTAGAACTGCCATTTTCATTTAAAGTGTTATTTAAGGCCAATTCAGACTGTCCGTCACGTCACGTCACGTCACCGTCCGTCAGAACATTCCGCAATGTATTTCTAATGGCGGCATTCACACTGCCCGTCATGGACCGTCACGTCACGTCAAACTTTCTCGCGAAGAATGTTTTGACGGAACGGTAGTCTGCTAACACGGAAGTTAACCTATTTTCGTCACGTGAATTAAATGTTGCAGTCGACAATTGCACTGTTTATATGCAAATAAGTCTTATTCGCATTTATTTCGTTGTTATACTTTGGTTTAGTGCTAAATCTCAAATGTTTCATGACGACTTAAATGTTTTTGTCAATTGAGTGTCCCCCTAAAATCGAGGTCGGATATCTGAAACCAAAAAATGGTTAATGTTACTTAACATTGTAACAGAAAAGACTGAAGCAAACTGTTTATTAGAATAAGATTATAATTTGATTACGCATTTCTCATTAAATAACATTTTAAATGAAAAAGCCAGTTCTAACGAAAGACAAAAATTCAGTTGTTTACGACGGTATTAACAATGTCAATGGGCAAATTGTAATGTATAAAGTAAACAGGCGCTATTTATGCTCTTATAAGTGTTGTTTGTTGTATTCATATGTTTATTTTTTTCGCTTGAAAATAGATGTCGATGTTTTGAAATGTTGTTTCAGTTCCCAGTAAGTTGGCCAAAACATACACTGTAAAGTTTTATTTTGCTGTCAACAACATTCAGCGTTGTTGTTCCTTCAATTCTAGTATTATACTATGACTTTCTACATAACAGATCGCTACTCATAACCTCACTTTCAACATCGCGTATTGAGATCGGCGAATTGACGTGACGGACACTGACGGACAGTGTGAATACAACTTGACGTGACGGTGCCGTGACGTGACGTTGACGTGACGGACAGTGTGAATTGGCCTTTAATGAAAAATGCGTAATCAAATTACAATCTTATTCAAATTAACAGTTTGCTTCAGTCGTTTCTGTTACAATGTTACGTAACATAAACAATATTTTGGTTTCAGATATCCGACTTCGATTTTAGGAGGACACTCAATTGACAAAAATATTTAAGTCGTCATGAAACATTTGAGATTTACCCCTAAAACGAGGTACAACAACAACACAAAGATGAATAAGACACATTTGCTTATAAACAGTGCAATCGTGGACTGTAACACGTAATTCGTGTGATGAAAATAGGTTAAAGGCCAATTCACACTGTCCGTCACGTCAACGTCACGTCACGGCACCGTCACGTCAAGTTGTATTCACACTGTCCGTCAGTGTCCGTCACGTCAATTCGCCGATCGCAATACGCGATGTTGATAGTGAGGTTAGAACTGACTTTTTCATTTAAAATGTTATTTAATGAGAAATGCGTAATCAAATTATAATCTTATTCTAATAAACAGTTTGCTTCAGTCTTTTCTGTTACAATGTTAAGTAACATTAACCATTTTATGGTTTCAGATATCCGACCTCGATTTTAGGGGGACACTCAATTGACAAAAACATTTAAGTCGTCATGAAACATTTGAGATTTAGCACTAAACCAAAGTATAACAACGAAATAAAGGCGAATAAGACTTATTTGCATATAAACAGTGCAATCGTCGACTGCAACATTTAATTCACGTGACGAAAATAGGTTAACTTCCGTGTTAGCAGACGACCGTTCCGTCAAAACATTCTTCGCGAGAAAGCTTGACGTGACGTGACGGTCCGTGACGGACAGTGTGAACGCCGCCATTAGAAATTCATTGCGGAATGTTCTGACGGACGGTGACGTGACATGACGTGACGGACAGTGTGAATTGGCCTTTATTCTAACCTTGGAACAAACCAAGGAAGTTTAACCTCCTTGACGAACAAAGAGTTTCCCAAGGTTGTTCATTGGAAGTTCTGTCAATTTTACTCGATTTGTAACCTTTTTGGATTCTATGATGTTTGGCTTTGTTTGTAAACTTCGTTGTATGCTGTTGGTGTTTTATTTGTGGACTGATAGATAAGACATAGGCGGTGTGTCACTTTTCTATGTTAAAAGGAGAAGTAACAATCCGTTGCTTGTTTCTTATGTAAGTTAATTTTGACTCTATCCGTTTTCTTTTTTCCTGCCGGCTTCCTGTTCTTATAGCACTATTTCAGTACTGTAAATCTTTTTTCCAGAAAATGGCACAACCCCTTGGCACAGCAGTGGATAGCGTAAGTGCTGCAATGAATAGCAGCATTGTACCTAGTCAAGAGTATTTGTTACAAGGTAGCGTGCTAGATTCAGCCGTGGAAGTGTTGTTGCATCGTCTCAGAGGTCTTTGTGATAACGTCGACTCGGGTCCAGAACAGTTCCATGACCACGAGATGTGCTTTAGCATTCGTAAGTTTTCATAAAGTACAAATCTATTTCATTGCAACTGTGGGAAACTTTTGATTAAAATTCCAAGTGGCTTTGTAGTTTGGTGTGTAACTATTCCATGATAAGATTTTATCACAGGTAAAACTTTAGGGAAACGTACTGCAAACTAGACATTTCATGAGGAATGAATTTTGAACACACCAAATGTATTGAGCAGCACTGGCAGTTAAACGGCCAATGCTGTGTTCGTCATTGTGTGGTCGCTGAGCACCATCCTGGAAATGGGATCACACCTCAAAAGAATGAAATTTTATTGTCGTTTACCTATTGCAGCAAAGGACAAAGTCAAATTACAAATGTATAAAGATATACAGTATACATACAACATTTGCTTTACACAAGTTAAAAAATATTTAAACTAAAATGGTTTGACAGTGCATCTTAATTGACTCCATCAAAGAAATTTCGCTACAGTTACCACTATGATATTACGTTCATTAAGTGAGCAGAAAGGATTTACAGATAACCAACTGTGTGATTTACAGATATCGAACACCTTGCATTTAAAAAAAATCAAACTGAGCTTCTACCCATTGTTAAACATATTCATATACACCACTTCATGACTGTTTATTGATTAAGATAATTGAAAGTAAGGAATGTCAAGACAGCCACTCTTTATAGTTCCATGATAGTGAAACCTTTTCTACACTGGTATTGTGATAAGTTATTCTTTATGTAGGGGCCTACAGTAGAGCAGTGTAGGTCCATAGTGTATTCAAGAAAATATGCAGTTTAGGTGAGAATGGTCCCTTGTTTGACATGTAGATGAGAAGAATAATGAAAAATGATGGCCATTATTCAAAAGTAGCTTATGGACAGTCAGTAAAAATGTGTCGTATATCCTTTTTGCAGATACATGACAAGAATAAATCTCCAGATGATATGATGTGTTGTTGTTATGGTCTACAGTCCGGAGACTGGTTTGATGCAGCTCTCCACCCTACTCTATCCTGAGTAAGCCTTTTCATCTCCTCATAAGAATAGCAACCCACATCCACTTGAATCTGCTTACTATACGCGTCTCTTGGTCTCCCTCTGCGATTTTTACCCCACACACTTCCCTCGATTGCTAAATTTACGATTCCTATATGTCTAAGAATGTGCCCTCTATTCTCTTCCTGTCCGCACTGCTTATCTTCCATGTTTCACTCCCGTACAAGGCAACACTCCACATAAATGCCTTCAGAAAAGACATCCTTACACTTAAATTAATATTTGATGTTAGCAAATTTCTCTTTTTTAAAAATGCTTTTCTTCCCATTGCCATTCTGCATTTTATATCCTCTGTACTGCGACCATCGCATGTTATTTTACTACCCAAGTAACAAAACTCATCTACCACCTTCATTGTTTCGTTACCTAATCTAATTCCTTCAGCATCGCCTTATTTTCTAAGACCGCATTCCATTATTTTTTGTTTTGCTCTTGTTAATGTTCATTTTATACGCTCTCTTCAACACACTGTCCATTCCATTCAACTGCTCTTCCAGGTCCTTTGCTGTCTCTGACAGAATTACAATGTCATCAGCAAAACGCAATGTTTTTATTTCTTCCCCCTGAACTTTAATCCCTATTCCAAATGTTTCCTTGCTTTCCTTCACTGCCTGCTCGATGTACAAATTGAATAACATCGGAGAAAGGCTATAACCCTGTCTTACTCCCTTCCCAAATGATGCTTCCCTTTCATGCCCTTAGTCTAATAACTGTGGTCCGGTTTTTGTACAAGTTGTAAATAACTCTCCTTTCCCTGTATTTTACCCCTGCTGACTTCAGAATTTGAAAGAGTCTATTCCAGTCAACATTGTCAAATGCTTTCTCCAAATCTACAAAAGCTTAAAATGTAGGTTTGCCTTTCCTTAATCTATCTTCTAAGATAAGACGTAAAGTGAGTATTGCCTCCACGGGCTCCTACGTTCCTCCTGAATCCAAACTGATCTTTCCCGAGGTTAGCATGTAGAATTTGCTGGGGTTGCAAATTGCTACCTTACTGAAAAACAGTACACCAAAAATTACATGCATGTAACTGTTTTTGTTTTTCTAAAGAAGCGAAATTTGTTAAAATCCAATATTAATTTAAATGTTAGGAAGTCCTTTCTGAAAGTATTTGTTTGTTGTGTAGCATTGTATAGGAGTGAAACGTGGACAATAAGTAGTTCAGATAAAAAGATGATAGAAGCTTTTCAAGTGTGGTGCTACAGAAGAATGATAAAATTAGATAGGTAGATCACATAACTAATGAGGAGGTGCTTAACCGAATTGGCTGAAAAGGGGTTTCTGGCGTATCCAGACTAAGAGAATGGATAGGTTGGTAGGACACATTCTGAGACATCAAGGAATCGTCAACTTAGCATTAGAAGGAATGTGTGGGGTACAAATCATAGAAGGAGACCAAGGGATGAATACAGTAAGCAGATTCAAAAGGATGTAGGTTGCCGAACATATTCTCAGATGAAAAGACTTGCCCAGGACAGGTTAGTGTGGAGAGCTGCATCAAACCAGTCTGCTGACTGAAGACCACAATGACGACAACAACTGAAGACCACAACGATGGCAACAACTGTTTTTGTAAATAATGAAAGTTATACCCACTGCATTCAGAAAGAACTTTTATTTGTTATCACCGAAAAGATTGTTTACAATAAAAAAAAGTGCTATTTAAATAGATCTTTCACATTCATGTATTAGCCTAACTTGTTTTTGATGAAGCCCACTTGTTTAGTATCTTCTCCATTAATTGCTTCTCTGACAAACTGCAGTCTATAATTTTTTATTTCCATATATATTTAAAATTACTGGTTGTGGCTTAATTTTGCAGTCCATGTTGTGGCGTTGTGTTTTGTGTTCACATGTTGGCTACACCCGTTGCATGTGAATTGTGTTAGCCATGTTCTTTTTCCGACTGTTTTGTTATGAATTTTTCCGGTTATGATTACAGTTAATTTACTGAGCAGACAGGGGTACATCTTGAACCTGTCAACCATAGAGCAGGAACAGCATTAATTATTTACTTCTTGGGCAGCAAAAAAAGTAATCCCATCACTATACAATTCTGTTTGCTCCAGCCACTGCCAACATCTGAACACTCGACACTACACCGTGACTCAAACTGTAAAATTTTGTCCTGGTCACTTTTCATTGCTCTTGTTCAATTTTCGTCAAGGCTCTAGGCAATGCCTTTTCCTAATTATCTTAACTAATCAAGAACTCCAAGTTGTCTGCTACTAATGTTATGAGTTTTGAATGTGGTGTTAGGCACGTGTCCAGTGGTATAGTGCTAATTCCTGCAAGTGAATTGAGAAATAAACATTTACCCTGTTACTCTTGAATATCATTTAGGTAATTTTAGTGAACATTTCATGATTTTGTAATGTTACTTGTGCAAATTATTTACATTCACTAGACTTAGTTACTTACAATGTGTAAAACAAAAAGACGTTCTGTCTGAATGCTATATCTGATTGGCTGCTTTCCCTTCCCACCATTCACTGCATTGGTACTGACATCTACACATCAAGCAGAAGCCACTGTTACCTAAACTGCATACTGACCAAGAAAATTACTATTTCATGTTCTTACAATTTGCTTATGAAACATTCTGTAGGCTTAGTTTGCTCAACAAATTATACTAATCTGTGGCATGTCATTCTGATTGCTTGAAGGCTACAAGAATTTTTAACTAAGGGAATAAAATAGTAGCAGATTGAGAGCAAATCTCCATGTTGTATTATAATTTACATCACTCTTAATGAACCATGTAGTTTGGCAAATATACCTTGACTCATCTTTGTAGTTTGGCACTGACCAGTGGCAAAAGATTTTATTCATATGACACAAAGGATTTTATGACATTTTAGCTGCCAGTAGGAAGTGAATTAAATGGATGGGGAAGGTTGAAAATTTGTGCCCAGCAAGGGTTCGAACCCAGGTCTCCTGCTTACTATGCTATTGTGCTGACCATTATGCAACTGGGAAACAGTGATCACCACATCTGCACAGATTACCTTAGCGTGCATCATAGAAGTTGCAGGTTTTCATGTTATACACCTGTAGGCTACCCATTTTCAGTCATTACTTGTGGCATTTTACCAATTCCGGTAACAGTTCAAGACTGGTCTGCATTCACTTTGTTTGTAATTGTGGGGCGTTTGAATGACAATCTCTTGATTTTTCACTACAGGTGATGAATTTAATCAAGGATCGTATTTCATTTGAAGTAGTTGTTGTTGTGGTCTTCAGTCCAGAGACTGGTTTGATGCAGCTCTCCACCCTACTGTATCCTGAGCAAGCCTCTTCATCTCCTCATAAGAACGGCAACCTACATCCATTTGAATCTCTTGGTCTCCCTCTGCAATTTTTATCCCGCACCCTTCCCTCCAACATTAAATTCACGATTCCTTAATGTCTAAGAATGTGTCCAAACTAATTGATCCCTTCTTTTAGTCAAAGTATGCCAGAAATTCCTTTTCTCCTCAGTTCTGTTCAGTACCTCCTCATTAGTTACACAATCGACCCACCTAAACTTAAGCATTTTCCTGTAGCACCACATTTCAAAAGCCTCTATCCTCTTCCTGTCCACACTGTTTACCGTCCATGTTTCACTCTCGTAAAAGGCAACACTCCGCACAAATGCCTTCAGAAAGGACTTCCTTACACTTAAATTAATTTCTCTTTTTCAAAAACGCTTCTCTTCCCACTGCCATTCTTCATTTTATATCCTCTGTACTGTGACCCTCACAAGTTTTTTACTGCCCAAGTAACAAAACTCATATACCACCTTTATTGTTTCATTACCTAATCTAATTCCATCAGCATTGCCCGATTCTCTTAGACTGCACTTCATTACCCTTGTTTTGCTCTTGTTAATTTTCATGTTATATGCACCTTTCAACACGCTGTCCACTCCATTCGACTGCTCTTCCAGGTTTTTTTCTGTATCTGACAGAATTTTAATGTCATCGGCAAAATGCAATGTTTTTATTTCTTCACTCTGTACTTTAATTCCTTCTCCAAATTTCTCCTTGCTTTCCTTTATAGCTTGCTTGATGTACAAATTGAATAACACTGGAGAAAGGCTACAATCCTGTTTTACTCCCTCCCCAACCTCTGCCTCCCTTTCATTCCCTTCAACTCTGATAACTTCTATCTGGTTTTTATACAAGTTGTAAATAACCTTTGTTCCCTATATTTTACTCTTGCTGATTTCAGAATTTGAAACAGTTTATTCCAATCAACATTGTCAAAGGCTTTCTCCAAATCTACACAAGCTAGAAATGTAGGTTAGTCTTTCCTTAATCTATCTTCTAAGATAAGACATAAAGTGAGTATTGCCTCCCGTGTTCCTACATTTCGCCTGACTCTACACTGATCTTCCCTGATGTCAGTTTCTACCAGCTTTCCCATCTTTCTGTAAATAATTCTTGTTAAAATTTTGCAGCCATGACTTTTTAAGCTGATGGTCCTGAAATTTTCACGCCTGTCTATGCCTGCTTTCATTGGAATGATGATCGTAAGTATAATAAAATAAATTACAACCCTCTCTTGCCCCGTCCCCCACCCTTATCCCCAATCTGAAGTCAGGTGAGATAATCATATTTAAAAAAATATTCATTGTAAAGTGGTGAAAATTTAATTAATCTCTGGGGATTGATTCATCCATCTCGAATCCACAGAAAAGTATAATTTTAAAGCGGATCATCTTCAATATTTACCACATTTCTTGTGTTCATTGTGCATTTAAGGAGAGAAAAAAAAATCAGAATTGAAGTAGGCCTGAAAGTATGACTAAATAATGCCAACCCAAAGTTTGAAAGAAATTGTAAACGAGGTAAAGGGTTAAAGTATGGAAAGTTTTTGAAACCTCTAATAATTAGCTTTCCAGTGATATGCAACATGGCTATATTCACACAATTGAGGTTAGGGACCTTGAATATAATATGTCATCTCCCGAAGTTCTTGCTTTTCCACATTGCACTACACAACATAGTAAAAAATCAAGTTATAACAGCATTTAGATAAGGATTAAATTAATATGTGCAGTGTTGAGTCAAACATTTTGGTTCTGCTTGAGACTAAGTAACACAACCCAAGAGCCACTTGCTGATTCTGATGCACATACAGTATGTTGTGATGTAACAACAGTATTGAAACATACTTTCCGTAGTTGTTATTGTACTCTACAACTTTGTAATCAGATGTTTAAATATTTTGATTTACTTAAAAATCCTCCCCTACCTCACAATTTTTGAAACAGTAAAAATGTTGTGTCGTAAATCTTATAACATATTTAACAACAAATTCAACCTTACATGATAAAGTTACATCCAAAAGTTCTATTAGTCATATGTAAGTTAAAAATACTCCTATATGCCACTATATGTGCTCCCAGTTTGCCTTATATGGCAATAGTGTTGTTTGCAATTTCACCTTCACATTGGCTATTTCTGGGCTTGACTGAGAGTGAGACATTATTGTTTCAGTTAAATCTTTCAAGAGCACATATTTTATGGTCACACTGTGAGATTGCAAATAATGCTTATCGCTATGTACTACAAGCATAATACTGTGGTCAGACTGTAGATATAGTCTGGGTGCTTACAACTTATGCATGGCTACTGGGACTTCGCTATTTCATCATTTCAAAATTTGTGAGGGGAGGAGACAGTTTTGAAATATATAAATATGTTAAAGATGTGATTGCACAGTTAAGTACAGTGCCAACAATGGAAAATATGTTTCAATGGGTTCGTTATGTTTCGTATGTTTTTGAATATGTGTTCAGAAAAATAACAAACATGTTTACTTTGGTTTGATATTCACCACTTCAAAAAAATATGTCTCATATTTTGACATAGACTACAAAATATTTGAAGTGTATGAGAATCAGCGTGTGGCCCTTGGTAATATTACTTACGAGCAACATGGTTCTCAACAAGGGATTTAGCTTGTTGACAATTGTGAGAGGAAGACTTCTAGCGCTGAAGTGTTCTAACCCTTGATGGGAAAGGTAGCTGAAATAAAACCTTCAGAAACTATTTATCACATTCTAGGTCTAGGTCTAGGCTCAGAATCTGCACTGTGGCATGTGGAGGGGGGAGAGTGCAGGATTGATGGTGAAGGGTACTCCCAGTGTTTTGCCTGGATGCAGCCTGTTCTTTCCATCTGCCGCCATCAGTGCGCTCTCAGTGTATTCTTACCAGTGTTGTATCACAGGTGGTGCTGCTATTGGTATTGACCAAGTTGTTGTGGACCCGTATCTCCACTGCTTCTTTAGTAGTAGAGTCCCAGAAACCATTCACTCAACACAGCATCGTCATTTGTTCAAATTGGAATGTGTCTTTGGTAATTACTTAAGTAATAGAGTCCTCGATGGCAAGTTTTCATCAGAGACTAGGGTATCATCAGGGGTGCCCCAGGGAAATCTGATAGGACACTATTAATTTCTCTCTATATAAATGATCTGAAGGACAGAGTGAGTTGCAATCTGCAGCAGATTGCTGCTGATGTTGTGGTGTACAAGAGGGTGTCATCATTGAATGACTGTAGTAGGATGCAGGATGACTTGGACCAAATTTCTATGTTGTGTGAGGAATGGCAACTAACCCTAAATGTAGAAATAATGTAAAGGTGATGCAGATGAGTAGGTGACACAATCCCATAATGTTCAAATACAGCATTAGTAGTGTGCTGCCTGACAGAGTCATGTCAATTAAAGACCTAGGTGTAATGCCGCACAGTGATATGAAACGGAACGAGCATATAAGGACAGTCATGGGAAAGGCAAATGGTCAGTTTCACTTTATTGGGAGAATTTTGGGAAGGCGAGATTCATCTGTAAGGGAGACCCCATACAGAATGCTTATACGACCATGTCTTGAGTATTGTTCAAGTGTTTGGGATCCCCACCAGATCGTTTTAAAGGAGGATGTAGAGGCAGTTCAGAGGCAGGTGGGGTTTGTAACTGGTAGATTCGATCAATGGATGAGTGTTACCAAAATGCTTCAGGAACTCAACTGGGAATCGTTGGAGGGGAGGCAATGTTATTTTCGAGAAGCACAGTTGTAAAAATTTAGATGGCCAGAATTTGAGGCAGACTGCAAAACGATTCTACTGCCGCTAACCTACAATTCGCGTAAAGACCGCAAAGATAAGATTAGAGAGATTAGGACTTGTGTGGATGCATATAAGTATTCGTTGTGCCCTTGCTCTATATGGGAGTGGAACAGGAAAGCAAGTAACTAGTAGTGGTACTGAGTACCCTCCGCCACATCCAATTTTGACAGGAGAACCTGTCCTTCCAAAGATCCAAGAAAACTCTTGCTCTTTGATAGCCTTCATCAGTTTCATCAATGTCAGACCACACCTCACTAACTATATCAATTTAAAATACGAGAACTGCTGCAGAGTGCAATGAGATTGAAACTGCAAACACATACTTTTATTACCTCAGACATAGTCTGAATTTTCATGATTTTTTAAAATAAAGTCAGCTTTTTTTATAGTAATTCAGATAAAATAAGAGGAGAGGAACTTCGTAGCTAACTATTGACCCACCCCAGCTTTCCACGGGAAGCGCTAATTACTGTAGGCATGATTTCTGGTGTGATGAAGTTTTAGCAGATGTATCTGTAGGTACAGTGGCTTGCTATGCCCAATAGGGGGGGGAGGTGACAAAATAACAATGAAAAAAACCTCTTTTATTTAACACAAATGGGAAATTATATTCTTTTATTACCATAATTCATCTTAAGGCCAGCAGATAGTGTTATTTGTTTTTCTATTAGAAATAAGAACATATAACTTTTTTGTGTGCAAACTCGGGAGCAAGCCCCATACAATTGGCTGCTTGAATAGCATGAATATTTCAAATTTAAATCAGCAATAGTCAGTGACTAGCCTTGTACTTTGTTGATGGTAATAACAAAGGTAAAACACAAAGGAAACTGTAGCTGCTTGAATTCGATTTGTAAATCATCTGTATGCATGGAATCAGTATGTCTTTACCTTTGAATTTGCCATGTCTATTTTTTACACGAAATCAGGATGTAAATGTGGATTACATACACTAAGGATTGTGTGAGCTTGGTATTCATTGTGTTGAATCATAGTACGGAGAACATAGCAACCAATAACAGTATTTTCTGGAATAGAGTGATCTTGAAAAGTCAGTAGGTTTTGCAAAGAGTAAGATTATTTTGTGTTATATTCTTCACATCATGAAATATCTTGATCACTACTAAATGTCACAGGATTACTCAAGGGGCTAATCTGAAGATATCATAAAAATTGCTCTAACTGTCTTGGAGTCCATGGGAACATAGATAGATACACACATTAATTTTTGTAGATATACAATAACATGAAATTGTAAGTAAAATTTGCTTGCAGTTTTTAAGTTATCCTTAATGAACATACAATGTCCAGATTGAATCTTTCGCTCTGCTGCAGAGTGTACACTGCAATGAAACTTCATGACAAGTATATGATGTTTATCAGGCTGAAATATGTCTAGACTAAACCTGGCTTCACAGATTCAAGTTCATGATTTTGATTCGCAATACAACACACAATTTTTCATTCAGGTAGTTTCAAATGTGTATAAGATAATTACTGTGAAAATTTTACAAGTGTATTATTTGGATTAAAGTGTTTGCCAGTTTTCCATTTAAATTTTTAAGTGTTGCTGTTAACAGTAATTAATTTTTGGTATAATTGAACAATGGAAAGTCCACCTTTGAATGTCAGTAATTTGCGGACGGGTACAAAGTTGTCATAAAATTGATTGTTGGGCCACATAAGGCACATATGAGAGACAGTCATATTCATACAAATTTTTATCCACAGCCTTCATCAGAAAAAGATGCAGATACATTCATACAATCAATCAGACATAACGCATACATACATGATTGCTGTCTCTGGCCACTTCAGCTACATCTGTATCTTATCCCATTGAAGACTGTGGCTGAAAATTTAAAGTTGTGTGAATGTTATTGACTCTTCTGTGTGCTTATCTGCAGCTTAACAATCATCTTTTAGTAAGTAGCTACCTATCCTCATACTATTAATTTAAGGTATCAATTAGTAAACAATTGTAGGCCTATAAGTGAAGCAGCTATAGATGATTTGGATTTGTAAATACATCAGAAGTGTCACTTTTGCCACCATTTTATATGCTTCACAATAGATTAATATTGTGTCATTTAACTTCCAAACATAATGTTTTGCAGGTGGAACAAGTACTCAGCCATTATTGCTGAGAGTTCGGCGGGCCCTGGATTATCCTGATATGCCTTTTCAATTACGATACATTGGGCAACCTGAGATTGGTGAGAATGAGATACAAATACACATTATCCACTGTTGAAAAGAGTGTTGTTCTTGTATTGAATTTCTAATTTACAGATAAATCAAGACCCACAATTGTGAGAAATAGCATAGATATAGGCACAAGTTCATCGGTTGTTGAATTTCTAACTGAACTGGGCTGTAGAATGGATTTCGAGTATATTGTGAGAGGTTACATGTTCCGGAAAGGCCGCATGAAAATCACTGTGTCCAAAATATTTAAGGTTAGTACTATAAATTAACTTATTTTATGCAAATAACTGATCTGTCTTACAGTGCCACTCACTTTTGGAATATTATTATCTTGATATGTGTACTCATACCAAGATAGTGCTGTGTGTGTGTGTGTGTGTGTGTGTGTGTGTGTGTGTGTGTGTGTGTGTGCTGAGGAAATTTGCAAAAGTTAAGAATGGAAAGTGTAGGCTTACTAAACTATAAAAGAACATATAAATAAAGGGTGTCCAATGACCTTTGTAATCTTGAAAACCAGGAATTTTCAAAATATGGGAAAACTGGAGAAGAACTTAGAATTTTATTGAAGAACCTTGATTTATTTATGTATTTACTTTTTTTTTACATTTTCAGTGTATCCAATCTATATCAATATATTATTAAAATATAAAAAATAGACGAAGATTACTCACCAGGCGAAGGAGCACAGGTGTGACAGCATCACAAATAAATAAATGAATACACACACACACACACACACAATCGCAAGCTTTCGCAACCCAGTTGCGTCTTCAGGCAGTAGGGAAGGAGAGGGAAAAGGAAATGATGAGGGTTTTAAGGAAGGGGGTAAGGAGCCATTCCAATCCCGGGAGAGGAAAGACTTACCTTGGGGGAAAAAATGGAGGGTAAACAAATGCACACATGCCCACACATTCACACAGACACAAGTACACCTAGGCAGACATACTGTAGAAACCAAAGAAGTTAAGTTACTTGTGTCTGTGTGAATGTGTGGGCATGTGTGCATTTGTTTACCCTCCATTTTTTCCCCCAAGGTAAGTCTTTCCTCTCCCGGGATTGGAATGGCTCCTTACCCCCTTCCTTAAAACCCTCATCATTTCCTTTTCCCTCTCCTTCCCTACTGCCTGAAGACGCAACTGGGTTGCGAAAGCTTGCGATTGTGTGTGTGTGTATTCATTTATTTATTTGTGATGCTGTCACACCTGTGCTCCTTCGCCTGGTGAGTAATCTTCGTCTATTTTTTAAATGGTTATAAACCACACTTCTTAACTTCTTTGGTTTCTACAGTATGTCTGCCTAGGTGTACTTGTGTCTGTGTGAATGTGTGGGCATGTGTGCATTTGTTTACCCTCCATTTTTTCCCCCAAGGTAAGTCTTTCCTCTCCCGGGATTGGAATGGCTCCTTACCCCCTTCCTTAAAACCCTCATCATTTCCTTTTCCCTCTCCTTCCCTACTGCCTGAAGACGCAACTGGGTTGCGAAAGCTTGCGATTGTGTGTGTGTGTGTGTGTGTATTCATTTATTTATTTGTGATGCTGTCACACCTGTGCTCCTTCGCCTGGTGAGTAATCTTCGTCTATTTTTTATATTTTATTTTTCCTGCTAGGAATTTTTCGTCTTAATAATCAATATATTATTAGTTGTATTTGATACATAAATAACATTTGAATAATTCAAGGGAAATCTATATTTTTTGCATACTACTCATTGGTGATCCAATGTTTTATAACTGTCTAGCTGTCACATGAGGCTGAGATATGATGCAGTTGATTCATGCTACTGAGGGTTGAAGAAGTAATTGCTTTGAAGCCTGGCACTAAATATCATTTAGGTACTAACATAGAATCACACATTTATCTGTGTTTCACTCAAAATGAATAAATTATTCTGTCATGAATTCATACATGGTGTATAGCAATCAGTGAGAATAAATATTCGTTCAATAAAAAAACACCTTGACTGCAGTTGTTTTAGTCTTTAATTAATGACGCTTTTTGCCCTTTAGTAGGGCATCATCAGATTATCTGTGTGACAGAATTTACACAAAATTACAAGGTGGAATTACAAAATGGGGGTAATGGGGCAACCACACTTCCTAATTGATCATTTGGCATGCAAAGATCAAACATTTCCAGATATTATGATGACTATGTTCAAATAAAGTACTGTAATTCCGTTTATTTATAAGTACCAACACAAACTGTTAACTTCTGTCCTGCTCAATAAACTCCTTTTCATTAAATTTGTATTCAAATAGCTAGATTCCATCCATCCTGTCTTCTACACCATCTTCCTATGTCACTCCCTACCCACACTCCCTTAGTTAGTCTGTACAAGTCAGCAGAGCAGCACACCACACCCGATCACCGCCTGTGAGCGCAATTGTAAACATGGGCTTATCTTCTGTCATCAGGGACCACCACTTCTATTAGATAATTTTAAAAATTGGTTTGATGCTTTTCACATCTTTACCGAGTATGTTTCAAATCTGATTTGTAATTACCCGATCATTTATAGGGCTACAAGGAAATACACAATTCCATAAACACAGAAACACTGCAAAACAACTTATGGTGTCACACCACAGAGAGCGCCTCGTAAGCTTTGTTTAGCATTTATACTATCTACTTACCACAAAATAAGCCCATGTCCCATGTAAATCTGCCTTGTAATTTTGTGTGAATACTGTCACACAGATAATTGGAGGATGCCCTGCTAAAGGCCAAAACGCGTCATTATTAAAAAATAAAACAATCTGCAATCAATACAGTTTTTTAATTGAAAGAATATGAATTCATACATGTTCAGTTTACCACAATGTCATAAATTAAATTTAAGTCTGTTGTAAAACTTCTAATATCAATGGGTTGGATTTTTGTTGTTGCCAGCAGTTGAAAACAAATAGATACGTTCTTGCAACTGCTATGTAGACGTCTAACACATGAAAACATAAACTGCTCGGTTGAAGTCACACATCAAGACACCAAAGCCTTGTGCCTTGTGTGTGTGTGTGTGTGTGTGTGTGTGTGTGTGTGTGTGTGTGTGTGTGTGTGTGCGCACCTTCTCATATAGAGCATGCTCTGTGCGACGCCTGTGGTGCATCAGGCGGCGGCCTGTAGCACTAGTTTTTAATTACAAGGCACTCAGACATATCACACCTGTCCACTTTGAGGAGCCGGGGTTCACAACACTGAATGTCCATTTGCTCACAGCCACTATCACTATCACTACCACTGTTGCACAGACGACGAGGCTGAACCATTGTATATGGCTGTGATAGGTGGTTGCAACGTGTTGCATGCCGGCTGGAGATGATAGGTGATGATGTGATCGATTGCTGCAGCTGGGAGGCCAGGGCCGAAGGTGGCTGTGTAGATGGCAGCATCAGGTGGATGACAGGCTCTCTCACGAGGGTGGCATTGACTCCCCTTGGGCGCCTTGCTCAGGATTTGCACTGACATCTGATGGATCGGGCTGCTCAACTACCGGTGTTGATTTGAACTCTGCAGGAGAGACAGGCGCGTCACGCTGCTGCCCGGAGTTCGGTGACCCAGCAGGAGCTCGTGGGCAGAGTTGCCCGAGATGATGAGTAATTTCTTGTCCATTTGGGACACCTGCCATATACATTCTGGCCCAAACTGTCATCCCGGGATGTAACCTGTGACGGGGGTGCTCTCGCTGCACCTGTGGTGGAGGAACTAGCAGGTGAAGCGTGGTGTGGCTCTTATTGCCTAGTGGGGTGAAGCGATATGAAGCCAAGAACCTGTCTAATGCAACATTGGGCGAGGAAGACTGGATATATTTGTGCATCTGATTGTTAAAAGTCCGCACCATTCTCTCAACCTCCCCATTAGACTGCAGGTGGAGAGGTGGGGCCAGGGCATGGCAGATGCCCCGTTGGGCACAAAACTCTTTGAATTCATGAGAAGTAAATTGTGGTCCATTGTCTGTAACCAGGGTAACAGGAAGCCCTTCCATGGCAGAGATCTTTGAGAGTGCTGCAATTGTCACCAAAGAAGACAGGTGTATGCAGCATGCAACAAAAGGAAACTTTGAATATGCATCCACAGCAAGGAGCCAGTACGAGTTCAGAATGGGTCCCACTTAGTCCACATGTATGCGTTCCCAGGCTGAGGCCGGTTGAGGCCATGGTGTAAGCACAGCACGGGGGGGGGGGGGGGGGGGAGGGGAGCACTTAGTGTGTGGCCCATGTCTCACATGCATTTACTAGTTGTACAGTGTCATTGTCCATACCCAGCCAGAAAATGTAAAGTTAGGGGGAATCCCTTGACCATCTGCTGTGCCTCATCATTGATGTGGAAGCACAGAAGTTCATCGTGATCAAAAGCACCATACGGTCCAGTCGGCAGACAGGACAATGCGACAGCGTTTGCATGCTTCGCTGTGGGGCGGAAATGGATCTCATAGTGAAAACGAGAAAGAAACAACGCCCAACACTGAAGCCTGTGTCTGCTTTGTCCGGTAGTGGGGCCGAGGGGTTGAAGAGGGACTCCAAAGGCTTGTGGTATGTCACTAGATGAAATTTCATACCATACAGAAAAACATAGAATTTCTTAAGACCATACATAATTGCCAGATCTTCTTTTTCTATTTGAGGGTACTTTGACTGGGCTGGTGTACGTGTTTTGGAGGTGAATGGGATGGGATGCTCAGAGCCATCAGGGAATTAGTGCGGAAGAACAGCACCCAGTACTGAGACACATCTGTCACAAAAACCAAGTGCTTACCAGGGTGGAACGTCATTGAAAATGGAGCAGAAAGTAATTTGTTGTTAAGTGATAAAAAGGCATCCTTGCACACGGAGGACCACTCGAATTTGGCAACTTTCCGTAATAAATCATAGAGAGGACGCGAAAGAGTGGAGGCCCCCAGAATAAATTTGTGATAATATGCAATTTTTCCCAAGAAGGTCTGCAATTCCTTACAAGACGTAGGGTGTGGTAACGCTGTCGTGGCACGCACATGGTCCATAATGGGGGAAACACCTCGTCCCTGTAACTCCAATCCGAAATACTCAGATGTGGGCTGAAAAAATTGTCACTTTTGGAGATTGCATTTGAGTCCCTTGCTTTGTAACCCGGATAACAAGGTTCACAAATTGTTCTCTTCTTCCTCATTACTGCGCCCAGTGACCACAATGTCATCCAAATAGTTGATACATCCCAGAATCGGGTGTGTACCTTCATCTAAAAAGCATTGTTAAATAACTGGTGCATTTGCGACTCTTTGTGACTCCTCGTCTAATGGCAGTTGTAAGTATGCTTCCACCAGGTCTATTTTTGAGAAATATTGTCCACCAGACAATTTCGAGAGCAATTCATCCTGTTGAGGTAGGGGGTATATGACTATGATCGATTGAGCATTAATCGTGGCCTTAAAGTTGCCGCAAATGCAGAGTTTGCCAGAGTGTATGACAATGACTACCAGTCGTGTGGCCCATTCACTAGACACAACCAGGCAAATAATGCTGGCATCTGTAAGGCAGTCCAATTCCTTTATTACCTCTGCTTTAAGAACAATGGATATTTCACATGCCCGGAAGAAATGAGGACGGGCTGTTGGTTTCATGGTAATGTGAGCCTGGAAGTAGGAAATGCAACCCACTCCTGGTGAGAAAAGAGGAGCCTATTCAGAACATGGAGACTCTAAGGACAGATATGGCACTTGGTCCAATACTAAATGAAAGTCATCAGGTATAGAGAAAAGCATCCATACCAAACAGGTTGGCTGTCAAGGATTGATCCACTACTAAAAACGTGATTGTACGGACCACCGAGTGATAGGTCGCTGAGGCCGTGAATTGACCTGACACAGGAATAGATTGTTGGTTGTAACTCAAAAGCATATGCGATGCCGGTTGCAAGGGAGGGGGGGGGGGGAGTGATCCAAGATATATGTATGTCTGGAAGTTCAGTAATGGAGCTGCCGCCACCGTGTTTAACTGCATGTTCACCGCGCGGTTCAGAACAGGTACTTCAATCAAAAGCTTGGCAGGAGTGTGTGTGTGTGTCGCAACATTATTATTTTCCGTAGCCATATCACATGTGAGTGGCGCTGGTGCCAAGTGGCCCCTTTTTTCTACAGTACCAACATGTGGCCCAACAATGCAGGCAATCATTACGTTCATGGGTAGAAAAACATTCGAACAAATGGCGCCGCACATTTACCGGAACGAGAATGCCATCGACTGTACTGTTGAGATGAGCTATTCTGTCGTCGGGCCTGTGACTGAAGTGGATGGTTTGAGGTAACCACTGCCACATCCCCCATTGCTTCAGCGGAAGGGCACCTAGTAGAATTGGACAGTTCAACAGTGGAAACATCGCCCCATGTATCGATAGTGCGAGCCGCCACCCACATAAACTCGAAAGCCTGAGCGATTTTCAAGACATCGGCCAAGGTGGGGGTCATCCTGTTGGAGGGCACGGTTGCGGATTTTCCTGTCAGGACCCAAGTGTAGGATAACGTCACAAACCATGCGATCTGCATACGATTGCTTGTGAACATCTGAAATAAAATTACGACGACTGCTAAGCCCCTGCAGTTCGGCTGCCCGGGCCCGATACATCTGATTGGATTGTTTATGACATTGGTAAAATTCCATACTAGAGATCACTGTATTCGTGCACTGGTAGTAATACACAGAAAGCAAAGAACACATCTCGTCAAAAGAAAGGGTACAGGGATCGTGCAACAGTGTCAGTTTACACAAAACCCGATACATCTGAGGAGAACACCATGAAAGAAACAAGGCGAGGCACAACATAGGGCCCGTAACACCAAAAGCCTGAAAATGTTGACGTAAATGATGCTCATACTTGTCCCATTCTTCCGTAGCCTCATCATAGGAAAGAAGGGGAGGAGGATCTGACAGCACCGCAACGTTCCGCAATGAAGTAAACAATTTAGTTAAGAGGTCAATCTGCTAGTTATGCTACTCATGCTGTTGCTGCGACAGTTGCTGTTGCTGTACCTGAAGTAACACGGGGTCGGGAGTAGTCATAGAGGACGAAGGAAATGTACATACGATTCCCCAGAGAAACAAGTAAGAGATCAGACACCATGCCCGTAGAACAGGGTTGGTAAGGAGGCTGCGGAACATGTGTGCAATATGACTGACTCATCGTCAAGTGCTATGTAGATGGCTGACACACGATAACGTAACATCCTCGGTTGAAGTCACACATCAAAACACCGAAGCCTTGCGCCGTGTGTGCGCACCTTCTCATATAGAGTGCACTCTGTGCGGCTCCCATGGTGCAGCACCAGGCAACAGCCTGGAGCACTGGCGCCGGCGCCATTTTTAATTACACAGCGGGTGGACATATCAGCAACACTTCAAAGAGTTTTGATGCAGTGAGTCATATATAACTATATGGTTTTTTTTTATGAATAACACTTCTATAAATTTACTCCAAAGACAAATTGTGAAGCCAAAGGCACAGTAACAGCTTTTCGCTGCAGCCTTCTCCAGAAACACACACACACACACACACACACACACACACACACACACACACACACACATTTGTACATGGCTACAACTCACTAACACATTACTGTCATCTCGGCTACTGTGTTTCAAGTAATGCACCTGTGGTGAGAGCAACTCAAAGTGGGGAGGGGGGGGGGAGAAGGGGAAGGATGCAGGTCGAGGGTGAGGGTAGATTTACTATTGCTGTCTGACTAAGCATGTAAGTACTAGATGGGTGACAAGAGATGCAGCTTAGGAACACAGTGGTGGAGTAAAGAAGGAGAAAAATAGTGCAGCGAGAGGAACAAGACAAGACTTAGGAGAGGTATGTGATATCCATTAGGGGTCTCAGCATTTGTTTGCTGTGTATAGACTTGTTGAACCCAGGGCCCCTAGCTGTGGACTATATCACACCAACAGTCCTCCATATCGTAAACTCTGTACTTGCCTTAGCAATCATCACATGGCCTGATGGTGGAACAATGTGTGTTACAGGGTCTGGGGATCTTGGCTTAACCACTTGAGTCGCGAGGACAATGAGTTGCAAGCACAGGCAAAAGCTCTATATAAGAGACACACTGAATTCCAAGTTGTGCTGTGCACCCGGGAGATGCATGGCTGTTGAGATGAACAGTCACTAGTTGGCAACCTCTGGGCACCAGCCGCACTTCAGTTGTATCAGGCTTATCCAGGCATGATGAGCTCTGTCTGGATGGACAATTTTTTCCAACTGCTCATGGGAACACCATGAAGTGCCAGAAGTCAAATACTGGTAGTTGAACAACCACTAGCTCTTTAAGCATGTCAGAACAGAATTTAATGCTTGAAGGTATCCTATACATATTATAAATGCGAAAGTTTGCATGTTTCTTACCGCATCACGCTAAAACTACAGCACTGATTTAGATGAAATTTCATATAGAGATTTCTTATGTCTTGGATTAGGAGATAGGCTACTTTTCAAAATGTTTATTACAAGTTATTTATTTGAAATATATCCATAGAAATACGTAACGGTTGTAAGAAGCTTCTAATACAACAGCAGAAGAGAACTGTAGGGTATGTCATGTTTAGCCGCGAGGGTTAACGTGTCATGTAATATACCTCCGGTATTTTGGGCAATGGTTCGGGTCCTGCTATAGTGAAATTTTTTTTCTTTGTTATTGTTATCTTTCTTACTTTCGAATATACAAAAAGATTCTTGGATACTGCCAAAACGGCTTAACTGATGTATAATTACATACACAAGAAATATGAATGTTGGCGTTTATGCTGCATTCATTTTCATTTGTTGTAACAAATGAAAGAAGTATGTATATAAATTGAAGACTTTAAATAAAATATGCTCTAATACCATGGCAAGAAAAAACATTGACGTTTTGTGTAGAACGGGCTCTAGATACCAAGCCCTATTTTGTGTACAAAGCGCGAACTGCCACATATAAATAGCGTATGTAAACTGCAACGAAAGTAGTAGCAAATGCACTCAACAGATGGCAGACTGTACGCTGCAGTTAACATATGAAACGTTATAGATGTTCGAACATTGTGATGTTATCGTAATTCCTTAAAATTGTATTCTCTTTGGATTGCAATGAATAATAGTTTCTTTGGTGATTTCGATTATTTATACCATTCGAACGTTTGCATTTAGTTCTTTTGTTGGTTCGCTTTGCATTTGTACGAACTCAACAGTTCGTTTCTCCATTAGATGTCTTTTTTATCTCTTTACTTTTCTCTGTTAGGTTTGTTGTTTATTTCGTTACTTTTCTCCGTTAGGTTTGCTGTTTATTTTGTTCCTTTACTTGGCATTTGTTTTCGATTACTGTATTGTTGTTTTTGTAGTTCAAATGTTCAAATGTTTGTTCAGCTTATGGGACTTAACTACGTGGCCATCAGTCCCTAAACTTACAAACTACTTATCAACTACCTTATACTAAGGACGGCACAAATACCCATGCCCAAGGGGGGTTCGACCCCCCCCCCCCCACCCGACCGTTAGTGTAGTTACTTACTGTCAGGGGTGCCATCCCACAAGTTGGAGCTGAAGGTGGGTGTACCTGTTTTATTGATGCGTAATTTGGATGCACCACGATTATGCAATGGCACCAGGTTACGCATCACGGACCTGAGAAGGCATATCGTGCAGGCCACCATCATCACCGGTGGAGCCAAGAGAGAGACTGTATTAATACCACGAATTCCCATCATCCCAACAAACTTGCCATTCCAGGTTAACCGGTTACAGTTCCCATTGAAAGTGACCTTCTCGATTAATATAAACAAGAGTCAAGGACAAACATTAAAAGTGACAGGTATTCATGTGGCCACCCCATGTTTCTCGCAAGGACAGCTCTATGTAGGTTACTCCCGTGTATCGAGAGCTAGGAATCTCTGCGTATACTCGGAGAACAAGAAGTCTCGAAACATCGTTTACAGGGACGTATTGCAATAGATTTTTGGCTCTCCATCCGTTCCAAGACAATTATATATTCCATGCTAGCAATGTCGCAAACAGTCATGTAGTTATTTATGCCCTTTCTTGGCACTTTAATGTCTGACTATTGAACCGCGGGGAGCAGCTAGTATGACATCAAATTGTTCCCTTCCCTGGCTACATCACAGGAGGAATGCCAGGCTAAGGATTGGGATGAGCCATACTCACCCATATTCCTTGTCTGCAGCATAACTGATAGGGCAACAAAGCCTCTTTTCATTGTTAAACATGTTGAGGATAAGTATGGGGAATTCACAGGTATGTAAAAGATGCAGAGTGGTTGAGTTCTGATAGAAGCAGCATCTCCTGCCCAGTTACGGGTGCTACTTGCCTGCATCATGTTGGGAGATGTTTCTGTCTCTATCACTCTGCATAAGAAATTCAACATGGTTCAGTTGATTATTTTCCATCATGATCTCCTCCTGCAGTCTGATGACGAAGTAAGTGCCAACCTCTAACAACTGGGTGTTCACTTTGTCTGGGGTGTCTAGAAAGGGCCATCTTGGTCTTTGAGGGTGACTGTTTGCCTGAAAAGGGTAAGGCGATGATATACTGTTGCTCCCCCAATACGTATTTTGGAGCAAGACACACCCCAGGCTTTGGGGACACTTGTCCCCATCCCTCTTGTGAGAAAGGGGCCCTAGGAACTCTATCTTCCTCGGTTTCTTCCAAATTTGGATTCCAGCCAGTTTCTGAAGGAACCACAGGCTCTCCCAGCCCATGAAACTGAAGAAAAAGTAAGAGAAAACCAAGAAAAATCAACTGCAGAATGCAGTAGAGATACTAGCATCCCCTCAAGATGTAGAACAACTCAGCAAAGCCTCAGAAATGATGGACATTGATACTACTGTCACTCAACCAGTCACAAAAGATTTCCCAGAGGTATAAACTGTCCATTCAATTCATTCATGACATCTCAGAATGTCTAGCATCATTCTTTATTGGAATTGTGGTGGTTTTTTCCTTCCATGCTGTGATTAGCTGTACAGGAAACATGCTTTGCCACAGTGTAATGGTCAAGTATTCTAAGGCACCTAGTTGCACAGCCTGCCTTGGGCATGGGTGTGTGTGTTGTTCTTAGGTTAGTTGAAGTTGGTTTAAGTTGTTTTTAAACCTAGGGATTGAAGTACTTAAGTCCCATAGATTTACAAACATTGAGCATTTTGAAACCCACTTTCCTGTCCAGTGGACTCCTGCCCGTCATGGCTGTCAAAGCTACTATAAAAACCATTCGGTCTATGATGGGGTATCACTGATCTCTGCCTCTATGCCCATGCTACTGTCCCCAATGCCCCTGTGCTTATTCACGCAACATTCAAGGCATAATCTGGGTAATGCAGGAACTTGCAATCTGTTCTGTTTACCTTTCCCTAGATGGTGCATGGCACATACACAGCCATTTACCTGTCACTTTGTAATCCATGCTTTTTCCTGCATCTTTGGTGGAGGGCCCACAACGACCTTTGTGTCTAGTGACCACTTTCCTTTCTTTCTGTTGCTCCTGCAGTTTCAACCTGCAGACCACCTGCCCTGATGGTCTCTCTGCAGGGGTGATTGGCCAGTTTATAGCCCGGCTTCTGTGAGAACTGCTCTGCTTACATGCTGATGTTGATATGGCACTTCAACATGTCATTGCAGCCATTGGTTATGGTGCTGAGGCAACTGTCCTGAAGTCCCCTGGCTCACTCTGGTGTAAGTTGTTGCCTTGGTAGACACAGTAAATCTCTGAGTCCCTCTGGGAATGTTGGTGGGCACTTCAGAGCCACTACTGCCACCCTTACGTAGAGAATCTGAATGGTTTCAGACAGCTCCAGGCTCAACCTCAATGACTGATCCAGCAGAGTAAGCTAGACTTTTGCAATTGGTACATTGCCAGCACGAGTTATTGCATCTCCTCTTCTTGGGTGTAACCTCTAGTTCAGCACATTTTCGGCTTTCACTGGCTTCACCGGCTTCACTGGCAGTAATCCCATGTCTCTTCATTCTGGATATTGACCCTGATGTTATTGCCAAGTATATGGCAGAGCACTACACTCATAGTTCTGTGACTACTGCTTACAGCCCAGATTTCTGTCTCCTTTAAGAGAGGATTAGTGTTAGTCACAGGGGGTGGCACGACCATGATACACAAATGAAATACAATACACACTAAATCAATAAACCAGTGTAGTGCATAATCTGAAACAAAAACACATCCACATATACTTTTATTACAAACTTGCTGCTAAACCCAGTTTTCCCGGGTATAATGCACTTTACCAGTCTTATATTAAAAACAAAAATGAAATTCGGAAAAAATTTCATCTTCATGTATTCATGAAAACAGCTTAGAAATTATGAAACTGTAAAACAAAGAAAAATGCATAATGTACAAAATTATAAGTGTATTAGCCAAGGAAAAAAATAGTAATAAAATTCAAAAGATGTATAACATTAATTTAATTCAAAACGTGACTATAAACAATATTTCTTGTTACTTGTCTAGGAACTAGTATGAATAAATTCTTTGGTGAGCCTGCCCTTGAGCGAGCAACATATTGTCCATGTGAGAAACAGGATGATGTCAAATCCACTCCACAGTATTTAACAAATTGTCCATGTGATTTCTTAATCATAATAGAAAATGTAAGTGTCTCTGGAAACTGCAGTCTCTTGTGTCAGAAGAAGGGGTATTAATGGGATGTACATGTATTTATTCGTTTCTTATGTTACAAGGAGATCACATGGTATCAGATTTTAGAACTTCTTTATGTTTATGGTACACGTGAAGTACGGCCACCGCTCCGCCATCAGCAGCCGAAGTACTGTGGATCAAGTTATCTCATCTTGTTCTTGTGCCGTGTGTATACCGCCGAAGTTGTGGCGAATAGCGACACCGCAACATGTTCACTTCTCTTTACTGCTTCATCTATCATCTTTGGCATGCTCAGTACTAACATATAGTGTCTCTGGCTTCCACAATCCTAAAACATCACCCATTTCCTACCATCCATGCCTGCCGCAGGGCACTGCCTGAGCCAGCAGTGGAGTCCACGCCCTTTGTGTAGGGTGCTACAAGTGACAACTTTCAGGACACTGTGACTGACAAAGCTCGCTGCATGGATTCTATTTTAGCACATGAACACTAGTGCTCTCTCTTATTTTCTTTGTTGTTTCTGTGTAAACTAACTGTGAAGTTATCTCCTTTGACTCACATCCTGCATAAAAGTCCAAATTGTCTGTTATGGTGACGTTGCTAATGGGAGCTTACTTCAGTTGCTATCTTTCATGTTGCAGGCTAGATTTTGGACAGTTGGTTGGAGTTTTGTTCAAAGATGGCTTTTTTTTTTTTTTGTGTGGGAGCATAGTAAACAGATAAAAGGTGTCCAAGTTCACGGGTTTTGTAGGCTGTAGAGAGCATATAAAAGGTGGGAGTCGGGGGTGACAGAGAGCCGTAGAGGTAAGGGGATTCATAGGAAATATCCTGGAACGGACCTGAGGCTTTCAACAGGAATTAGAGGATATGTTAGGTTGCTGGGATTCAATCACTCTCGCAGAGAGTATAGGTGGAGGATTCAAGACAGTTGGCAGAAGCCTTTTGCCAGATAGCCTCGGTGATTTATCATGGCAGTAGTGTCTTCAGGTAGGGGAATTATCTCAAGAAATTAGATCCCGAAATACTCCCCCCATCCCAATTCAATTTACTCACTGTCACTACGGGCATCAATAACCCCCACCCCCCTACCAATCCATCCATAACCTACTATTTGTCCTCACCCTTCGTCCTGGTTTGGATGGTTGCTTTCATTTGATGTATATCACAAGAGCAGACACAGTTCGCAATCATATGTGTGTGGCTATTTTTTTCCTTGCTTTTTTTTTTTTTTTTTTTTTTTTTTTTTTTTTTTTCCTCTCTCCAGATGAAAGCTTTATTAGTCAAAATCTGGATGTTGCACATCTTTTATCATGGGTGCCTGTGAATCAGTGTATATTCTTTGTGCTGATTAGCATACTCGTCTTTTCATAGTATTGTTGATATCTTTCTAAAACAGTTTAGTTTCATGTTCTAAATACTGTTGAACCTTTTTGTATTTAACTCATAGAAGAATTTTCCTTTCCTGTTCTCCTCCCAATTAGAGCAAGGAAGAAACTGTGGTCTACATGCATTTGCACGAGACCTAATTTATCCCATGTTTGTGTTCTTTATGTGAAATGTAAGTAGGCATCATTAGAAACATACTGTTGTCAGCTTCAGGTGCTGGTTCTCTAAATTTTCTCAATAATGTTCACCCCCCCCCTTCCTCACGTCTGAATTTCTTCTCTGTCTTCCTTAAATTTGACTTACTGGGATCCCAAACACTCAAGCAGTACTCAACCCCACAATACTTACATGCTGATTCTGTTTCATTCTCCCCACAAAATATACTTGTTGCTAATTCCATTTCACATAATTTAGCAACATTATGTCTAGATCAGTGATTCCCATAGTGGTCTATATAGACCCCCAGAGGTCTATTTCTACCTGCAAGGGGTCCACATCAGAAAAATAATTTGGGGATATATTTGTTGTAAATGGGGGTCCACGATAGGGTCACAACCGAAATTCATAATTATCCTCATAACGCTGAAGCTTGATTCTTTGTACGTCACTTTTCGCTTCGTTGGCTAAGCAAGAGAATGGAGGAATTTGATATTTCCGGCCTCCAGCTGCAGGCCTGTAGTCAAATTTTTTTTTCTTCATTGCTCCTTCTCCGAGGAGTGGGACGAGTAGTGGACTCTGCCCATGAAGGGCAAACATTGTGGATAGAGTGGGCTTCTTCCATTTTTCTGCACTTTGTGTAACAGTTCCTACTGCACAGAATTTAAGTCGTTTATTAAATTTAAGAGTGGCCAAAGAAACATAGGTGGATGACCCTTTTTTTTATACTCCTAATGGTCTCGGGGTAAAGTGCTCAATTGGAAACTGAAGGGTCACAGGTTCGAAATCAGTTCAGATCACGGAATTTTTCAGTCTGTGTTTTAACCCACCTCTCAACGATGTGAGGAGATGCCAGAAACGGTTGCCAATCTTCTTACAAAAGAAGAAACAGGCTGGAAATCACTGAAAGGAGAGATTTTAGGTTTAACCTAACAAAACAAATATTGATAATTTAGGAAAAAGCATCAGTCACAACCCTCCCATTAAAAGCCTGTAGGTATCAGTTTTGTTAAACTGAATAAATAAATGTATGACACTCAACATCTTTCTTTTCCTTTTTTCCTGTTTTTCACTCCACCCTTTTACAGTTAAATTTGTCAAAGTTAATCCACGAATCAGATGTGAAAACACATTAGAAGTTTGGAATTCATAAAAAAAATTAAGTACATGAAACAACGGGGGTCTACACAGGGCAGAAAATGTTGGTAAGTTTGGGAACTCCTGGTCTAGATAGTTAATCAGCATGTCGGTATCAAGCAGCACACTACTAATTCTGTATTCAATCATTGTTTGTCCTCTTCATCTGTGTTCACTTACTTTTTGCTTTTATTTACTTATTTAAATTGAAAGAAAGACAGCTGTCTTTCAGCACACCAACTAGAAATTTTATCTGTCTGATTTTGTATCCTCCTTTAGTTATCAACAGTGATTGCTACTTACCCTGTCCACCATATCATGTATGTACATAAAGAATAATAGAGGACCTATGACATATCTCTGGGTGCAATACTGACAAAACCCTGTCCTTAATTAACACTCACCACACCTAAGAAGTGAGAAAGAGGGAAGCTTAGATTTTCAGCTACACTTATGCATGGATGGACAGTCTTTTCCATCCAAGGAAACATGTTCGAACTGAGAATATATTTATGAATTCTGCAGCAAATTGACATTAAGGATATCAGTTTCGGTAAGAGATTTGTGATAAATGTAAGTGCCCAAAGTTGTAGAGTACAATCTGTAAAACCAAATCAAGATTCTACCCGGGTCTGGTAAATTATTTGTTTTCAATTCTTCTAGTTGCCTCTGCACACCAGGGGTGCCCATTTCTATTTCCTCCAGAGGGAGAGTGCACATTGCTCAAACAACATTTGTGTTTCTTTGATTCTCCTATGGAAACAACTTCTTAAACAAAAAATTTAAATCTGTAACTTTCCTTTCGTTGTCTTCTCTTGCCACACCAGAATGATCAATGAGTAACTGGATAGAAGCCTTTACCCACTTAGAGACTTTATGGAAGACCAGAATGTTCTTAGGTTACTGGCAAGATCTTTAGCTAAGACATGAAGGTGAAAGTTATAAGCTTCGTGTACTCGCTCATTTTACAGATCTATGAAATTCTACCAAATTTTGCCTGTCTTATTTATTTATTTGTCCTTTTTTAATGTGAGAGCATCCTCAACATTTTCAGATTCCCTCCCCCCCCCCCTCCCCCCATAACAGAAGGTCTTCCATTGATTTGTCCCAGAGGATTAGAAGAGCTGTTAAAGATATTTGCAGTTATGAATCCTGTCTTCACAATCTTGACCTGACACCAATTTGAGTATGGTATTTATGATACGAATATTACAGGTGGAAAAATTCCTAGCAGGAAAAATTATATATAAAAAATAGGTGAAGATTACTCACCAGGCGAAGGAGCACAGGTGTGATAGTAGCACAAAGAAATAAAACACACACACACACACACACACACACACACACACACACACACACACACAAACGCAAGCTTTCGCAACCCAGTTGCTTCTTCAGGCAGAAGGGAAGGAGAGGGAAAAGAAAATGATGAGGGTTTTAAGGGAGCGGGTGAGGAGCCGTTCCAATCCCGGGAGAGGAAAGACTTACCTTGGGGGAAGAAAAGGAAGGGAAACAAATACACACACACACACACACACACACACACACACACACACACATTTACACAGACGCAAAGACACCTAGGCAGACTATGAAGCAGTACACCAATAACCTAATATCAGCTTTCACATCCTGCAGCTATCTTCCTAATCTGATACAGAAGAAAATTGCCAGAGCCACTTCCTCATCCCCCCAAATTCAGAACCTTCAACAGAAGAATCCCAGAAGTGCCCCTCTTGTCACTAGATACTTTCCAGGACTGGAGCGGACTCTGAATGTGGCTCCCCAGCAAGGATAAGACTTCCTTAAATCCTGCCCCAAAATGAGATCCATCCTTTAAGACATCCTTCCCACTCCACCAAGTGTGTCTTTCCACTGCCCACCTAACCTCTGTAACCTACTAGTCCATCCCTATGAAATCCCCAAACCACCTTCCCTACCCTCCGGCTCCTACCCATGTAACCACCCCCATTGTAAAGGGCCGATCAAGGGCAGAGCCACTTGCGATAGTACCCACGTGACATGCCTGCACTATGAAGTGTTCTATGTACGAATGACCAGCAACAAACTGTCCATTCGCATGAATGGTCACAGGCAGACAGTATTTGTTGGCAATGAGGATTACCCTGTGGCTAAACACGCCTTGGTGCACGGCCAGCACATCTTGGCACAGTGTTACACCGTCCGGGTTATCTGGATACTTCCCATCGACACCAATCCTTCAGAACTCCAGAGATGGGAACTAGCCCTTCAGCATATTCTCTCTTCCCGTTGCCCACCTGGTCTCAACCTCTGCTAAATTTGAATTCCCGCCCACCATCTTGAACATCTTTGCCTCGGTTCTCTGGACAAAGCCTCTGCCTCAAGTGGCATCTCTGTCCTCATCATTTCCTTTTCCCCTCTCCTTCCCTTCTGCCTGAAGAAGCAACTGGGTTGCGAAAGCTTGCATTTGTGTGCGTGATTTATTTGTGCTACTATCACACCTGTGATCCTTCGCCTGGTGAATAATCTTCATCTATTTTTTTATATATGAGTAGTGGTATTTCTTGTTTTCAGTGCTGGACCTCATTTAACCACAAATGCCAACATAATTGAGTTTACACCTTTTGAAGAAAATAATAGAAAAAAACATTTTCTTGTCTTATTTACATGAATTTCAAAGTATTCAATAGTGAATTTTAGGAAGTACTTTTTTTACCTTTACCTGTGTAAAGAATTCTTCAATAAAGACAGTGACATGGCCACAGAAAACACCTTTTCACCTTCTAAATGTATGTTATCATCATTAATAAGGCTGTGCACAGGACATGCATTCTGTCACGTTTTATGACAGAGGGGCCCCTTTGTATTTGATATGTGTGTGACAATATCAAAGATTCAACTGAGTGTATTTCCAGTGGAGAAACTATTGGATTGGTTAGAATTCTACCCTCAGTTTTAGTTGTTAATAATGCTACTGTGTCTGAACTGTCTGCAAATACATTTCGTTTGTCGGTGATAGGATATAAACAATGATAATTAGACAAATACACTAAACAGTTTGAGAGTTCACATATGAGTACATTAAAACAGTGATCGTGTTTTTCTGATCGATATCAGCCAACAATTAAGAATATAATTCCTTGTTCACAACACTGTTCCTATAGTTCAGAAACCAGATTTAAAATGTCTTAATTAAGGAATGAACATTGTGTATTTGTATCTTTGATTACGACATACTAAAATAATTTAAATGTTATGTGCTTATTTCCATAGTACAGTCACGTGTGGTAACTTTGGGTTGAGAAAGAATTCTTTTGTTGACTGTACATTAACTGGTGCATACAAAAAATATATTAATGTATCTATCTTTGTAAGAAATTAAAAGTATAGAAGGAAATTATCCTGGTGGGATAAACAGATATAAAAAATAGAAAACGGATGACTTACCCAAAAGGACCGGCTCGTCGATAGACACAAATAAAAATAAAAATCACACTCAAAACACACTTACTAGCGTTCGCCACCACTGGCAGCTTCTTCAGGAAAAAGAGGGAAAAAAAGGGGAGGAGAAAGGGAAGGATATGGGGTTTAAGGAAGTGGAAAAGGAGTCATTCCAATCCCAGGAGTGGAAGGACTTACCTTAGGGGACGAAAAGGAAGGTAGACAAATACACACACACTCACACATATCCAAACACAAACACACCTAGACAGACATTTGTAAAAAGCAAAGAAGTTGGACAGAGATACCACTTGAGGCAGAGGCTTTGTCCACAGAACCGAGGCAAAGATGCTAAAGATGGTGGGCGGGAATATGAATTTCGCGGAGGTTGAGACCAGGTGGGCAACGGGAGGAGAGAATAAGCTGAATGGCAAGTTCCCATCTCCGGAGTTCTGAAAGGTTGGTGTCAGTGGGAAGTATCCAGATAACCCGGACGGTGTAGCACTGCGCCAAGATGTGCTGGCCTTGCCCCAAGGCATGTTTAGCTACAGGGTGATCCTCATTACCAAGAAACACTGTCTGCCTGTGACCATTCATGTGAATGGACAGTTTGTTGCTGGTCATTCCCACATAGAACGCTTCACAGTGCAGGCATGTCAGTTGGTAAATCACGTGGGTGCTATCGCAAGTGGCTCTGCCCTTTATTGTGTACACCTTCCGGGTTACTGGACTGAAGTAAGTGGTGGTGGAAGGGTGCATAGGGCAAGTTTTACAACGGGGGCGGTTGCATGGGTAGGAGCCAGAGGGTAGGGAAGGTGGTTTGGAGATTTCATAGGGATGGACTAGGAGGTTACGAAGGTTAGGAGGGCGGCGGAAAGACACTCTTGGTGGAGTGGGAAGGATGTCATTAAGGATGGATCTCATTTCGGGGCAGGATTTAAGGAAGTCGTATCCCTGCTGGAGAGCCACATTCAGAGTCCGCTCCAGTCCCGGAAAGTATCTGGTGACAAAAGGGGCACTTCTGGGGTTTTTCGGTGGAAGGTTCTGGATTTGGGGGGATGAGGAGGTGGCTCTGGTAATTTGCTTCTGAACCAGGTCAGGAGGATAGCTGCGGGATGTAAAAGCTGTTATTAGGTTATTGGTGTACTGGTTCAGTGATTCGGGACTGGAGCAGACTCTTCTGCCACGAAGACCTAAGCTGTAGGGAAGGGAATGTTTGATGTGGAATGGATGGCAGCTGTCGTAATGGAGGTATTGTTGTTTGTTGGTTGGTTTGATGTGGACGGATGTGTGAAGTTGGCCGTTGGACAGATGGAGGTCGAAAGTGGCATGGGATTTGGAATAGGACCAGGTGAATTTGATGGGACCAAAGGAGTTGAGGTTGGAGAGGAAATTCTGGAGTTCTTCTTCACTGTTGGTCCAGATCATGAAAATGTCGTCAATGAATCTGTACCAAACTTTGGGTTGACAGGCTTGGGTTTCCAGGAAGGCTTCCTCTAAGCGTCCCATAAATAAGTTTGCATACGAGGGGGCCATCCTGTAAGAAATTATGTGTATTATTATTATATTTTTATTGCTTTTGTAACTTTTAGGCTCAGCCTAAGAGTTATTCAAAGTCACCCTCGTTGGGGTGACTTGGGATGACAATGTATTTTTATTGTAAACCAGTGCCAGTGAATTTTAGCCTTGAGCAAGACCAGTGGCATAGGGTGGATTTCTGCCACCCAGTGCCAGCCGTCATTATGATGCCCCTGCTCCCCCCCAACCATATTTTCAGATTAAGAAAAAAATTGAGACATTGGCAGTATATACGGATATTGCTTCCCCCCGTCTTCTATTATGCTGTGCTGAAAAAATCCTATTTGAAGATTATATATGACTTTATTTGTCTGAGGTGTCTGTAACAGCAAACAAAAAATTCATAAATTTAAGATAGTTTCAAGTGAGAAAATGTCTTGCACTTAGCACTAAGTACTTTGTAAAACATAATTTATGAACCTGCAGGGCTTGCATAACAAAAAGTTACAGTATTCTGATTAATGTCAGGTGAATACTTTTACATGTATTAAGTGTGTAATAATTTCTTGTCAGCAGAACTTCAGTGCCCATTACATGAGGTGGATCAAGTTTGCATATGGACATACACATTTTATTTTCTAAGCTTACCTGTTTCAGGCCATTTAATCCATTTTCAAATCAATCAAATTAAGTTCTACAACACACCTGTTGGCCATATAGTTTTTCTTTTTCAGGGTTGACAGTAGATATTTCATGGGCATCTATGTTTTAGGTTGTAGAGCTGATAATTTTGAACGTTTTTCATTGAGATAACAAATTCAAATGTTTGTATAGCTTATGGGACCCAACTACGGGGTCGTCAGTCCCTAAACTTACAAACTAGTTACGAACTAGGACGGTACAAATATCCATGCCCGAGGGGGGATTCGAACCCCCGACCGTAGTGGCCGAGCAGACCGTGACTGGAGCGCCTCAGTCCCCTCGGCCACTGCGGCTGGCTTGAGATAACAGACTTGTCTGTAGCTAGGGCAACGAGGAAAAGTAGTTGTGAAGAAATTTTTTAAATTTTTTATTTATTTATTTGGTTATTTAACCTGACCAGATTAGGGCCATAGGGCCCTCTCTTACATCTGATCAGAAATATCCTGGTCTAGCAAATTAAGGCCAACCTTTAAGTGTCTCTTGAACCATCAATAAAATTTGAATTAATTCTTCCTTTAACAATAGTGATGTAGCAAAGATTACTTTGCGTAACAAAGTAGATTGCATTTAACTTCACCTGCAGCATAGGGATGAGAACAACTGATGGTCTCACAGATGTAGGAAATACATGGGAAGCAGTGTCGCAATCTCAATATATTCTGTTCCAGGATAGTGACAAATTACAGTGGTCGAAATAATTTGAATTGAAATTTTGCTTGCAATAGCAAATTTATAGCTCCCTGATATTAAGTACAGATGTACTACCTAATTGAGACATAAGAAAATCTGTGTTGGACCGGGACTCTAACCCAGATTTCTCACTTTTCGCAAGCAGTCTCCTTACCTTTTGGTTATCCGAACAATTCGAGGAACAACTGAAATTTCTGTGTACCACAATGACCATATATACAAAGTCACCTGGACTCGTTCACCTCTAATGTCCTAGATATCATGTCAGATAGAAAGCAACAAAATCTTATAGGCTTGTACTATTGATACAATATTTAAGAACATTTGGTCTTTAAGTATGTAATAACATTGATTATTTGTAACCTCCTTTTGCTTTATACATACAATTTGTAATGGCCATCCAGAACTTCATTGAAGTTGCCTTTAATGTCTGCAATCAGTCACTCTCCTTTGTCCATATCACACACAAGCAATTTAGAAATCAATTGTAAATATAGTACCAAATATCTCTCTGTCACCAAATTCTGGCATGAATTTTATGTTTAGGAGTGCACTTATTTCCTTACATTGACTAATACGTGCAAAACATGGAAAGAAATTTATTTAACTTGCTTCAGAATGGTTTTACTCCAATATCTCACAGAGTATATCTCATTTTAAATTGGTGTCATGTACATTTTTCCAATCTGTATTTCACAAATAAAATTCTGGAAACTTCTTACTTGCTTTTTAACCAAACTGAGTACATAACTGATATGACCTCAATGAAGACTTCCTGAAAATATACTCCTTTTTACACATTATTTTGGCCTAGAAATGAATATTAAAGTGATCTTATTTGAACAGGATTGACTTATTCAGAAGTAGGAAGTATTTTCTTAGTGCGTTGAAAAATTAAGGGGGGCTTAAAAATATCTAAAGAATCTAACAAATCTATAAGTGTGTTTATAATCTCGTTTATAGAAATAGTACTTGATATTGCCGAGTAAGACTTTGCAATGCAAACATTACACAATCACTCAGACACACACACACACACGCCACCATGTCCGGCACCATACCTGGAGCGGCCAGACATGGTGGTTCTGTGTATTTCTTTTTCTGATAAAGACCATGGCCAAAAATTGAAGTTGAGTTACTGTGATTGTCTACTTTTCATGCCTTTCAGCAGCTCAGCGAGACTCTTTACGGTGAGTAGTGAAAATATTGTATTATTAAAGGCAGATTTTCTGATAAGTTACGACACTGAATGAACCCCCATCACCCTGTTGAACAGAAACACCACTTATTTTGTTTTATTTTGTCTCTTTTACTTACTCTTGTCACTCTCTGAAATATTTGTATCATAAATGTAACAATACTTTTTTCCTACTTAATTTAGGTTGGCCAAGGCAAGACATTGGATAGCGTAGAACCTATGTCACAGTCATATCTCGTAGAGCTGAGTGTCTTGGCTCCTGCTGGACAGGAAGCTATCGCAGAAGATATGCGTACTTTTGCTGAACAGTTACGACCTCTTGTTCAGCTTGAGAAACTAGATTACAAAAGACTGCAACATTTGCCATGAATATTTTACTTTTGGATGCAGACTTATTGTGGTAAGACAATTTAGTTAAATATGTAAATCGATATTGACATTTGTTCGTGGTAAGTGGTGTACCATAATATTTATAACAATAATGCACCTCTGTAATGTTCCTTTTTTGGTTGATAGTCATGAAGGTTCTGTGGAAAGTTGCTATCAAGTTTGATGTAATGTAGGGTCTCTCCTACCTTTCAAACTACACAGAAGTTCTTGTACAAACCTGGTAGGACTAAAACTCCTGGAAAAAGTATACTGATGAGAAATGACATAGCAGCATATTAGGGGATTATTATTATTATTTTTATTATTTCTTTTGTTGTAAATTTTTTATTCTACAGCAGAGTGTACTCTGTTTTGAAACTTTCCATTAAATTAAACTTGTTTACTGGATCAGGATTCAAATTTGGAAGCTTGCCTTTTGCAGTCTATACACCTCAGTAACAATCTTCTGCCTTTTGTGTATAGAATTTCTGTACAGTAACTTTTCTTCATGGAGCATTAGCCTTATGAGGCATGCATTCCTGCATGTTTCTCCATAATGTACCATTTATACTGTATATGTGGTATAATGTGCACAGAAACTTCTTGTCTGTACACTTCGTAACAACTTTATAATCTGCTAACTAAACTCGGCCATACTTTGCTGTGTCTCAGTCTGATATGAAATGAATGGGAAAGTAAATGAAAGTATTCATGAAAACATACTCATTGATCAAACACATCAATTCAATCAGTGCCCTGCCATGTGTTGCTGTAGATATGTGTTTTGAAAGGCAAGGAAGAAAAAAAATGATGATTACACAGGAAATTATAATTTACTCCACAGCCAGTTACTTGACAACATTTTTTTTTCCCCCTTTTCCTGTATCAACATAAAGATCAGATGATTTACCTACTCTAAAGCATGTACTGTATGGTTGCCTGTGGAACTAATGAAAGGACAGCAAGTTTTCTACATTCTGTTCATCTCCCCCCTCCTCTTCTATCTACATACATATCCCATAATCCCTCTAAGGTGTGTGGCATTTGTTACTTTGTAGCAATACTAATTTCCCTTTCTGTTCCACTCCCAGGTAGAGCAAGGGAAATATAAATGCTTTTATACCTCTCTATGAGCCCTAATTTCTCTGATTTTATCTTTGTGGTCTTTATGCAAATTTGGTTACAATGGAATTGTTCTGCAATCAGATTCAAATTCTGGCCCACTAAATTTCCACTAGTGTTTCTCGAAAAGAATATCCCCTTTTCTCAAGAAATTCCTATTTGAGTTCCTGAACCATCTCTGTAACACTCTCACATTGATTGAACCCACTAGTAACAAGCCCAGCACCCACCTCTGAATTGTTTCTGTCTTCCTAGGTTCGTTTAAGCAGCTACCAGTCACCAGATTCCAGATAACTGAGCATGCACAGAGCTGCCAGAAACTCAATAACGGCTTTGCACATGCTCAGTTTACTATAACCTGGCAACTGATAGCTGCTTAAATGAACAAACTGTAAATCAATCTTATGGAAATCCAAAACACATAAATAGTACTCAAGTAGGGGTCGCAGAAACATTGTGTACAAAATCTCCTTTGCTGATGAACCATATCTCTCCAAAATTCTCCCACTAAACCAAAGTCAACCATCCACCTTTCCCATGACTATCTTTAGGTAATCATTCCATTTCATATTGCTCTGCATTGTCACACCTAGATATTTTTTAAACAATGTGACTGTATCAAGGAGCACACTACTAATGCTGTAGACAACTATTGTGGGTTTGTTTTCACACACATCTGAATCACCTTACAGTTTAGAGTTAGCTGCCATCCCTCTGACCAACTAGAAATTTTGTCTATGTCATCTTGCATCATTCAGTGACGACTCCTATTCCTACATAATAGTATCATCTTCCTCCTTCACCTTCTAACCATTCCTTCTTAGTACCTCCACCTCTTCTCTCTAGCATGGAGTGCTGTGGTGCTGTAGTAACACAATGAACTCGCATTCAGGGGATAGTGGTTCAAATTCACCTGCGGCCATACAGGTTTAGAATTTCTATGATTTCCCTAAATCACTCCAGGCAAAATTCCAGAATGGTACCTTTGAAAGGACATGGCTGATTTCCTTACCAAAAATTCTGAGCGTGAGTTCCACTCTCAGTAATTTTTTCCAGTCTGTAAGTAACACATGTACCAAGTTTGGTGGAAATTGATCTAAGAGCTTAGATGATGTTCAACACATGCATATGTGGCATATACTGCAAGCATACATGTTTGCTGATTCACACAATAAGACATCCATAGTGGATGTAAAATGTATCTGTGGCACTCCGCTGTGTGGATTGGTAACAGATTTTGCCCTGTAGTTTTGATAATTGGCTGAATAAAACTGGGTATTCAAGTGTTGTGGATTACACATCATTTTCACCATGATTCCTTTCCTCATTACAGCAAAGTGGATAGCATAATAATTTTTGCCATGAAAATGCAGTGTTATCAAAATTACAAGTCAATTTACCAACTACTTTTCGAGTTTTTGGGGCACAAACATATGCAAGTGGTATTATTATAATTCTGAACTAAGTTTCATCAGACATCGTAAACATATTGATTTCATTTCAGTTCATTATTGACATTAAAACACATGAATTTAGTAAATTTTGCTTTGTCCAGCTGTTTTATCATCCATGCTTGCACAGTACCTAATTTACAGACACTAAAATCACAGTTTCTTTTAGAGCTGTAATCAATCCTTGTTTTTAGTGATCCATTGTACTGTTAAATTTGGTCATGTTTTCTTCCTGCTTGAATAAGTTTTTTAGCTGATAAAAACTTAAGATTTTTTTTAAATAAATGTGACAATTGTTTCAGTTATTTTTTCACATAGGCCAGAGGTACATTCCATCAAGAAAGACAGTCATAATTGTGTAAATACATTTCAGATACTTTTTCTCTTTCAGCTAGCTGTTTCATTAAAGTGGACATAAAAATAAGAGCTGGCCACAGTGGCCGAGTGGTCTGCGGCGCACCGTCACGCTATGCATGGCCGCTACAGTTGGGGGTTCGAATCCCCCCTCAAGCATGGATGTTTGTGTCATCTTTAATGTAAGGTAGTTTGTAAGTTTAGGGACTGATGACCCCACAGTTAAGTCCCTTAAGCTTAACAAACATTTGGAAAAAGAGAGAGAGAGAGAGAGAGAGAGAGAGAGAGAGAGAGAGAGAGAGAGAGAGAGAGAGAGAGAGAGAGAGATCATAGTTTCACTTTCATCATGTCCATAAAAATTTAGAAATGTCATACTATATGCAAGATACAATGTATTAATCCATGACAAATATTGTTTCTTATATACGACTGACTTTTTCAGGTTTTTAGGAGGAGGATCTTAATGAAGCTGCCTTCATCTTCTCATCATTTTTGAGTGTAAGATTGTGTATGTCTGCCTGAAGTGTAAAAGACAATGTTGTTTCGACATGACACCTATATCACCTTCAAGTCGAGCAAAGCAAATACATGACATATATAAAAATTGTAAATATACTAATATAACATGTACGTGTTGTATCTCAACAGTTAGCAGTATTACCAGCTGTATTGTTTGCAGAAATAAATTCTTGTATCTCAAGCTGTTAAATATATGTGTCTTTATTATTCCCATATAGTGTCAGCATGCAGTGTTCACTTCTCCCGAACCCATGTATTGTTTAAAAACTGATTAAACAGCTGTGGCCACATTAACTAACTCTGGTGCCTGGTTGGGAGTGAGAATGATGACAATTGGGTGGTGTGAGTGATTTCCTTAATTTTCAGAATGTGTTCGATTCCACCCTGGGGCATTTTGGCTTCTTGCAAAGGCAGGAGAAACTAGAGACACTGTGGGCAGCTGTAGGGAAACAAATACTGAACATAAACAGCTAGTTATTAATTCATTCAATTTGGACAAACATTTAGGTGCACTCTCATCATTGGTAGTGTAGTGTGTGATGTGCATGCACTGCCAGGAAGAGAGAACTATTTAGAAAAGTGATAGAGCTACTATGAATCACCAAAGAGAACTCAGTACTGCATGTTTCGGGGAACATATGAATGTACTCGCTACATAGCTGCTTCTGCTTCTGAAGTTGGTGCATAACAACAAACTAACAATGACCCTATGTGCCATGCCACTCGATTTTCTTTGTGAAATAAAAATGTTTGTAGCTTAAGTTTTGGTGCCACACACAGATAGATAGGTCTGCTATATCTAAATCATTCCATCTCAAGTCACCACACTTTAAATAAAATTTTTACCTCACCTTTTTAGATTTTGTTAAAATTTGGTATATCTCTAATGGGTGCTGAAACTATGAAAAATACCAAATATCAGTTTTGTATCTCAAACCGGTTGAAATTTGGCTATGTAAACTTGGCCAAAAAAAGCTTAAGGAGCTGCCATTATTTGAATACACAGAAACGGTGGAGGTATTCCGTGTGGGTAAATTTACTACAATGAACCGCTTCTCACATATATTTTATCAGACGAGTGGATAGCCAGACGGTTAATGAACGCAATGGGTGTGCATTCAAATCCCACTGGAGTGAATTAATTTTTTATTATTTAGACCTCTTGCAGGTAATATTTTAAATATTAATTCACTACAAATTTTGCAGTTGTAGGCTTTTATAGGTTTGGAGAAGATTCTATTTTATAATAATCTAATCTTTAATCAGACAGACAGACAGGTGTTCATAGTAATAATATTAAAAAGGGATATATTTTGTTTGTACTTGCTTCAACCACTACATGGTGTGTCTGTATTTTTCAGTATATGTCATAGGTCTACTTCAAAATTATTGATGTCATTGTTCACAAGCACATAATTGCTTTCTTTGCTTTGAAAGCGGTGTTATTGTAACTGATGCTGGACATTGTTATAGTGTTGATGATGCTTCCACAGGAGATGGATCAGAAGATTCAGAGATAATGGTGAGGTAAGCAGATGTCCAATACAGGGAAGACCAGTCTCTACTTGAGGAGAAGATGATGAAATGGCCAGAGTAGCCCAGACTGCCCGTTTTTCAAACATCCGGGAACTAAGGAGAGCTTCACATTTACCGGGCTCATCGAAAACTGCTCTCAGACGATTAAATGAATATGGAATCAGGTCCCGTCATGCTCTCATGTATTAACCATTACAACCATTATCTGACAATCAAGTCATGGACAGCCTGGCAATTGTGACTTACTGAGAAAATGTTGATCAGAGGAAAGTAATTTTCACCAATGAGTACAAAATTGAGTCCACAAGCAGAGGTTCAGTTCTTGTTTAACGCACAGATAGGCAACAATATGACACGCACTTCATAGCTACACGTGCTACATGCAGGCGCATAAATGTGAAATGTTAGGGCTGGATGCCTTATATGGGTGCAGGAACCTTAGAATGAATCCAATAAAAGTTCAATTCAGCATGCTATCAACATTTCCTTTAAAATATAATAATTCCTGGAGCTCAAATTTGGTACCACGAAGGACATCTCATTTACCAACATCATAATCATCCATCGCACACCAGCATTGGGATTCAGAACTGGCTCCAAAGGAGAGAGAATATTAGTCAGTGCTTACCGTGGCCTACAATGTCACCTGATCTCAGTCTCATAGAGAATGTATGGGCTAAACGCAAGAGAATGCCCCCTCAGGAGCGCAGCATTAATTTGCTGAGTAAGGGCTTGGTAAACCCGGGGTCCCGAGCTGTGGACTGTGCCGTGCCAACAGTCTGCCCCACCGTAAGCTCTGCGCGTGCTTCAATGACCATCGTTTGGGGCGACGGTGGAACATTGTACATTTCAGAGCCCGGGGATCTTGGCTTAATAGCCCAGGTCGTGAGGATGGTACAAACCTCTATAACAACCCCCTCAATCTCAAGGTGTGCTACGTGCTGAATAGATGGATGGCTGTTGAGGTTGAACAGTCACTAGCAAGCAACCTCAGTATCATGCCCCATAAAACTCTGAACATTGTCCAGGGTCTGATCCTTCACAGAGACTTACTCTCACAGTCCGACGACAAGCTTTGCGCCAACCTCCAGCGACAAGGTGTTCATTTTGTCTGGTGCGTTTACAGGGGTCCAAAAGATCAAAGGGTTGCCACCGGTGCTTTTATCGTGGCCTTCGAAGGCTTTTATCTTGGCCTTTGAAGGCAATACACTGCGTGAGAAGGTCAAGGTAATGATTTACCGGTGTGATGTGAAACCATATGTCCCTCCCGCTATGAGGTGTTTTAAGTGCTGGAAGTTCGGGCATATGTCCTCCTGATGTACTTCCAGCCCCACATGTCGAGAATGCGAACGGCCATCCCACCTGGACGCTCCATGCACTCCACATACTCTCTGTGTGAACTGTGGGCAGTACCACCCACCTTCCTCGCCGGTCTCTTCTGCTTCACATAAGGACGAAAAATAATGGAAATCAATACCCTGGACAAGTTGACTTACTCTGAGGCAAGAAGAAAATACGAGTAACTCCACCCCGTTCGTATGACAATAACATTTGCAACTCAAATGTTCAAATATTTGTATAGTCTATGGGACTTAACTATGGGGTCATCAGTCCCTAAACTTACAAACTACTTATGAACTAGGGTCCTACGAGCGGCTGGCGGAATTGGTGAAGGCTGCTGCCTTCGCACGCGGGGTGCAAGCAGAGCTGTCGATTTGTAGCATTGTTCCCAGGGTTGATCAGGGTCCTTTGGTTTGGAGCCGAGTGGAGGGTCTGAACCAGAGGCTTTGCCAACTCTGTGCCAGTCATAGATGCAGATTTCTGGATCTGCATTATCGGGTGGGGAATTGTAGGGTGCCCCTAAATAGATCAGAGGTGCACTACACTAAGGAAGCAGCTACTCGGGTAGCAGAGTACTTGTGGAGTGCACATGGGGGTTTTTTAGGCTAGGCGCTAACTCTGATGAGCACTCGCCTGTCAGCATTCAAACAGCGAATTCAGGCCATGTTCGGAACAAAAATTCGAGCATCAAAATATTAGCTGCGAACTGACATAGTATTAGAAAGAAGGTTACCGAATTTGCCGCACTGCATGGAAGTTATTGTGCTCAGATAGTTTTAGGCACCGAAAGCTGGCTAAATCATGATGTGGCAAGTTCAGAAATATTTAGCGAAGCGTGGAATGTATATCGGAAAGATAGATCGGATACAATTGGAGGAGGAGTGTTCATCGCTGTGGACAAAGATATTGTTTCTACTGAGATCGAAGTTGAAAGTAACTGTGAAGTTATCTGGGCACGTATAACAGGTCTAAAAGAAGTAAAGTTAATAGCTGGGTGTTTTTACCGGCCCCCCAGTGCTGCTGTAGCAGTTTTAGAATTATTCAAAGAAAGTCTACACCAGGTAGTGCATAGGTATCCGGGCCATGTAATATTAGTCGGAGGAGGCTTCAACCTTAAGAGTATATATTGGGACCTCGCTAGTTACATTTCAGGCGGTACAGACAAGCAGTCTTGCGAGCTACGTTTGGACACATTCTCCGAAAACTGTCTTGAGCAGTTAAACCGGCAACCCACACTCACTGGAAATATTCTAGACCTTATAGCCACAAACAGGCCTGACCTTATTAACGATGTCTGTGTAGAGACAGGAATTAGTGATCATGATATCGTCATAGCATCTATGGTGACCAAAGTTCATAAACCAATCAAGAAGGCTAGGAGCGTGTTTTTGTTGGGAAGAGCCGATAACCAAATGTTACAATCGCACTTAGAAAATGAATGGGCATCGATTAATTCCGGGACTATGGATGTAGAGGAATTGTGGACTATATTTAAGTGCATTTTTAATAAAGGGTTAGAGAAATATGTGCCAGTAAAGATAATTAAGGATGGAAAAGATCCACCGTGGTATAATAATAATGCCGCGAGAGACCACGAACACCAACTGCCGGCGTGGTGCAGGGGATAGCGTCATGGACTGCGGAGCAGAAGGTCGCCGGTTCAATCCCGCCCACTGGCAAAAATTTATTTCTTTGTAATTTACAATTCCAGAAGCTTCTACATCTTTCTTATGTTCACTTGTAAATTCTACTTGTTTCTTATGTTAACTGTTCTTCTAATTTCTGGTAAATTCTGTCTGTGTATAAATAGCAGAGCACTCTGCCTGAGAGGCAGTCAGTGCTGCGTGTATGTTGAGTTCGTAATAAACGTTCTTTCAGTATAAGTGCTGTGTTTAGTTGCCTTCGAAGTCAAGCCTGCTTCCATTGCAACGTGACATTGTTTGGTGGAGGAGCCGGGTACACTGTGCAACAGCTGCATCACCGTGGCTCTGATTAGGCAACGTAAAAGCCGTCGCTTACACGGACTGGAACCGGAATACAAGGGATACACCGAGTACATCCTTCCAAAAGTCCGTATTATCAGAAGAACGATGGAGACGAAACCAGCAATAAGACAGCTGCACATCAGACACCCGTCGGTGTTCTCTGGAGATGCTGGACAGGACCCCAACAAATGGCTAAAAGGGTTCGACCGAGTCGCCAAGTACAACAGGTGGGATCATACGATGTGCTTGGCCAACGTTTATTTCTACCTGGATGGAACAGCCCAGCAATGGTTCGAAAACAACGAAGACAAGTTGAATGACTGGGAGACGTTCCAAAAGGAACTTAAGAAGACGTTTGGAGACCGCCAGCGACAAATCCACTCAGCGGAAGAACAACTGAAGAACCGGGCCCAAAGACATGGTGAGCCGACACAGTCGTACATACAGAGCGTTTTGGCCCTGTGTAACATAGTCAACCCGAACATGACTGAAGCGGACAAAATCACGCACCTGATGAAGGGAATTGCAGAAGATATGTACCAAGCTCTTCTAAAAAAAGACGTCGCTACAACAGAAGAGTTCATCAAGTGGTGCCAGCGTATTGAAGAGATGCAACAAAGGAGGATTGGACGCAAGAAGTATGACAGACTCCCAAATGTAGTCCCTATGGCCGTTGTGGAAGACCAGCAGGACTTGGCTTCTCTCATACGACAAATCGTGAGAGAAGAATTACAACAGTGCATGGCAGCCAGGGCTATTAGACCGAGCAAGCATCAGATTATGGCCATGGATGTGAGCCCTGTAAGTCACGAGGTAGCCGACACCGCTGAGGACGAGGTATTTCAAACATTAGCTCCTGTCTGCCCCGTCAATCGCACCCAACGTGAAGAATGGCGTCGACCTGCTATGACTTATGCTGCAGCCGCCAAATGGCACCCCATGAACCGACCGACGCGACCACAGCCAACTCCCCCGGTAACTATGACGCCCCGCAGAAGAACAGACGTCTGGAGGACAGAAGACAACACACCACTGTGTTTCCACTGTGGACGCCCTGGACATGTCGTACGCTACTGCAGAGAGGAGGCGAGTATTCGATGATTATTTTGCCGCAAAACGTCAGCCGTCGGAGCAGTTCTATCCAAGGCAGTCACCTGCTGATGAGTTCAGTCGACCTATGGGAAGAAGCCCATCGCCGTATCCTAGACGAGGTCGCTCCGCGACCCGCCGCAGCCGTTCACCGTCGCTGTACAGAGGTACCAGCCGCTCCCCTAGCCGCCGCGCCCAGGAAAACTAAGCGAGGCGACCATCTACGGAGGTGAGGCCGCCACAGATGAAAATCCTCCATGGACGACAGTCGCCAAGATGTCGGAAAATCTCATCGACGGCCAACCTGTCCGGGCACTTGTTGATTCAGGAGCCTCTTTTTCTGTATTATCGGATAATTACCGCCGCACACTAAAGAAGACAATGTTCTGTGATACGGGAGCAACTGTGCTGAAGGTCGCGAATGGAAAGTACGTCCATCCAGCAGGAACTTGTGTCGCAAGAATAACCATCAACAACAGGATCCAGCCGTTTGAATTTGTCGTGTTAACAGAATGTAGTCACAATGTCATCCTCGGATGGGACTTCCTTCAGGCATCTTAAGCTATCATTGACTGTGGAAGGTCTGAGCTGCAAATTGAAGAAGTTGTTCCGCCAGATATACGTAGTACAGAAGTTTCTGGGAAGTTATTCGTCGTTGACAATGTGACGATACCGCCGTTGACAATGAGAAGAGTTGCAGTCAAACACAGATGACTGGTTAAACTGTGAAATTCTAGTTGATAGCAAAAAGTTTATCAGGCTCACAAAAGAAATTTACATACCAGCGGCTATCATAAGCATTACCGGTGGTCAAGGAGAGATTTGGATCACAAATTGTCACGAGCAGTCACAACTTATCCCCAAGGGAATGTGTATCGGGACAGCTGAACCAATCCAGGACGGTGAGCTCAACGTCATCAATGAACACCCATGCCCTGCTATTAGTACAGACAAGACGCTGGAGGAAACAAACGTGGAACTGCCAATAGGGCCTGGACTGACCAAGGAACAACGCCAGCGGGTGTTAGGTATACTACGCCAATTTTCGGGTGCATTCACACCTCAGCAGGGGAAAAGTCAGACGAAACGGCCCATGATAAAGCACCGTATCAATACTGGGGACCATCCGACAATTAGCCAGCGTTCGTATAGAGTGTCGCCAGCTGAAAGACGGATAATTCGGGAGGAAGTGGAGAAGATGTTGCGAGATGACATTATTCAACCTTGGGAGAGTCCTTGGTCGTCTCCGGTGGTCCTTGTAAAGAAGAAGGAGGGCATGTGGCGATTCTGTGTCGACTATCGGCAGCTGAACAGTTTCACAAAGAAAGATGTCTACCCATTGCCGCGTATTGATGACACCTTAGACTGCTTGAAAGGAGCTACATACTTCTCTACTATGGACATGCAGACAGGTTACTGGCAAATCGAGGTTGACGTAGCTGACAGGGAGAAGACGGCTTTTATTACACCTGACGGTCTCTATGAATTTAAAGTAATGCCATTTGGATTATGTAAAGCTCCAGCCACATTCGAACGCATGATGGACAACTTGCTTCGACACCTTAAGTGGACGACGTGTCTCTGCTATTTAGATGACATTGTCGTTTTCTCGAAAACATTTGAAGAACATCTGAGTCGCCTGTCAACTGTGTTGAAGTGTTTTCAGGCTGCAGGTCTCCGCCTCAATCCAAAGAAATTCCTCTTCGTCGCCAAAGAGATAAAAATCCTGGGGCACCTAGTCAACGGAGATGGTGTCCGTCCTGATCCAGATAAAGTAAACGCAGTCACAGAATTTCCAACTCCTCAGCATATTCGTGATGTGAGAAGTTTTCTCGGGCTGTGCTCATACTATCGATGTTTCATAAAAGGATTTTGTAACAAGGCACGTCCATTACAAGAACTTCTGCAGGGAGACGCCGAATTTTACTGGGATGAGACAAAAGAAAGAGCTTTCCGAGCACTTAAGGAAGCTCTAACTTCCGCACCAGTGCTAGCCTTGTACGACGAGAATGCAGAAACTGAACTTCACACAGACGCAAGTGGCTATGGGATTGGTGCAGTGCTTGTACAAGTTCAGGAAGGTGCTGAAAAAGTGATAGCCTATGCGTCAAGAGTACTCTCAAAGTCCAAGATAAACTACTCTACAACTGAAAAAGAATGTCACGTGGTTATCTGGGCTATCAACAAGTTCCGGCCGTATTTATTCGGCAAACCATTCACCGTCGTGACAGACCACCATTCTTTGTGTTGGCTGACTAGCTTGAAGGATCCATCAGGTCGACTAGCAAGATGGGCACTAAGACTCCAAGAGTACAATGTCACAGTGGTATTCAAGAACAGGCGCAAACACAAGGATGCCGACTGCCTTTCGAGGAATCCATTAGTGGAACACAACAGCATTAATGAAATTTCAGCTCTCACTGAATTAGATGACGTTACAGCTGAACAGAGGGAAGATCCAACACTATTAAAAATGATAGAGGCCTTGGAGAAAGGAGAGCCGACCAATGGAGAGTTCCAACTTATAAACGGAACATTGTACAAGAGCAACTACGATCCACTGGGCCCCAAATGGCTACTTGTTGTTCCAGCTCATCTCCAGCCAGCTAATCTCAAATATTTCCATGATGCTCCAATATCCGGTCATCTGGGATTCGTGAAGACCCTAGACAGAATCAGATGCAGGTATTACTGGAAAGGTCTCTACCGATCTGTCAAGCACTATGTGAGTCACTGTAAAGAGTGCCAGCGACGGAAGCATGTGCCGCAATTACCTCCAGGACATCTCATACCGATTCCGCCGGCAGCAGCTCCAATCCACCGAGTTAGGATCGATCTTTTAGGGAGGTTCCCGAAGTCGACAACCGGTAACCGTTGGATAATAGTCTGCACTGACTACCTCACACGCTACGCTGTCACCAAACCTGTGCCGACTGCAGAAGCTCCAGAGATCGCAAAATTCCTTGTAGAAGACATTATTTTGAAGCATGGAGCACCACGTGTCATGATATCTGATCGTGGAAAAGTATTCCAGTCAAAACTAGTATCAGAGGTAATGTCATGGTGCAACATTGTCCACAGAATGACAACTGCATACCATCCTCAGACAAATGGTCTTACAGAACGTTTTAACAAAACGTTAGCCGACATGCTGTCAATGTACGTCGATGTTGAGCAGAAGGATTGGGATACAATTCTGCCAGTCGTGACATTTGCTTACAATACCACAAGACAAGACACCACAGGCTTCACTCCGTTTTTCCTGCTCCATGGCCGTGAAGCTGAGACGACAATGGATACGCTGTTCCCGTTCCAACCGGAAGACACTCAGAATGACTATGTTAAACAGCTCATTACCAGGGTCGAAGAAGCAAGACAGCTGGCTCGCATACGGACACTGGATGCCCAGGAGAAGTACCATCAATGGTATAACGACAAGCACCGACCTGTTGTGTACAGCCCAGGAGATCTGGTATGGATTTTTACCCCTGTACGGAAGGTTGGACTGTCAGAAAAGTTATTGAAGCGATACTTTGGTCCGTATCGTGTCATACGCCGCCTGTCAGACGTCAAATACGAAGTTGAGGATTATGAGCCGTCGTCGAAACTTCAAAAACGAAGAGACATTGTTCACGTCCTGCGCATGAAGCCTTACTACGATCCTGAAGAGCAGGTAGACAACAATAGCTTCTTGTTCAAGGACTTTAAGGACGGTAATGTTCCTGATGAAGCCACGACAGGAACGTCTGCCGTCAATAATCGCGGAGAAGGGAAGGATTCTCTTGAACTGGCATACAGAGGACCCATGTCACGGTCAAGATCCAGGAAATTGCAGCTGGCTCCACAGGGATCATAACAGCGGGTCGCTGTTTCTCCAGGAGAGGGAGCAATGCCGCGAGAGACCACGAACACCAACTGCCGGCATGGCGCAGGGGATAGCGTCACGGACTGCGGAGCAGAAGGTCGCCGGTTCAATCCCACCCACCGGCAAAAATTTATTTCTTTGTAATTTACAATTCCAGAAGCTTCTACATCTTTCTTATGTTCACTTGTAAATTCTACTTGTTTCTTATGTTAACTGTTCTTCTAATTTCTGGTAAATTCCGTCTGTGTATAAATAGCAGAGCACTCTGCCTGAGAGGCAGTCAGTGCTGCGTGTATGTTGAGTTCGTAATAAACGTGCTTTCAGTATAAGTGCTGTGTTTAGTTGCCTTCGAAGTCAAGCCTGCTTCCATTGCAACGTGACAATAATGTTATAAAGCTGCTGAGAAAGCAAAGGCTGTTGCACTCTCAATTAAAGAAAGAACACGCAAATGACAGGCAAAAGTTAGTAGAGATTCATGCGTCTATAAAAAGATCGATGCGCGAAGCATACAATAATTATCACAGCCATACCTTAGCAAAAGATCTTTCCAAGAACCCGAAAAAATTCTGGTCTTATGTAAAATTGATAAGCGGGTCAAAGCCCACTGTCCAGTCACTCGTTGATCATTCCGGGGCAGTAATAGAAGAAAGCAAACGGAAAGCTTAAGTTCTAAATTTAACCTTTAAGAAATATTTCATGCAGGAGGACCGCACAAATGTACCATCATTTGATCAACATACTAATTCCGAAATGGGGGACATAGCAATAGGTATTTCCGGTGTAGAGAAGCAGCTGAGAGAGCTAAATACAAAAACGTCTGCTGGTCCAGATGGAATACCAGTTCGGTTTTACAAAGACTATTCTGCGGCATTGGCCCCCTACTTAGCTTGCATTTATCGCAAATCTTTAATTCAGCGCAAAGTTCCTAGTGATTGGAAAAAAGCGCAGGTGACTCCCATTTATAAGAAAGGAAAGAGAACTGACTCTCACAATTACAGGCTAATATCGTTGACATCAGTTTTATGTAGAATTTTAGAGCATATTCTCAGTTCGAATATAGTAAATTTCCTTGAAACAGAAAAGCTTCTTTACATGAATCAGCACAGGTTTAGGAAACATCGTTCATGTGAATCTCAGCTTGCCCTTTTCTCACATGACATCTTGCGAGCCATGGATGAAGGGCAACAGGCAGATTGTGTTTTTCTCGACTTCAAAAAGGCGTTCGACACGGTACCACACTGCAGACTGCTAACGAAGATACGAGCTTATGGAATAGGTTCACAGATTTGTGACTGGCTGGAAGACTTCCTAAGTAATAGAACGCAGTACGTTGTTCTCGATGGCGAGTGTCCATCAGAGACTAGTGTATCGTCAGGCGTGCCCCAGGGGAGTGTGATAGGACCGCTATTATTTTCTACCTATATAAATGATCTGGTGGACAGAGTAAGTTGTAATTTGCGGCTGTTTTCTGACGATGCTGTGGTGTATGGGAGGGTGTCATCTGTAACTGACTGTAATAGCATACAGGATGACTTACACAAAATTTCTAGTTGGTGCGAAGAATGGCAGCTAGCTCTCAATGTAGAAAAATGTAAGGTGATGTGCAAGAGTAGAAAAAACAATCCCATAATGTTCGAATACAGCATTAGTAGTGAGCTTCTTGATGCTGTCGCGTCGTTCAAATATCTAGGCGTAACATTGCAGAGCGATATGAAAGGGAACGACCATGTAAGGACAGTTCAAAGTAAGGCGGACAGCCGACTTCGGTTTATTGGGAGAATTTTGGAAAGATGTACTTCACCTGTAAAGGAGACCGCGTATAAAACGCTTGTACGACCACGTCTTGAGTATTGCTCAAGTGTTTGGGACCCGCAGTAGATCAGTTTAAAGGAAGACAAAGAGGCGGTTCAGAGGCGAGCAGCTAGATTTGTTACCAGTAAGTTCGACCAATGCGCGAGTGTCACGGAAATGCTCCGGCAACTCGATTGGGGTCGCTGGAAGAAAGACGGTGTTCTTTTCGTGAATTTCTGTTAAGTAAATTTAGAGGGCCGGAATTTGAAGCTGAGTGTAGTACGAACTTACTGCCGCCTACTTACATTTTGCGTAAAGATCACAAAGACAAGATAAGAGAAATTAGGGCTCGTACGGAGGCATATAGGCATTCTTTTTTTCCTCGTTCCATTTGAAAGTGGAATAGGAAAGGAAATGCCTAGTAGTGGTACAGTGTACCCTCCGCCACACACTTTACGGTGAATTGCGGAGTATGTATGTAGATGTAGATCACTGGGGACACTGACCCCCACCCGCCAGCTGGAGAAGGAACAGCCTTCTCTACCTGCTCTAGCTCGGAAGGGGTCCCTCGGAATGCTCTTTAAAAGTGCCATGGAGGACCCCGCCAACGGCTGGGTGGACCCCAATGCTGCTGGTCGTAGGGCTTTCCAGTCCTTATTAGGCTCTGAAGCCACAACAGAGAAGCCTTCCCTTGAAGCCGAAGGGTCAGCGAGAATCCAACAGGACCAAGAAAATGAAGAAAAAAAAGACACTTATGTGGCTTAAAAGCCACAATCTCTGACATCATCTACTTCAGAACATGAAGTGGAGACCCACAAATCTGCTGAGGATCTGGCCCTAACCCGCTCACTAGAACCGATGGTTCTAGACCCTGTTGGGTCGGATGTCTTCGTGAAAGGTGATCCAGAAATTTAAATCCTTTTATCACCTTTATCATGGCCTTTCAGAAAAAACTAAATTCTCCTGTGGAATTGTGGCAGATTTTTCCACCATTGGAAACCATTGGTTTCCTGCCGACCAGACCCCAGCACTTTGGGAATATCGGGACTACTATAGAAACCGGACTGACTACAACCAGGTGTCTGGTGTCGTTTGTATTTAGTCCTCACCACTGTCCCCAGTGCTGTTGTGACTCTCCAAACGACTCTGGAGGCAGTGGCTGTTCGCATACGGACAACTCAGGAACTCACAATCCGTTCCATCTACCTTCCGCCAGATGAGGCTATAGCTTTGACAGATATTGCTGCCTTAGTCGCTCAGCTTCCTCCATTATTCCTCCTTTTGGGGGATTTTAATGCTCACCACCCTTTGTGGGAAGGGACATACACCACAGGTCGTGGTAGGGACATAGAGGCCTTTTGGCACAACATGATGACTGCGTTTTGAACAAGGGTGCCCCCACACATTTTAGTGTTGTGAGTGGCACATATTCTGCCATAGACTTGTCCCTATATAGCCCCAGCATTCTTTTGCATGTTAATTGGAGGGCCCAAGATGACTTATGTGACAGCCACCATGTCCCCATGTTTCTGTTGCTCCCACAGTCTCAGCCTACAGACCGACTGCCCCGATGGTTCCTCCATCGAGCTGACTGGCCATCTTATATCTCATCTACTGTGCTTCCAGATCAGTTTCCTGTTGATGTTGCTGTTGGTGAGGTTACTGCTGCCATAATTTCCACCACTGAAGCCACCATCCTATGCACGCCTGGACCACTACAGCGTAGAATGAAACTTTCACTCTGCAGCGGAGTGTGCACTGATATGAAACTTCCTGGCAGATTAAAATTGTGTGCCGGAACTGGGACTCGAACCTGGGACCTTTGCCTTTCGCGGGCAAGCACTCACCGACTGAGCTACCCCGACACGACTCACGATGCCGCCTCACAACTTTACTTCCGCCAAAGGCAAAGGTCCCAGGTTCGAGTCCCAGTTCCGGCACACAATTTTAATCTGCCAGGAAGTTTCACTACAGCGTAGTCTGTGCCATGGTGGACGCCAGAGATTGCTGAGATCACTGGAGAGCGCTTCAGCGCCATTGGCACCACCCTTCCGCAGAGTATGAGATCGCATTTAAGTGTCTCCGGGCCCAAGCATGACCATTGGTTCTCGTGCCTCGGTCCCAGGTCCAGCGCATTTATAGGTACCATGAGTCAGCTTTCACTGTCTCTGCATCCAAGGTACTCTCTGTACCAACCCATCCACCATCGCTGCTCTCTAACGGCAGCTTACAGTGCCGACTTTCATGCCATAAAACAGCGAGTCAAGCAAAAGCCATTGTCGTTATGCATACGTTGCCAGGAGTTATATAATGCACCCTTTAGCGACCGGGAATTCCACAGTACCCTTGCTGCATGCCCTGATACATCGCCTGGACCTGACCGAATTCGTAGCCAGTTCCTCAGCAATCTGTCAATGCACTCCAAACAAACTGCTCGCCCTGTTAAATTGTCTATGGGCCAACAGCATCTGCCCATCCCAGTGGCAGGATAGTGTCATCGTCCCAGTGATAAAACCAGGTGCTGATCCGCTGGCGGTCGATACTTACCACCCAATCAGCCTTCCTAATGTTCTGAGCAAGCTGTTTGAACAGATTGTGAGTTGGTGACTCATGTGGATCCTTGAACACCGGGGCCTCCTGGCCCCACAGAAGGGTGACTTCCATCAAGGCCACTCCACTATAGACAACCAATGGCTCTGGAGTCTGCTATCCGTATCGCTTTTACTCAGTGTGAGCACCTTGTCGCGGTCTTTCTTGACCTCTATGACACCACCTGGCACCATCCCATCCTTGCAACATTGTACGATTGGGGCTTACGAGGTTCACTCCCGATCTTCATACAAAATTTCCTTTTGCGCCACACTTTTCGGGTTCAGGTTGATGCATCTCTTATCCTAACCCAAGTGCAGGAGAACGGTGTCCAACAGGGCTCTGTCATTAGTGTACCCCTGTTTTTTATAGCTTGCTTCAGGGGTGGGGTCTTCTATTTCATCTTCTTTTTTTTGCTGACAACTTCAGTGTGTATTTTCGGTCTGCCAGCATTGGAGTCACTGAAAGGTGTCTGCAGGGAGCCATCCGAAAGGTGCAGTGCTGGGCCTTAGCCCATGAGTTCCAGTTCTCTGCAGCCAGGGTCATGCACTTCTGTCGTTATCGGACCGCACACCCGGAACCCGAACTGTACTTATATGATGATTTGCTTTGAGTTGAAAAGACACACCACTTTCTGGGCATGCTCTTTGATGACTAGCTCACTTGGGTGCTGCACATGTGACACCTGAAGCGTAAGTGCCAGAGCTACTTAAATATTCTTTGCCATCTCAGCCACACTGTTTGGGGGGCTAGCCGTTCAACCCTTATGCAGCTCTATAAGGCACTAGTGCAGTCACATATCAACTATGGGAGCTTGGTTTATGGTTCTGGAGCTCCGTCAGCATTGCAGATTCTTGATCCCATCCTTCACGGTTGGGTCCATCTCACAACAGGGGCTTTCCATACAAGCCCTACATCAAGCCTCCTTGCTGAAGCTGGGATCCCTCCCTTGTAGTTTCACCACTGACAACCATGCAAATCATAGACTGCTCTTTCCAGCTGCTGCCCCTCCCATACCATCTCGGCCCTCAGGGGCTCAGCATTCATTTACTGAGTATGGGCTTGGAAAACCCAGGGTCCTGAGCTGGGGACTAGTAAGCACCACCAGTCCTCTAGACACCATAACCTCTGGGCACACTTCAGTGACCACCAAGTGGCGCGACGGTGGAACATTGTGTGTACCATGGAATAAGGATGTTGGCTTGACCGCCCGGATCGTGAGGATGGTACAAATCTCTCTCTCTCTCTCTCTCTCTCTCTCTCTCTCTCTCTCTCTATATATATATATATATATATATATATATAGAAAACAGATGACTTACCAAAAGGACCGGCTCGTCGATAGAAACAAATAAAATAAAAAATAAATAAAATCAACTTCTTTGCTTTCTACCGTTCTACAGTATGTCTGCCTAAGTGTACTTGCGTCTGTGTAAATGTGTGGGTGGGTGTGTATTTGTTTACCCTCTTTTTTTCCCCCCAAGGTAAGTCTTTCCTGTCCCGGGATTAGAATGACTCCTTATCCACTCCCTTGAAACCCTCATCATTTCCTTTTCCCTCTCCTTCCCTTCTGCCTGACGAAGCAGCTAGGCTGCGAAAGCTTGTATGTGTGTTTGTGTGTGATTTTATTTATTTTATTTGTTTCTATCGACGAGCCGGTCCTTTTGGTAAGTCATCTGTTTTCTATTTTTATTTTTATTTTTGTTTATCCCACCGGGAAAGTTTCCCTCTATAATTTTCGTTTCATCAATATATATATATATATATATATATATATATATATATATATATATATATATATATATATATATATATATATATATATACAACGATTATTAAGACGAAAAATTCCTAGCAGGAAAAATAAAATATAAAAAATAGACGAAGATTACTCACCAGGCGAAGGAGCACAGGTGTGACAGCATCACAAATAAATAAATGAATACACACACACACACAATCGCAAGCTTTCGCAACCCAGTTGCGTCTTCAGGCAGTAGGGAAGGAGAGGGAAAAGGAAATGATGAGGGTTTTAAGGAAGGGGGTAAGGAGCCATTCCAATCCCGGGAGAGGAAAGACTTACCTTGGGGGAAAAAATGGAGGGTAAACAAATGCACACATGCCCACACATTCACACAGACACAAGTACACCTAGGCAGACATACTGTAGAAAGCAAAGAAGTTAAGTTATAGAAGTTAAGAAGTTAGACAGAGATACCACTTGAGGCAGAGGCTCTGTCCAGAGAACTGATGCAAAGATGTTAAGAAGGTGGGTGGGAATTCAAATTTAGCGGAGGTTGAGACCAGGTGGGCAACGGGAAGAGAGAATATGCTGAAGGGCTAGTTCCCATCTCCGGAGTTCTGAAGGATTGGTGTCAGTGGGAAGTATCCAGATAACCCGGACGGTGTAGCACTGTGCCAAGATGTGCTGGCCGTGCACCAATGCGTGTTTAGCCACAGGGTGATCCTCGTTACCAACAAACACTGTCTGCCTGTGTCCATTCATGCGAATGGACAGTTTGTTGCTGGTCATTCCCACATAGAACGCTTCACAGTGCAGGCATGTCAGTTGGTAGATCACGTGGGTACTATCGCAAGTGGCTCTGCCTTTGATCGTGTACACCTTCCGGGTTACGGGACTGGAGTAAGTGGTGGTGGAAGGGTGCATAGGGCAGGTTTTACAACGGGGGCGGTTACAAGGGTAGGAGCCAGAAGGTAGGGAAGGTGGTTTGGGGATTTCATAGGGGTGGACTAGGAGGTTACGGAGGTTAGGTGGGCGGCGGAAAGACACTCTCGGTGGAGTAGGAAGGATGTCATGAAGGACGGATCTCATTTCGGGGCAGGATTTAAGGAAGTCGTATCCTTGCTGGAGAGCCACATTTAGAGTCCACTCCAGTCCCGGAAAGTATCCAGTGACAAGAGGGGCACTTCTGGGATTCTTCTGTTGAAGGTTCTGAATTTGGGGGGATGAGGTAGTAGCTCTGGCAATTTGTTTCTCTACCAGATTAGGAGGATAGCCGCGGGATGTGAAAGCTGTTAATAGGTTGTTGGAGTACTGGTTCAGAGCTTCAGGACTGGAGCAGACTCGTTTGCCACGAAGACCTAAGCTGTAAGGAAGGGAACGTTTGATATGGAATGGATGACAGCTATCATAATGATAGCTGTCATCCATTCCATATCAAACGTTCCCTTCCTTACAGCTTAGGTCTTCGTGGCAAACGAGTCTGCTCCAGTCCTGAAGCTCTGAACCAGTACTCCAACAACCTATTAACAGCTTTCACATCCCGCGGCTATCCTCCTAATCTGGTAGAGAAACAAATTGCCAGAGCTACTACCTCATCCCCCCAAATTCAGAACCTTCAACAGAAGAATCCCAGAAGTGCCCCTCTTGTCACTGGATACTTTCCGGGACTGGAGCGGACTCTAAATGTGGCTCTCCAGCAAGGATACGACTTCCTTAAATCCTGCCCCGAAATGAGATCCGTCCTTCATGACATCCTTCCTACTCCACCGAGAGTGTCTTTCCGCCGCCCACCTAACCTCCGTAACCTCCTAGTCCACCCCTATGAAATCCCCAAACCACCTTCCCTACCTTCTGGCTCCTACCCTTGTAACCGCCCCCGTTGTAAAACCTGCCCTATGCACCCTTCCACCACCACTTACTCCAGTCCCGTAACCCGGAAGGTGTACACGATCAAAGGCAGAGCCACTTGCGATAGTACCCACGTGATCTACCAACTGACATGCCTGCACTGTGAAGCGTTCTATGTGGGAATGACCAGCAACAAACTGTCCATTCGCATGAATGGACACAGGCAGACAGTGTTTGTTGGTAACGAGGATCACCCTGTGGCTAAACACGCATTGGTGCACGGCCAGCACATCTTGGCACAGTGCTACACCGTCCGGGTTATCTGGATACTTCCCACTGACACCAATCCTTCAGAACTCCGGAGATGGGAACTAGCCCTTCAGCATATTCTCTCTTCCCGTTGCCCACCTGGTCTCAACCTCCGCTAAATTTGAATTCCCACCCACCTTCTTAACATCTTTGCATCAGTTCTCTGGACAGAGCCTCTGCCTCAAGTGGTATCTCTGTCTAACTTCTTAACTTCTATAACTTAACTTCTTTGCTTTCTACAGTATGTCTGCCTAGGTGTACTTGTGTCTGTGTGAATGTGTGGGCATGTGTGCATTTGTTTACCCTCCATTTTTTCCCCCAAGGTAAGTCTTTCCTCTCCCGGGATTGGAATGGCTCCTTACCCCCTTCCTTAAAACCCTCATCATTTCCTTTTCCCTCTCCTTCCCTACTGCCTGAAGACGCAACTGGGTTGCGAAAGCTTGCGATTGTGTGTGTGTGTGTATTCATTTATTTATTTGTGATGCTGTCACACCTGTGCTCCTTCGCCTGGTGAGTAATCTTCGTCTATTTTTTATATTTTATATATATATATATATTTAAAAAAAAAACTTCAATCCCACGGTGTGCTACGTGCTGATGGGACGCATGGCTAAGATGAACAGTCGTTAGCAAGCAACCTCTGGGGACATTGCCGAACCTTTGTTGTATAAGGCTTACCTAGGCATGAGGAGTTCTGTCTAGGTGGACCCATAATTTCCTAGCTACTTGTGGGACCGAGATGGAGCTTTCAAAAAAATTTTCACCTCCTAGTGGGATGGTTGTACCACTGGGGGGTACCAACACCCAACCAACCAAGAGAGCTAGGGTAGCCAGTCCTCCAAATACGGCACAGCAGAAGAAATGTGTCAATTATAGTAACAGAACACACACTGCTCCACAGTATGTGTTTATTATTGTTAAGAGAAAGGAGGGTACCTATGAATAGTTATCCCCTTTCTACATTCAAAAAAGGACTAGAGGGAATTGCTTGTGTAATGGGACCTTGTTGGTTGAAACATCTGCTACCCAACAGGCAGTCAACCTCCAGAAGGCTAAACGCCTCGACGAATACGCCATTGAAACTGAACTACATAACACCCTCAGTTATAGCAAAGGCGTTGTTACTTGTAGGGATTTGGTGGGCATTCCGACTGAAGAGCTAAAGGTTGAGTGGGCTCCAGAGGGTATTGTTGATGTCCAACCCATCATGAAAAGGGTGGATAGGGAGTTAGTAACATCCGACTCCTTTATCCTCACCTTCAGCAGACCAAAACTCGCAGAATATGAAAAAGGCAGGTTTCCTACAGTTAAAAGTAAGGCCCTATGTTTCGACCCGATATGTTGCTTTAAGTGCCAGCTGTTCGAGCATACCACCCTCGGTTGTAAGGGAGAAGCTACTTGCGGGAACTGTGGTAAGTCGGCTCATGATGGCATAGATTGCTCACCACCTCCAAAGTGTGTGAACTGCTCTGGGGAACACCCAGTTTGGAGTAGGAACTGCAGTGTCTGTTTGGAAGAAAGGAAAGTGAAGGAAATAAAAAGGATGAAGTGGATTTCCTGTGGCGAAGCCAAAAAGATCTTTAAGACTATGCAGTCGACTTCCTTTGTCACCTCTTTTGCTGCCACCGTTCAAAAGCCAGTTTCCAAGGCCGATGTTTGTATGCAAACAGAGGTTGCTAGCATACACTTGCTCGTGTCAGTGCATGTGCAATGCGGCAGGTGTATCCGCTTCAGTAGTTCTCCCAAAAACGGTGGATCAGGGTACCACTACTGACATTGCTGAGCTCCTATCACCCTCCATGCCACAACCCAGTCCCAAACCCAGTTAATCTACCACACCACCTTTTGAAACAGCCAAAAAGCAAGCAAAGGCTAAAAAGGTCAAAGAAAGGACTGAGCTGAAGACGGTAAGCACAAAGTCAGATCAGTGATATCATTATGCTTGACATACCATGTGATTCAGCTCCAGAGCCTATGGAGTTCAATGTTCCTCAGGGGCAATCAACCCGATCCAAAACAGACCTTCCTCAGGGGCAAACATCTCGCCCCAAGAGTGATCCTTCACCCATTATGGGCTCCCAGTCCCGTCAGAAAGAGAGGGTGAAAATTAAACCACTGTGATAGGTGGCTTCCATATTACAATGGAACTTGCAGGGATTTAGGACAGACGTGGGGGAACTACAGTTATTATCTCAGGGACGACCACTGTGCATCTGTCTCCAGGAGACGAATTTCAAGCCTTCAAATACCCCTGAGATATGTGAATATGTTCCCCACAGAAAGGACGACATTAGTGGAGAGAGAGCTAGAGGGGGAGTCACTGTTTTCACCAACACAGCCTGCCACTTTGAAACCATACCTCTCAACACTAACCTACAAGCAGTTGTAGTGTCAGTGCATATGCAACACCGACTGACTGTATGCTCCCTGTATTTGCTGCCACATGATGTGCTGAATGGAGAGGCACTGGAAGACCTTCTTACACAGGTTCCCCACCCATTCCTTCTCTGTGGGGAATTGAATGCACACAACATGCTTTGGGGCTCTATCACCAACTGCCCCAGGGGTAGAGCAGTTGAGAGGCTTCTCTTGTCTTCAAGTGCTATCTTCCTAAATACAGGTCAGAGCACATACTTCTGCGCTGCAATGGAGTCGTTCTCTGTTACTGACCTGTTGCTCTGCTCTCCAGCCTTTACCCACACTATTTAACAGGAAGTGGACTATGATCTGCATGGTAGTGATCACTTCCCCATTTAGATTCACCTTCCAGAGAGAGTAGAACACAAAAGACAGCCGCCTCAATGGATACTTCGCAGGGCAGACTGGGAACTTCGACTTGCCGAATTTGAACCCCATGACAACGTCCAGGAATGGGTCACATTACCGGTTAGATCCACTACGCTGCCACTGTGTCAATTCCACGGTCAGTAGGGTGACCTAAACGGCATCCAGTCCCTTGGTGGAATGATGATTGCCGTTCTGCCATTAGGGTCATACAGGCGGCTCTGTGTCGTTTCAAGTGTAGACTGACTGCAGCAAACCTCACAGCCATTTGGGTGGTGAGGGCCAAGTGTCGCCGAATTATTCGAGAGAGTAAGAAGAGGTCATGGGAACAGTTCCTAAATTCAATTAACTGTTCAACTAAGAGTTCCATTGCATGGGAGGCCATTAGGAGGATATCAGGAAGAGGTAGCATGTGTCCAGTAGCTGCTGTGATGGGTAATGGGAGTCTCCAGAACTACCCATGAGACATTGCCCAGACCATGGGGCCCAATTTGCTACAGTAACTGCTTTTATGTGCCACCGGGTGGCTGCTGAGAGGGAAATTTTGGACATCCGGTGCAGCAATAATGAAAAGTATAACTGCCCCTTTTCAATGTAGGAGATGGACTCTGCATTGTCTGTGGCCCGTGACACATCCCCAGGTCATGATGGTATCCATTACAGCATGTTGTGACACCTCACAAGGCAGAACAAAGACATTATCCTCAATCTTTTTAATGTCATCTGGGCATCAAGCCAATTCCGTGACTCATGGAGAGAGGCTACTTTAATTCCTATTTTAAAACCCAGGAAAGACCACACCAGCCCAAGAAGTTACCGTAGTGTTGCTCTTACCAGCTGCATGAGAAAGACCTTAGAGTGGACGCCTTGTCTGGATGCTGGAATCCAGGCAGCTACTCAGCCGCTTTCAGTGTGGGTTCAGGAGATATTGCTCCACCTTTGATAACCTGGCCTTCCTGGAGGCGGCTATACAACAGGCTTTCCTGCGCAGGCAACATCTTTTGGGTATATTTTTCAATCTTGAAAAGGCCTATGATACTACTTGGCGGTATCTTATCCTAAGGCAGTTCCACAAATGGGGTTTTCGTGGTTGTTGTCTTCCCCATTTTATTCAGTCCTTCCTTTCCCCTTGTTATTTTAGATATCGGGTCTGTGACATCCTTTCTGATCGCTTTGAGCAGGAGAACGGAGTCCCTCAGGGTAGTGCCTTAAGCTTGACCTTGTTTGCAATAGCTATTAACAGTATTACATCTGTTGTGAAAAGTCATGTGCAATGTTCTATATTTGTGGATGACTTCTCTGTCTTTTGCTCTTCATCCAATCTGGTAACAACTACACGACAGTTGCAGTTAACTCTTCAGCGGCTGGATGAATGGACAGGGATGACTGGTTTTAAGTTTTCAACAGAGAAGTCTGTGTGTGTACTTTTTTTAACCATTCATGTACTGTTTTTAATCTACCTGAACTACAGATGAAGGGCTCTATGCTGCATTTTAAAGACATAGTGAGGTTTCTGGCCCTCACTTTAGAGTCTAAGCTCACATGGCTGACTTGAAGACACAGTGCCTCAAAGCACTGGCCATTTTAAAGCGTCTTAACCACACTTCTTGGGGAACAGACAGAACATGTTTGCTCCGGTTTTACAGTGCCTTTGTGTGGTCTCGTCTGAATTAAAGGTGTTGGACATGGTACACCATGCAGGAATTCGGCTGGCCACTAGGGCATTTAGGACAAACCCCATACAAATTCTTTGTGCTGAGGCTGCGGAGCCGCCATTGCACATCAGGCGATGGCTACTCATGGTGTGCCAGGCATATCAAATGTTGTCCACACCTTTCACACCGGTGTATCTCCCTGTAGCTCGCCTCCTATGGAAAGTCTGTTTCATATTCATCACAGAGCGACAAGACCATACAGGATTCACACAAAGGATTTCGTTTTAGAAATAAGAGTGGCTGATTTTAATGTTTTACATAGAGGATGGGCAGTGTTCCACCTTGGCTTCTCTAGAGCCCCAGAATTATTTTCGACCTGGCGAGGTTTACGAAGGAACAAACTTTGGATATACTTATCAGTCATTGTTTTTAACTATTTTAGATAGGCATCATGATTTTACAATTCTGTACACTGATGGATCCAAGCATGGGGATTCGGTCGAATGTTCCATTGTTTTTCCTGACCGTGTTGTCAAGATTCGCCTCCCTGAGAATTCTCTGTTTTCTCTGCAGAGCTCCATGCGATCTTGACGGCACTGGAGCAGTTACGTCATTCTCAGGGCACACGATTTCTTCTCTTCTCTGATTCTCTGTGTGCACTGCAGTTGTTGGACAAGCTCTATCCATCTGAGACATTACTACAGCATATACACGACGAATTGGTCTTCCTTCAACATCCCAGGAAGAAGGTGGTGTTTTGCTGGGTGCTGGGACACATGGGCATTCAGGGTAATGAAGATGCCGATCAGGCTGCCAAGGACGCCTGTAGCGCCCCTGAAGTGACATGGTGTCCTCTTCCCTTGCAGGATATTACTTCCGTGTTCATGGCTCCAGTCCCTGCAGTTCTGGAAGGAGGACTGGCTTTCAATCACTCATAATAAGCTGTGTTACCTGAAACCCACTCTCTGTCCATGGTGTTCTTCCTGCCGACCTCTTAGGCAGGATGAAGTCGCCATTATGCACCTCCGCATTGGGCACTGTCCACTGACGCTCAATTTCCTACTCCGATATGAGGAGCCCCCTCTTTGTGATGCCTTTGGCATGCAGCTTACTGTCCGCCACATTTTAGCAGAGTGTGATTTATATCATGCACAGAGAGTTGTGGTGAATCTTGGTGCCTATGTGTCTTCTATTTTAGGGAATGACAAAGCAAATGTGAGCAGTTTTAAAATTTTGTGATTTGTCTCAACTCTGGCCTAAGCCTTTAGGCTGGAGGTTTTAGTATGTTGCAGAGTGGTTGGCTCACCCTTTTTATCGCTGTGGCCAACTAGCCTTGGTCCTTTGCTTAGCTGTTTTAACTCTTTCTTGATCTTTTCCAGTGGGCTACATTTCCCACAGTCATGTCTAATGTTCTCCTTTTGTCTTTTATCACAGCTTCTTGTGTTACTCGGTGATGGCTCTCCTTCCTTTTATCAGTTTCTTTACTGTTAAAATTATTGCTTGTTACCCTCTTAAATTTGATCAGGTTCTGCAGACCTAGATGTCGAGTGTCCAAAACCCTCTATCCATTCATCCATCAATACCACCTCGCTGGCCAAGGTCAGGTTTACCGATCACGGTCTGGGTCTGTATCCTGTTTTCCTCCCTTGAGTCCCTCCCCCCTCCCTCCTGCTTTCTCCTGCCAATCCCTTACACCCCCTTGGTGCATCCCCCAACTCCACCTCGAATTGTCAGGCAATGCAAAGGCGTTGGTATCACCACAAATTCTTTGTCGCCAGTTCCTAGCCATTCTTGATTCATTCTGTGGTACTGACATCATTTACACTGATGGCTCCTCAGTAGATGGCCGCGTTGGGTATGCGTTCATCCACGGAGAACACATTGAAAAGTGCTCCTTGCCTTCCAGTTGTAGCATCTTTTCAATGGAATTGATTGCTATATCACATGCTCTTCACCACCCACTGGGTGACCCAGGTTGTCGTTTGTCATCTGCAGCAACACCCTGAGTAGCCTACAAGCCCTTGACCAGTGTTTCCTGGCCCATCCTGTGTTGAGTTTGATCCAAAACTCCATCTTCAAGATCATTACTTCTATTAATTTATCCATGTTATGTGGATTGTTTTGAGGTCTGCGGCTGTATTATGAACTTTTTGAAATAATTTATATTGCACTGTATCTTTCTCAACAGGTTAAAATATCCAACCATAACCTCACTGGCACCCACAACACAAAACATAACAAAACAATAATTAACCTATAACTGTAAAATGCACCCAATGATGGCAGCTTGCTGTCGAAACTAGTTGTGCTATAAAAAATATTAGTAAAAAGTGACTGCTGCAGTATATACTATTTTAAAAAATCATTACTTCTGGCAGTTCAATAGCCTTCATGTGGACACCGGGCCATGTTGGCATCCCGGGTAATGAGCAGGTCGATCGACTGACCAAGCAGGTTACCACCTCCCGGTCTCTCAATATTGGTATCCCAGAGAGGGATATCAAATTGGGGTTTGCTGCGTGGGAGTCAGAGTGGTCTACTTTGAGCATGCCCAACAAGCTCCATGCGATAAAGTCCTGTATGGTGGCTTGAAAGTCCTCCCTGTGGGCCTCTCGCAGGGAGTCCATTGTTCTTTGTTGCCTCCATATCGGTCATACCTGGCTAACACATGGCTACCTTCTTTGTTGAGAGGCCTCACGAGAGTGCCGCTGTGGCGCCCTTACACAGTGATCCACCTTTTGTTGGATTGTCCACTTTTGGCCACCGCCCTTCTGCATTATTTTAATCTGCCTGCTGCACTACCTCTAATTCTTCAAGACGATGCGTCAATGGCTGACAGTGTTTTAGATTTTATTCGTGCAGCTGGCTTCTACCATTCTATTTAGAAGTGGGTACCCTCAACCTGCGGTAACTGGTCCCCACCTGTCTACAACTTTTAAGTCCTTTCCTGACCTTGATGTAGAGTGTCTAGCGATTTTAGTGTGTGTGCAGCATGGCTCGCACATCCTAATTTATTTTTGTTATTAGCCAGCCATGTTATCCTGCTTTCAAGTTTTAGTCTAGTTCGCAACTCTGTTTCTTCCTTCTGTGTGTCAGCAACATGTTTAATGTAGCTCTTTTTAACCTCTGACTGTTAATGCTTCGCTCGGAACATGGGACTGATGACTGAGCTGTTTAGTCCCCTTTAACTCCTAACAACAACAACAGCAAAGAGAACTATGCATGATAATCAGCCAGACCCTCATCCAACAACTGCGCATGCCTTGTGTAATTTGGTTTACTGCTATGGATGAGGCCTTTTTCTGCAGACTTGCAGATTCTATGCCTCGAAGATTTGGGGCTCTTCTTGAAGCCAATGGCATGTGGACAAAATACTGAAGATATATAATATAGGCTATGTATTATTTTTATTTTAATGGAAGGTCAGGCCAATATCAACCTCCAAGGAAGATTGTTTTTACAGGAGGTCAGATGAAAAATAATCCTCCAAAGATGTTTATTTTTTTGTTATGGATGGACAAATAAATATTACTTTCCAGGGAAGATTTTTAGATATCAAATTGACAAACTACAATTAGTTATTTCCTAAAGAGAATACTGAAAGAAGTAAAAACAATTTCATAACAAAATATAACTAAAGCATGAAACATTTCCACTGTGATAAAAAAGAAATAAAACAAAAAGTATAGGCTTTGGTGCCATCCGATCTGATGCACACCACTTAACCAGGAAAGCTGACACTCTGTCAATATGCTACTTGTCCTTTCTCATTTGCCTATTGGAGTTGAAGATCAAATATTAAACTGGAAACAACAGAAAATGTAAGGCACAGCCACTCACTTGTGTAAACTGTGCATAAGGATTTAGAAAATTATGCCGGGTATCTCCTGATACATTTATCTTAGATTAAAACTATAGATTCATCTTGTGGCAGTCTAAGTAATTACAAATACTTGCATCCATTTTTAACATTTTTACTATGTCTATCATTTGTTTCTATGTGTAAACATTAGGCTATTACAAAATGGAATATGTTTAAGAATGTGGAATCTAGAAAAAGCCTATAATTGCACAATTCATAGAGAATTAATGTTAAAAAAAATTACCTGCACAGGTCCGGTACTCGAACTTGCACTGCTTGTGTTGTTCGTTGTAGTAAATGTACCCATGTGGAGTTCTTATACCTCAACCGCTTCTGTGTGCTTGAATAACGTTTTTCAAAATAAATGATAAAGTGAGTTAAGCTGTGCTGAATTTCGCATATGCTGTATCCAAATTCCTGTATTCCACTGCTTCTATTTGATGATGTAAACATCAAGCTGAAGCGTCAAAGACCGCTAGAGTTGGTAACACTCGCACGTAAGAAGCAGGGCATGTACAATGCTCTGTACTTGGACTTTAAATTATTTGGGCTGTGTAACCTTTTTGACCTCCATTGTACATTCAGTTTCCACAGACTTGAGCAAGTGTGTACTGGATGAACAAGTTGGTGCTTCTTTGTTCCTCCAGCTATGCACTTCGTATCTTACGTATTATTCAATTATAGAGTCTTTGTCGAGAGTATCTGGTCTCCATTGTTACCTTCTAAGGCTGATAGTTAAACTATTCCTACATCATGACATTAGAGCAAAGTGAGCTCATACGAGAGTTCTTCCTTGCGCAACTCCAACACCCTAACCACCTCTCTGGTTGACATGCTGAAACAATACAATACTACAGACCTATCGGCTTAACAGAATACAACACAGTTCAATCTAATCTAAAGCAGGTAAAATGCTAAAAATATCATTTGTATTATCCCATGTCCTCACACCACAACCAAGCTCTGCTACAGAGTACTTGAGTGGTAGGGCTGGGAGGAGAAGGTGGGAGTAACACATCACTTAACATTTTTATTATATTTTTTAGAAAAATGGAATGATTTGAAAGATCTTTATAACCAAAATCTGAAACCATCAGTATAATTATATTAGTTTATCAAACAATATTTACAGCAAGGTTGAGGATGGCAGATTTAACAGAGTAAGTTTCTGAAATAAAATTCAATAAACAGAAAATAGATCAGCTGCCCCTCAAGAGAGTAACACCTTACGGCAATAGAAATAATAAACAATTAAGCTGGAAATAACCCTTCACAGAAGAAGAAAACAATGCACATAATCCATCTTAACTGGTAATGACAAGTTCCTTTTAATAGACAAGTACAATATTTTCTCTCAGAAATTTCCAGTTTCACTTTCGACTGACCTCGCGAAATCTGAACACTGTTACCAATAAACGCAGTTTGTAAAACAAGGTTTATAATTACACCCCAGAATAAGAACAGAATACTAAAATACTAATCTTCTTAAGTATTCAGTATATTGTCAACATAGTCACCCGGGTTTACGGCCCCTTCCACTGGGACTCACCTTTAAGTATACGCTTGACAGAACAACACACGACGTGCAGTGCGTTCAGACACCAGCCTGCCAACCTTGTCAATCATTACACCCCACTGGAACGCAACATAGCATTAATAAACAGCAATCATTCACACTTTCCGTGACACTGACCAAATCTTGCTGTCGGCATCAGGACGTAATCCAGCATGACGACACCGGAGCCCCAGTCTTCCGTCTTCCACGGTCGTTCTCTTCACACTAGTCTCGCGGCCACTCCCGCTGATGACATCCGCCGTCCACGGGAGGCGACAGGTTAGTCGTGCTGGTCATGCCATCCCCCAGCGCACAGAGAAGGTTGTGCGCCGTTATTCAAAGGCGCCGCAACATGTGACGATCTTACAGTCGGCATAACTCTACTGACGAGGCACAATCATACCCGTTCGGGCTGCCACAAGATGGTGGGCGGGTACTCCGATGCTACGCAGTCAATTTTTTGAGGGCCCCCCCCCCCTTTCATTACTTGCCCCACTGCCGCGACCATTGCTTCTATTCTTTCTTTCTTCTTTCGTCGCTAAAGGACCTGGTCCTTCCAATGGTACTATCCTCTTTCCATCCATACATACCGAGATATCGCTTCTCCCTTGTTGCAGTGCTCCCTGTGTACCGTCCGACGATCTATCGCATGGTTTTTCATGTCCCGTTTCATGGATAACACCGTAAGTGCCCAATGGATGCGTTACCCTGCCTTTAGGTGGGCGCCATGAAATTTATGGCTGCTGTCCTATAAATTAGCAAGTTATATCGCATTTCCAGTCTTGCATCCCTCGTTACCCTTTTCTACCCTTTCCCTCTGTAATGCTAAAATTGTCATTCCACTTACACACACCTACACGCACACACATGAATTCATGCTCGGTTTGCATTGGTACACTGTTCCCATACACCATTTGCTTCCATTTGTTAATTGCGATTGCTTAGACTCCCCTGGATTGTACACTTGAAGTGGCATCTTGTTTTTAGAAGGGGGAAGGAGTAACGCAAGAATCGATGTGTTAGTCAACTTATCGAAGTTAACAGACAGATGATTAAAATACATGACCGCAAATAAACTAATCCTTTTTATAATTGTGTATTGCAATGCTTGTAATCTAATGGGTACAGTATACTCCATATTTGAATCAGACATTATTTATTGGAATAAAATTTTATAAATGATTGGCTTATAAATGTAACCTTGTGAGCACTCTTGTCCTAAATGTGAAGCTGCATTAATCCATTCAGCGCACTTTAACTGAAAGTCTGTTAACTATTCACCTTTCCAACTCCCAAATATACACCTTCTTTTCTACATCGTCCTAGTTCTGAGATTCCACTGCCAGCTCACGCAAACCAGGTATCTTATTGTAGTGTGCAATGCATTGAGAATGTCTCAGATGTGATGGGTTGGCTGGAAACCCACGACAATACCCAGAAAACCAAACCTTATAACATCCAGTCTATTAAAATATTCAGTTGTTAAATTCGGATAATCTCCTGGCCTAGTATTTCTTTGCTGCCATGTTATCACCTTCCTCAAGGCAATTAAATGGCAGTATAACAAAGTCTGTTATGAATCCGCTCTCTATCATAACGTTTTATAATCAGGGGGGCAAAGAGCAGCACTCATGAGGAGGAAACTGCACATTCAGTAAATTTGTGAAATACCGATTGGAGCTTCAAAATAGCAAGCGTCAGTAATCCCCTTTCAACTTTCATCAGCATTATTAAACATTCTGCCACCAGCAAGTATCTGGGGAAGTTAGTTTGAAATAATTCTTCGAGGGGTTCGGATCGATGTGGACACACAACAGCTGGCATCATTGTCCTACCAGGTAATCATCTGAGATTTTGCCAGCCTATATCATTAACTTAACCTTGGACCAGTATAAGACAAATTTTAAATTTGTAGGGCCCTGCGACTTTACGGTGTGGCAGTTACTTGCTGATAGACCAACCATCCAAGCAGCATTCGAAGTTATCTCCTCTTTCCAAGATCATTATTGGATTTCGCCATGAGATGTGGAACATTTTGGCTGTTTATTATCATTGTCCATGGATCCCCTACATTTCACATTCACTCTTCCACTTCTGGGATTCTCTTTGAAAGGATGCGAGATGTAATCCATACACCCAATTTTGCTGTGTTGATCGCACAAATTAATTTAAAAGTGTTTCGGAAAGAAGACCTAGCCCTGCACAGTGCAACTCAACAAATGATAGCTTATGAACCCCTCTTTAACCAGACAGGACAATTGGGAATCATTTGCTCACTCAGAAAATTAATGTGAGTAATAGCCAATCTGCGGATCCAACGACGCATCATTGCAGACACTGTTCCTGTGAAACGTGTAAAAAGAGCATGGTTTAATGCTGGAGGCACTATACTAAAAGATATACTGGGTACCCCCGATCACTCCGATGCGGAACACTGGGACAAGGCTATACAGGACGCCACTTCTCACACAAAGCAGAACCAAGACACCCTAATTCATCAACAAATTCGATTAACTCACTTAGAGGACAACTTATTAGGCGACTACAAATAATGGCCTCCAAGCTGTTGCAACATTATGAGGATCTCCAGAATATCGTCGGACATGATTTATCTCAGATATACAATACCCTAGCCAATTTAACTATCGTCTTCGGAATTGCTGAGGCCACACAGATCCCATTTTTTAACGTTCATTCTGCTCAAGTGCTACTAAGTGTGTTGCACTCCGCGGTACAGTTGGAGCTACAGCACCGACTTAACCCACAACTAATACCAGCAGAACCCTTATTACATATTTTAGCTGCTCAGATTGCATTACCATCCCAGATGATCCACCCAGTCACAGAGATGAATCTCCCGTTCTACTACGCTGCAACTACAACTCACTAGGGATGCAGAGAATATAATAATGCAGATGAAGGTGCCCCTTTCCTGTGATCATTGCACTTTTGAATGTTACCAGTTACATACTTTTCCAGTTTCCTGGCCTGCCCTTAAACAGTATTTAACTTGGCACGTCAAGGACTTCCTCATTATAAGTACAGACCAACAGACCCATATCACTCTGTCGTGCCATGCTCTTAAACGTTGCACTCTTGCCGAACAATATTTGTGCAGTAACTTAGTGTTACCCACTCAGGCTGCTGAATGTGAGGTTTCTCTCTTTCTAGCGGACATTACAGAACCGCCCTGCCCACATTTGTTGACTTCAGTGCGTTTACCACATTTGAAATCTATTGGCAATAACCTGTTGTTTGTAGCTCCACAGCTTATTACTGCCACACTTTTGTTCTATGGTACTAACCAAACACCCCAGACTTACTGAGTTACTTTGAACGGTAGTGGTCTGGTATATAACAGTTCAAAATGTGATTACTTTACTAACACAACAAAAGTACTTGCTCACCTACATACTACGACGCAGATCTACGTTCCATACTCTATGCTATACCTTCCAGAGTTCACTTTTGAGTTGCATCACCATGCTAACTGGAAGGAGCTGCCTAACCTTACTGATAGCAGTCTCCTGAATTCAATCAGGCGTCTGCTCAAGCGTGAACACAACCCGATGTCATTAGATCGGGTCGTAGCCAATATCAGTGATTGGCATTATCATAAGCAAATTACTACTGTGATTATACCCACGGCACTTTCTACTCCTGCAGCACCTACAATCTGTGCAATCATTATAGTAATCTGTTGTAAAATGGGATTTTGTAAGTGCACTCCTACACCCTCTGATGTGGTGCCGGTTCCCCAACCAGCAGATGCATACCATGCATAAGCGTTAAGTAAGCACAAGCACAGCTCTTCCTCATCCCATTAAGCAAATGTTCAACAGGGGAAACAATGTAATTAGGGGTTAGTGCAGAATGGACTTAGCTGTGTCCTAATCACAACAGTTTTCTGTCACCAGACTGATGGGATCCAGGCCCCTACCCAAAGTTTCTGTAGGGTGTTTAGTGATATGGGTGGTCAACCGAAATTACGGCTATCACCCTAGTGAGAGCCTCTCTCAGTGTTGCGGGGGTGGAGTGTTACAGCCGATCTATCTCCCTCCTGAGCCCAGTAACTACACTTTTTTAGGAGGGGGAAGGATGTATGAGGGCGGCGCCTGCCCCTAGTGTACATAAGGATGGGAAATAATTTTCTTTAAAAATCATACACAATTCACTCAGCCTGGTGGTCTGGTCGAGTCATGGGCCATGCTGCGTGCATGCTGCTGGAAGTTTTCACACGACGCAGGCGCCCGACACGTGCCTCTCTGCTGACAAGGGTACGCCAACATCACAGCCACCAACCAGAAGCTAGCTAAGTGGGAACCTGAGGCACACTCCGGCATGACCTCAACAGCCACGCGAAGAACGGACACTCTCTTATGCCCCGGCCTCTGACCTGATCAGACGTGATCTCTTGAGCTTGCTCTGACTATTTTGTCCAACGTGTACCTCTAGGGACAGGTGTTGATCTCCCCCCAAGTCCCCTTTAGCACTAAGTAATAACTTCAGGCGATAAATGCCTGTTTTGTTGCTATCTTAACTTCAGGCCTTCTCATTCAAACCTATGCCCACTACCCCGCTCCCCCGTCCTGGCACAGAGCTCTTCAGCATACCAGCAAGGTTGACTCCTCCCATATGCTTGTTGTACTGACATACAATACTGGGACATGGTACATCAATTATTCTTCTCTCATTGCTGTCCCATCATTTTACTGTTGAGAAGGGCTGGGCACCACAAAATGAGCTTGCAAGTCTAACAACTTTATTGTCTGCCCACCTTACTAGCATGAGGTAGTCATAGCTGCCTCGTCCTTGTCTCAGTAACTTCTTCTCATCTTGTAGAGGACAGTTCTTTATTCAATTCTTTCTTATAGTTCCCAGGGACTCAATGTTTAGAATGCAAAAGAAATTGTCAAAGTATACTCTGGGAGAAATAACCCTTGGAATACTCCCGCAAAGTGTAACCACAACCTGTCCTCCAATTCCAAATACTTCCTTTTCATCAGCAAGATCAGTTATCATTCCCTTGCCAGTATAGGGAAGAAAATCATAGACCTCTCCAGACACACCAGCACAAACAACAATCTTAAAAACCCACTTATGTGGCTTGTTTTGAATATACTGGCGCAAATTACCCACTCGTGTACCTTTATACGGAACCATCATCTCTTCTATAGAAAATTCCGATTCTTGTTTCTGCCCACGACAGTTCTTTACTGTTGACTCAAGAACATGTCTTATTTTGAAAAGTAAGTCAGAAGAGTTTAGAGCATTCTCATTGTTTGTAAAATGCAGTTTCTGAAAACACTACAGACTGAAAATACTGATAATTTTTTCACAATTCTTTGACTGAGACCAATAGTCAGTGTATGAAGGTATAGAAACAAGATCTATGTATATAATAACACCGACAAATTGTTCCATTTCACTTTTATTAGTGTTTACTGACGTGGTGGTTTGCTGCACAGGCACAGAGTATAATTTTGTTAATTAGTTCTGAATCAAAGAATCTTCTGAAATAATCCAGTAGTGTCCTGCCTTCATTACAAAACACGGGAGTGACCTTCTGCCCTGACAGTTATGTCTGCCTTTACCCACATGTAGGTGACTGTCTATCTAGTGTTCCTCTTCAAGTGACAAACACTTGCACTAGAAGCATTCAGTGCAGAAGGTCCTTGTACATGTTAAACTTCTGCAATCTCATTTCCTGAATCAGAATCAATTTCTGGTTTCATTAGGTTATGGAACTGAGATCTACGCACTGAAAAACAGTCTGGATCAACATCAATACAATCTCCCAAAACTTCGAGTTCAGAGTTTTAAGAGTCACTTAGATCAGACAAAGCTGGGTTTTCTGGTGAAACTAAAATACTTATCGCTTTTTCTAACTCCATAAAATGTTCTGGAATCCAAGGTAAAAAGCCCTCGAAAATAAAAATATCTACTTCGTCACTTTGTAAGAATACACAATGTACCACTGGCACACGTCCCAACTATGGGCAATGTAGCTCACAGGTATCATAAAAGTTTTACACTATTTACGTAATTCAAAACAATATTATATATAAAAAATAGATGTGGTTTACTTACCAGGTAAAAGAGCACTGGTATGGAGAGAGAAACATAAATAAAAACACACATACACAAACAAACAAATGCTGAGCTTTCATAATCTTAGGTTGCTTCTTCAGAAAGAGCAATGAAGGAGAGGGAAAAAGGAAATGATGAGGGTTTTAACAGAGTGAGTAAGAAGTCATTCCAATCCCAGGAAAGGAAAGACTTACCTTGGGGAAAAAAAAAGATAGGTAAACAAACACCCACACCCACACACATATACACGCACAATCATCAAGGCAGACATATGCAAAATGCAAGGTTACCAGGCGAAAGAGCACTAGTATGTAGAGAGAAACATAAATATAAACACACATATACAAACAAACAAATGCTGAGCTTTCGCAACCTTAGGTTGCTTCTTCAGAAAGAGTAGTGAAGGAGAGGGAAAAGGAAATGATGAGGGTTTTAACAGAGTGAGTAAGATGTCATTCCAATCCCAGGAAAGGAAAGACTTACCTTGGGAAAAAAAAGATAGGTACACAAACACCCATACACATATACACACACAAACATCAAGGCAGACATATGCAAAATGCAAGGAGGTAGTCGAGGCAGAGGCTCTGTCCAGAGACTGGAGGCAAAGATGTCAAAGAATGGTGGCAGGAATTTAAAACTAATGAAGGTTGAGACCTGGTAGGTAACGAGAAGAGAGAATATATTGAAGGGCAAGTTCCCATCTCCGGAATTCTGAACAGTTGTTGTCAGTGGGAAGTAGCCATATAACCCAGACAGTGTAACACTGCCAAGATGTGCTGGCCGTGCACCAAGGCATGCTTAGCCACAGGGTAATCCTGATTACCAACAATCACTGTCTATCTGTGTCCGTTCATGTGAATGAACAGTTTGTTTCTGGTCATTCCCACATAGAAGTCTAGTGCAGGCATGTCAGCTGGTAAATCATATGGGTGCTATCGCAAGTGGCTCTGCCCATGATCGTGTACACCTTCTGGGCTACGGAACTGGAGTAACTGGTGGTGGAAGGGTGCATAGGGCAGGTTTTACACCGGGTATGAGCAGGAGGGTAGGGAGGTGGTTTGGGATTTCATAGGGATTGACTAGAAGATTACGAAGGTTAGGTGGGCAGCAGAAAGACACTCTCGGTGGAGTGGGAAGAATGTCATGAAGGATGGATCTCATTTCAGGACAGAATTTAAGGATGTTGTATCCTTGCTAGAGAGCCACATTCAGAGTCCTTTCCAGTCCCAGAAAGTATCCAGTCACAAGAGGGGCACTTTTAGGGTACCTCTGTGGGAGGTTTTGGCTTTGGGGGGAAGAGGAAGTGTCCCTAGCTATTTGCTTCCATACCAGATCAGGAGGGTAGTTGTGGGATGTGAAAGCTGTCATCAGGTTATTGGTGTACTGGATCAGGAATTCAGGACTGGAGCAGACTCGTTTACCACGAAGACCTAAGCTGTAGGAAGGGGACCATTTGATAAGGAATGGATGGCTGCTATCATAATGGAGGTACTGTTGTTTGTTGGTGGGTTTGATGTGGACGGTTGTGTGGACCTGGCATTGAATAGCTGGAGGTCAACATCGAGGAAAACGGCATGAGATTTGGAATAGGACCAAGTGAATCTGATGGAACCAAAGGAGTTGTGGTTGTAAGGGAAATTCTGGAGTTGTTCTTCACTGTGAGTTCAGATCATGAAGATGTTATCAATGAATCTATACCAACCTTTGGGTTGACAGGCTTGGGTATCCAAGAAGGCTTTCTCTAAGCATCCCATAAATAAGTTGGCGTACAAGGGGTCATACTGGTTCCCATGGCTGTTCCCTTTAGTTGTTGGTATGTTTGGCATTCAAAAATGAAGAAGTTGTGGGTTAGGATGAAGCTGGCTAAGGTAATAAGGAAAGAGGGTTTAGGTAGGGTTGCAGGTGGTCGCGTGAAAGGAAATACTCCACTGCAGCAAAGCCCTGGGCATGTGGGATATTTGTGTATAGGGAAGTGGCATCAATGGTTACAAGGATGGTTTCTGGAGGTAACAGGCTGGGTAAGGATTTCAGGCAACTGAGAAAGTAGTTGCTGTCTTTGATGAAAGATGCGAAACTGCACATTGTGGGTTGAAGATGATGGTCTATGTAGGATGAGATTCGTTCTGTAGGGGCTTGGTAACTGGCCACAATGGTGCTGCTGGGATGTTTGGATTTGAAATTCTTGAGAAGTAGGTAGAAGGTGGGATCATGAGGTTAATGGAGTCAGGTGAATGGTTTTGTAGGGGGGCTAAGGCTCTGAGGATTCCTTGAAGCTCAACCTGGACATCCGTTGTTTATAACAATTTTTGGCATTTCTTTGTTACCTCATGATTATTTCATTCCCGTTTTCCCACATTTCCATTCATGTTTCCTATATTTCCGATCTTTTTCAGCAATTTTCCATAGCTTTCGATTCTCTATTCCTTCATCAGACTATTGTCAGTTTGAAAATCGTAATCTGTTTTCACATAACCAATCCTAAATAGACGTTTTCCTTGCATTTCTCGAACTTTTTCCAATTTTCTACAGCCTTAAACCCATTTTGAATGCAAATACTATTGCCAAACCCTTGGACACTATGTTTTTGACTAACTAAAAGGTGACCACAGTATCAACAACAAACTTTCTCTATTTTTCTTTTTTCATATCTGAATTACTTTCACTATCTGTTCACTTTTATCTCCCTCCCAATATAAAATATATTTATATATAATATACGTAAAAATAGGTGAAGTCCACTTACCAGGCGAAGGAGCACAGGCAGTGATAGCAACAAATAAACACACACACACACACACACACACACACACACACACACACACACACACACACACACACAAGCGCAAGCTTTCGCAGCCTAGCTGCTTCGTCAGGCAGAAGGGAAGGAGACGGAAAAGGAAATGATGAGGGTTTTAAGGGAGTGGGTAAGGAATCATTCCAATACCGGGACAGGAAAGATTTACCTTGGGGGGAAAAAAGGAGGGTAAACAAATACACACACACCCACACATTTAGACAGATGCAAGTACACTTAGGCAGACATACTGTAGAACAGTAGAAAGCAAAGAAGTTAAAAGTTAGACAGAGATGCCACTTGAGGCAGAGGCTCTGTCCAGAGAACCGAGGCAAAGATGTTAAGATGGTGGGTGGGAATTCGAATTTAGCGGAGGTTGAGACCAGGTGGGCAACGGGAAGAGAGAATGTGCTGAAGGGCTAGTTCCCATGTCCGGAGTTCTGAAGGATTGGTGTCGGTGGGAAGAATCCAGATAACCCAGACGGTGTAACACTGTGCCAAGATGTGCTGGCAGTGCACCAAGGCGTGTTTAGCCACAGGGTGATCCTCATTACCAACAAACACTATCTGCCTGTGTCCATTCATGTGAATGGACAGTTTGTTGCTGGTCATTCCCACATAGAACGCTTCACAGTGCAGACATGTCAGTTGGTAGATCATGTGGGTACTATCTCAAGTGTGTCTGCCTTTGATCGTGTACACCTTGTGGGTTACGGGACTGGAGTAAGTGGTGGTGGAAGGGTGCATAGGGCAGGTTTTACAACGGAGGCGGTTACAAAGAAAAGGAGCCAGAAGGTAGGGAAGGTGGTTTGGGGATTTCATAGGGATGGTCTAGGAGGTTACGGAGGTTAGGTGGGCGGCGGAAAGACACTCTCAGAGGAGTGGGGAGGATGTCATTCCCTATGAAATCCTCAAACCACCTTCCCTACCTTCTGGCTCCTACCCTTGTAACTGCCCCCGTTGTAAAACCTGCCCCATGCACCCTTCCACCACCACTTACTCCAGTCCTGTAAACCAGAGGGTGTACACAATCAAGGGCAGAGCCACTTGCGACAGCACCCACGTGATTTACCAACTGACATGCCTGCACTGTGAAGCGTTCTATGTGGGAATGACCAGCAACAAACTGTCCATTCGCATGAATGGACACAGGCAGATAGTGTTTGTTGGTAATGAGGATCACCCTGTGGCTAAACACGCCTTGGGGCACGACCAGCACATCAGCATATTCTCTCTTCCCGTTGCCCACCTGGTCTCAACCTCCGCTAAATTCGAATTCCCACCCACCATCTTAACATCTTTGCCTCGGTTCTCTGGACAGAGCCTCTGCCTCAAGTGGCATCTCTGTCTAACTTTTAACTTCTTTGCTTTCTACTGTTCTACAGTATGTCTGCCTAAGTGTACTTGCATCTGTCTAAATGTGTGGGTGTGTGTGTGTATTTGTTTACCCTCCTTTTTTCCTCCCATGGTAAGTCTTTCCTGTCCCGAGATTGGAATGACTCCTTACCCACTCCCTTAAAACCCTCATCATTTCCTTTTCCCTCTCCTTCCCTTCTGCCTGACGAAGCAGCTAGGCTGCGAAAGCTTGCGCTTGTGTGTGTGTGTTTATTTGTTGCTATCACTGCCTGTGCTCCTTCGCCTGGTAAGTGGACTTCATCTATTTTTTACGTATATTTTTCCTGTTAGGAATTTTTCCTCTATAATATTTATATATAATATTTTATATATACTTTTTGTTCACTGCAGTCTGTTACATGTCCCATATTTCATACTTTTCCATCATCCACATACTATGTCTCCCTCACAATATCCCTACAACAACCCGATCAAGTTTTACTTACACTCCCTTTGTAAACATGCTTTCTCCCTAGCCAGATTACATTCCCACATTTTATTAACTCAGGCTTGTCTGACATTTGGCATTACCCCCAAGGGCCTCACACCAAAAGTTCCCATCTCTGGCTGTAACGCATCCTTTCATCCTGACTTATCCTAATTCCAAACTGAACAATCCATAGCCCTCACCTGCCTAATCCTTAACCTATACATCAACTCAGCCAATGAGCACACCTGTCAACTCCTATCCCTAATCAAAATCCTCAATCTTTCCTTTCCCACATCCACACTTACAGTTCAGAACATCCTCCTACAGGCCAATCGTAAATTAGAACAGCATGCCACTCTCCACCTCAAAAAACTATCAAATCTCCCAGTTACCCACCTCCAGAAAGGCAATGCACTCTCTCTCAACAACCTCCCCTAAACATCTTAACCTACTCTCATTACACACAAACCCAGTCTCTCTCCCACTTCCAGCTCCACTCCCCCCCCCCCCCCTAAACCTCAATATGCTAATCCACACAATCCAGAACCACAACATCCCAATTCAGTAGTCAACTCTCTCCCAGTCTAAAACCTCTGTCCTTTCCACCTCACCTTTAGCTCTACTCCCAAATTCAACCAAACAGCCCTAGTCAAACATTTACTGTCCTATACTCATAGTCTTTGCTGCAGATATAACTTTGCCACTAAGAAAAATATCCCTAATCCTACTCCTAATGATCCAACTCCCCAAGACACTATCCAAATTGAACCCTGCCTGGAACAGTTCCGTCCTCCATAACAGCGATACCCACCTCCTATTACTCAAATTCACTCTCTTCAAACCTTCCAGGAATTTCTCACTTCCAGCCTTGCCTTTCAGTCTTTCATGAAAAACCTGAATCAAACTCCTATCATCATCACAGCTGAAGCCCTGGCTATCTGTGATCTGAAGGCTGACCGGTCCGTCGTCATTCTCCCAGCAGACAACGGATCCATTACTGTGGTACTTGACTGGTGGGAGTATGTAGCTGAGGGACTGTGTCAGCTTTCAGACAGTACCACATACAAAGTTTGTCAAGGCAATCCCATTCCTGATGTCCAGGCTGAGCTTCAAGGAATCCTCAGAGCCTTAGGCCCCCTACAAAACCTTTCACTTGACTCCATTAATCTCATGACCCCACCTTCTACCAACTTCCCAAGATTCACAAACCCAAACATCCAGGATGCCCCATTGTGGCCGGTTAGCAAGCCCCTACAAAACGAATCTCAGCCTACATAAACCAACACCTTCAACCCATCATGCGCAGTCTCCCACCTTTTATCAAAGACATCAACCACTTTCTCAATCGTCTGAAATCCTTACCCAGACTGTTACCTCCAGAATCCATCCTTGTAACCATTGATGCCACTTCCCTATACACAAATATCCCACATGCCCAGGGCTTTGCTGCAGTGGAGTATTTCCTTTCACGCGACCATCTGCAACCCTACCTAAACCCTCTTTCCTTATTACCCTAGCCAGCTTCATCCTAACCCACAACTTCTTCACTTCTGAGGGCCAGACATACCAACAACTAAAGGGAAAAGCCATGGGAACCAGGATGACCCCCTCATGTGCCAACTTATGCTTAGAGGAAGCCTTCATGGATACCCAACCGTGTCAACCCAAAGTGTGGTATAGATTTATTGATGATATCTTCATGATAGTTCCATCAGATTCATCTGGTCATATTCCAAATACCATGCCACTTTCCTTGATGTTGACCTCCATCCATCCAATGGCCAACTCCACACATCCCTCCACATCAAACCCACCAGCAAACAATAGTACCTCCATTATGGCAGCTGCCATCCATTCCATATCAAATGGTCTCTTCCGTGCAGCTTACGTCTTCGTGGCAAACGAGTCTTCACCAGTCCTGAATCCCTGAACCAGTACACTAATAACCTGATGATAGCTTTTACATCCTACAACTACCTTGCTGATCTGGTACAGAAGCAAATAGCCAGGGCCACTCCCTCTTCCCCCAAAACCCCGAACCTCCCACAGAGGTACTCTAAAAGTGCCCCTCTTGTCACTGGATACTTTCTGGGACTGGAACGGACTCTAAATGTGGCTCTACAGCAAGGATACAACTTCCTTAAAACCTGTCCCGAATTGAGATCCATCCCTCATGACATCCTTCCCACTCCACCAAGAGTGTCTTTCTGCCACCCACCTAACCTTCGTAATATTCTAGTTAATCCCTATGAAATCCCAAAACCACCTTCCTACCCTGCGACTCCTACCCATGTAACCGCCTCCGGTGTAAAACTGTCCTATGCACCCTTCCACCACCAGTTACTCCAGTTCCGTAACCCAGAAGGTGTACACGATCATGGGCAGAGCCACTTACGATAGCACCATGATTTACCAGCTGACATAACTGCACTGTGAAGCCTTCTAATGTGGGAATGACCAGAAACAAACTGTTCATTCGTATGAACAGACACAGATAGACAGTGATTGTTGGTAATGAGGATCACCCTGTGGCTAAGCATGCCTTGGTGCACGGCCAGCACATCTTGGCAGTGTTACACTGTCTGGGTTATATGGCTACTTCCCACTGACACCAATCTTTCAGAACTTCGGAGATGAGAACTTGCCCTTCAATATATTCTTTCTTCCCATTACCCATCAGGTCTCAACCATCGTTAAGTTTTAAATTCCCACCAACATTCTACATCTTTGCTTCCAATCTCTGGACAGAGCCTCTGCCCCGACTGGCATCTCTGTCCAACCTCTTTTTTTTTCCCCAAGGTAAGTCTTTCCTTTCCTGGGATTGGAATGACTTCTTACTCACTCTGTTAAAACCCTCATCATTTACTTTTCCCTCTCCTTCACTGCTCTTTCTGAAGAAGCAACCTAAGGTTGCGAAAGCTCAGCATTTGTTTGTTTGTATATGTGTGTTTTTATTTATGTTTCTCTCTACATACCAGTGCTCTTTCGCCTGGTAACCTTGCATTTTGCATATCTCTGCCTTGGTGTGTGCGTGTATATGCGTGTGGGTGTGTGTGTTTGTTTACCTATCCTTTTCCCACAAGATAAGTCTTTCCTCTCCTGGGATTGGAATCATTCCTTACCCACTCCCTTAAAACCCTCATCATTTCCTTTTCCCTCACTTTCTCTGCTCTTTTTGAAGAAGTAACCTAAGATTGTGAAAGCTCTGCATTTATTTGTTTGCTTGTGTGTGTGTGTGTGTGTATTTTATTTATGTTTCTGTCTATGTCCCAGTGCTCTTTCACCTGGTAAGTAAATCACATTCATTTTTTATATATAGTTTTCCTGCTAGGAATTTTTTCCTCTATAATAAATGTATGATGAAAACAATATTATATTGATATATCAATAATAGAGGATTGGTATCAACTCACCGTAAATTGGATCACTGAGCTGCTAACGGACACGAAAATAGATAATCACATTCACACATCTTAAATTTTTGACAATGGCTTTTGTCAGAAAAAGAATCACATACATTCATGCAATCACAACTATACACAGACAACTATCATGTCCGGTCACTCCAGCAACACAAGTTTTTTCTGACAAAGGTGATGGCCGAAAATTTAAGTTGTGTGAATGTGATTATCTATTTGCATGTCTGTCAGCAGCTCAGCGAGCCTCTTTAAGGCGAGTTTTTACCTATCCTCCATTATTGATATTCCTATCGGATTTTCAATTGTTACAACATTATATTGAAATATTTATGCCATAAACTCACCTCTAAGAATTCCTTCATGAAAATCTACTAAAATAACTGTTCATTTGTTGAAATTCACTCTTTCACAAATAAAATAAGACACCCCTGTTGCTCACACAAGGCGATCTCTGTAACAGCTCTACACAAACTGCCATCTCATGAGGAAATTCTCGAACTACTATAACTACTGGCATTTGCTATGTGTTAGAGGCAAGAATGCCAGTAAAAGGCACCAGCAAGCGTTTGTTGTCCCATAAAACCAATGAACATTTGATGTTGCTCGAGAGCAACATTGCCAAATAAAGGGTCAAAGGAAGTGGGTGGTGTTGGTGGGGTCTTATCCTCCAGAAAAGGCTAGCAAAATAACATTGCATTTGTGTCTACAGTAGTGGGAAACTGCACTTATTTTGAGACATTAAGTACTGAGAACCTTCAGCAAATGTAATCTATAGTTTTGCAGGCTGCCTCTGGAAGTTCATTAGGCCTACATGGAAGAATGGTTAGAGACAATTTGAAAACGTTCTACAATGGACACATAATTTGACAGTCTTAAGCCAGAGTGAACAAACTACAAACTTCAAGATTTGAGACAACTGAGTTTTAAGTTACCGACAATACTGTAAATCGGATTATTTACTTTGGGATTCAAATTGCAGTAAATTACATCCATTATACCTATTTCTCAATATTTATTGCTTTTTCAAACAAGAAGCACAAAGAATTAATAACAGATTTTTTTTTAAAATTGTAGTTCATAAACAGAATTTAAAAATTTGTACCAAAGTTATTTGTTTCCTTACAAAACTGTCTTAATACTAGCCTTTTACAAGTTTAAGTAATCACAATGTCTTCAAAATACGTTGATTTTTAAACTTTCGAACGAATATTAATTCATTTACATCCATTGTGTATTATTTTGAAGTATTCCTTAAACGTGGTCTTACAATTCATACACATAGTCATCTTCACTAGTCTCCTACTTCTAGGCTGCTGCTTCGTAAACTATTATAAAATGGATGATATATTGAAGGGGTTAGACAAAGTATAGATTTAAGGCCATTTAGCTTTTGATCAGTCAATGGTTTTCCTGCAGGGTATTTCAATTTTAGAACTATGTTCTGAAGCTCAGTTACTCGGACCCTAATCCTTTTTGTAAAGCTGACCTGTTAGAAACTCCATTTCCTCAATGTGAGTATACTTGGATTTTCTTTACAGACACGAATACATCTCATATTCATCCGTGACACACGGTGACCTTCAACCTTCTTTCTAATGGTTAATGCCGATGTCACATTATCTGAAGAATAAAAGTCTTTTGTTTCCATATCTACCACTTCAAAAGTTTTTTTTTTTTTTTTTTTTTTTTAATTCTGAAAGTTTTTATTATATTCTGAACCTCACTAGGGTGGCAAATATGTTGATGCTTCCTAATTTTGTTCTCAATACGGTTAAAGTCAGTATCATTGGGCAAATAACTATGTCCTGGAATTTTAAATTTTTGAACACTGTCCTTGATACACTTGTTAGGATCTTGTATGAAATGCATCAATAGGCTTACTAGTTTTATGCTTTTGTTTTGACCACCACGAGTCAGGCCACTGTATAACCTTTTCCTTCACATGATGCTCATTTAAATACGTCAAAATGCAGGAACCTATTTCATTGGGTCCTCGTCTTGCTATAACTTCATTGTGCTTTTGGTGCCGAGGTTGAAACAAGATAGCTGTCGTTTATAGTATACAATAGCAATTAGCACTTTTGGAAGAGAAAAAGTCTTCTGGAGGTCAAAAGAAAGCACAGTAAATTCTCCATTTGTTGCCCTCTCTATGTCTCTTTTCATGATTTCTTGTGCAAGACCAACTTGCCACAGATGATATTCTTTCTCTGTATGTACAGCCTGAAGTGCTTTTAAGATTTCAGGAGTTTTTTCTTCTACCATAAGTGAACTTAATTTTATTTTAAACGTATCACGCTTCTTGCAAGCATCTTATGAGGAGGCTTGAATCCCAAGTTGAATACTGTTCTGTTGTTGTTGTTGTTGTTGTTGTTGTGGTGGTCTTCAGTCCGGAGACTGGTTTGATGCAGTTCTCCACAATACCCTATACTGAGCAAGCCTCTTCATCTCCACATAAGAACGGCAACCTACATCTGTCTGAATCTGCTTACTGTATCCATCTCTTGGTC